>JAYRCH010000010.1:0-1200000 GCA_037179445.1 Phengaris alcon alcon
AATTACGAGGGCTGCACTAAAAGTATCGGGAATGGAATATTTCCACTGTTTCTGTCATATTAAAATCTTTTTAATTTAAAACTCCTTGGTTTTAAAAATCGAATACCGTTTATTTATTTAAAAAAAGATTCTCGGTCTTGACACAAGGTCTTGTCAAACTTGTTTAGTCGTTGAGAAAATGGAATTGACTCGAGAAAATTCTAGAGCGATGATTTATTATGACTTTCGAAGTGGTTTAACACAAAAACAGTGTGTTGACCGGATGATTTCTGCATTTGGTGATGAAGCCCCATCCAAAACCACAATTTATCGCTGGTTTGCTGAATTTCAACGTGGACGTGTCAAGCTCAGTGATGATCCCCGTCAAGGTCGTCCAAAAACTGCAGTCACCCAAGAAAACGTTGATGCTGTGCGTAAGCTGATTGAGGAAGATCGACATGTGATATACCGCGAAATTCAGGCAACTTTAAACATTGGCATGAGTCAAATACAAATAATCTTGCATGAACAATTAGGCGTAAAAAAGTTGTTTTCCCGATGGATACCGCATTTGCTCTGTGAAGAGCAAAAAGCGGCTCGCGTTACTTGGTGCGTCAGAACTCTCGAAAGATTCTACGCAGGATCCTCAAATGCTGTATACAACATCGTATCAGGTGACGAATCCTGGATATACGCGTACGAACCCGAAACAAAAAACCAGTCACGAGTTTGGGTGTTCGAAAATGAGTTAAAGCCAACAAAAATTGTTCGTTCGCGGAGTGTTGCAAAAAAAATGTTGGCCACGTTTGTCTCCAAAACCGGCCATGTTGCGACTATTCCTCTTGAGGGACAAAGAACGGTTAATGCAGAATGGTATGCTAACATTTGTTTGCCACAGGTCGTTTCTGAACTCCGTAAAGAGAACTGCAACCGCCGCATCATCCTCCATCACGACAATGCGAGTTCTCACACCGCGCACAGAACAAAAGAGTTTTTAGAGCAAGAAATCATAGAATTATTAGACCATCCGCCGTACAGCCCCGACCTAAGCCCTAATGATTTCTATACTTTTCCTAAAATAAATAATAAATTGCGTGGTCAGAGATTTTCATCACCTGAAGAAGCTGTGGACGCCTACAAAACGGCCATTTTGGAGACCCCAACTTCCGAATGGAATGGTTGCTTCAATGATTGGTTCCATCGTATGGAAAAATGTGTCAAATTTCGCGGAGAATACTTCGAAAAGCAATAAATACATTTTTAAATAGTAATGTTGTGTCACTTCCTTGATTCCCGAAATTTTCAGTGCCGCCCTCGTATTTGGATAATAAGTTTTATTTCATACTTTTTTGTGTATTTTTACTTTGGAAGCCGGTTTTCATTTTTGTTTAAAAATAATAATCAATGCTCTAGACATCTAAATTTCTCCGGTCGGAGAGATTCCGATAATATAGTCCCAGCCTAAGGATCACTATCATCGAAACTCCGATGTGTAATATCTAGGAACGGACTATACAATTTCTATAGAGTAATGTGTTTGCTAGCTCGCTAGTAGAGCCAGAGTAGGCCAAATTATATTTATTACTAGCTTATGCCCGCAGCTTTGTTTGCGTAGAACTGTTAATGGAAAGGGAACCCTATTTTTTTTAAGGAAACCTGAGATTAAAGTAGCCTTAGTTACTCCTTATAATATCAGCTATCTACCAGTGCAAGTCTCTCTCTACTGCTTACTAAAGTCTACCAACAATACATTAACAATTTTGGACATCCTTTTTACTAAAAGGTGGCACCCGCGCGAGTGTCTTACGCCGGTTCTTCTCGCCGGGTTAGGGTTCCGAACCGGTGGTAATTGTAATCCTTTTTTTTCTTTGTTAAACGTTCAGAAAATAAAACCTTGTTTTTTATTCTGAATAAAAATATATTTTTTTTACCTTTTATATCATCATTCTGTGATGATGTATGGTGTGATGATGGTGGTGATGATGATTATAACTCTAATTGATATATTGGCATATGCTTGCAGTTCTTTAAACAACGCCGAAATACCCTTTACATAAAAAAAAGAATTTTTAAAATCGGTCAATAGACGGCGGATTTATCGTTGAACATACAAAAAAAAATGCAGCCGAATGTATAACCGCATCCTTTTTTTGGAAGTCGGTTAATAAAAAAAACTAATACGCAACCCGTATTGTATCTGATAGGTATCCAACAATAGGCTGTTCGGAGCTAACAATTAGTTGTATTACCGTATATCAATAAAATTCTATAAATTGTACTTTCACTTTTTTGTTGGATTCTGACTATACATTACTTATAAATTATATACTATATTGTGACTATACTCACTCTTATTTTCCCGAGTCATCCGGGATGTAACGTCCGGAGCTGTCGTACTTGCTGCTTTAACGGCTGGGGTCGTAGCGGCCGGGGTCGTAGCGACCCGACGTGTCAACCGTAGGAACAACCCTCAAGTACCTCAGGGTGTCCACATTGTCGCTGGTAAAGAAAAAAGGTTATTAGTACGCGCATATTTTAGTACTAAATGACCCCTGAAATTATGCAAATACTTATGGACAGATTCCAGCCCCGCCAGACTCCCCTTATATCCTTACTTATAAAATGTATGACATATTGTAGTATTAGTTGTGTACAATGAACGTTTGTATACCCGCCAGTTTGTGTGGTGGGCCAATTGTCAGGTACAGGGCGCCAAAGGAACAAAAAAATTCTACTAACTTAGATTCTGATAAAGTATCAATCTTATTTTTTGGATTCAGAATAACGTAAGGAACTTAAAAACTTATTAAAGTTATTTATCTCTAAACTTAGTATATAGATATAAAGTTTAGAAGTTTAATGATTTTTATTCTACGTGGATGATTTTCCATTTTTTATTTTTATGAAATCTACAACATAAGTAATCCGTGTAAATTTTACTTTATAATATTCAAATGTCACTATTCTACTATAATATACGTTATAATCATGTCAAAGGCTCTAAGAAAAGTACAATTTTTGTACCTTTGGCGCCCTGTACCTGAGAATTGGCCCACCGCACAATCTGGCGGGTGTACAAACGTTCATTGTACGCAACTAATACTACAATATCATATACCTACATTTTATTAGTAAGAACATAAGGGGTCTGACACAAGTCTGGTGGAGAAAAATCGGTTCGGCTGTTTCAAAGATTAGCCGGAGCAAACAGACCGACTGACAAAATTTTTAGAAATTGATTTTTTATATAGGTACCGTGTATACTATGCGTTTAGTGAAACGCGACGCTGTTAATTTGAAAGTACAGACAGACACGAGAAACTTCAATTTTATTTATTTATATAGATGAGCGGTCGTTTGCGTAGATTGTTATCTAATTTATGAATCACTGTTGATACCTACCTGAATTAGTTATAAATCATAATGCATTCCTAGTAATAATGGATTGAATATGGATTGTAATTCCAGTTGCAGAGATAAAAAACAAATATTATAATAGGTTGCCTAACTGTAAAAAAATTGAAATAAGTAAAGCGTCCATTAATATGGAGATCTTTGAATATAAGTTATATGGAATACATCACTTTTCACCTTTCATAGAACATATAAAATTGTGTAGCTCTAAATGTAATCTTAACATTTCTACGGCTGATTGTACCCCACATTAATTCAAACAAGCCTAGTAAAGGCTGATTCTGATTTCTAGTTTTTATTCACCCAAGAAATTCGGTAAATGTAACGTGTATTTTCCCGCGACAAAAAGGCTAATAAAACTATTTCGAGCCACTACTTCCTGGCCTCTATGCGAGGGATTTCCCATAACATAACCACTAGTATTACCTAAAAACTATTAATTTTCGAAACAAATTCTTGCAGCCTTGCGTGCGTGACCTTCTGAAATCGTATTTTACTTTGACACACCTCAAGATATTTGTTTTCTCAAGGAAATAGCACCCAGCCTTGAGTTGGAGTGGCCAGTGGACATAAATTAGATCCGCACCTTTGTAGAGAACAAAGCAATGTAATAATCTTTGGTTAGTTTTCGAAGTATAATAACAAATTAAAAATAACGAAAACCCCGACTACCTAAATTATATAGCCTTACTAGCCGTTGCCTGCAATTTTGTTTGCATAGAACTAACCGAAACAGAACCCTATTTTGTTAAACGGAACCCTAAGATAAAGTAGCCAATGTTACACCTTATAACATCAGCTATCTGCCAGTGAAAGTACCGTGAAAATCGGTCCAGCCATTTCGGAGATTAGCCGGAACAGATAGACAGACAAAAATTTAAAAAATATATATTTTTTTATTGTACCGTATACACGGTATACAAACAGGCACTTCAATTTTATTTATTTATATTGTAGTATACATACATAATATAGATTTAATAGGTAAATTTAGTTTTCTTGGCACGTCTACACATATATTGTTACGTGCGTGTGTGTATATGTGAATAAAAGTGTGCAGGACCGGATTAACCCTAAGGCCAAAAGACCCGTGCCTTTTAACGGTTTTTATTATATGCAAAACTTTTAAGTGGCTAAGTACTTTTTAAATGAAAAAGCAGTTGGATAGCATTTCATCACAATCACAATTGCTCCGACGGTCAATCCGCTTCTACATGCTTGGTGTTTCCTGCAAATAGCGAATACATCACACGGTTCCGTAGTAGTACAAACAGGTATATGCAAAACTCTTAAGTGGCTAAGTACTTTTCAAATGGAAAAACAGTTGGGTAGCACTTCATCACAATCACAATGGCTCCGACGGTCAATCCGCTTCTACATGCTTGGTGTTTCCTGCAAAATATAGAGAACACATCACACGGTTCCGTTGTTTAACTCCGTCCGTACGTCTATTCATTCGTTCGACTGTTTGTAATAATGCATAAATGCATAGGTGTAGTTAAAGATTGCTATAGATTGTACTTTTGCCTTCAAAGGAAATAATAATAATACCTATGGACGGTTTCACACAACATCAATCTGGCCTTGTGCTAAGTTCTCGAGGAAATTGTGTTACGGGTACTAGACGATGGAAATGAACAATCTTTTTAATACTTGTATACTATCTATACCTACGTATATTTAAGATTTTTTAATGCTTTAAGTATTATACACATCCATAACCCAGGAATACAGAAAACTGTTTTGTTCCTTTTGTTGAAATACCGAAATGCTTAACCACGTAGTCAACGTGGTCATTTTTTTAAATTTTAATTAACACCGTGTAAAAACTTACTTAGTCGGGAATAAATAAAAACAATATTGTGTTACTTATAAAATGTAAACTGTTTTATTAGGAGCATACCTATTATATGTTATACAATATGAAAAATCTATATTTACATTCAATTACTTTATGGAAAGTTAGAATTTACCATTTATTTTATATATACAAGATTGTCTCTTTTGAAGTATAAGATAATATGTGTATAATTAGAAGTATTCTTCCTAAAGGCTACCGTATTTCATTTAAGTAGCTATGTTAGAAATAGGTCGTTGAAAAATGACTTAAGCAACTTTATCCTAATAATTTAATATTTTCGGGTATCTCCCCAATATATTAAGGAGTTAAGCTACAGTGAGGTCATACTATCTACTAATAAACCTTTATTACACTCGAGCACATTAAAAGGAATATAGATTACTTCGATAGGTTGGCACCAAAGATGAAACCGGCTTCGGGCCTCGTCTTGGTTCAGCCGGCCCTGAGCGCGCGCCGTGATGAGTACATCATGAAAAACTATGTCACACTCGCGCTCGTATAAGCTTTTGAGTATGAAGGAGACAAATATTTGTTCTGTTTTTCCTTCAGCTTAGAGTTCTGTTACAAATACAGCGTGATACATATTTTTTTAAAGTGAGCTAATGACGGTCACTTTTCAAATCGATACTTTTTAAGTGAAGGTTTGCATATAAAATGTCTTCTGAAAAGTTGGTTCCGCCAAAATATTGACAGGACAAAACATTTATCATCATGTACAATGATTTTTTTTGTCATCGCGACAGAAATAGCTGCATTCTAAATTAAATTTTATTTTTCTAAATATTTATTGGTATTGGAAAATAAAGGCTGGTTTATAAACACAAAAACAAAATCAAATTTAAATATGGTACTGTCACAAAAGAAAGAAAATATTCTATAGAAGAAATCATCCCAATTTACTAGATTAACTCGTCGTTACGTCAATGTTGTGATTGATGGTTATTTTTTTGTTTCGTAGCATGTTGAATTATCGTTACTAATTGTTTAATTGCTAGTCTGTTTTCATTTGAAACACGTTTTTCTCTCACGAATATGGACTCTCATGAATATGGACATACGTCCGAAAAAGCCGCACAAATTGTTGCTCTAGTGCAGCAAGGCCTAGACCAACGAACAATTGCTGCAGATTTGAATGTAAACCAGTCTACGGTTTCCCGAGTTTACAGAAGGTTTATGGAGACAGGTTCATTCAAAAGAAGACGTGGAACCGGCAGAACTCGGGTGACAACAGGTTTATTGTGACAACTTCTTTACGAAATCGGTTTTTAATGTCTATAAGCATTAAAAATGAGCTCCACCAGGTACGTGATGTAGCAGTTAGTGCACGAACCATAAGAAGAAGGCTAAAAGAGCGTGATATCACACCTTTCAGACCCGCAAATGGACCAAAATTGTCTGCAGCTCACAGGCAAGCTCGACTAAGATTTGCTCGTGAACACTTAAATTGGACTGAAGAGCAATAGGCTTCCGTATTATTCACTGATAAGTGTAGGACTAGTTTGTACGGTGCTGATGGTCGCAAACTAGTCTACCGTAGACGAGGAGAGATATGCCCAAAATTGCATTGAGGTGAGGGTTCCATTTGGAGGCGGGTCTTGTATGGTTTGGGGCGGCATATCGATGGATGCTCGAACTGAACTTGTGTTTATTGACGCAGACACACATGGCCGTGGTAACCGTGGTGGTTTCACATCACATCGCTATATAACGGAGATATTAGACCCTCATGTTTTAGCCGATTTATAGGCGAAAACTTCATTCTGATGCAGGATAATGCTCGTCCGCACGCAGCGAGACAAGTTGAGCAATACTTCACTCAGGTTGAGATTCGTTCTATGAATTGGCCAGCACGTAGCCCGGACCTCAATCCGATAGAACACGTGTGGGACAACCTAAAAAGAGCTGTATTTACAAGAAATCCGGTCACAAGAATGGGACAATACTCCACAAGATCTTTTAAAAACACTGATCAGGTCGATGCGAAACCGACTTGAATCAGTTATTAGGGCAAGAGGAGGTAATACACCTTATTAAAAACAAAAAAAAACTTTTTCTTTTCTTAGTATTGTAAAGTTTTCATAATAAAGCTGTTTTTATTCTATTCACTGTTTCACTCCAAAAAGCTGCAAAAGGAGAAATTTGATTCTTTTAGTGAGAAAAGTTGACCTATACACACATTAATTTTTTTTATCAGATTAAGAACCAGTCTTAGCATTATCATTGAAATAAATCAAAATAGTTTGCACTTTCACTAATTATATTTAATTGAAAGTTATCTTGCATTATGATGCAGTTTATGTGTCCGCCAGTGTATATATATATATACATATATATTTGTATGTTCAACGATAATTGTCATCTATTATCGGTATTGAACTTTTTGAAAGATCTTGAAAAGTGCATATTATTATGCTTAGATATTGTTACTTCAAAAACTGATACTCTTTTAAGTTCTCCTAAAAAGCTATAACATACAGCAAATATTATGCTTAATAATTAAGATATTATGTCTTCGATTAATTTAAAATATTTTCTTTTTCAGATACTGTTCTGTACATTAAACACTCACAAAGTGGACATGAAGAAGTTACTGGGCGGTCAAATTGGTTTAGAAGACTTTATATTCGCACACAGAAAAGGAAGACCGAAAGAGATAGAAATAGTGAAGACAGAAGATTCTTTAGGTCTCACAATCACAGACAACGGTGCTGGCTATGCCTTCATCAAGAGGATAAGGGAAGGATCTATTATATCTAGGATACCACATATCGAGGTAAATTAATATACCAACTAAACACACCGGCATATTTAGCGGAACACAAAAAAAAGGTCCATAATTAAAAAAATATGGTTTTATTTTAAAATCTACTTACCACACTTCTTTTGTTATTTAAAGTTTCATTTGTTTTACTTAAAATGAGATCACATTAAGAACAGATTTTGCGAGTAAAGGCTATTTGTGAAAAATGGTACATTTTTGAACTTTTCATGTTACCGGGAAAAGTGAAAATTAATATTAAAATAAAAATTAATTAAATTAGAAAAATGGTGATTAATTAATATCGCGTATTTTCTCCACGTGCTCTTATTAAAGTTTCTACCCGTCTAGGCATACTGAGAATGATGTTATGGATGGTCTCCTGGGATAGTCTCCGCCATTCCTCAACTACCGCGATTCGCAGTTCACTCACGTTGGCAGGAGCTGGAATTCTGGACTTAACTTTCCTTTTCAGCAAGTCCCAAACGTGCTCTATTGGGTTCATATCCGGTGATCTCGCCGGCCACTCCATAACAGTGATATTCATATCATTAAGATAAGCTTGAGTTACCCGAGCGGTATGCGGCCGAGCATTATCCTGCATAAAAACAAAATCGTCACCGATATATGGGGCAAACGGTACGACATTTTCTTCTAAAACTTCTCTGATATAGCGGTCTGCAGTCAGACTCCCTCTGTAAATCACTACCAAGCCTGTGCGAGCTCCCAAACAAATGCCCGCCCAAACCATTATTGATCCACCACCGTATGCAACTGTAGTTTCAAAATTTGTCTGAATGTATCGTTCTCCTTTGCGTCTGTATATTCTTTGCCTGCCGTCAATTTGATTTAAGAGAATTCTGCACTCATCACTAAACAATACCTTACTCAATTGTTCCGCGTTCCAAAGTCGATGTTCCTGAGCAAAAGTTAACCTGTTTCTACGATGATTTACCTTGAGCCTTGGGCCTTGGCGGGCACAAATGAACCCAAACCAGCTTCTTCGAACCTTCTTCGTACCGTACGCTCACTTACGGTTACACCCCGCACTGCTTATAACTCATGTCGGGTTTGGACGGCCGTCAAACGGGGGTTCCTACGTACACGAAGCCGAATGAAACGATCATCCCTACTCGAAGTGCGTCTTTTTCTGCCTTGTCCTGCTCTTCTCACATAAGTACCGGTCTCCCTGAACCGTTGTATACTGCGATGGATCGTTGAAACTGGTCGACGAAGATCTCTGGATATCACTCTGTAGGTTTGACCATTTCTTCGCATTTCGAGTGCCCTGGCGATCTCCGTTGGGCTAAACAGGCATAATTCAGTCCTCAACTCCAAAAAGATACGCGATTAAAAAAAACTAACAAAAAACAGTATTTCAATGAAATTTTAAATTAAACTCAGAAGGAAGAAATACTCGAAGTTCGCTCCAGATAAAATGCATAAAATGTGATGTTCAGTTGTTTTCTTAATTTGAAAATATTTCTTTTTAAATTAAATGACGTATAAACCAGCCAGCAACCTTATATGATACTGATATCAAACCTTTATTTTATGTTCCGCTAAATATGCCGGTGTGTGTATGTAAGTATCATTACTGATGTTAATAAGGAAATTCTTCTTAATATTTAAAATCGGTCATGTTTATACTATGTATTTCTTGATATTAAGAGAAGGGATGATGAAACTACTACACATTCATTTTTCCTGTCTGCACATTCGAAGACATTTTCTAATTTACCGATAATAATTGATATGAATTGATCCATAGATATTAAAAGGGTATCGATAATCAGATAAGTTATTATTACATTACGTGTTTCCATTAGCTTACATGTTAGAACATATCTAGAGCAAGATAAACGTCCGCCCATAAACCAGTTTAAACGCGAAAGTGTCCCGTCTAACCTTTTGAAGGCATTCGTGATTCGGTTCGAAAACAGAATTTGAGGTCCGCATGGCTCTTAAATTTTGTAAAACGGCATCCAAACTCACGACGAGAAATCTCTGCGCGAAATCGAGTTGGAAAGGGCGAGATATTATTCACATTTACCTTTTTCGGGTCCTCTCGGCGAGAGTCTGGACAATACATAAAGCATTCAATGGGCGAAATCGAAAACGACCTTAATTAATATTAAGTCGGAACTGGCATCAATTGAGGGACTGGAACTCAAGAGGATGTACTTGTTACTTTCCTACAAATTTCAGTTAATTGAATCAAGCAGCGATTATTATTGAAATGCATTAAGTTATTTATAAGCGTTTGAATATGGTGGTCCTTTAGAAGATCAGTCATTGACCTCACTAATTGTTCGACAGAAAACAAACTATAGACTAAGTACTTAAACTATTAAGTTCTTAATTCAACTGCACATGACACGTGGGTTCAAATTCCACCAGGCCAAGGAACAAAACTATTGTTTTTGGGTCTTCTACAATTTTAATGCGCTTTACAAGCCACTGTTGGTCGTAGGTTCGAATTCCGACAGGAAATAAATAAATAAAAAGTCTTACTAAATTTCATCTTTGTGCTTTTAGGTTGGAGATCATATTGAAAGATTAAACGATGAAAATATGGTTGGAAAAAGACATTATGAGGTTGCGAAACTTTTAAAAGAAATTCCCACAGGAACAACCTTCACAATAAGATTAGTGGAACCTTTGAAGAGTGGATTTGGAAGTATTGGGCCAAAGACTGGTAGTGCTCGGTCAGCGAAAAAACAGAGCTACGGATCAGGGAAAGAAACGCTAAGATTTAAAGCCAATGGCCCAGCCACTATTGAAAATGATGTAAGTAATTTTATTATTAGAAATTATTGACTTTTCTACTATAGTCAGGAAAAACAATGATTGTTAGACATAGGAAGGTGGATAGAATAACTGTTCCTAATTTGAAATAGTAAAGCTGTATCGCAAAAGTTATTAAACTTCATTTTAAATTCACATCTTTGGCCTAAGTTTAAAATTATAAAAGTAACATGCACATATTGTGTTTTGTTAATCAATACAGGATTATAGTTATCAATAAATGTTATCATCATTATTGTCATCAAATTTAATTGTTTATTTATAATTATACTGTCACGTTTTAAAGCTAAGATTTTTTGTTATTTCCATACGGTTTTTCTTACCCTTGTGCTGCGTGTAAGTTTTGGTCACTACTCGCCGTGAAGAAGTTAACTACAATTTGTATTGCATCGAAATAACGCTAGAGAGTGGCAAAGAATGGTAACTAATTTGATGTCATACAAATGAGGGTGTTTGATATTTGTTCTGCCGCTAGAGGGCAGATTCAACGCACACAAAGCGCTGGTGGCCTAAGTGGTATCGAAAACGGTCAATAAGAATTTTCGATTCTTTTTCTGTCACCAGGCGGCGCTTGGTAGCCCGACGGTCCCTGTCGTGTCAAAAATCTGTCAGATGTCACGATTTTAAAAACCCTCATAGTAGTTAACTTCTTGTAACACGGCGAGTAGTGACTAAAACTCGCACTCAGCACACTGTATAGAAAACTAATTTAATAATTTTTCTTTTTTTAGCATGACGATAGATCAAAAGCTGGCATAGAGAAAATAAACGGCCTCCTCGAATCATTTATGGGTATAAATGACAATGAGCTGGCAACACAGATGTGGGACCTAGCTGATGGGAAAACCAACTCTATGCAACTTGCTGATGCCATAGACAATAGTGATCTACAAGAGTTTGGATTCACCGACGAATTCATCATCGAATTGTGGGGAGTTATCACTGACGCAAGATCTGGACGACTTAGTTAATTTGTATTTAAATTGTTTAATTTAAAGTCGTAAATCGTAATATCTATTATATATTAAAGTTCTTTTTCCAACCTTTTAAAATTGTATCTGCAGGAGGCTAAGGCTTTAGGCTGGGACTATAATATGATCCAGAATCCGGAAGGCCGGTGAAAATTCTGAGCATTTAAATAGAAATCTGCGCTAATACAATAGAGCTGAAAATAGAACACAAGTGTCGAGTCAAATGTCAATGTCATATATAAGAGCTCGACACTCGACACTTGGATTTTCAACTGTATTGTATTAGCGCAGAATTCTATTTTCAGTGCTCTGAATTTTCCCGAGCCCGGACTCTGGATCATATTATAGTGCCAGCCTTAGAAAGGAGTCTTTGTAGAAAGAGAGGTTCAAGTGTAAAAGAGACAAGATGATTAGGCTTTACATAATATTTTGTCCGGAAACTTAGTCACTTTATAATTACTGTAGAATTTAGATAAGGTTTGACATTTAATACACTACATTTTGGAACACTTACAAAGAATACTTATTTATCTATTATGAATAATAATGGAATTCTATAAAGATACAAATGTAAAAATGACGTTATATATATTTATATAGATTACACTAATAACCAGTTTGCAAGTACTGATAAACACAATATGGCATTTAGGTACAATACGGAATGTTCTTTATATTAATTTTTACAAAGTTCCTTTTGGGACATTCTGTCTATATTTTGTTTTGTCTGGTATAACTTATTTTACTTTGCACTTTAAATCTCCTTTATTCTAAGTTTGATAATGAACATTTCGTGAACAATTTAAAAAATCAAAATTTTGTAACTTTTATGAAAAACCTATATCATTAATTATACAATAAGTAGACCTTGAGAATAGTGATTCATTATTCCTAATATATTTGTTCTACAAAATTAAATGTAGCGATCTAAAGGCGATAGAAAATGGACTGGTAAAATACTGTATTTTTATCTTGTACTCAATGATTTAGCATTTTTTTTAAAGTTTCTCTCACTTAGTAAATAATACACAAAGTATTTTAAATGATTTAATAATATAAAAATATCATACTGTTTTACTGTCTATTTATTTATAAAGTATTCAAAATAATTTTTATATGATATAATAGAATGGTTTAGTAAATGATGTTATGTTTAGGAAGTATTATGTTAACAAGCCTAGAAGCTCGTATTTGAGCATATTTTGTACAATATTTAATTTGTTTATTTGTGCAAAATTATTAAAGATTTCCACATTGCAAGCACACACTAAAAGTATGTTTTTTTCATAATAGAAACCTTATATATTTTTTATATCGATGATTTAAAAAAAAAACGAGATATGTTTATTGAAATGTTTAGTACAAATAATTAATTAACTATGTAGGTACATACTACTGTATATCGCCTGAGTAAGCCATATTCAGTTCGTACTGGTTTTATAAAATTTACTGAAATCAAATAGAGTGTGATTTGTAATAATTTTTAAGTTTAAATATTGTTATGATTTACATATTTTGCTTCTTAAATGATTATCTACAATTAGGTAGGAAGTCAGTCATTATTATACTTTAATTAGAAGACCAAGGTGCAAATTTAGATTTAAAATATTTAGATTAAACTGTGCCTTTACATATTATGTCAATTGATAATTATTTAAATATTAATATATTATAGGTAAATAATATATTAAAGCTGAAAATTAGATGTAAAATAAAAAGAAATAACTATTTTTTGAGATGACAATTATATATAAAAAATATTTATCTCGGAAATTATTCATAGAGAAGCTTTAGGGGAATATGTCGTATGTACCACTGAGCCAGTTGTACCTTGGACGGTTGGCTTTTTCTAGGTATTCCTGAGCTTTTAAATTGTCTAATGCCTAGGGTGCTCGCTACGTCTCTAAAGACCATATAGAGTATAGAATAAGTCTTTTACAGCCATGAAGCGATTAATTTTTGGGTGACAAATGTTTTATTTTTACCATTATTAGAAGTCTGATTAGAAGTTTTAAAGGTGTTATAATAATCACATAAATTTTAAATGTGTACGTTTCTTTTATTTATCAAGTATTAAATGAGTGGTAAACTTGCGTGATAAGTAACTTTAAAATATTTAAAATCCGTCGTTTTGTTCAAGATGACATAGTGTTGTAGGTACCTTGGCCAGTGTTGACCGGTTGTACCATTGCCTATGGAGACAGGATAATGGTATTAATGAAAACAAATGGTAGTATTTTATATTTATAAGTTAGAATATTTGTAGATTAACTATTTTTAATGTGTTTTGTCCGATTAGCAGGTATTATAAGTTTGATGTTTGTGTTTAAACATCAAAAGACTTTTATAGTTTACGTGTCGATTTTGTTATATATTTACACTAATTGTATTTATTTCTTCGTATAATATATCACTAGACATAGTCAAATGAATAAAAATGAATACTTTTCTCAAGTACTAACATTTTTAACCGGAATTATTTGTGTGATACAACGTACGACTGGCTTGGCCACTTGTAAAACTTTTTGTAAGGTGTTAAAGACATGTTATTTACAGTTCTCATGTTATTTTGGTGAAGTATACCCAAATAACAGACTTCCCAAAATATACAAACAAAGCATATGTGCCGTAAGTCAAATTGGAATAAATAACGGATACCTGAAAATATGACCGAGGTACAACAGGCTCCACTATAAGTATGTAGGTAATTAAAAAATTAAAGTTACTATATTATATTTTGGTACAGTGTGCATACCTGCAAGGCTTTTTTTAAATGTATGTAATTTGAATGGTTTTTATTGGTCAGATTTTACATTTGGAATTGAGATTTATTATGATTAAAATTATTATAATGCTGATATAGCTGTTGTTATGAGCTTATTTATGCTATTGTCCGTAAAATCGTGTTTAGTGTGACTTGAATGAAATTTATTTTTAATAATAAAATGTAATAATATGTTTATAATAAACGTTCATATCATGGAATCTTTTTGATTATGATTAACCCTAAAATTCCTCAAAGCCAACTTATAACCTTAGGTTACTGGCAACAGTTTCTCACAACTCGCAAAAATACATGAGGTTGTCGATTTGAGAGCCACCTCATATTTTACAGGGCCCAGATTGGGTCGGTATCATATATGTATTAAATTTACAGAGGATCGGTATTACTTATATTAGTAGTTGAGGTGGAAGGCGGATCTTGTTAAGCAGCCTATTAAAGTACATTAAGATTTTTTTTTCTATCATAAAATTATTAGTAACCTGCAGGACAGGCCAAGTCTAGTGCAGGAACGAAATAAAATTTAATAAGATTTTGTTATTCAATTTTTTGTTTTTATAACACAATATTGTTAACATATTGTAATTGAAAATAAAAAACAGTCATGCATTTATTACTGAAGCCAAAAGGCCAAACCAAAAAAGCCAAAACCTACCTTTAGGTACATAATTAATGATTTTGGCAGTCTGTATGAATGTTTGTTCCATCGTAGCGCATAAACTACTGATCCGATTTTAATAAATTAGACCGTGTCAAAAGTTAATAGATTCTAAAAATAGACCAGGAGACATAGGCCATTTGTTTACGTAGTCGGGTTTAGTTTTTATTTAAAAAATATACTTACTTACCTAGTTATTAATTATATTTCATAAAATTATGTATGTAGGTATCCTACATTAATTTCTTGGAAATGCTTTTAAATACCTTAGAATAAACCAAAGAAAATAAGCTTATTTCCATAGACTACAAAATTCATGACAGGAAGTAAAAAAATGATTTAATTATTTTCGCGCATAGGTAGGTATTTTAAAATCGTGAGCTGAGTCTTGACACTCAAATGTCAGTGGTAGTACTCATCTATGCTCCAATGTCAAAGTTCAAGTGCAGTAGGTATTTCTATTAAAATTTTTAATGTACCTAAGAGAAGAAAACATACAATAGGAATCCATCTCAGTAGTAGTACTTATCATCTATGCCCAATAGGCACCTCTTTATAATATACATCTATGCATTGGCATTAATGATAAAAAGTTTATTCAAATAAAATATCTGCCTCAGAAATGAGAAATCGTTTAGGTGCGTGTTATGAAAAACAGCTGCTATAAATTTGCGAGTAGGTACATAATTAATAAGAACATAATTTGTTATTTAAATTATCAAACTAGTTTGTAAATCAACTCATTATTACCGGCGACTACGCAACTGACAAGTAATGTTGTTTATCTTGCTTATATGATAAAATATTGTTTAGCTTTTCTATACAATTATCAGACGTTTTATTTTAGTATCGCGTACGTTTTAACTCGTGAAGATGGTGTCGATAGCAACTCGGCTTTTAAACAGTAATACACCATTGTTTTCACTTGTGAAAAAATATAATGTTGATACGGTAAGAATATGGACTGAGATTTTAACACTTTGGTAGAATAATATGGAGAGTTAAAACTTGTTATTAAGCATTTATTAACATTTCCCTTGTTTGTGAAATGTGTGGTTCAATATGTTTACTTACTTAGGTACTAAATTTGCATTTCCACACCCATTCTGGTTTTAAGCAAACCACTTCTTTTTGGAGCAAATAAAGTTACATTTTTGTTGAATGTTTCAGATATTTCTATATGCATCATACAGCACAAAAATCCAGGGCAAAATCTTTTATGATGCCAGTGAAGCCATAAAGGATATCAGTGATGGATCAAAATTACTTGTGGGAGGATTTGGACTTTGTGGCATTCCAGAAAATCTTATTGAAGCCCTAAACAATAAATCTGTATTTGGACTTACTGTAGTTTCTAATAATGCTGGTAAATAATTATCCATCATTTCATATAATTTTATGTACCAATATGATCAATATTTATGACCGATTCTACAGTAAGAGGCAAGTGGTTTGGTCTTCAGTTTAAAATAGTTTTTTCATTCCATATGTTTTTTGCAATTAATTATAGCATCTAAATGCTTTTTCTAAGTCCAATCACAGTTTAATGTCTTAATCTAATACAATTTTCTAAAATTGCTCTTTGAAGGCCTATTTTCATTTCATTGACGTTCCCTTAGCCGTTATTAGTTAAACTTGGAGTAAATTAAAACCATTTTGGATCAATTGTCAAACTTAAGTATGTTTGGCACTAATTTAAATAGTAAAATAAAAATACAACAATAGTCTTTGCTTTATTTCCCCTGGCAAATATCTGCTGACAAAATAACTGATAATTATATTACATTATATAAATTCAGTAAAATTACATAAATCTAACTGTATACTATATAGTTCAATTTGTGTAAATTTATTGAATTTATGTAGATTATTGTCATACTAAAAGTTGTTACAAATAATGTTAAGATTTTAATTGCAATGTTTGTTTTTGAAATACAGTAATTTTTTCCTTTCCTAGTCCTGTTGATTATCCATCAACCTATAATTCTCTCTTTCTACTTTTAATCATTATTTTTGTTCCCCAACACTTAACATTTTTATTGTATAGTTATAGGTACTGATTTAGTCCTGATGCGTGGTCCCTATGTTTATTAAATTGATTTTAATTTTGAATATAAAAATAAATAAAATATGCATAAAATGACTTGCTCTTCCATGAAATTATATAGAAATAGAACAATAATTGTAATATAATTATGTTTAATGAAAATACTCCAATGCCTTTGCCAAATGTTCTAAGAACGTCTTTAAAAGCGTCCTTATTAGGCTTAAATGAGGTAGGAATTGCTTTGTAATTTTTAATATAAGCTCTGTAATTTATTATGGTAGGTGTTGCTGATTTTGGCTTGGGGAAACTGCTACAAAAGAAACAAGTCAAAAGAATGATATCCTCATATGTTGGAGAAAATGATGAATTTGAAAGACAATATTTAAAAGGTGAACTAGAGGTATGTGTTAATTATTCCACTATTGTAATTAAATATATATTATATATAAAAGGCAAAGCTGATTGACTAATGTATCAACGCACAGGCCAAACCCTGAAATTTTGCGCACATATTTCTCATATGACATAGGCATCCATTAAGGAAGGATATTTCAAAATTCAACCCCCAAGGGGGTAAAAAAGGTGATAAAAGTTTGTATGAACCTTTTATTCCTTGGACATATCTGCATAATATTTTGTATAAATTAAGTATGGAAAAATAATGATTTACTTATTTCAGCCTTTTCTAAAATTCAGCCTTTTCTAAAATTCAGCCCTAGGTGGGTAAAATAAAAGGTAGAATAAAAGGTGGGAAAGTTTAAAACCTAATTTCATGCGGGCGAAGCCGCGGGCAATTAATGCTATATAGTTATTGTATATGTACTTTATTTTAGTTCCAATGGAGTTCAAAGATGTATGACACATAAGTTGGCTGTTTGTTAATATGTGAATGAGTGAATTGTAATTTTCAGGTGGAGCTGACTCCCCAGGGAACATTAGCAGAGAGAATTCGAGCTGGAGGGGCAGGTATTCCAGCTTTCTTCACTCCAACAGGATATGGTACTTTAATACAAGAAGGCGGTGCCCCAATAAAGTACACAAAAGATGGAAAGGTGAGTAATGTATTACATACAATACTAGTGCAATATGTTAAATAATGTTTTATAATTCAATTTAGTATAAGTTATGAGATTTTTTCCCCTTTAAGATCTTAGCTTAGCTTGCATAGCCATCTTACTATCACTTAAAAAAAAAAAAATTACACTATATACAGGGTGGCCCATAAGTCTCTTGAAATGTAAAAAAAATCATAAAAAAAAACTAATTACAATATGAAAAAGGTTTTTATTTTGAAGTAATCTTAATAAAATGGGAATTATTTTTTGAAAATTACATCGTCTAAATGTAATCCGTTACGGTCGTGGCACTCCTGTAAGCGACGTCTAAAATTGTCCATCACTGCGCGGCAAGTAACTTCTGTAATGCTTGCCATTTCTCGTCGAATATTTTCTTTCAAGGGTTGGTTTCATACACTTTACTCTTAAGATAACCCCATAAGAAAAAGTCCATTGGGGTCAGATCCGGACTACGTGGTGGCCAGGCAATATCTCCTCTTCGAGAGATAACTTTACTAGGGAAAAGTTGACGAACGACGGGCATAGCGGTGTTAGAGGTATGGGCAGTTGCTCCATCCTGTTGAAACCAGGTCCGCGTATTGAAGACTGGAAAATTCTGCAACTCTGGTGCAAAAAAGTTCTCGATCATTGCCACATAGCGCTGCGAATCAACAGTAACCGCGCGACCTCTGCTGTCCTCAAAAAAGTAAGGGCCTATGATGCCATGCGCTGACATAGCCGCCCAAACTGTCACTTTAGGGCTATGTAAGGGCCTTTCATGTTTGCGATTCGGATTTTCGCAACTCCAGTAGCGACAATTCTGCTTGTTGACATGGCCGTTGATGTGGAAGTGAGCCTCATCAGAGAATAACACGTTATTAAACGATGTAAAGCGGTCGAACATTTCATTTGTAAAATTTAGTCTGTGCATAGGGTCAGTATCTTTTAATTCCTGTACTAATTGAATCTTGTAAGGGTGAAGAAGTAAATCTTTCTTTAAAATCCGCTGTAATGAAGTTCTCGATAAGTTTAATGCACTGGAACGCTTACGAGTAGACTGGGTAGGATTTTCACGAATTGACTGTTTCACTACGTCGATGTTTTCTTCCGTGCGTGATGTCCTTGGTCGACCTGACCGTTTTTTATCCAACGTAGAACCACTCTCCTCGAACTTAGTAACCCAGTTCTTAATCGTTTGAATACTTGGAGTGTCGTTAAAGTTGCGTAAATTGTGATGTTCTCGAAATTTACGTCGCGCAACGGTAGCAGAATTATTGTTGCGATAAAACTCGCGCACACAAAAAGCACGGTCCGCACCAGTGAAACGCTCCATGGCGACTGAATTCCGAAAGACCGTTGGTGCTTCCCCCCTACCCCGCGCGCCATTCTTGCGCACCGTTTGAATTTTATTCGAAATTTAAATTTCAAAGGACTTATGGGCCAACCTGTATTATATCTGTCTAGTGACATTAAGTAATAGTTGTACAATTATCCTTTTAAATGGCCAACATTCTGAATGGAGTTACTGGCAATCAACAATTATAAATTGTTGCTAATAGTTTTTTGAGAAGAAGTAATAACAAAATAATAATTTTTTAGATTGATATACCAAGCTCTCCACGACAAGTGCAGAAATTCAATGGAAAAGATTACATAATGGAAGAGGCAATAACTGGCGACTTTGCTCTAGTAAAAGCTTGGAAAGCTGACAAATACGGCAACATATTATTCAGAAAGACAGCTAGAAATTTCAATCCGGCTATGTGCAAAGCCGTAAAGACAACTATAGTTGAAGTTGAAGAAATAGTTGATGAAATTGAACCTGATCAAGTCCATGTACCTTCTATATTTGTCCATAGAATAGTCTTAGGCAAGAAATTTGAAAAGCGCATAGAAAGGAGAGTAGTAAGAAAGCCTGCTACAGAAAATAATCTCAAACCTTCTGATTTGGTACGAGAGAGAATAATTAGAAGAGTTGCAATGGAGTTTAAAGATGGAATGCATGCTAATTTAGGGATTGGTATATTTTTTATTTCATCTTAAGGTAGTTTTGAGATTGTATAGACATGAATCCCATTATATATTTGATATTTTCCTCTATTTCATTTAAGAATTCTTTAAAAATATTTAGAACCTGCCACTGCTTGTTTATTTTGTGTTACCATGGACGGGTTAACTTTTCTTCTACGGAAGCTGCAGCTCCGTTGGAGGTTTTATAATCTGTACTTTTTTTTTCCAGGCATGCCAATGTTAGCCAGTAACTATATTCCCAAGGACATTAAAGTGTACTTACAATCGGAGAATGGAGTACTTGGACTTGGACCTGCCCCAACCGAGAGTGAATTGGACCCCGATCTTATCAATGCTGGAAAAGAGACTGTCACAGTAGTACCAGGTTAGTTGCGAAATATGAAAGAGTACATTCCAAACGTTATGTTACAACTAGAGATTTTTTTCGATACTTGCTACTAAATACACACACCGGCATATTTAGCGGAACATAAAATAAAGGTATGATATCAGTATCATATAAGGCTGGTTTATACGTCATTTAATTTAAAAAGAAATATTTTCAAAATAAGAAAACAACTGAACATCACATTTTATGCAATTGTTTTAATTTTATTCAAATACACCTTATCTGGAGCGAACTTCGAGTATTTCTTCCTTCTGAGTTTGATTTAAAATTTCATTGAAATACTGTTTTTTGTTAGTTTTTTTTTAATCGCGTATCTTTTTGGAGTTGAGGACTGAATTATGCCTGACTTAGCCCCAACGGAGATTGCCAGGGCACTCGAAATGCGAAGAAATGGTCAAACCTACAGAGTGATATCCAGAGATCTTCGTCGACCGGTTTCAACGATCCATCGCAGTATCCAACGGTTCAGGGAGACCGGTACTTATGTGAGAAGAGCAGGACAAGGCAGAAAAAGACGCACTTTGAGTAGGGATGATCGTTTCATTCGGCTTCGTGTACGTAGGAACCCCCGTTTGACGGCCGTCCAAGCCCGACATGAGTTAGAAGCCGTGCGGGGTGTAACCGTAAGTCAGCGTACGGTACGAAGAATGTTCGAAGAAGCTGGTTTGGGTTCATTTGTGCCCGCCAAGGCTCCAACAGGTACATTAAACAGGTTAACTTTTGCTCAGCAACATCGACTTTGGGACGCGGACCAATGAAGTAAGGTATTATTTAGTGATGAGTGCAGAATTCTCTTAAATCAAATTGACGGCAGGCAAAGAATATACAGACGCAAAGGAGAACGATACATTCAGACAAATTTTGAAACTACAGTTGCATACGGTGGTGGATCATTAATGGTTTGGGCAGGCATTTGTTTGGGAGCTCGCATAGACTTGGTATTGATTGACAGAGGGAGTATTGACTGACTGCAGACCGCTATATCAGAGAAGTTTTAGAAGAAAATGTCGTACCGTTTGCCCCATATATCGGTGACGATTTTGTTTTTATGCAGGATAATGCTCGGCCGCATACCACTCGGGTAACTCAAGCTTATCTTAATGATATGAATATCACTATTATGGAGTGGCCGGCGAGATCACCGGATATGAAACCAATAGAGCACGTATGGGACGTGCTGAAAAGAAAAGTTAAGTCCAGAATTCCAGCTCCTGCCAACGTGGGTGAACTGCGAATCGCCGTAGTTGAGGAATGGCGGAGACTATCCCAGGAGACCATTGATAACATCATTCTCAGTATGCCTAGACGGGTAGAAACTTGAATAAGAGCACGTGGAGGAAATACGCGATAGTAATCACCATTTTTCTAATTTAATTAATTGTTATTTTAATATTAATTTTCACTTTTCCCGGTTACATGAAAAGTTCAAAAATGTACCATTTTTCACAAATAACTTTTACTTGTAAAATCTGTTCTTAATGTGATCTCATTTTAAGTAAAACAAATGAAACTTTAAATAACAAAAGAAGTGTAGTAAGTAGATTTTAAAACAAAATCATATTTTTTTAATTATGGACCTTTTTTTTGTGTTCCACTAAATATGCCGGTGTGTTTAGATATAAAAACAATTCAAGGCAAATTTAAAAAATATGTTACATAACAGTTTTTCCTCATCATTAACAAGCAGCCAGCAAAAATGCTATCTTATCTGATAAACTCTTTGCCTCTCGCAAATAAGTTACATAAACCAAATGTTTATTTATACTTCTATACACGGTACATTAATTTTGTTAATATTATCCAGATTTAAGCATAAAGGTATATTTTAAGGACAAAAATTTCTTCTTCTTACTAAAACACTAAAGCCTTGATAGTAACTATTATAATAGTTCCGATAGCTTGAAACTCCATTGTAATGTTTGGAACATCTTATGACGTCATAATGTAATGTTGCTTTTATGATAACTAATGGAGATAAAAATTGTTTATGTAGGTTGTTGTAAATCTGTTGGTATACCCGAGGTCATTTTATATCAATTTCAGCTGTCATCTGTGTCAGATATATATTGTTGTGATTCTTTTAATTTTTTTAAATTTAAGAGAACTCCGAGCAAAGCTCGGTTACCCAGGTACTGTATATTTATCAAAGCCATGGAATTCATATGCTGCTTAATAATTTTCAGGGGCTTCCTATTTCTCATCTGATGATAGTTTCGCGATGATCCGCGGCGGACACATAGATCTCACGATACTTGGCGCGATGCAAGTCTCCAAAAATGGCGATTTGGCCAACTGGATGATTCCTGTGAGTAAAACAAATATTAATTGAAATGGACCAGAAAACAAGCAGACAAAGATTCGTCTGCTTGTTTTCTCAGATAATCGCCTCCCATGGATACCCGCAACACCAGATGTGTAACGCATGTCACGCCATCTGGAGTCTAAATATGTGTAATTTAAGTCTCTCATGTCAAGTCATTTTAAGGTTCCATACCCAAAAGATAAAAAATTGGGACCTGCCTATCCGTCGGTCTGTCACCAGACTGTATCTTCTAAAACGTAATAGCTAGACAGTTGAATTTTTCACAAGTGATGTATTTCTGTTAACGCTATAAGAACATATTATAAAAATACTTCGACTCCCATACAACAAACATGTTTTTTGCCGTTTTGTACGGAGCCCTTCGTGCGTGTGGATATTATGATACATGCGAACGTTAAAGCGATAGTATTATAAGATAAACCATACTAAATATCTTACGCCGTCTAGTAGCTAAAAAAAACAAGTATTAACATTAAAAATGTTTCAGGGCAAGATGGTGAAAGGAATGGGTGGTGCCATGGATTTAGTTTCAGCGCCAAGAACGAAAGTCATAATCACAATGGAACACAGCGCTAAGAACGGAGGTCACAAAATAGTGCCGGACTGCACTCTACCGCTAACTGGCAAAAACTGTGTTGACATGATCGTCACTGAAAAGGTAATTTAATGTAAGGTTCTTAAGTTTTTTTTAACATAAATCAAAGGCGTATTGGAGAAAAAAACTGAAAGCATTATTATTTACCCCTATTACTCATTGAAAAGCAGCGAGAACATTAAAGTTTGTAAAATCAGAAGTGACGCTTTTGTGACTCTAGTGCCACACATAAGAAGGCAAGCAGTGTCTATGGTTATAAAATTGCAAATACTGTTAGAAATGCTTACAAAATATAAAATAAGTACCTCGAAACAAACCTTGGCTTAGGTCTCGACTCTCGTTACCGGGCCATTAAATCTTTAAAAAAAAATGCGTTTTTTTTACAGTGTGTCTTCGAAATTGATAGGGAGAAAGGAGAGTTGACTCTAACAGAATTGGCTGATGGAGTCAAAGTGGAAGACATTATTGCAAGCACCGGCTGTGAATTTAACGTGACTAAGGACTTGAAAAAGATGGGCGATATCACAGAAAATAACTAGCGAAGATTTGCTCTATATTTTATCAAGCTCCTGGTTACGTATGGTATAATGTATGGTAAAATTCTTATATGTATACTGATATGTTCTATACTTACTGTAACAAGTAATTTTAAGTGAAATGTTAGGTGCTAAGTTTGTTGTCAGTTTATTGTTAAGAGTACTCTATAATAATGAAATATATATTTTGTATCAAATGCGTAAAATAACCTTAGATTGCTAGTATTTTTACAAGATTTAAGGACCCGACAAAAATATGTGCCCAGCTTTTAATAAATATTGTAGCATTTTTTGAAGTATGTTTTGTTTTTGCATCATGCCTTAAAAAGTCATAATATTATATATTTTTTAGTTTCAGTTTTTTACAAGTTACAATTTTTAATTTGTATAACTTCTCAAATATACTTTTATGTTGTTATTGATAGACTTTTTCAAAGTGTATTTTTATAAATAAAATTGTATGTGCTGTGGTAGCGCCATCTATATTTTTCATTATATATTAATGGCTTAAATCTAAATCTAAACCCTTCCGATGCACGCGACGCTCGACGCGAGACCGCGACCCGAGGCCGAATTGTGTCGCGGGGCCACTGCTTAGTATGAAGTTATAATATGGAGTATGGAGGACTAAACAATCCCCGTGACGCGCGATCCGTGAGCGTAGACAGAGAACCTGATTGGCTGGTTTGCTGGTCGCGGTTTTCCCACACCGTGCTGTTTTTATGCGATTTGTAACTTAACACACCTAAACATTTTAAATGGCTCGTAAAATAAACAAATTAGAACATAAAAATACTGTTTCGTCTATTTATAATTGGGGGTAGTTTTACCCTCCAAAGTTCCAAACTGTACACAAAAGCGAGCATTATAAATAACTCCGCCTGACCTCGCGCGTATTATTAAGCCCGACACCAACAATGTTTTATTCTATGTCCATTGTGTACTTATATTACTTATGATTACTTATATTACTTAACGATGCATCGTTGTAATAATATGAGTACACAATGGACATAATGAAAATTATGGTATTTGCAACACTTTTTAAATTGTCAAACACACTATCGATAAATCTACAATCAACTTGGTGAAGATTTATCGATCGTGCCGGCTATTATTAATAGCAGTTTCCAGGCTAGCTGTAGTACTTGCAAATTCCACAACTTAGTATTTAGAACTATTAAACGCCATCTGGTGGCGAATAACATCTTGCTGTGATACGCACGGTAGCGCTGCGCACCGTAGTGTACAAATTTGTTTTGAAACAGTTTTTGATTTTCAATCAAACAGACATAATATTCGTCACTAGATGTCTCTATTAATATTTAAAACTGAAATGCACGTAAACCATTGCAAATTTCAATCCACAATAACTTTGTTTATAAACACTACAAGTTACAACCCGACTGGCGACTACGTAAATTATATAGCCTATGTTACCCGGGCTATTAGTACGAATGTGTTAATACTTAATTTATTAAAAGTTTAGGCGCTACGGTGGAACAAATATACATAATATGTATGTAAGCCGTAAGAAGAAGGGTAATGATTCCTTCGTGGAATGGCCAAAATCATTACTCTTCTACTTACTTACCTTACGTTGGGTAATTGCTGCTGAACTGGGGACTGCTGAAGAAAATAGGGTATTTTCTTCAGCAGTCGGGATCGGCAGTTTTTTTTTTTCTATTAGGTATTTTGATTGTAACTTGAGCAATTTCGTTAGGTGTTGGTGTTAAGCTAGCCCATCACCCATGTTGGATTTGATAAATACGGTTGATCTTCTATCGGGCTCGGGCATAGTGATGCTTCCGACCAATTTATTTATTTCGTAAGCAAGTACTCTATATCAATTATAGTGAACGGCAAAAATATAAAATGAAGTGTAAATTAGGTACATCCAGTCCTATTACAGTGCGGTCGCGGAGCACGTAGGATTTCGTACATTCACTTTTCTCTACTTGTCTCTTTCACTCGCGCACGAATATATTGCTATCGCGTTTACACAGATAGGTATGCGATAGTAGTGCGATAGCAATAAATTCGTGCGCGAGTGAAAGAGACAAGTAGCGATAAGTTAATATATGAAATTATACGTGCTCCGCGACCGCACTTTAGTAGAATTTATCCTGACTGATGAAGATCACGCTCAGAATGTGTAACGTATGTTTGACTACCCTCATAGATGTATTATATTAAAAAGAGGTAGATATGGTATGAGCGCGCAAAAATTGAAGACTCGAATCGGCCCGAAGTCGGGCAGTTTGTGGTTACGGTTTTTGTCCACTGCCACCGTCAACGGGACGTCACCGAGAACGAGATTATTTCAGGCCGAGATTAAGTTGACGTGACGGCGATCGTTTGTCCACCGCGACGATCTCGGTGGTTCAGTTTGTACTTACTGTGCGTCACATTAATATGTACATTATACTGATTACGTCTTTAATTTTCTGGTCCATTTCCTTATTGTTCGGCTCCAGAAAGACATTAATGTCATGCATTTCTTTCCAAAATTTTATCTTTGGATGCATCCTTATTTTTATCCCACAAACATTATATTAACGTTCGACAAGTTCTATTAATGAATAAATGGCGTAATTTAATTTCTTGGCCATTTTTATCTTGTTGTTAAGTTTCGGTGACGTCCCGGTGACGGTGGCGGTGGACACGTTTATACATGTCATGTTTTTCCGCCACTTCGGCCCGTCACAATCCTGAGCCGATTTCTAGCGGTAGCTCCGAACTAAATGATATCTCGGCGCTCGGGTGACGGGCGTGCGGTGGCCATACGGCCAACGTCAACGAGAAAGACATGATGGCGCCGAAGTAGCGATACATACATTTACTATAGCCGTCTGTCCACCGCACGCCCGTCCCGTCAATCTAATCTCGACCAGAAATAATCTCGTTGACGTTGGCGGTGGACAGACGGCGTTAGTACCATAGAATATATATATATATATATATATATATATATATATATATATATATATATATATATATATATATATATATATATTATACTCGTTAGTATGCGACGGCCGGTCGACGAGTGGCGCGTACTACACGCCTTGCCCAAAATGCCATCGTGTGTCTTTATAAGCTGAAAACCATGACAGGAAAGTGAATAAAAGTCAATTAATTTCATTCCACATATAACTTTACAATATTTATTACTATCAGTAAAGTTATTTTCTTGAAAATATATTTTTAACAATAAATATAGCAAGAAAATACTTGGCAGTTTAAGACGTAAGAAAAAAGGAAAGTAATGTCAACATATACTTTTTTGAAAATCTAATACTTTATTACATTTAATTTTATTACATCGTTCAATCAGTTAATAAATACACACACCGCCATATTTAGCGGAACATAAAATAAAGGTTTGATATCAGTATCATATAAGGTTGCTGGCTGGTTTATACGTCATTTAATTTAAAAAGAAATATTTTAAAATTAAGAAAACAACTGAACATCACATTTTATGCAATTGTTTTAATTTTATTCAAATACACCTTATCTGGAGCGAACTTCGAGTATTTCTTCCTTCTGAGTTTGATTTAAAATTTAATTGAAATACTGTTTTTTGTTAGTTTTTTTTTAATCGCGTATCTTTTTGGAGTTGAGGATTGAATTATGCCTGACTTAGCTCCAACGGAGATTGCCAGGGCACTCGAAATGCGAGAAATGGTCAAACCTACAGAGTGATATCCAGAGATCTTCGAGAACCAGTTTCAACGATCCATCGCAGTAATCCAACTGGTTCAGGGAGACCGGTACTTATGTGAGAAGAGCAGGACAAGGTAGAAAAGACGCACTTCGAGTAGGGATGATAGTTTCAATCGGCTTCGTGTACGTGGGAACCCCCGTTTGACGGCCGTCCAAGCCCGACATGAGTTAGAAGCAGTGCGGGGTGTAACCGTAAGTGAGCGTACGGTACGAAGAAGGTTCGAAGAAGCTGGTTTGGGTTCATTTGTGCCCGCCAAGGCTCCAAGGCTCGAGGTAAATCATCGTAGAAACATGGTTAACTTTTGCTCAGGAACATCGACTTTGGAACGCGGACCATGGAGTAAGGTATGTTTAGTGATGAGTGCAGAATTCTCTTAAATCAAATTGAAGGCAGGCAAAGAATATACAGACGCAAAGGAGAACGATACATTCAGACAAATTTTGAACTACAGTTGCATACGGTGGTGGATCAATAATGGTTTGGGCGGGCATTTGTTTGGGAGCTCGCACAGACTTGGTAGTCATTGACAGAGGGAGTCTGACTGCAGACCGCTATATCAGGGAAGTTTAGAAGAAAATGTCGTACCGTTTGCCCATATATCGGTGACGATTTTGTTTTATGCAGGATAATGCTCGGCCGCATACCGCTCTGGCTAACTCAAGCTTATCTTTAATGATATGAATATCACTGTTATGGAGTGGCCAGCGAGATCACCGGATATGAACCCAATAGAGCACGTTTGGGACTTGCTGAAAAGAAAAGTTAAGTCCAGAATTCCAGCTCCTGCCAACGTGGGTGAACTGCGAATCACCGTAGTTGAGGAATGGCGGAGACTATCCGGAGACCATCGATAACATCATTCTCAGTATGCCTATACGGGTTAGAAACTTTAATAAGAGCACGTGGAGGAAAATATTATTTTAATATTAATTTTCACTTTTCCTGGTTACATGAAAAGTTCAAAAATGTACCATTTTTCACAATAGCCTTTACTCGCAAAATCTGTTCTTAATGTGATCTCATTTAAGTAAAACAAATGAACTTTAAATAACAAAAGAAGTGTAGTAAGTAGATTTTAAAATAAAACCATATTTTTTAATTATGGACCTTTTTTTTGTGTTCCGCTAAATATCGGCGGTGTGTTTATTTACTTCTTAAAAATATCGGAAAATAGCATATTCGACTGTTTTTTTACCTTTATATATTAAAATATTATTCACTGTTATTTTGTTTTTATTTTACCATGAGCTGGTGTGAAAAACGCAGCTTGTAGGTAAGTAATATATAAATTTGTATGAAAATAATTCCTGTCGACGCATTTCGAAACTGCGTATTGCTCCTTCCAAGTTAGCAATTACTTTTTCATTTTACAATTGATGGGCTTACGGCCCGTTTCAATAACCTATATTATATCTATAAATATTTGTTAAAAACGTCGTCATTCAATCATTTGACGGTTTTTTGCGATACAAATTTAATGTTTCCAACAATTAGTTATTGGTAGATAGGTTATTGAAACGGGCTATAAGTGTGGTTGGTTAAGATTATAATATACGGCCACTTTTAAGAATATAATAATAAGCTGTGGACCGCGTCAGTATAGTCCCGTGCTAAGTTCTCGAAGAAGTTAGGCTACCAGAAGAGCAGAACAGAGCAACCAACGGAAATATTTTCAATCTTTTTCAAGTTTAAACTATAAACTTATTTAAGATTTTTATTAAGTAGGTATACATTTTTTTATATTGCCACTGCATTGCCATTTTTCATTTTTATTTCATATTTCATATTCCACCTTCCAACTCTAGCATTATATCAGCTTCATATCATATTGCATTATGCAAAATTTCAGGTCAATCGAAAACCGGTCAAAGGACATGGACCGGGACCGTGCATGTTGATATGCGTGGACAGCTACGAAGTAGAATTTAAATGATGTACTATTACTAAGGACTAACTTTACTTTGAACACAATCCTGCAGCTCATTTATATCAAAATAATTATATAGATCAAAACATACAGATTAATTCGATAATAAATGTAAGAAAATACCTACTGCACGTCATTCCGCACAGTCCTTCGATTACGCTATGTACCTACTGTGCAACCAGTTACATATTTTTCATATCTTTATATTGATTTAGGATGTTTGATCTCGTAAAAGATCTATTTTTAACAGGACTTTAATACTTTCTATCCGTTTTTAAGGATTAACATTATTTTATTATGTTACATACAAAATATGTTCTAAAATAAAAATGCGTTTAACTCACTAAGCATATACTTATCTCAGAATTTAAACTTCTAAATAATAAAAATATGATTTGGACATTAGCCGCTCATAGACAAAGCGCCTTACATTTCTGCCTATTCTCTTTTAACTTGCAAGATTTTATGACAGCCACCGGGTAGGTAAAAGTAAATAAAAGCTTGTAAATGAATAAAATAAATTGTATTTGGCCACATCACAAAGATGTAGTAGCTTTATGTGTATAACTGTAGCTACCAAATTTTATTGAATTAAAACAAATTTGAAATTGACTCAATTATTTTCTGGATTAGTTTCAAAAAAAGATAAACTAAACCTATAAACGGGGTAACTTATTTATTTTTAGTAGGTACATGACGTGTAACAATTTAGAATAATAAATACAAATCGTAAATAAGTATGATGCCATGTTATACATAGCGAGTTTGTGTTATTCGGACAAACGCCCATATAAAATATCTTTCTTTGCCTAAGCATCTTTTTACATTACATATCAAATAAATCGTGTGCCCGAAGGCTTTCCTACAGTCCGTTCAGACTTAAATTACATGAGTTTCAATAATGAGTGATCCTTAAGTTGTTGGCGGAAAACATCACAACATTCAAATTATATTTGGATAGTGCCTACATTTTGTAAGAGCAATAATACAATTAATGTGTTTAAAATACGAGGTTTCGATTCCTGTTTGGGACATATGAAATTTGGGGAAAAACGAAATATGTAGTTTTATCTAAATTATAATAGGCTTTCACGCCATTATTATCTAGATTAATCTTACATAAAATGGTTGTCCAACTACCGATTACACAAAAAAAAAAATTCTAAGCATGCAAACTATGAACAAAATAGAATTTATACGCATCTTGTTCCTTCTGTGTCGTTAAATATAATATATGGCAGAGATTACAAACTTTAAATGTGGAAGCGTGTGTAATTGGTATTGACAAACACTAGTTATCTTTTTCTTTGCTATTGAATTAAGCATGCCGTCCCTTTCACGAATTTTTGCGATGTAAGTGAAGTGTAACAGTAATAAAAAATGTCAAAGTGTGTCGCGACTCGCGGAACAAAAATTTTGTCAGCTTTGTAAGGATATAACGTACCTATCCATAGTTATCACTGAATGCCCTCTCCTGGCTTTAATCATTCTGTTCTTGTCGCTGTCTCCTTTTAGTAGCTAATTAATAAATTTACTAATAGTAAGTCAATATACAGCTACAAAACTGACATGGTGTACGAATACCTATGCCTAATTACTTATTATTTATTAAGCCTATTAATAATCAACGCTTACCGCCATATTTTGTTCATCCAAAAGTTATATGATTGTTAACTAGACCAGCCATAGATATTATATTCGAGACGAAATGATATTATACAATATTACCTAATATTATCGATCTCTTCAAACACATGAACATTTCATACACAATGTCCACTATCCAGTGGTTTCTATAGTGCAGTGGAGTAATCAGTGGGTAATCCTCTTGCATCTACGTCAAGTTTTTTTAATTAAGTAATTTTATATACGAGTAATTTTGCTGCGATAAAGTAAAATGTGAAAATCTATTTTAACCTTACTCACAGTCCAGCCTGCAAATCCAACGATGCGGCCTTGAAGGGGACTTGTAGGCAAAAAAATCGAGTAAACCAATTAATGGCAGTAAAAAAATATTTTAATCCATCTAGTAGACTGTAGAACGCATCAATAATACTTTGACGCACTCATTAAATCACCATCAATATTATGATTCACATTTCACGTGACGTTCACAGACTTTAGACTTGAAGGTATAAACTATAAGGATATAGAAAAATTGTGATGAACACTTTGTGAAAAATCCAATAAAAATATTACCTAACGTACTTTGTTGTACGACCTCTGTGGCTCAGTGGTTCAGCGCGTTGGTGATCAAGCCGGGGGTCGCGGGTTCGAATCCCGCCGAAGGAACAAATGTTTTTCTGTGTTCTTGGGTCATGAATGTGTATTAAATATGTGTATAATAAAATAAAAATCTTAAATATATTATGTATAGTATAAAAGTATTAACCCCTCAATCCTTGACATTTGTATAAGAGCATATAATGGCAGCACGTGCGCCTAAGCTAAGATGGCGCGTAAAATTCTTCGTGGTACAAATTATGTAATAACTTTACAACCAAACCATATTTTTTGGTTGTGTAAAAAACATTGTAATAACTGATAAACATTCTATCTATCAATCCATCAAAATATAGTGCTTAGTCTGATTTGATATTAGTTTCACGCGTTTATACTTTGAAACTTATGTTGCTGGCTGTTTTACAAGAAATAAACAAATAATTTATTATTATCTAAAGAACAAGGACCTATACTTTCTAATTATGTAAATAATTCGAAGAAAGAACTTGAGATGCTTACAAAAAAAGTACTTGAGTTGCGACACTACGACGAATGTATAACTACTAGGGATGTCCTTCACTTCGATTTGATTTATCGATAGTTTTATGCCCGCTCCATAGATATTCGTGTTATACGCGCGAGATATTCGTGAGCATCTTCAAAATGTCTTAAAAATCTCTTGAAGATTCTCACGAATAATAATAATAATATAATAATATCTATGGACGATTATATATGAGTATCTCGCGAGAGTGTGGAGCAGGCATTACATGTTGTGCATAATTTAGTATAGGTATTGAATAAAAATACAATTTAATACAACAATATATTTATTCACAACATAAATTATAAACAAAATATTTATTTGTAATAGAAGAAAAAAACAAATTTTATTTTATAGAACAATATATTTATTTACAACACAAATTATAAACATAATATCTATTTATAATAGAAAAAAAACATTTAATTTTTATTTATACAACATTATATTTATTTACAACACAAATTATAAACAAAATATTCATTTATGATAGAACAAAAAACATTCAATTTTCATTTTCTACAACAATATATTTATTTACAACACAAATTATTATAAACAAAATATTTATTTATAATAGAAAAAAACATTCAATTTTCATTATATTATGTATATATTAGGATAAAATTGTTTGGCGTGCATCCATTGTCTGATTATGATTATGATGAGCCATAACACAAGTTTTCACTTAGCATGGGATTTTAGACGACATAGACGACTAGTTTATACTATTGTATATTATTGCGTGCATAATAATTTGAATTTGAATTATCGACATATCCCTTCGACTGTGGCGGCCATATGGCACAAATAATTATTCAAGACAAGGGTCAAATTTCAAACCTTGTCGTAATGGTCGTAAGTGTGTTTGAGAGCCATGAGAAGTGACTGTAGGCTATCTTTGTTATTTTATGTACACAATAATGTATGCAAGTCACAGCAGGAATGATATTGTTTACGATAAGTATATCGTAAACAATATCATATACCACAGTAGTGGTTAAAATAAAAGTCGAAGTTGTTAATCGAAAACGACGTAAAGTTTCAAAAGTTAAAGGGATATGTACTACGGTAAAAAATACTTAGATATGCCGACTTAGATATTACAGCAAAACCGTGACATCTTTTTCGAATGTTGCAAAGACAATGATACACGCGCACATTGTCTAAAGATAATGCCTGATGCCTTTAAATTGGAAATTTTGTAAAAAAGTGACACATACATATTATATAATATGTATATGCAAATCACAAAACAACGGTCTCAGAACGGTAAAAGCATATCTAAACTATATACAAAAATTACACAATCATTCTAACCTCCCACTCTGTTTTCATACAATACTCTCTTCACGCCGTAGTTGTTTATGAATAATTGATAAGAAAGGTATTATGGTGATGTATGATAAACCTTAAAACAATCCTCTATACACAATGGCACGCGACAGGATTCGCAACAGTAGGCGGTTCTTATATTTATTTTGCCATTTTTCAGGCAAACAAAGCAACGCTTCCTAAGTTTCCGGTTGCACGCTGAGGCGCTCTCTAACGATTCTAATGAGGCAGGCCAATGTGTAGAGAGGATAATTCTACCAGGTTGATGGTGCGTAGATCTACTGCTAGATACAGTATATTTACGACTTTGTGGACAATGTGATAGATGATTTGAAAGGATGGTATCTACAAGCTCAAGGCGGAAAGCTAAATGATCACATTTTTTTTGAGTAGATGACTGTACAAGAATGCGAGAGTTGAGAATGGATACATTGAGAAGGCGTTTAAAAAGTTTCATGTACCATTTTTTGCAACGTTTCCTTTCTAATAAATAAGGCTCCAACATCTGATCTTTCAGATCTACAAAATTCAAGAGAGGATCGACAGAAAAACAACTTGTAACAGTTGGCATTCTGATGATCCCCAACATCATCCAGAACGAAAAGAGGCATAAAATTTCGTACAAATTTGTGGGGTACCATTCAGCCTGGAATGCAGCAGCAGAAATTTTCGAAGCATATAGGTTCGTTTCGGCCACTACTAAACCTAAGACCTCATCGCTCCAATAGGAACGAAAAGCGTCATAGGCTGAATCGAAAAACCGAACCGAACCAGTACGCTCTGGCTGAAAATTTTCTTCTTGACCTTGAAAGGTATCCATCCATAGGATACCATTCAAAGTCAAAGTTCTGGCGTTCCAGTCTATTGGGAGCATCAGCTCCATCACTGGCGTCGACAAATTCATCCTCATCTTCACTCTCACTAGTAACCCTTCCTCGTTCAGTACTGTAAACCACGGCATCACCTTGCAATCTCCTCTGTCGTCTCCTCACTACATCCATCGCCAAACTCAACAATTCAGGAGGAACGTCGGCATCATCCATCCATATTTCGTGGAGTGGCTGTCCCAACTCCCACTGCCGTCCTCCTCTACGGCCCCGGTTCGGATACCTACCCCTACGTGCACTCTGTCCTCGCACACCCCTGACTCCCCTTCGGCCACCCCTTCTCCCACTCGTTCCTCTTCTATTGCATGCTATTCCATTTCGTTCATCTCTTTCACGCTCTCCAGTCGATACATACAATGTATCCGGGTATCCGGGGCAAGAAACTCGTCACCCGTCGTCTGTTCCTCCAGCGGCGCACCAGTCTCGTCGAACAGCAAAACCAGGCCACCTTCAGGCACCGTGATAGTGGCCCTATGAAAGCAAAAAAAAATAGAATTGATTTATACACAGGCAAAAATTTATTCGTGAACAACATACAACAGCAAACTTACGGTTCTGCTGACAGCGACAAAGGCGATCGTGACCGGCGGAACTCTGTTTGTGGAGGCGTCACTGGGTCGTCCTAAAAAAAAATTAAATAACTATAAATTAAAAATTTAAAAAACCCCCGACAATAATTTATATAAATCGGTATTTTATAGTGGCGGCCATCTTGGATTTGAAATTTGTCATCATGTATGGTATTCTACTAATCAAGCCCTTTCATTTGATATCCATTTTGAGGGAGTTGTGAAAAAAATCGGTATTTTGTGGTGGCGGCCATCTTGGATTTGAAATTTATCATAGTTTATAGTATTCTACTAGCCAAGACCTTTCATTTGATACCCATATTATAAAAAATTAAAAAATTATAAGAAAAAATATGTAATCCGCCATTTTGTGGCGGCGGCCATATTGGACCAGTTGTTATCAAACATAGCTAAGAACACTCCCGACTAGTTCACCTTTTAAACAAAAAAACTAAATCAAAATCGGTCCATCCGTCTGGGAGCTACGATGCCACAAACAGACAGACAGACACACACATCGTAAACGTAACAAAATAACCAATGCATACCATTCGCGACAGGCTCCCGCGGCGCTCGGACGCGGGAGCCTGTCGCGTGTCGCGTGACGCTCGGACGCGGGGACGTGACAAAAAAGAAAAAAGGAAAGTAATGTCAACATATACTTTTTTGAAAATCTAATACTTTATTACATTTAATTTTATTACATCGTTCAATCAGTTAATAAATACACACACCGCCATATTTAGCGGAACATAAAATAAAGGTTTGATATCAGTATCATATAAGGTTGCTGGCTGGTTTATACGTCATTTAATTTAAAAAGAAATATTTTAAAATTAAGAAAACAACTGAACATCACATTTTATGCAATTGTTTTAATTTTATTCAAATACACCTTATCTGGAGCGAACTTCGAGTATTTCTTCCTTCTGAGTTTGATTTAAAATTTAATTGAAATACTGTTTTTTGTTAGTTTTTTTTTAATCGCGTATCTTTTTGGAGTTGAGGATTGAATTATGCCTGACTTAGCTCCAACGGAGATTGCCAGGGCACTCGAAATGCGAAGAAATGGTCAAACCTACAGAGTGATATCCAGAGATCTTCGAGAACCAGTTTCAACGATCCATCGCAGTATCCAACGGTTCAGGGAGACCGGTACTTATGTGAGAAGAGCAGGACAAGGTAGAAAAAGACGCACTTCGAGTAGGGATGATAGTTTCATTCGGCTTCGTGTACGTGGGAACCCCCGTTTGACGGCCGTCCAAGCCCGACATGAGTTAGAAGCAGTGCGGGGTGTAACCGTAAGTGAGCGTACGGTACGAAGAAGGTTCGAAGAAGCTGGTTTGGGTTCATTTGTGCCCGCCAAGGCTCCAAGGCTCGAGGTAAATCATCGTAGAAACAGGTTAACTTTTGCTCAGGAACATCGACTTTGGAACGCGGACCATGGAGTAAGGTATTGTTTAGTGATGAGTGCAGAATTCTCTTAAATCAAATTGAAGGCAGGCAAAGAATATACAGACGCAAAGGAGAACGATACATTCAGACAAATTTTGAAACTACAGTTGCATACGGTGGTGGATCAATAATGGTTTGGGCGGGCATTTGTTTGGGAGCTCGCACAGACTTGGTAGTCATTGACAGAGGGAGTCTGACTGCAGACCGCTATATCAGGGAAGTTTTAGAAGAAAATGTCGTACCGTTTGCCCCATATATCGGTGACGATTTTGTTTTTATGCAGGATAATGCTCGGCCGCATACCGCTCGGCTAACTCAAGCTTATCTTAATGATATGAATATCACTGTTATGGAGTGGCCAGCGAGATCACCGGATATGAACCCAATAGAGCACGTTTGGGACTTGCTGAAAAGAAAAGTTAAGTCCAGAATTCCAGCTCCTGCCAACGTGGGTGAACTGCGAATCGCCGTAGTTGAGGAATGGCGGAGACTATCCCAGGAGACCATCGATAACATCATTCTCAGTATGCCTATACGGGTAGAAACTTTAATAAGAGCACGTGGAGGAAAATATTATTTTAATATTAATTTTCACTTTTCCTGGTTACATGAAAAGTTCAAAAATGTACCATTTTTCACAAATAGCCTTTACTCGCAAAATCTGTTCTTAATGTGATCTCATTTTAAGTAAAACAAATGAAACTTTAAATAACAAAAGAAGTGTAGTAAGTAGATTTTAAAATAAAACCATATTTTTTAAATTATGGACCTTTTTTTTGTGTTCCGCTAAATATCGGCGGTGTGTTTATTTACTTCTTAAAAATATCGGAAAATAGCATATTCGACTGTTTTTTTACCTTTATATATTAAAATATTATTCACTGTTATTTTGTTTTTATTTTACCATGAGCTGGTGTGAAAAACGCAGCTTGTAGGTAAGTAATATATAAAATTTGTATGAAAATAATTCCTGTCGACGCATTTCGAAACTGCGTATTGCTCCTTCCAAGTTAGCAATTACTTTTTCATTTTACAATTGATGGGCTTACGGCCCGTTTCAATAACCTATATTATATCTATAAATATTTGTTAAAAACGTCGTCATTCAATCATTTGACGGTTTTTTGCGATACAAATTTAATGTTTCCAACAATTAGTTATTGGTAGATAGGTTATTGAAACGGGCTATAAGTGTGGTTGGTTAAGATTATAATATACGGCCACTTTTAAGAATATAATAATAAGCTGTGGACCGCGTCAGTATAGTCCCGTGCTAAGTTCTCGAAGAAGTTAGGCTACCAGAAGAGCAGAACAGAGCAACCAACGGAAATATTTTCAATCTTTTTCAAGTTTAAACTATAAACTTATTTAAGATTTTTATTAAGTAGGTATACATTTTTTTATATTGCCACTGCATTGCCATTTTTCATTTTTATTTCATATTTCATATTCCACCTTCCAACTCTAGCATTATATCAGCTTCATATCATATTGCATTATGCAAAATTTCAGGTCAATCGAAAACCGGTCAAAGGACATGGACCGGGACCGTGCATGTTGATATGCGTGGACAGCTACGAAGTAGAATTTAAATGATGTACTATTACTAAGGACTAACTTTACTTTGAACACAATCCTGCAGCTCATTTATATCAAAATAATTATATAGATCAAAACATACAGATTAATTCGATAATAAATGTAAGAAAATACCTACTGCACGTCATTCCGCACAGTCCTTCGATTACGCTATGTACCTACTGTGCAACCAGTTACATATTTTTCATATCTTTATATTGATTTAGGATGTTTGATCTCGTAAAAGATCTATTTTTAACAGGACTTTAATACTTTCTATCCGTTTTTAAGGATTAACATTATTTTATTATGTTACATACAAAATATGTTCTAAAATAAAAATGCGTTTAACTCACTAAGCATATACTTATCTCAGAATTTAAACTTCTAAATAATAAAAATATGATTTGGACATTAGCCGCTCATAGACAAAGCGCCTTACATTTCTGCCTATTCTCTTTTAACTTGCAAGATTTTATGACAGCCACCGGGTAGGTAAAAGTAAATAAAAGCTTGTAAATGAATAAAATAAATTGTATTTGGCCACATCACAAAGATGTAGTAGCTTTATGTGTATAACTGTAGCTACCAAATTTTATTGAATTAAAACAAATTTGAAATTGACTCAATTATTTTCTGGATTAGTTTCAAAAAAAGATAAACTAAACCTATAAACGGGGTAACTTATTTATTTTTAGTAGGTACATGACGTGTAACAATTTAGAATAATAAATACAAATCGTAAATAAGTATGATGCCATGTTATACATAGCGAGTTTGTGTTATTCGGACAAACGCCCATATAAAATATCTTTCTTTGCCTAAGCATCTTTTTACATTACATATCAAATAAATCGTGTGCCCGAAGGCTTTCCTACAGTCCGTTCAGACTTAAATTACATGAGTTTCAATAATGAGTGATCCTTAAGTTGTTGGCGGAAAACATCACAACATTCAAATTATATTTGGATAGTGCCTACATTTTGTAAGAGCAATAATACAATTAATGTGTTTAAAATACGAGGTTTCGATTCCTGTTTGGGACATATGAAATTTGGGGAAAAACGAAATATGTAGTTTTATCTAAATTATAATAGGCTTTCACGCCATTATTATCTAGATTAATCTTACATAAAATGGTTGTCCAACTACCGATTACACAAAAAAAAAAATTCTAAGCATGCAAACTATGAACAAAATAGAATTTATACGCATCTTGTTCCTTCTGTGTCGTTAAATATAATATATGGCAGAGATTACAAACTTTAAATGTGGAAGCGTGTGTAATTGGTATTGACAAACACTAGTTATCTTTTTCTTTGCTATTGAATTAAGCATGCCGTCCCTTTCACGAATTTTTGCGATGTAAGTGAAGTGTAACAGTAATAAAAAATGTCAAAGTGTGTCGCGACTCGCGGAACAAAAATTTTGTCAGCTTTGTAAGGATATAACGTACCTATCCATAGTTATCACTGAATGCCCTCTCCTGGCTTTAATCATTCTGTTCTTGTCGCTGTCTCCTTTTAGTAGCTAATTAATAAATTTACTAATAGTAAGTCAATATACAGCTACAAAACTGACATGGTGTACGAATACCTATGCCTAATTACTTATTATTTATTAAGCCTATTAATAATCAACGCTTACCGCCATATTTTGTTCATCCAAAAGTTATATGATTGTTAACTAGACCAGCCATAGATATTATATTCGAGACGAAATGATATTATACAATATTACCTAATATTATCGATCTCTTCAAACACATGAACATTTCATACACAATGTCCACTATCCAGTGGTTTCTATAGTGCAGTGGAGTAATCAGTGGGTAATCCTCTTGCATCTACGTCAAGTTTTTTTAATTAAGTAATTTTATATACGAGTAATTTTGCTGCGATAAAGTAAAATGTGAAAATCTATTTTAACCTTACTCACAGTCCAGCCTGCAAATCCAACGATGCGGCCTTGAAGGGGACTTGTAGGCAAAAAAATCGAGTAAACCAATTAATGGCAGTAAAAAAATATTTTAATCCATCTAGTAGACTGTAGAACGCATCAATAATACTTTGACGCACTCATTAAATCACCATCAATATTATGATTCACATTTCACGTGACGTTCACAGACTTTAGACTTGAAGGTATAAACTATAAGGATATAGAAAAATTGTGATGAACACTTTGTGAAAAATCCAATAAAAATATTACCTAACGTACTTTGTTGTACGACCTCTGTGGCTCAGTGGTTCAGCGCGTTGGTGATCAAGCCGGGGGTCGCGGGTTCGAATCCCGCCGAAGGAACAAATGTTTTTCTGTGTTCTTGGGTCATGAATGTGTATTAAATATGTGTATAATAAAATAAAAATCTTAAATATATTATGTATAGTATAAAAGTATTAACCCCTCAATCCTTGACATTTGTATAAGAGCATATAATGGCAGCACGTGCGCCTAAGCTAAGATGGCGCGTAAAATTCTTCGTGGTACAAATTATGTAATAACTTTACAACCAAACCATATTTTTTGGTTGTGTAAAAAACATTGTAATAACTGATAAACATTCTATCTATCAATCCATCAAAATATAGTGCTTAGTCTGATTTGATATTAGTTTCACGCGTTTATACTTTGAAACTTATGTTGCTGGCTGTTTTACAAGAAATAAACAAATAATTTATTATTATCTAAAGAACAAGGACCTATACTTTCTAATTATGTAAATAATTCGAAGAAAGAACTTGAGATGCTTACAAAAAAAGTACTTGAGTTGCGACACTACGACGAATGTATAACTACTAGGGATGTCCTTCACTTCGATTTGATTTATCGATAGTTTTATGCCCGCTCCATAGATATTCGTGTTATACGCGCGAGATATTCGTGAGCATCTTCAAAATGTCTTAAAAATCTCTTGAAGATTCTCACGAATAATAATAATAATATAATAATATCTATGGACGATTATATATGAGTATCTCGCGAGAGTGTGGAGCAGGCATTACATGTTGTGCATAATTTAGTATAGGTATTGAATAAAAATACAATTTAATACAACAATATATTTATTCACAACATAAATTATAAACAAAATATTTATTTGTAATAGAAGAAAAAAACAAATTTTATTTTATAGAACAATATATTTATTTACAACACAAATTATAAACATAATATCTATTTATAATAGAAAAAAAACATTTAATTTTTATTTATACAACATTATATTTATTTACAACACAAATTATAAACAAAATATTCATTTATGATAGAACAAAAAACATTCAATTTTCATTTTCTACAACAATATATTTATTTACAACACAAATTATTATAAACAAAATATTTATTTATAATAGAAAAAAACATTCAATTTTCATTATATTATGTATATATTAGGATAAAATTGTTTGGCGTGCATCCATTGTCTGATTATGATTATGATGAGCCATAACACAAGTTTTCACTTAGCATGGGATTTTAGACGACATAGACGACTAGTTTATACTATTGTATATTATTGCGTGCATAATAATTTGAATTTGAATTATCGACATATCCCTTCGACTGTGGCGGCCATATGGCACAAATAATTATTCAAGACAAGGGTCAAATTTCAAACCTTGTCGTAATGGTCGTAAGTGTGTTTGAGAGCCATGAGAAGTGACTGTAGGCTATCTTTGTTATTTTATGTACACAATAATGTATGCAAGTCACAGCAGGAATGATATTGTTTACGATATACTGTGGTTAAAATAAAAGTCGAAGTTGTTAATCGAAAACGACGTAAAGTTTCAAAAGTTAAAGGGATATGTACTACGGTAAAAAATACTTAGATATGCCGACTTAGATATTACAGCAAAACCGTGACATCTTTTTCGAATGTTGCAAAGACAATGATACACGCGCACATTGTCTAAAGATAATGCCTGATGCCTTTAAATTGGAAATTTTGTAAAAAAGTGACACATACATATTATATAATATGTATATGCAAATCACAAAACAACGGTCTCAGAACGGTAAAAGCATATCTAAACTATATACAAAAATTACACAATCATTCTAACCTCCCACTCTGTTTTCATACAATACTCTCTTCACGCCGTAGTTGTTTATGAATAATTGATAAGAAAGGTATTATGGTGATGTATGATAAACCTTAAAACAATCCTCTATACACAATGGCACGCGACAGGATTCGCAACAGTAGGCGGTTCTTATATTTATTTTGCCATTTTTCAGGCAAACAAAGCAACGCTTCCTAAGTTTCCGGTTGCACGCTGAGGCGCTCTCTAACGATTCTAATGAGGCAGGCCAATGTGTAGAGAGGATAATTCTACCAGGTTGATGGTGCGTAGATCTACTGCTAGATACAGTATATTTACGACTTTGTGGACAATGTGATAGATGATTTGAAAGGATGGTATCTACAAGCTCAAGGCGGAAAGCTAAATGATCACATTTTTTTTGAGTAGATGACTGTACAAGAATGCGAGAGTTGAGAATGGATACATTGAGAAGGCGTTTAAAAAGTTTCATGTACCATTTTTTGCAACGTTTCCTTTCTAATAAATAAGGCTCCAACATCTGATCTTTCAGATCTACAAAATTCAAGAGAGGATCGACAGAAAAACAACTTGTAACAGTTGGCATTCTGATGATCCCCAACATCATCCAGAACGAAAAGAGGCATAAAATTTCGTACAAATTTGTGGGGTACCATTCAGCCTGGAATGCAGCAGCAGAAATTTTCGAAGCATATAGGTTCGTTTCGGCCACTACTAAACCTAAGACCTCATCGCTCCAATAGGAACGAAAAGCGTCATAGGCTGAATCGAAAAACCGAACCGAACCAGTACGCTCTGGCTGAAAATTTTCTTCTTGACCTTGAAAGGTATCCATCCATAGGATACCATTCAAAGTCAAAGTTCTGGCGTTCCAGTCTATTGGGAGCATCAGCTCCATCACTGGCGTCGACAAATTCATCCTCATCTTCACTCTCACTAGTAACCCTTCCTCGTTCAGTACTGTAAACCACGGCATCACCTTGCAATCTCCTCTGTCGTCTCCTCACTACATCCATCGCCAAACTCAACAATTCAGGAGGAACGTCGGCATCATCCATCCATATTTCGTGGAGTGGCTGTCCCAACTCCCACTGCCGTCCTCCTCTACGGCCCCGGTTCGGATACCTACCCCTACGTGCACTCTGTCCTCGCACACCCCTGACTCCCCTTCGGCCACCCCTTCTCCCACTCGTTCCTCTTCTATTGCATGCTATTCCATTTCGTTCATCTCTTTCACGCTCTCCAGTCGATACATACAATGTATCCGGGTATCCGGGGCAAGAAACTCGTCACCCGTCGTCTGTTCCTCCAGCGGCGCACCAGTCTCGTCGAACAGCAAAACCAGGCCACCTTCAGGCACCGTGATAGTGGCCCTATGAAAGCAAAAAAAAATAGAATTGATTTATACACAGGCAAAAATTTATTCGTGAACAACATACAACAGCAAACTTACGGTTCTGCTGACAGCGACAAAGGCGATCGTGACCGGCGGAACTCTGTTTGTGGAGGCGTCACTGGGTCGTCCTAAAAAAAAATTAAATAACTATAAATTAAAAATTTAAAAAACCCCCGACAATAATTTATATAAATCGGTATTTTATAGTGGCGGCCATCTTGGATTTGAAATTTGTCATCATGTATGGTATTCTACTAATCAAGCCCTTTCATTTGATATCCATTTTGAGGGAGTTGTGAAAAAAATCGGTATTTTGTGGTGGCGGCCATCTTGGATTTGAAATTTATCATAGTTTATAGTATTCTACTAGCCAAGACCTTTCATTTGATACCCATATTATAAAAAATTAAAAAATTATAAGAAAAAATATGTAATCCGCCATTTTGTGGCGGCGGCCATATTGGACCAGTTGTTATCAAACATAGCTAAGAACACTCCCGACTAGTTCACCTTTTAAACAAAAAAACTAAATCAAAATCGGTCCATCCGTCTGGGAGCTACGATGCCACAAACAGACAGACAGACACACACATCGTAAACGTAACAAAATAACCAATGCATACCATTCGCGACAGGCTCCCGCGGCGCTCGGACGCGGGAGCCTGTCGCGTGTCGCGTGACGCTCGGACGCGGGGACGTGACGCTCCGGGAGTACGGACGAGCCTCCACATCTTCATCCTAGGCCAAAATAAAAAGCATAAATACACTGCAACCCATGAGTTTTATAAATATTTATAACCACATAACAAAAACTGGGTTACTAACCTCGTCTTCCAGGTCCGTATCTAAAAAATCACTCCTATCGGATCCACCTTCATCAGAATCCTCCTCTCCATACAGGATATCGAGGTATTCTGCAGTTGGATCCTCACCGACGCGCCAGGTTGACATGCTATATAAAACAAATAAGAAAAATCAATAAACGTAACAATAAATATCAAAATAATAACGTAGAAGTAAATGTAAATTCATTACGTGAGGCCACCATCACTTTCGACATTATAAAAAATTTATCGATTATCTATCGATACTACGCCTATCCCTATTGAAAACGTACGAAAAAATTCTCACAGGCAAACTTCGCCCTTAGTTCAGTACAAATAGAGTTCAAAATGGCCGCGGCCGGCAGATGGCGGTTTGAATGCATTTGTATGCCATTTTTACTTTGGTTATTTTACTAAAATTAGGCATAATACGACGATAAATCGTTTTGTAGACGAGTTATATTTACTTCTTTAGGCTTATTACTTCATTTATTTACAAAGATAGTAAGAAAATCACGTCTGAATCAGTCCCATAGAAACCAATTTTTGCAAGTGTAAAATATAAGTTATTACGATGTATTTCTTACAAATGATTATCTAAAAATACTTATTATGAGTAAAATAAACTTAGTAACAATACAAAACAGTACTTACATTCGTGTAATCCAGAAAAATCTTCAATCACAAAACACAACACACACGAGAAACACCCGAAAACAATGCGTTTTTCAAATGACTGAAAGAAAATGGTCGCCAATAGAATACATTTTATTTGTCATTCTGAATGTGGCCAGTGTATAAAAGGTCGTAACTAATCAAACTTCTTCATACAAAAGTAGTCTCTAAATCAACAAAATACGTTATATATTCGAATAAAAGAGCGCGGCCCACTTGGGCCGCTTAGGTCTAGACGGAATAGCGCTGTACAAATGGCGCGGCCCAGTGGGCCGCTTAGCGCTTGACAGGTTAAATATACTTCCCGTTTTCTGGTACCTGCAACACAAGTTCTTCGGATACTTAGCACGTGGTGTGAAGCGTTCATAGACATTTATTAATTATTATTACCATTTATTTGTTATACCGCGTTTGAATCTTGATACTGGTAATAGTATTATGCTGTATTGTTAATTGTCACTATGAAAAAAAAACAAAGTTCAGATATAATGACATTGGGTTTAGCCGAGGAATTCAATTGGTGAAATTCGTTGTGATTTTTGTATTTTCTTCATAAATTTGTGATAATTCGGTTCTTAATGTGTAATATTGATAGAATATTAACAATTAAATTTTCGTTAACGTGCACAAGTGTGGGCAAGTGGTACAACTTCAAAAAACGTCTTATTTTGTGTTCCCTTCAAAACTCCCCAAGAACTTTCAGTAAAGCTTATACCACTTTACTGAATCGACTGACTAAACTCATTGACTGCACTATTTATTTGGACTTTGAACTAAACTTTAAACTTGACGATTTAGGAATATGGTGTTGAAAATTGAAACGAAAGTTCTATTTCCCGCCTTTTTAATTTGACACTGGCAACTGGTTATAAGCCGACGCCATATACCTATTTAAAAAAAAAGACAATTCTGGCAAATGGTTATAAACCGATGGCATATATAAATAATAATAAAAAAATGACATTGAGGATGACAGTCGGCTGTCAAAAATCAAAATGTCAATATTCCAAGTGGCTAAATTGGGTTAGAATTTGCACGGAAAACTACAAATACCCATTGAATATTTCTAGCATTGAAAAGATTAATACATATATTTGCATTTTTTAAACAATAAATAGATAAACGTGATGGTATTTTTAACGGTAGCTAATTTACTGCGAGCTCGAGGTCCTGACGAATTTTGGAGAAAGAGAAGAATTTTTCGATTAGCGGCTCATTACATTGGTCGACGTAGAAATTGTTATTCAGTTGCAGTACGCAATGTTCATCGCGCGTTAGTATATGCGACAAAAGGTAGAGAATTAAAGAAAGAAGATATGCGTGAATTATGGGACACCCGTATAACCGCTGCATGTGAGCAACACAATATTACGAGATTCACCCTGAAAGAGGGTTTAGACCGCTCTAACATAATGTTAGACAGAAAGTCATTGTCAGATCTAGCATCCTGGGAGCCAAAAACATTTGAATGTCTTGCCGCTATAGCCATGGAAAAACTACGACTTGATGGCTTCATTGACACTGTAGATAAAAAGCAACCTACTGGAGTGAAGTTAAATCTTAAAGATGTAATGCTTGAAGCCTGGTTAAAGGAAAAGAAATAGATTACTTAATATTTCATATTTAGATTGTTTAATAAATAATAGCTATGTAACAAACATTTATTTTAATTCTCTTTTTAACTGCTTTGTAAGTTCGTTCTGTTTTTCTAATATGTACACATTTTCAATTTTCTTTCTTTGTTGTTGTTCTATGTCTCGTATAACACCTTCATGCATTTTATCCCTAAAATTTAAAATTGCAAAATTAAACCACTCATATTATAAAACTAGCTTTGATGCATAATTCTTTACTACAGCTTGTAAAAGTAGTAGTGACATGGTGATATGACAGCAGGAACTAAAAACATTTTTGTCTGTATCATCTTATCCATATTAGATTGGAATGACATACTTAATTTAAATACCTATCTTTAAATATAATACATAAATATAATATATCTCATTCCAATCTGAAAAGGATAAAATACAATACAGTTGAAAATGTTTTTAGTTCTTGCTGTCACTGCTTCACACTTCTTTTTCCCAAGTTGTACTTTAGTAAAAAAGTAATACTACAATTTATTTTATCATAATATTATTATAAAATATGATTACTTTAAATCATATGCATAAATATATTTTCTGTTCTTAGAGCTTGTGAAAATAACGAGCACAATTTTTAAATAATTTGGGTGATTGAGTTGGTGGATGTACCAAATATTTTCACAATGTTGAAGTAGTTTTAATGAGATATCTCGAATGCATTCATAAATGAATTAGATTTAAAATACCTATCAAATTGTTGCATGAAGTGGACATAACCAACAATTCCTCCTGTCACTGCTAATGATAATCCTAAAACCAATTTCGACGTTGTCGAGGACATATTTCGTTTCCTCATATGGTTTGCAGAAAACTTTCATACAGACATACTCTATTAAATGTTTTGAACTAACAAGTTAATTGTTTATCTTTATGTCTAAATAACATAGAATTTCTTTTCCATTGAACCATGACTTGGCTTGGCAAATGGCTCACTGCTATCAAGTGTTTTTGAAACTGTCAATGTCAGACTACAGTAGACTATAGTTTTATTTTATTTTATTTCTAAATAGCATCGGCTTATAATCATTTGCCAGTGTCAAGTTAAAAAGGTGGGAAATAGAACTTTCGTTTCAATTTTCAACATCGTATTTCTATATCGTCAAGTCTAATAATAATAGTCTAGTCAAAGTCCAAATATATAGTCAGTACAGTCCATGAGTCATGTCAGTCGATTCAGTAAAGTGGTAGAAGCTTTACTGAAAGTTCCTAGGGAGTTTTGGCGGGAAACACTAAATAGCACGTTTTTAGAAGTTGTACCACTTGTGCACGTTAACGAATATTTAATGGTTAATATTCTACCAATATTACACATTAAGAACCGAAATAACACAAATTTATGAAATATTACAAATTCCAAAACGTCACCCATTGAACTCTCCGGCAAAACTAGGAGACTATAGCTTTATTTATTTATATGGAGTTTTTTTTTAATATATGGCGTCGGCTTATCTTAAAACCATTTGCCAGTGTCAAGTAAAAAAGGCGGGAAATAGAACTTTCGTTTCAATTTTCAACACTGTATTCCTATATCGTCAAGTCTAAAGTCTAGTCAAAGTCCAAATAAATAGTCAGTACAGTCAATGCGTCATGTCAGTCGATTCAGTAAAGTGGTAGACGCTTTACTGAAAGTTCCTAGGGAGTTTTGGCGGGAAACACTAAATAGCACGTTTTTAGAAGTTGTACCACTTGCCCACACTTGTGCACGTTAACGAATATTAAATGGTTAATATTCTACTAATATTACACATTAAGAACCGAGATAACACAAAATTATGAAATATTACAAATTCCACAACGTCACCCATTGAACTCCCCGGCAAAACTCCTTTATATGGCGTTGGCTTTTATCCAATTGCCAGTGACAAGTTAAAAAGGCGGGAAATAAAATTTTAATTCCATTTTCAACACCGTATTTCTAAATCGTCAAGTCCAAAGTCCAAATAAATAGTCAGTGCAGACAATGAGTCAAGTAAAACATTCAAACGCGGCGCGTGCGGGAGTGGCCCCATACACGTTTCTCGGCCTCCGGGTCGGGACCCCACGCGACGTTTGGAGTCGACTGTCGTTCGAGATCGTGCCTGGTTGGCGAATGTTTTTCTCCTTTTGCGCTCGCCATGGGTTTCCCCCGCGTTCTGCCGCGGGGGGTCTTCCCCAAAAACCAGACATTTTTCACACATCACATTCATTCCCACCCCATGTAGAGGGGGTCCAGCCTCTGACCATGGTTTTCCGCCCAAGGGGGTTCAAGGGCCCGGTGTGAGAAGACGTACATAGATAGAGTCAAGTCAGTCGATTCAGTAGAGTGGTAGAAGCTTTACTAAAAGTTCCTAGGGAGTTTTGGAGGGCACACAAAATAGGACGTTTTTTGAAGTTGTACATACTTGTGCACGTTAACGAATATTTAATGGTTAATAATCTACCAATATTTCACATTAAGAACCGAAATAACACAAATTTAAGGATACAAAAACCACAACCTCACCCATTGAATTCCCCGGCAAAACTCCCGACTTGTGTAGTTCGCGAATGAGCCGTTCAATTGGACAAGTTCACTTGCGTCATCGTGTTCATCATTCATTCAGTTTCGATACAGACATTATATTATCTTTATTTCACATCCATCGCCCGTCCCCGCACGAAGCGAGTAGCGACATAAGCTCATTCGCATCAAGTAAAATTATACAACTTTCAAATAAACGAGAATAAGCAACTATAATTATTCATCATGAAGGAAATTTGGTAGGTACTTACTTAGTGTTTAATACACAATTGATAATTTGTACGCTTCAAGGCCGCGGCCTTGGATTTGCAGGCTGGACCTTAGATTAATAGGTATTATCCTTCGTCCGTGGGCTGGACCGGACGGTGAGTAACTACGGCGCTTTAGTACAACAAAGTGCTCAGATATTTCGAGCCAGCCGTTTAGCTTTTAGGGGGGGGGGGGGGGGGGGGTTCCATATTATGTCTTTGTCGACGTGGTAAATACACATATCTTCTTTCATCTTTCTAGCACTTACTGTCTATACGGTAAGCCTTAGATGGATGGACAGACTGACGGAGGCACGGACGGACATGACGAAACCATAAGGGTTCCGAGACGTCAACTATGGAACAATAAAATCAATAAAATAAAACATTATTTTTACAGTCTATTATATTCAGATAAAAGTCTTACATCTACATTTTAACCTATTATGTACATATTTACAAAAAAATACGATCCCTATCGTGGGGAAAGTACCTACATTACAACAAATAAGTCTATATAAATAATAAAAAGGTACAAAAATATTTTTCTCCTGTTTTAATATGAACTTTTTATTATAAGTAAGCACAATGCAATAATTATAGATAATATTACATTTATTTATAATGTTTATTTAAAGTAGTAAGATATAGGTATAAATGTCTCAACATGTTGGTAACTAGATATCTATTTATAATTTTTTTTTAAAATTTATTCATGACCATGGATAATCTATTTATAAACCAATCAGAGTGTTGCTACTTAAAAAAGTTGTTTTGCCATAATCAAATAACGTTGGCGTTATAAGGTAAAGTAGCGCACGCGGTAAAATAAATTACTTAAATGCATAGAATATAGTATAGATAAACCTTAACCATTATGTATTTTCCTTTGCATACAATCTAAAAGAGTAGGTATGTACAGAATTTTATTTACAACGGTTGTATTCTTTACAAAATAATTTAGTTGCCAAGTAAAACGTCCCTGTAAAAACATCACTCGATTCAATCACAATCCCCAGAGGGAAGCTCCCTCGACTAACTGTTGCAGCTGTCGTAGAAGCTCGCTGACCCTCTGTTGGGTATTTCAGCAAACTCTCGTTTCGGCGTGCACAGTTTACTGCTGAAATCTACGTTCCGTTTTCTGAAAATTTTGTGTAATTATGAATAAATAGCTGTCTAGACATACGCTGTTCTACTAACTAAACTAATTTACGCTTTAAATTTACTAATTTACGAAAGAATCAACATCAAATGTTTTACAGGTAGGAAAAGTTAGTATGGGATCCATACCAGGGATGTTGCCGAGTGTGGAATATCACATTTTTATAAATTTAATTTTTTAAATTGTTGATTAAAGATACATAAATCTAAAAGAAATAGAATTATATTGTACTGCCCATCTCTTTTTCGCAAAACGATTTGTTACGTTTGTTACAATACGTGTGTAACACAAGTTGCTGCCGCCATACATTTTGTAATGACAAATGTATGGCGGGTGCAACTCGTGACGTCACAGGCCCATATATCGCTCTCTTTCATATTGTAAATTTAAATTGTTTGTATCTTCGTTATTTTTTAAATATACGAAAATGGATTCTAGATTGTTTAATTGACAAGTTGTGTTGATTAACACGCTGTCTAACATCGAAGAGACGAAAACAAATTTTTTAGGCAACATGCCTATTTCCAATTTTCAAATTCTATTATTTCAAAACCACAATTAGCCAAATCGGTCCAGCCGTTCTTCAGTTTTAGCGAGACAAAGGAACTGCAGTTTGCAACGCAGTTTTATATATAAGAAAATTATAGTAAAGTCCTAATAATAACTGACGCAGATAATATTTTTTTGAGTGGCACATCACGGTAGTAGTAAGTAAATAACGCTTACCCTCTAGTGGGCAGTTCCATTTGGTCCACTAGTACGGACTTGACGTAGAGGCGGTCGTTGCACCAGAGTATACACAGCGATCGCGGCTCCAGTACGTTCATATCGTACTCCCACGATAGCTCCACCTGAGTTACAAAGATGTTACATTTATGGCGAAGGCTGGTTTTCCTCCATAGGGAAGCCCTATCCTGTACAATAGGTAGGGATTTGGATTACTTAGGACCTGTTTCTTAATCTACTGATAAGCATCAGATATTTGGATGTTTCGTCTGTTTTGCTCAATAAAAACAGCGACCAAACTTCCGAAGAAGGTATTCGACACTTATTAGGTGATTGTGTAACAGGCTCTTAGATATATAAAAAGAAATTAAATTTATTTTATTACATATAATGATTGATTTGACATTATACCTCAGGTATCATTGGAAACACATTTAAATTATATCTCCATAATTTTAAATAATGTGTTAGCTACTTGTCGGTCAAATAAGGTTAATGTCGTGTAAAGATAGATTTAATGTTTTAAAAGTGAATAATTTGGAAAGTAAAAAATAAAATTAATAAATACACAAATTATATATGTAGATAAACAGCTTATTTTCCATTGATACCGATGTAAATGTAACTTAATCACTTGCATAGATGCACAGAATACATAATAGTAGAAGCGAACGGTTAAAGTTTTGGATACAGTCAGGTGCAGGTTTGAATAAGCCTTTCGTAGCATGTGCTATGTAAGGTTACTCAAAAGCTACGAAAGGGTTACTAAGTACGATGGTTTACGAATACTCGAATATTACTGGAACCTATCTACAATAAAATAAATTATTAATATTACAATTAATTTGGAGTAGGTGAAGTGATCTTACGGCTGCAAACTAATTTTAGGGTTCCGTACCCAAAGGGTAAAAAGGGAACCCTATTGCTGAGACTTTGCTGTCCTTCCGTATGTCTGTCTGTCTGTCGCCAGGCTGTATCAACTTAACTGTGATAGCTAGACAGTTGAAATTTTCACTGATTATGTATTTCAGTTGCCGCTATAACACTAATTTTTGCCGTTTAGTGCGGAACCCAACGTGCGCGAGTCCGACTCGCACTTGGCCGGTTTTTAATTATTTACCCGCATTCACACCATGTGGGATGTGATGTAGATGTGATAAATGTACTTAATATAAGTGTATAAAATATGTTTGGGCGTTTACTTCTTTCGTGGTCTAAAATATTTTTTATATTATAAATCTCGAAACACTTACTTTTCTAACTTTCCCTCCTAAGTCCATTGGATGAGTGACCACAACTGTATAAGACGTGCCATGTTCTAATCTGAAAATTAATTACATTACAACTTTCATATTATATTAGGTTCTACATATTAAATTGGCGTTTTGTCGTACTGGCCACTTTGATCTCAAATAGGATAGAAGAAGCAGTGGCGTGCACAGGATTATGACACTGGGTATGCGGCGAAGTACTCGGTCACAAAAACTTTTTCGTTTATAGATTTTTAGCATAGCTACAGCCAAGCGACGGATCTCTAAGTCGAAACCATTCCAACAGAGCAAGTCTTAGATGTACTACTATTCATGTACATCTTCTACGGCAACGCAGTCAAAACAGCGATCGATCGTCGCGGCGGAAGAAATTCTAATAAGTAAAATAATAAGCATATTTTAAAATATTATAACTACTCACCAGTCAGTCAGCTTCAATTTTCACATATTCAAGGTTCCGGTTACTTGAGATTACTATGTCCCGATGTAAATTACTAAATAATATGCAAGGAAAACAATATAATTTAATCGTGTGTACACAACCACACAGCCAGTTATACGTTTCATAACTTTTAACATGAAATTTTCGAGTTACATTATTTTTTTGCTGGTTTAATTGTTGTAACTCGGGTACACACCTACCTTTAGACAGTATTTGAATCTTTTCACTGAATGACAATTGTGAGAACTTGTTATTTTTAATTTTTAATAAACACATATTTTCAAAACCTCACAGTCAAATAACATTTAAAAAAAATCGACTAACTCACTAGTAAAAGCAAATCACTACAATTATTATAGAAACTCAGTAATAAACTGTTAAATGTACACACTTTCAAATGTTAAAATGAAAAATCTTTTAAGAAAACTATAAATAAACTGGAGCGATTAAATTGTAAACAATGCTTATCACATGAAATATGCAATATGGCCCCCGCGAAACACAAAACGTTTCTTCTATTTAAAAAAATAAAACCTTACTAAACAAAAATGCATAATGTGCATACATGATTTATTAGATTTCCGACTATTCTTTTTACTCGGATTATAGGCAACGAATAATTTCCGACAAGCCAGTTCAGCGGTTTTCGGAAGCGATCGGATAGCCGAGGCCCAAGAGCCATCGCCTGCCGCGAGACTTGGCGGTATATAATCATGTCGATATTCATGGGTGTGTGCGTTTGCGAAGTATGAAAATTACACATACATGCGATGATTTGTCCTGCAGCACGCACCGGCATGAGATGAGTTGCTATTTATAAAATATTAGGCGTTTTTAAGTTATTATATTTTTTAAATTAATTCATTTACTATTAATTAATTATTAAAGTCATCTAAAACGTACGAACGTTTTATTAAAATATCTGTGAATGACAAGTTAAGCACTGCATTTCTGCCTATCTGGAGCGCACGCCCCTGAGAAGAAAATATTCTTTAGTTAGGAATTACAATTTCAAATTTATACCGCTATTAACTCATGCATTTGTGTTTCGAAAACCGTAATTCATTTATTTTTTCCTCTTTTGATTTTTCTTTGCGTCACTCTGTTTACAAAATGGAAAACTTGAAATATCGTATTATTTTCGAGTACGAGTTCCACCGTGGCACCAGTGCTGCAGAAACGGCTCGAAGGATTAATGATCTGTATGGCGGCGGTGTCGCAAAAGAAAACACAGTGTGTTTTTAGTTTCGACGTTTTCATACTGGGAATGTGGCCTGCAGAACAAGCTCCGTGGACGGCCGGAGACCAAAGTTGATAATGAAGAATTGAAGGCTATTGTGGAAGCATCCATCCATCGCAAACCACGTGCGAGTTAGCTGCAGGCTGCGGTATTAGTGACAAAACTGTTAATGATAAAACTTTAAGCAAATTGGGAAGGTGAAAAAGCTTGAAAGGTGGGTACCTCATGAATTGAGTGCAGCAAACCGACAAACGCGCGTCGACTGTTGCATTACATTACTCAACCGGCACAATAATGAAAGGATTTTAAATCGAATCATTACCTGTGATGAAAAGTGGATCCTGTACGATAATCGGCAACCCTCATCGCAATGGCTGAACCCTGGCAAACCAGCCGAATCCAAAATTGCGAAAATTGATTAAAAAAAAGTTACTTGTGAGCGTTTGGTGGACTAGTGCCGGTGTCGTTCACTGCAGCTTTCTTAAATCTGGCCAGACGATTACGGCAGATGTTTATTGCTAACAAATCATGATGGAAAAGCTAGTTGCTAAACAACCGAGGTTGGTCATTCGGTCTAGGCCACTGCTGCTTCAGGACAACGCTAGACCACACACTGCACAACAGACGGTTACAAAATTAGAGGAGCTTCAATTAGAATGTCTAAGACATCTACCGTACTACCCGGACCTTGCTCCAACAGATTACCATTTTTTTCGAAGTTTGGATAACTTCTTGCAAGGGAAAAAATTTAACTCCGATGGGGCAGTCCAAAGCGCCTTCAAATATTTTATTGATTCCTGTCCGAATGGTTTTTTTAGTAAACGAATCAATGAACTACCTATGAGATGGCAAAAGTGCATAGATAGCAGTGGTATATACTTTGATTAAATAAATATAATTATTATTATGTTTAAAAAAAACGACTTTATGTTCCTCCTTTACAAAACGCCAATTTCATATGTAATGACCTAATAAATAAGTATAAAAATAATTTGATAATTTGCGAAAGTAATTTATACACGTGTTTATGAGATAACATACTACTTACTTAACATAATTGTTCGGTGTGAGGTCCATGCCTCGAATTGCTCCCCTATCTGACATTAACGTCACTTTCAAAAAACCCTGCAAGTAAAGAAAATTAGATAATATGCAAAAAGATATCATATTACTTTACAATAGAGTAGAAAGAAAAAATTGCTTATTTAGGCTAGGAATATATGATACGGAATCCGGCGGGCCCGGGAAAATTCAGAGCACTGAAAATAGAACTCTGCGCTAATACAATCGAATTGACATTTGACTCGCCACTTTCGTTTTCGATTGTCAGCTCTGACACTGGCAGAATGTTGCAAATAGCGATGGTTTGCCAATAATAAAAGAAGAAGAAGAAGATTTTCAGCTCTATTGTATTAGCGCAGAGTTTTATTTTCAATGCTTTGAATTTTCCCCGGCCTACCGGATTCTGGACAATATAGTAAGCATTAGCCTTTTGCCTTTAAAAAAAGTATACCCAAATGGGTAGGTGTAGAAAGGGTCTTTATGCAAATTCTTTAGCAATAAAGATTACTAGCTTACCTGGACCCAGGATTCTGCGCCCTTTGGATTTGCCAAGTGAACCACTATCCTGTAATGTCGTTCTGAAACATGCAGAAAATATTCTCGATTAACAAAATTAAAAAAATTATAGTTTAAAAAAACTAAAAAATCACGCTTTTATAGAAAATCTAACAAAAAAATAAAAAATAAAATTTAATAAATTTCGATTAAGAAATGTAAATGTAAATTGTAAATGAAAAATAAATGTTTATTATTGTAAAAAAGCGTGGGGTGCGTAGTGTCAATAGTTATAAACATTTTATTTTACAACCTTTTTTATTTTTTGCTTTTTAGTAAGATTTGCCAAAGAGTAAGCCTGGAACTGCACGCATGATTATTTATTATAATAATTTATAATTTTAATTCTTAAAATTAAAAGTTTTTATTTATTAAAATTAAAAAAAAAATAATTATTAAAATTAAATTAAATCGAATTATTGCATTGTCATCGGTCTTTGACAGGTGTGCAAAGTTTTAATTAAATCTGATCGTTCAAAGTAGAACAAAATCGAGCCCAAAGGAGTCGGTTACAAACAAGCATGCAAGCAAGCAAACATACAGGTGAAAGTAATAAAAGCGTTATAAAAATAAACTTTTCACGGTTTAGAATGAATGGTACCAAGATAAGGCTTAACTCAAGTCTTTGAACGAAATCTTTATTTAAGTATCTTCTTAGGTAGGAAGTTTTCAGTCTAAGATTTGGTCTATTAATTTTAAGATTCTTAAGACATTTTGTAACTTACGACAAAAAGGCAGTTCTTTGCCTGTGCTCAGGTAATATTTTGCTCCAATGGTCTCTTGTTCTTCAGACGTGTAGACTTCGTTTTCTGTCTGATTGTCCTTATTCGTGATCAGTCCGGGAGAACTATCAGCATGGAATCTAAATAAACAAAACATCTTTATCATACAAAATGGAAATCAGTGTAGGAGGTCCACAATCTGGACAATTATCGAAATATCTTGTAGCTTTCTGCTTTGCTATTGATTTTTGTAAAATACTTCGTTATAATATTATAACACAAGTAAATATGTAGGGTAAATATATCCTTACCCCATTATAGCACACCCGTGACCACAATTGAAGCATTTTCCAGCCACAAAATGTTGATATGACGGGCATTGATGACCTGAAAATATTTGTCCAAATATTTGTTCATAGTTAAAATATAACCACAAAAAAGTACAAAAGCTAATGGTTTTCCTTGATGAAACTTTAATATAAGTACCTACTTACTTTTAAAAAGTTATTTAAATGTAGTCTGGTACTAAACAAAATACATATCCATTCAAATAACGTACCTAGTACCCATTTCGTTATTATTATAATAAGTAGTATATGAATTCATTAAGCTATAAATTGTATTAAATATTCTTTACCTATATATGGGCATTTTCCATTGATGGACTCCGTGAAAAGTTTTATGGCTCTGACATGGTTGCAGGCCACGAGCACCCTAGAAGCCTCCTCCAGTCCTTGCTTCACCAGGGTGAGAGGAATAAGGGGCGCTTCGGTCAAGTCACACCCGGGCTGTTCCTTCCCATTGTTGGGATAAAAATCCAGGTGTCCCACAGGTTGGGACATACCATATCCTGCCATAAACACAAAATCTGTCGCACGCGTGGAATAACGTTGATGAATTAGTATCCAGCAATCATTTATAAACATAAATATAATATGACATAAGAGCGAAAAGCGACATATATACATAGACATAATGGTTAGTATATCAGAAACGAAAGCGATAAGCGATACCACAATGGAAACATGAAATTTAGTGTTATTAATAAGAAGCACATAACAGTGAGTAGAGTTACAGGGTGTTTACCTAATAAGAATATGCTCTTTCCGTCTGTGTGTATGACGTCAACTAGCTGAGCGTCGGTCGGGTCTAGCCTGACTTGTGTAGGCATTCCCTGGAAGTAGGGTTCCGCAGGGTCCAGCCCTGTTATTCTTCCCAAATCCTATACAAAATAGTGCTAAATCAAAGATAATATGAAGGTTGATTTGGAGAACGTGTGATGTTTGTAATGATCTAACTTATTAACGTAACCAACCAGTGATAGGCAACTGACGAAGATTATTATTAAATATTTAACGCCTGAAGGCCTACTTGCGCAGATCTGTTATCTCTCTCGTTCTTCGTATTTATGAAAGAGAACGCATGATATTTAAACCCAGGGTAAACTTAAACCCACATCTGCGCAAGTGGGCCTTACAGTAATAATCCATCACTGTGTCGGTTTCGTTGATAGGAGCTACATAAAATCTTACCTTTATTCTTTCACCAGCGTACCCTGCCGTGTGAGCTCCTAAAGAGTGCCCAATAATGTGAACATCTAGCGGATTCAGCCCATGGTCTTTCTGAAAAACAAAATTAATTAGTTAGTTTTAAACAAAAGCCGGCCAAGTGCGAGTTGTTGCATGGCAATTGGTGCTAAGCTTAAATATTTATTTTATTCTGTTTTTAGTATTGTCATATCAGTAACCGAAATTCCCTTTCTGTGGAAGTTTCAACTGTCTTGCTATCACAGTTAAGGAGATACAGCCTGGTGACAGACAGACGGGCAGATAGCGAAGTCTCAGTAATAGGGTCCCGTTTTTAAAATTACGTACGGAATTTAAAAAGCTTATGATATACTTCAACCTAATCTTAAAACTGAGGAGAGACGTGGAAGAGAACTCGATGTCAATGATGGATGGCAATGATGCCGCAGTTCCTGCCACCCGCGCCGCTGTTGTTGCTAAAGACGATCGCATCTAGGAAGTGGTTGTTGCTGACGATGGCGATAACGATGATAGTAATGACGAAGAGGTCATACCTGCAGCGTGTTGACGAAGTGCGCCACCTCGAGGCCCACGAGGCGGGTGTTGGCGGTGGCCTGCGTGTACAGCGGCAGGCTGCCCCCGGCCCAGTCCACTACCACCACGTTGAAGTCACCCGCTTTCACCAGCTCGTCTTTCATCTCGCTGACCTGAAAGATATGTTTGTTATTGTAAACGGTTCTTAATGGAGTTGCACACTTAGGCCCGTATTAATAAACCGTTCTCAAACTCGTTCTCAAGACCTTTCTTGGCTGAGACAGTCTCAAGTAACGATTAGCTTCTCAAGATGGTCTTTAATTCATAGTATGATCTCAAGACCGTCTCAATTGATAACGTTATTGAGATCACTTACTCAACTTTTAAGCGTCATCAACACGACAAAGAACGAATAAAATAACGTTTCGTTTACACTTACTTAGAACGGATTTATTGATTATACATTCCTTCAATATTTCTTTTTAAAAATGTAATATTTAATAATATAAATACCAAAAAAAATTTTCTATATTGAAAAAAACTGATTTTCATTAATTTTTACGTAGATATTAATATTTATTACTGTCTATCATATTAATATCCATATTTTTTAACAACTACGTAAAACGGAATGCGGATCATTGTCATTCGAAAAAAGATCTTCTTCTTCTTATTCTTTAAAGTGGCTCCTTAGTGATTCGCCAATGTGTTGTGTTGACGAAAACTCTACCTTATGAGTGGGTTTTATGAATAAACAAGGGCACGGTGTACAGGAAGAAGTCTGTTGAATAATCTAAAACCTAAAACAGACAAATTTAGGGCGAGTACCACAGTATGTACATAAAGTTTCAGTAAAAGGAGTATTTACAAAACACAGAACAGATTTAAGGTTGATAGGGCGTGGAATTGTGGAAGGGAGGGATCATATAATGAGGATTGTTTTTTGGGCAGCGAAAAAAAGTTCTGCTGTCAAGTGTCAAATCAAGTGAATTAATATAAATCAAATAGGTAATTCGTTTAATATAAATAAATATATTTTATTTAATATTTAATTATAAATAAATAAATAAAATATCAAATATTTCTACAAAAAATCGACAGTTTTTATAACTTTATTTTGTTTGTAGTGTAAATTCTGAGTTTGTTTAATCATAAGCATTTATATTTTAATTTACATAATTGTAACACACCCAAAAACACCACAAATAATAATGTACTGTATCCCAATTCCCAAGCAAGCCGTTCTCAAGTCAAGGTTTGACTGTACCCACGAAACCGCGTCTCAAGTAACAGTTTGACAGCAATGACAGCGTACTTGAGTAACGAGTCTCGTTTATTAATACGTTCGCACTCACTTGATACACCGTACCTACAGCTGTACTTAAGTACGGTTTATTAAATAAAACAACAGCTTAAGTACTTTCTTGAGTATTATCTTAGAGATAAGAACGCTTTATTAATAAGGGGCCTTAGTATAGAAGTCACAAATCGTCCTCCCCTTGGGAAAACTGTCTTTATAGTTTATACTTGTATTACTATAACAAACTCCATAGTCCAGTGGTTTAGAACTTGGCTCTCGACTCGGAGGTCATCAGTTGCTGCGTTGGAACAACAAAAAATGTTATTTCTAAGTTTGGTTAGGACAATGCAGGCTGATCACCTGATTGTCTGACAAGAAAGATGATCCATGCGTCGGATGGGCATGTAAAAAGTCGGTCCTGCACCTGATCTCGCCCGTCGTGTCGGTCATCCGTCCCACTGAATTACGAGAGTAAAGGAAGAGAGAGTGCTATTGTGTACTGCGGACACATTTGGGCACTATAAAATAACTCCTGCGTAGCTAGCCTGGTTACAATGAAACTGTCCACCGTCACCGAAATCGGTGTGGGGAGCTATTTAGCCTATATCATTACACGTATATCATCATTGCAAACTGGGCACTTTGTTGTACCGCCATAACATAAACGTGGAAACTAAATATACCTAATAATATTATATTCGTAGGCTGTACGCGCAAATAACAAGAAGCTTTCGCTTTAGCGTTTTAAATTTGCTGCGTCTAGTATTTATATCGAAAGTTTTATTTGGATAATGTCCAAGTAGAGCAGCAAGTTATATCATTTACAAACGACTCGAAAACTTTCTACAACATAACATGTAGTCACTGCACTTTAAGGTCACTTACAAACCACACTTCGTTCTCGAGTGGAAGTCGGTATTTTGATGAGTATGAAAATGAATGCAACTGCATTATAACGACTTTAATTGGTTTATTTTCATAATGAATAAAACTTGGCTAACTAAGACAGGCTGTAGAAAGTCTGTTATCAACAGCTGAGGTTGTTAGTCCGGTCGTTTGTATAAGTCAGATTTCTTGGGTCACTTTAAAACTTTGCTGATTTGAATGTATCTAACAGTACCTGTTTCACAATCTAATAATAAATCTCAGATAGCTTATTATTAAGAGAATAAAAGAAGATAGAATAATTTGCATGTATTGTCACTGTCGCTCGATAGACCTAAGATAGAGTAAGCAGCGATACAACTTGCGGATAAGCTATCCGCAACCTTTAGATTTAAAATAGTAGTAAGATTCGTAACTTACAAGTTACAAAGTTACATCCAAATCAGCAAAGTTTTGTGACTCAAGAAAAAATATTTAAGTGTATAATATAAACATACAAACTTTCACAATATATAATTATGAGGTAATTTAATAAAGTTGTAGGTCGTTAGAAATAAAAAATTAAAAGTTAGGCAAGGCGCCGCGCTGTTGTATTTTTATAATCCTAAATTACACAACATTAGTAACATTAGTGGATGACTAAACATAATTAGATAATTTTGATTCTATAGATGTACGATTTCTATAACAATAAATAATTAAAAAACTTGAACTGAAACGAAAAAAAATCCGACTACACAAAACAGAGTTCAAGTTCATTGTACAATGTTGTTAACGCCATTAGGCAGTCGGCATATGTCATTGGGCTGAGCCTTTGAGTTTCTGAAGCAGACAAAATACTTACTTACGTCTTCTCACGCCGGGCCCTTGAAGAGGGCCTTAGGCGGGGAACCATAACCAGGGGCAAAAGCCCCTCTACATGGGGTGGGGATGACGTGCCCAGTACGAGTACTAGACGCATTTTGCCAGTTTTTAGGGAAGACCCCCCGCGGCAGAACGCAGGGGAAACCCGAGGTGTCGACTGCGGGTGATGGTGGCGAGAGCCGTGGGCGGCCAAGACCTGCGGTCGACTTCGGCGACGCGTGGGGTCCTGGTCCGGGGACCAGGAAGCGTGTATGGGTCCACTCCCGCACGCGCCGCTTCTGCCGACCACGGACACAACCGACCAGGGATGAATATCTGTCTCTCTTACACTCATTGAATGTTTCTCTCCATCTCATCCAAATCAGAATATCACTTAGAAGAAAGTCCTGGGTACACTTGAATCCTTTTAAGTAAGTAAGAAAAAATTGTTGAAAACTGACTTCCTTTACAAAAATCAATATTGTCCAAAATTTAAGAAACAATCTAGCAAGTGTCATACCATTTTGGAATCCTTATTAAATGCGCCAACTTTTAAAATTACCTGCCAAACAAGCGTAGTACATTTTTTTTCCAGTATAGTCAGTTAAAGTCGAGCATACTATTAAATTCGAATCATTGTTTTGGGCAAAAGGCCTCATTTCCTTTCAAGTCGGAGTCGTTTGATTTAAATTTTAGGCACCAGTTTACTAAAGCATTATTCAGGATTACATACAAAAAAAATTACAAATAAAGTAGAAATTTGTAGTGCCGGGAACTAAAAAACCACCACAAGATGTCGATTTTTCGATTTTTTTTAAAAGCTTTGTAATTTTTGTGACACATTACTTGGATTTTTTTAAATTTTTTCTGATAACTATTGTAACTTGGCCTATCACGGGTTTACGGCTTGACGTCGATTAACGGGACAACCTGTATATGTTAATTTTTAAAAATACGAAATTACTTCTTCACATAGTGTTAGCGCAATTTTTTGGGTGCATTGGGCACAAAATATTGTTTTGGTTTAGTACCCTATTTATAAAAAATATATATTATATAATATACACAATTTTTAACTCAGTCAGTCATAATCATAATCTTTATTTACATTGAATATGGTACTATTTGATGTCAACAATTTACATATAAGGTTCATCACATTCTGCTTTATAAGCGTGCAAATATTGTGAGGCCTAGGTAGTAACAACACAATAATAGTTTTAAGCTACAAAGAAAGTCATGACAAAAATCAGTATTAAGGATAATCTAAGAATTTGTTAATAATAATAAGAGTAACCATAATAGAGAATGTCAATAATAATTAAATTAAAATGTCACATAGAAATAAACTACTTATTAAATAAACAATCGCATTAAATTACATAAAATATTATATTACAATTTATTTTATTATTACTTTTATTATGATTGCATTCTTCAATTCATTAATATAATGTTATAAGTTCATAAGTTTTACTGTTTGTAGTTTTGTTGCTTATTAATCATTTAAATAATCCTTCATATCATAATACATTTTTGAAATACGCTAGACAAATAGAGCCTTTTAAATTTTTTCCTGTTAGTTGAGTGCTTGTGCTTATAGCTTGTTGTATTTCCAGCCATACAATATGCGTTTCTATTACAAAGTTGTAATCGTTGTTTAGGAATACACAATTTATTATGATGTTTGACAATTTGTTATGATCAAAATACATATAAATGTTTTTATTTACACATACACACATTTTATTTACACATACACATCTCAAAGATATAGACTTGGTAGATGAAGTATATTGTGATTTTTAAATAATGGCTTACAGCTGTCAACATATGTTGCTCCACTCAAAGATCAGATGCACTTTTTCTGGGCGCGGAAGGCAAGAATGGCATCAACTGAGTTACCCCTTATTATTATGCCATATCTTAGAAAGGAAGCTACATAACCATGATAGGCAAGAAGGGCTGCATTTAGGGACACACATTTTTTACATTAGATAATACATATACAAATCTTTCTAATTTACTACATAAAACACTTATATGATCCTTCCATAAGCAGTGACGGTCTATTGTGATACCTAAGAAGGTCGTTGACTCTACGGTTTCAATTATATCATTATCAATAAAGATGTTTAATTTATTGTCATGTTGGTTTTTTGGTTCAAATTGTATAATTTCCGTCTCGTTAGCATTAACTGTTAAGTTTTTAGTGGTTAACGAGTCAATTGTCCTCTTTATTGTATTATTAATTTCCTATTCGTAGTTTTTATTTGTATTATTTTTAACTAGAATTGTTGTGTCCTTAGCAAATAGAATAGTTTTATGAACAATTATTTTTGGATCATTAATGTAAAAAAAAAAAAACAAAGTACCTAATATGGAACCTTCAGGGACACCGCAATCGTTAATTTAATACGATGATCTACGCATTACTTTTTGTTGACCCTTCATGTAACAAATTTCTACACATTGACGTCGGTTCTGAAGGTCACTTTTGACACAGTCATTTGCAACGCCCCCTAATTCCATAGTTATTCATTAAATTTAATAGAGTAGCATGTGAAACAAAGTCAAATGCTTTTGACAAGTCTTGCCTTTATGTCATAGAACTTCAAACAACATGTGTAAAGAAAACATTTTATTAATTTCAAACATTGTTGAACAATTAAATTCTTGATCAGGCAATAAAACTTTCATGATGTCATGATTCTCGGATCATTTTATTCCTACTGTAGGTATGCTTTTAATATATTATACAGGTTGTGTAAAAGTGTGCTATCTATGCCATAGCACTTTTATAGAAAACAGCAATTTTTTTTCAAGTAGGAGAGTTGATTGTTGAGTCCTGAAAGTTGGGCCACTGACTGAAAAATCAACCTGTATCACAGGAACTCAATGCTTTCGAAAAAAAGTCTAAAGGGCTCTTGCAACATTAGTTCTGTAAATTATTATTATAACTACAGAGTGGGATGAATGTATAATAAATTATCCAATACATACCTATTTCTTTACAACAATATTTCATCGAGGAATCAGTTCGCGTGTAGATAGTGAACCATAATGAGAGTTATGTGTTCATATTAGCTGTGCCCGGGAGATATAATCACAGTCACGTACCGGCAGACAGTTATACAATAATATATAATCATAATATACAATATACATTCTGTATTACATAAGCAACATGAAGAGTTAAGCAGGGACTGTATCTTTGAATATTGATATATTACATACGAATAACAATAACAATACTATAGTAGTGTTGGTTTTCGTAGGATACATATAAATAAATCTAATATAGTTTATATATCCATGCTATCATTTAATATGACTATATCTGGGTCTCTAAAAGCAATAACCAAAAAAATAATCATTACTTTATCTTGAAAGAAAATGCATATTAAAGTATAAACGGTACTTACTATAAAAATCAACTTTAATTTTTTTGTGTATGTCTGTTTATTCAAGCCAATCTCAGAAACGGCTAGACCGATTCTTACGAGACCTTCACCAGTAGATAGCTGATGTTATAAGGAGTCACTTAAGCTACTTTTATCTTAGGGTTTCGTTTAAAAAAATAGGGTTCCGTTTCCTCTAGTTCTACACAAAAGAAGTTGCGGGCACCAGCAAGTGTAACGTAAAATCCTAGTCTTCTTTCAGAAAGACCTCTTCCCATAATTTTTGTCTGCCTTAGCAACTACTGAACTATTATGTGCTTACTGACTTGAGAAATTTCTTGTCTAAGAAAAGGCGATAGTGAAAAGTTATTTCAAAGCAGATATGTGGTTAGCTATCGGAGTTTCGTTAATAATTCCCCGCGATTATTAAATTCCTTAAAAATTCTTGTATTATACAACTACTTAACAAACTGCAGTATGAGACTTACCCAGTTAGACAGTGGCGTGTCGATGAAACCGTGTATGATCATCTTGGTCAGCCGGCGCGGACTGAAGTTTGACCTGACGATCGTCTTGTTCATGTTCACGTTGAGAATCTGGCCATCCGTCGGATTCTTCTTTGTGTATAGGATGAACCTAGAATATACCAAAATAAATTTATTTTCGCTTATAGTTAAAAGTTAAAACAGAATTTATAAGAAAATATTATACTTTAAACGAGCTAATATTGTGTATGTATTATAATCGTAATCTCGGCAACGGCTGCAGATATTTCCATGAAATATAGTATGCAGGGAGTTTTGGGGTAGAAAAATCAATCTAGCTAGGTCTCATCCCTGGGCATTGGGCATATCTCATCAACTGCGCATTTTTAAGTTATATATGTTTTTTTTCTTTCGTCGTGCAACAATATATCAATAATTTCGTCTGCATTATTCGAGTCATTCCGATTGGCAGTTTGGTATAGGTATGTATAATTTTTGTATACCTAATAAATATTTTTGTAATTCTTTTTAATTACTAGAGTTCCGAGCAAAGCTCGGTTACCCAGGTACTCTTAATAAACAACGCAACACTTCTATCAAATTTGGTCATGACGAAAGAAAAGATTTCTTAATTCTTATTTTTTAATTCCTGATTATGTGAGGTCTTTGAACACTTACCTAACCAAAAACTAAAGGTTCTTGTCATCGTAATTTGTCTCTTGTGTTATCTGGTGAGTCATTATCAATAAACCTTGACATGCTAACAGCTAAGGTTCATTTCAAGAGGTCACAAAGTTGTAGTACAAAAGAAGTAGTTGTGGTTCGAAGTTTACTTTATGTGTTTGACGGTAACTAAGAGTCTAATGCCGGCAGCGCTCTTGTAACTCTCCCTTTGGTGTCGCGGACAGCCAGAGGCAAGCACTTACTATGCGAGCAGGCGGTTTGCTCGTTTATGTGTACGGCTCTAATATTAAAGAGTTTAAAGGCTGGCAACACACTTGTTACTCCTCTGGTGTTGCGGGTATCCATAGACAAGCGCTAACCATCAGGCGATCCGTTTGCTCGTTTGCTCCCTATTTCATAAAACCGTATTTTTCAGCTATAATCAAAATTTTCCATTGCGGGTATATCTCATTTCAATAGATTTGTTTATTATCCTGGCTACGCGACACCTCAACACGTCACTGTCAACTTGCCTGGTGTTGATGACGACCCTGGGCAGCGGGAACACGTTGAAGGGTCTGTGGATGAGGTGGTACCAGCTGCGCGTGATATTGAGGCAGCCCAGCTCGTCGTAGCACCGAGTCTCGTTCTCAACTGGAAGAGAAATACAATAAGCCACCGCAGGTCATCGGACAGTGGGGCTAGCACGAACAATTGACAAGTACGTATTCGTAACTTTATCGGAAGTGATTTGTATGAAAACTATGATAGCGCCTATACAATTGACATTCGATAACGTTACGAATATGTATGTGCCTGTCAATCAACACGTAACTAAACACATAACTCTCATTATGGTTCACTATCTACACGCGAACTGATTCCTCGATGAAATATTGTTGTAAAGAAATAGGTATGTATTAGATAATTTATTATACATTCATCCCACTCTGTAGTTATAATAATAATTTACAGGACTAATATTGCAAGAGCCCTTTAGACTTTTTTTCGAAAGCATTGAGTTCCTGTGATACAGGTTGATTTTTCAGTCAGTGGCCCAACTTTCAGGACTCAACAATCAACTCTCCTACTTGAAAAAAATTGCTGTTTTCTAAAAAAGTGCTATGGCATAGATAGCACACTTTTACACAACCTGTATAATATATTAAAAGCATACCTACAGTAGGAATAAAATGATCCGAGAATCATGACATCATGAAAGTTTTATTGCCTGATCAAGAATTTAATTGTTCAACAATGTTTGAAATTAATAAAATGTTTTCTTTACACATGTTGTTTGAAGTTTCTATGACATAAAGGCAAGACTTGTTAAAAGCATTTGACTTTGTTTCACATGCTACTCTATTAAATTTAATGAATAACTATGGAATTAGGGGCGTTGCAAATGACTGTGTCAAAAGTTACCTTCAGAACCGACGTCAATGTGTAGAAATTTGTTACGTAAAGGGTCAACAAAAAGTAATGTGTAGATCATCGTATTGAATTAACGATTGCGGTGTCCCTGAAGGTTCCCTATTAGGTACTTTTTTTTTTTGCTTTTTTTTTTCGTGCTTACTCCTGAGATGTTACCATCGAAATGATTGGTACAATAACGTTTTTGATACTTCGTGGTCTGTTATTAGATGATTTACATTAATTAACCCCTTTACTAATAAATTTATTTACACAACGTATCAGACAATCAGACAAGGACAATACATTGTACAGCTTATCCGTTGTGTAAATATTTTTATTAATAAAGGGAAAAAGAAAATAAGATTGTCTCGTTATAAAATGAGGAATTGCGATTCGTAATTTAATATATATGTGAAACTCTACTAAAGCAATACATATACCTGGGTTATTTTAATACCTACTGAAAAAGCTCACGAAAAGAAAATATGTAAAGGAGGTAGAGAACGGATCTATGTACACATTGTACAATATAGATAAAATTCCTGCTAGATCAGTTTCTAAACATTTTCATTTGCACTAGGTCGCCTCAAAATATTAAAAGACAAAGGAAGTGATCGCAACGACTGCAGACGTGGTTGAATTCCGTGTTCACTAGTGAGTATGTGTGTATTCGCACGCCTGCAGGTTTAGAATGACCACCCTAGAAACGAGTCTTTTCTACAAGAGAATAGGCAAAATGACAGATTGCAGAAACATTATTACCGTTCGTAGTAAAACAGTTCTTATAGTAAGGCAACAAGATCGAAGCATCGTGGTCAAGAGAGGACAAATTTTAAGTTATTCCATCGACGATCACGACAACAACGACAAGCACGACCTCGGACGAAGTAGCACGAAAGCCATTTAATGCATTTTGACTGCTACGAGAAACGTTTCTTCTTAAAAATGTCAAATACGAGGGCGGCACTGAAAATTTCGGGAATCAAGGAAGTAACACAACATTACTATTTAAAAATGTATTTATTGCTTTTCGAAGTATTCTCCGCGAAATTTGACACATTTTTCCATACAATGGAACCAATCATTGAAGCAACCATTCCATTCGGAAGTTGGGGTCTCCAAAATGGCCGTTTTGTAGGCGTCCACAGCTTCTTCAGGTGATGAAAATCTCTGACCACGCAATTTATTCTTTATTTTAGGGAAAGTATAGAAATCATTAGGGCTTAGGTCGGGGCTGTACGGCGGATGGTCTAATAATTCTATGATTTCTTGCTCTAAAAACTCTTTTGTTCTGTGCGCGGTGTGAGAACTCGCATTGTCGTGATGGAGGATGATGCGGCGGTTGCAGTTCTCTTTACGGAGTTCAGAAACGACCTGTAGCAAACAAATGTTAGCATACCATTCTGCATTAACCGTTCTTTGTCCCTCAAGAGGAATAGTCGCAACATGGCCGGTTTTGGAGACAAACGTGGCCACCATTTTTTTTGCAACACTCCGTGAACGAACAATTTTTGTTGGCTTTAACTCATTTTCGAACACCCAAACTCGTGACTGGCTTTTTGTTTCGGGTTCGTACGCGTATATCCAGGATTCGTCACCTGATACGATGTTGTATACAGCATTTGAGGATCCTGCGTGGAATCTTTCGAGAGTTCTGACGCACCAAGTAACGCGAGCCGCTTTTTGCTCTTCACAGAGCAAATGCGGTATCCATCGGGAAAACAACTTTTTTACACCTAATTGTTCATGCAAGATTATTTGTATTTGACTCATGCCAATGTCTAAAGTTGCCTGAATTTCGCGGTATGTCACATATCGATCTTCCTCAATCAGCTTATGCACAGCATCAACGTTTTCTTGGGTGACTGCAGTTTTTGGACGACCTTGACGGGGATCGTCACTGAGCTTGACACGTCCACGTTGAAATTCAGCAAACCAGCGATAAATTGTGGTTTTGGATGGGGCTTCATCACTAAATGCAGAAATCATCCGGTAAACACACTGTTTTTGTGTTAAACCACTTCGAAAGTCATAATAAATCATCGCTCTAGAATTTTCTCGAGTCAATTCCATTTTCTCAACGACTAAACAAGTTTGACAAGACCTTGTGACAAGACCGAGAAACTTTTTTTAAATAAATAAACGGTATTCGATTTTTAAAACCAAGGAGTTTTAAATTAAAAAGATTTTAATATGACAGGAACAGTGGAAATATTCCATTCCCGATACTTGTAGTGCAGCCCTCGTAGTGGTGAAGCCATGGCAGTCCAAGAAAACAGTTTCTATCCATTCTGTAATTGGTGTTTGTTTGTTAAATTTGTACGATTCTGTCAGAAGTAGACATTTACGCATATATGTGTTTCGGAAGCAGCTTGAAATTAGACTGATTTTTGAATATTTAATAAAAAAAATATTTAATATTAAATTAGTATATTTATTAAATATACATTTTAATTGCTATTCTAAAGCGTCGAAATCATTCAATTTGTGTTTGACAACATTGTACAAAATAGAATGGAAACAAATATATAAATATTTATTATACATAATACATTATAGCAATTTTGATAATATTTGAACTATAACATCATTATTATATTATTATCTATATGTCGTAGGCATATTGTGTGATTCCGCCATTTACATACGGCTTCGACAGTTTGAAAACGCTTAGCGTTATGTAATATGCCTAAGGCAAAATGACAACTCGTTCAACCGTTATAATTTGAACGTTGGTTGTAGTTTTAGAGTGACCATGAAGAAAACATAGTTTGGACAAATCAGACTTTATTGTTAATATAGTGGTTGGTTTAGTACACTTTTTGACATTTAAAATGTATTTTCGTTCGCTCTAGTGTTGGTTCCGATTTCACGAAAAAGTGCAATCCCCTTATTTATCTCGAAGAGTTGTGAAGATATGATATTCAAAAAAAGTTTAAAAGACGCGTATTCCCGAGAGCTGTAAGATGCAAAAACAATTATTTGAGAAAGTCAAATTCGAAAAAGTTATGGCCGAAATAGTGAAAAAAAAACTCCGATTTTTTTTTTGATATTTTGGAAACGAAGAATAATATGAAACATTTCAGACAATGAAGTCAGCTACATTTTGAGCCTAAAACAAAGACGATCGGGTTAAGGGTTTGCCCTGTAGCCTGACCTTTTTGCGACAGTATTTTTTCGAATTCCGTAGATTTTTTTCAAATGTGCCAATAGTCGTGTGAGGCACGAAATCTGTGATTTTTTAGGTTTTGTACTTAGTTAAATATTTAAGTAACAAAAACATTTATATTGTAAACAATAATAATAATTAATTACACTTCTTAAAGTCTACATTGGCAATATTCATTACCTCATATTTTTTGACCAATAATAAGTACTGTGCAGAGGTCCTCCGAGAACCAGATTCTATGGACACCTTAGCATTTTTAGGTGCCCAATAACCTTAAAAATCTTTACCAGTTATGCACGGTTTTTTATTGCTCCCACCTGAAGATAGTAAAACTTTTATAACTCACTATTATATTTGTCTTTAAAATCACAATTATTTTGTGAAAATTTCCTTGAATACTTAGTATTTGCACTATTTTCAATAAGCTTTTGTGTCACAAAACCGATACTTGACGCCATATCGTTTGTTTGGTTAACAGCGACGCGCGTGGTAAAAAACAGATTGTGGAATACTTCAATCTGCCGCGGCATTTTGTAAATGGCGTTTGAATCGTCAATCGAATGTTTAGGCATGATATATAATGACACGGCAATATACATTTTGCCTTCGGCATATTACTAAACATCGAGCGTTTTTAAACTGCCGACGGCGTATGTAAGCGGCGAAATCACAAAATATGCCTGCGACATATACATATACATAATTGCGGTGTGTGGAACTGGATGAATGTAGTTGTTTAGGTATATCGTAATTATGCGTATGCACATTTTATAATAATCTTTATATCTATTTTATTTTGTGCGTATAATAGATGATATAATAATAGTAAGTTATAGAAAATCAAACACTAGATTTATATGATCGTAGGCATCAATCTCACATTTATCTTATACTAGATATTTCCCGCGATCTCGTAGTACATTTTACTGCGAGATTCATCCAGATCCAGTCTAAACTACTATCATACGGAATTTCATTAAAATCCGTTCATGTCCATGCATCCATACATTCTTACAATTATTCGTGTTTATAATATTAGTAAGGATTTGTCTATTCGTGTTACACCTTACAATAATCTAATTACGTATAATAATTGATTAGTCCATAAAACCGTCATTTAATTATGAAATTACTACGAAGTCACCACTAACTAGCCGATTTATAAGAAATTAAGCCATTTTCATTGTTACAAGGACTAAAATTGCAAGAGCTCAAACTTTGTTTCATCGAACTTCGTTAGATTTGGCACCACTAAATGAGGCACAATGAATGAAATAAAACTCTAAGGGCTAGCTTTTGCCCGCGGCTCCGCCCGCCTGAATACTACGTACTATTTCGGGATAAAAAGTAGCCTATGTGTTAATCCAGAGCTCAAACTACTTCCATATCAAATTTCATCGAAATCCGTTCAGTAGTTTTTGTGTGAAACAGTAACAAACATCCATCCATACATGCATCCATCCTCACAAACTTTCACACTTATAATATTAGTAGGATACTCACATGGTAACCAAGGAATATTCACTTCGATCCTATCAGACCTAGCCCAGTTGAAGGGGTCGAGAATGCCGGAGAAGGCCGGCTGCAGACCGAGCAGGATGCACCACAGCATCACGCGCAGGTGGCGGTCGGTGAGGTACAACCGCCGCATCGTTGCTGGTGCCCTGGTACAAAATATTTGTTTAGTATAAAGTATTTCATAATTAATTTAATAAGCGTAATAGATATCCAACAAAAACATGGTGCAAATAAATGTTTTTTAACCGACTTCCAAAAAAAGGAGGCGGTTAGATGTTCAGCTGTTTTTTTTTCAACGATAACTCCGCCGTCTGTTGACCGATTTTCAAAATTCTTTTTTTGATGTAAAGGGTATAACTACAGAGTTGGTCCCGTTTTCACAAAAGTGGTTACCTGATGATGGGATCAATGAGGAATCGAGGGAACTCCTCAAAATTTATATGGACACATATAGTGATTTTGACTTTTTCTGAAGTTACCCAAGCGTATTACGCTACCAAAAAGTAAGAATTTGCACTAACTTCTACCCTGGATCCAAAAGTACTGAACAGAACTCCTGACTCCTTATAGATACATGTTGGGGGATTTCGGCGTTGCTTAAAGAACTGCAAGCATAAGCCATCAATGATGATGATTACTGTAACTTACAGTAATCATCATCATTATCTTATATACAATACCTAATGGATGCTTGGCGCGTATTCAATTATACATCCGATGATTTATTTTAAACGTTCTTAAAATATGATAATAATAATTTAACAAATATCACTAAAAAGGGAAACATTATTATTACTTAAAAAAAAAAAATTAAACCGACTTCCAAAGTAAAAATGCACAAAAAAGTATGAAATAAAACTTATTTTCTAAATAATTAAAAAAAAAATTCACCCAAATTTAAAATGGGAATTATTTAGAAAATAAGTTTTATTTAATACTTTTTTGTGCATTTTTACTTTGTCCTGGTTGCAAAGTTATATTATTATTTTTTCAACGGATACTGAATCAAAAAGCAAAAGTTTATATGAGAACAGGTTACCTTATATGACCTCGTTTAGTGACTTAGTAACACCGTATTATGATTTTTGTTGTAACGGACAGATTAAAGACCCGCAATCAGCTGATACTAATAAGGCTTCGTCCTGAATTTTCCACGGGATCGTTCTGCGCGGACGAGACCGGAAAGATTATATTTTATTATAGAAAAGACATTTTTACATTTTTTAAGCCTAGCCTATTTAGTAAAATTTTCGGTTATTCAGCTGTTAAGTTCTTTCACGGTTGTCTATTAAATAGAGCAACTGAACTCGCAATATTATTGTGAACGACTTAATGAATAATATCACGAATTCTTATTTAATTTCGAGCGCTATAATTAAATGAAAGATATCATCAATAAAATAATTTATTACCACAAGGCTCTTGCAATACACCTGCAGCTTGTGTAATATTACAGCAGAGATAGGCGGATTATATTAACACTAATTAAACACATCATATTGAAAAACAAAAAACTTTTTTTTTGCAAAATTAAATAAAAGTTTTGTGTCCTTGTACCTATTTCAAAATACAGCTATGTAGTTTCGAAAGAACATGAGGCTTTTTACTATGGGACAATTAGCCACGGCGGCCAACGATAAAATTAGGTTATACGTCGCATATCTGCGGGAGGTGGTAAATACTGGGATATTTTAACTCATTTAAACGAATATTCATATAAAACATGATTAACAATTCATTGATTATTTCGACTTCTCCATGGATCTGAATTAAAGTAATTACGGGAAATAAAATGTGAATGAAAATTGTAATCTTGTAGCGTTTTGGTTTGTGGTCGTCACTTTTTTAAATAGCGGGTCAAAAACGCCCAATGTATCATAATCATTTCATCTCTACAAATAGTATTTTTTTTAGGATTTAGTGCATGCAATCCATTGCTTGGAAAAATCCAAATTATACAACAATTGTTATGCTATTAGTCAATCATGTGTAGATTGTTGTATACGACATGTTAGAATGTACTCATAGTTAGTATTGGCATGTATTGGCAAACATCTTGCGATACGGTGCATATTGCAGGCATATGGCTATTGGTAATCTAGCATGTGATGTACCACATGGTAATAGTGTTATGTTAGTGCATTTATAGTGTTAAGTGTTGCATTATGTAGCATAATGTGCTAAAGTAGCGTATGACCTGATAAATATTGCATATGGAAACGGTAAAACAGTTTCAACGAATGTTTTGACAATTTTTATCAAAGATAGAAAAGCTTCAAATTATCAAGAGGTTTTAGATCTTTAACAATTTGGGCACCTGACCTGTATTAACTATGCACGACAATTATGTGCTTTTTTTTAACTACCTAAAAACTTACATACAATGATTTGCAATGGTAACCGATGATTTCAAAACTAAGGATGCGCTACGATGTATATTTGACTGATAAAATCTGTATACAAGAAAATGTTTACCCCACCTTCATTTCAGATGATTTTGTCAATTATATGCGTACTGATTGTACCTAATGCAGAAAGCTAATGTCTAATGTCAAGATGACTAATGTTAAACCTGAAAAGCCCCAAATGACCTCAAAAGTGGGGCAGTTTAAGAGTGGACACTTTGTGCCTCGACATGCCTTGTCTATAATATATAGGTCCATGATGGTAACAGAAAGAACACATTTTATAGAGGACTAGATGTTGCCCGCGACTTCATGCGCGCAAAAGAAAATATCGAGGGAACCGTACATTTTTCTGCGGTAAAAAGTAGCCTATGTTCTATCCAGTGGTTTAATCTATATCTGTACCAAATTTCATCAAAATCGGTCCAGTAGTTTCGGAGTCTATTCAATGCAACCAAACAAACACTTACCTTTTTAAAATATTAGTAGGTACAGACATACAAAGTTACTCAGATCAAGTCATGTTTTTAATACGTGATTTAATACTGTCGCTAGAAATGCAATTTTAAACGAATATGTGAAATTATTTTTGCAACATACAGCCATGTACGGCGAATATAAACTTTGCGCAAAGCCTTAAATATATCGGCGCGGTTTCTTAAGCGCTTGCTTAACCACCTGGCGACACGGAAGGAATCAGATATACTATGTCAAATTACAATAAATCATAATTTAATATCTACTCGTGAATGTAGACAAAAAAGTAATTTTCATACGCATGTAAACTATCTCGTGTTACGAGATTACTAAGGGTGCGTTTTACCCAGTTTTTTTTTAATAATATATAATTTGTTTACTACTTAGATAACCTCATATAATTAATATGTTTCAACATTTTCTCAGGTCCTTTGAAAGCATCGTCGTAGATAGTTTGATCTTTGAAAATATCATTTACTCTGGGTAGGAGTAGGTACACATACATCGAACGCATGCTAGTCAATCAACTGCTCTTTGCAATTCATTGCTGTAAAATTGAAATTACCGATTGAAAAGAACACTAACGGCCGCACTCAGATACAGTTAATGCTCACTTAAAGCTGTACCACACGTACGTATTTGGTCCGGAGCGGAACAAGGATTTGGTTGACAACTTACGGGTTTCTCCCTAAATTTGGGAAGAAAAGTTCATCAGTTTATTATCGTTTGGGAGAAATGTTTTTGGGAGTTGGAACACTGCACAAAAATCGGAATGCACTGTAAATAGATCTCTGTGCTATACAATAGAGCTAAAAATCAAACATCACCAGCAGACCATTATGACAGCATGGCACTTCATTGTCGTGCTGTCATAATGGTCTGCTCCAGACCAAATCGGTACGTGTGTAAGCATTCTTATGGAGCTACTTAGCACAGGCTTTGACATAAAGTCCATACAGTTCTGTCTAAGTGTTTAAGTGATTTCTTTAAGCATTACCCTTAAGTTAGCATTAAATGTCTCTGAGTGTTTGAGAGGCTGAGAGGGCCAAGTCCATTTTCAGTTAGCAAAACATGAGTAATGTTTATAAACAACATAACTGTTACTATACCAGTATATTATTATGCCTATTAGGTAACTCTCAGATGCATGTTAAACGAACAATTAACACCAGTTAAGTTCTCACTTTTTTTCGATACCATTGTTAGCGCTTTCACCTCAAAACAAAAGTATACGAAAGTGCTGGAGATTATTATAGCTCATTGTGGAAGCAATTAGCCATGCATGTTTACATATAATTTATATTTGTTTGTGTTTGACAGGCACGCAAGAAAAATGTTAAAACCTAAGGCTTTCCATTAGGCATAAGGCACACTGAGAGAGAAGACTGGAGCGAGAATCTGTTTCCAAAAAAAAACAGGCCAAAAAAATTAAAAAATACCAAAATTGGATGTAGAGACAGAACATAAAAAAAGATCGCGCCAAATTATGTAAAATTTAATTCAGATCCATACAGAGGTTCTGAAGTAATTTTTAAAAGAATATCTGTCGAATTTAAAATGTTATGCCTCAAATACTTTAGTAAAACGTTTATAATTTAGTTGTAAATAATAAGTAATTATTTTAGAAAGACCTGGCTCGACCCTGACCTACAAACATTAACATAGACCATTTATTATAAACGCTGTCTTTACATATTTATATACTGGCAATTTGCAGTATTTAATTAAATTCACTAAATTAAGATAAGTGTTTATTAAACTATAAACACCTTAATTAGAAAATAAATTAATAATGTAACACTTTTACTTTTAAAAAATATCAGCTGTTTCCTACAAAAGTGCTATGGCATAGATATCACTTTTGTAGGAAACAGCAGATTTTTTTTCATGTAGGAAAGTTGATTATATAGTAAAAGTTGCTTATATTCAAGAGTATATTCACTCTTGAAAGTTTGGCCAATGATTAAAAATATACCCTGTATATATATTACTGAATGTATACTGTATATGTACCTATTACTGTAAAAAAAACCAATTCAACAATCTTTTACTAAACATAACAAGGCTTGATTTCTTCAACTGCTCCAGTCCAGCCTGTTTTCATTTAATTACCAGATCGCCATAACGAAACGGTTTATCTAAATCGTAACGGTAAAAGTTATATTTATGACGTAATAAACTTTCACTATCATCGAAACTTTGCAATTAAAACTGGTTTAATTACATCTTATCATAATAAATCTACGTCCTTTGATAATTGAAAATTGTAATCTTGATAATATTATAGCTATTATCAAGATTCTAAAAAGATCTAAGTTGATCAACTTGGTGAACCTGTTGGCTGATCAGCTGATCGACCAGTTACTCGACTAGCTATAGGCACATGCCCTGAACCTATGGACTGAGATCCCAGGCCCGTCAGACTACCTTTATATTCTTACTGATATTAATATGTACAATGAACGTATGCATACCCGCTAGTTTGCGCGGTGGGCCAATCCTTAAGTACAGGGCGCCAAAAAATTGTGCTAACTTTTCTTACAACCTTTGAAACTATTCTTACGTATGTTATAGTAGAATAATCACAGTTAAATATTAAAAAGTGAAATTATTATATATAAACTACAACATAAAAATTTACACCGATTACTTATTTTTATGTTGTAGTTTTCATTAAAATAAAAAATGGAAAATCATACGTGTGGAAATAAAAATCATCAAATTTCTAACCTTTATATCTCTGTTCATACTAAGTTTAGAGAAAAATGGCTTAAAAAAGTTTTGTTCCATACGTTATTCTAAAACCAAAACATAAGATTGATACTTTATCAGAATGTAAGTAAAGTGAGTACTATTTTCCGTAACTTTATCGCCCTGTACCTAAAAATTGGGCCACGGCACAAACTATCGGGTATGCATACGTTCATTGTAACACACTAATACTACAATATGATATACATTTCATCAGTAAGAATATAAGGGTAGTCAGGCGGGCCTGGGATCTCAATTTACTACATCTACTAGAGCCCTGGGGTCCTAACAACCAGAATATACTTTTTTACAAGAACAATAATTATTTTGCACAGCTCTAGGCCAGCCTTAAAGCTGTTTCTTAATCCTTGCGAAAAATATTCAAATTTCTAGATGCCGTAACCCGAGTTTGAAGGTCGGTTTACGAATTTATTATGCACACATTTTAAATCGTAGCCAAATGTTGATTTATGTAATAGGCGTGAGTTTAACCATAAGTAAATACGATAGTTTGGTGAAGGTGAAACATTTTTGTGGTCCGAAGTTCATATCCTCCATAACTAAAACTATGGAGTCGTCTGCATTAGCATTTTTTTCACTGTGATTGATAAGTCATCATTACATACATCGTCGTAGATGTGCCGAAGTCTTTTTAAGGCGTTTATCATGTTTTGGAACAAAAATTTTTATTTTCTTATAGGTTATCAAATAACACTTATTGAATTGTCTAACATGATGCCTACCACCGGTTCGGAGACTAGCTCAGCGAGAAGAACCGGCGCGGCGCGGCGTAAGAAACTCGCGCGCGGCCTCCTTTTATTAAAAAGATGGAAAATTATACTTAAAAAAAATACAATGTAGTATAAGTAATGTAACCTTTGTAACATAATATATCAAGATACATAGAAGCAGCCTTGCAGGGCATCTTATTCCCAAACTGTGCAATTGAACAAACTGATATATAATACGATATTAATTTACATATTAATTTATTTTGTTCATTATTTATAGCATCTTATTTAATAACATATCTAAACATTATCCAACAATCAAATCCTTATCACTAGAGAGTACAGAATATTGGTTTCTTTTCCAGTAGGCCAAGTTAATACTAAAGGATATCTACAGTTTTCAAGCTTATTGTAAATTAGTTAAATGTTGTCATAGCCCAGTTAAAATGCATATTTTATGGTTTATAGAAAGCGAATATTTACATAGATACACGCCAAATTTGTAAAAAAATGTACATAAATAATTTTATAGCCTGATATCTGAAAATTTATATTTAGTTACTTCATAATGTTTTATACTAAACCCAATTCTCGCATTTAACTGAGACTTTCATTTTACTTTCGATTAATTATAAATTAATCTTCGTGATATCATAAACTGCTTCTGGAGTTTGGACAATCAAAACGCGTTTAAAGTTAGTTTGACGCTTATGAGATGAGTTCGCTGTTTTAACTATAGACGTATATGTTATAGACGAGGCATGTTGGGGTGAAAACTGTCCCCACTTAAATGGCCCCACGTTTGGAGATTTTGGGGCCATTTTGACATGTGAGGTGTGGTGAAATCAAGATGGCATAAATTGTTCTTGTATGAAGATTTGTTCTGTCAAATGTATGTCGTAGCCTATCTTTTAATCTTTAGTTTTAATATATCGAGACTGCATCGAAACTAAATTATTTTAAGATTTATTAACAGAATTAATCGACTGGTATTAAATGTTATTAATTCAATGCTGGTTTTTTAATTCAAAGACTTTTATGACGTAACGCATATCATTATATTCTGAGTTAATCACTTAAGTTGTATTATTAATGCCCGCTATATACTCAACTTTTTATCGATACGATTAAACGGTGTACGAACTGTGCAGTTTTATCGATCGTGTGGCAAATCGTTACGATTATTTGGTACTATGTCCAATGTCCATACATACGATCGACAAAACTGTCACATTAAAACGTTAGATGTTTTTTTTTTCATGAAATCAACCAGGAAACCTGCAGACGGATCGCCTGCAGCTGGTAGTGTTCAGTCAGCGAAAAAACAAAGCTACGGATCAGGGAAAGAAACGCTTAGATTTAAAGCCAAAGGCCCATCTTCTATAGTATCCGGTAACCTTACTAACTCGGCGAAACACAACGCAAGCGTTATTTCAAGCCGCTTTTCTGTGACGCCGTCGTATTAATTTGGTCGAGCCGGCCCATTCATACCGAAGCAAGGCTCCTAAGTGTGTAGCGGGCTTTAGGCATATTACGTGACCCGCAAATCTCGTTCCATTTTAAGTCATGTCAAGGCAGTCATGTAGACCGGCCGGTCACCTATGTGTTCTTATGTCATAAATAAACACTGTGCGATGCCATTCAAAACCGATCATAATAATTGTTGTTGATAGTTTTCAATAATAAGGATAATGACCTACATAAAGGTCAAAAACTTTGAGACACATAAAGAAATGTATTCAGTTGTCAAATTTTCTACGTTCAGGATCTCGTTGAAACTCGAAGTCGTAGGGTATGTCCTGAGATTTGGTATGCTTATCGGAAAAAACATTTGCGAGCCGACTTCAAACGAAAAGAGTTGTAGTTTTTGTTCGAGAATAAAATTATCAGTTTTGCATATTGTTGCCTAAATATTGTAATTTTAGATATATTTATGTTGCGTGACCATTGTATCGTATGAATATATAATATAATATAAAAAATATTTGTTATAAATCACGTTTAAAATAGATGCAAATGTTGCGACCGAAATAGTATAGAAGCTGGTTTTATGTAGGTCGATATAAGAATAGAAAATATGGAAATATAACAACAATTCATTTTTATTTCATTGACTGAATGTACTTGCGGTGACAGATACGGGCGATCCGGCGTATCACTTTTGAACCTTATCGGCAAGTAATAAGGTCGAAAAGTGGTACACTTTCTTCCTTTTGAAGATACTGTTACAATAATAATATTATAAGACAAAATATTATATGTTATCTACGTTTCAAACATTAGATATGAGTAGCGATGAATGCATATAACCAGATTCACACCAGCTTAACAATTTACAAACAACAAATTAAGATATACTGTCAAATTTATTGTATACCAATACAATAAATATGACAGTACCGTTTGAAACTTAGTAACCTACAATATTGGCTTATAGATCATGAATAACTACTTGTACATATTTACGGACACAACACATTTTATCCGAAGTACTTAATTGTTTAAGATAGGTATTAAAAATAACTTCTGCAATTGATCTTAAATCTACAGGCTAGCCGCTAGACCAGCCTCCGCCACTGCCTCATAGTATATAGGCAAGAGAGAAGTGAGTCTCAAAAAGCCTACAATCACTAACGCCCGAAATTAATAATCAATCTTAATCTCATTTGAGCTATCTGAGATCAAGAGTTCAATACATTTCAACGATCCTAGGATTAACTTCACGTCAATTTACGTCAATTGTTGTTTGAGAATCTAAGATTTTAGATACGTTATTAATTTCGGGCGTCAGATACGTTAACGTTTGTGTGGACACCGAGATCGACCCGTCATATGCTCTTTATTTGCAAGTATTTGTATACAATTTTATATTTATTACGTTTATGTACTCATTCCTCCTTATTAATGAAAATATATATTTACACAATTGATACGCTAATCCAACTTGCTGTCTTTGTATTTTTTTTGGCTTTTCCAACCTATCAGACAAAGACAGCCATGTTGGATTGAAGTGAATATTTTTATTAATAAAGGGGATTATGATTAACTATACCTATACTGTAACTATAAGGTATGGTTAAACATACACACAAAAATATACACTTTATAATATTATGTAGTACTAGCTTTTTCCCGCGGCTTTGCCCGCGTGAATATAGTAGGTATCTGGTATCTACATTATCATTGGTAAGTACTTCTAACACACCAAATTTTATCGAAATCCCTGCAGTAGTTTTTGCTTGAAACGGTAACAAACATTCATCCATCCGTCCTCACAAACTTTCACATTTATAATAGTAGTAGGCCTATTACAGATTGTACTGAACATTATTGGCTTTGCCTGTTATTTAAAGTGCATAATATTTTATGTCATAAACAGTAAAAAAACTGTAATAACCAACACCTAGACGGAAACGCACGTGCCGCAGGAAACCGAGTTTAAACAATTATTATCTGTGGTGTCGGGAAGTTGTTATGTACTTACAGTGTTTATCACTGTAAGTACATAACAACATTCTAGAGCATTTCAATATTCTAGAGCTAAAATTATTGTACTGATTAAACATTAATAAGAAGCAACTAATAAAAACATATATCTGGAGTTTAGCTTTATATGGTAGCGAGTACTGGACAATGAGAAGTAGGGATAGTGCACGATTAGAAGCGTTCGAAATGTGGTGCTGGAGAAGGATGCAGCGGATAAGTTGGAAGGAAAAAAAACTAACGAAGAAGTGCTACAGATGATAGGAGAAAAGAAAAACATATTAAAAACTCTAGAAAATAGAAGAGGAGAGATGATTGGGTATCTCATAAGACATGACACATTCATGAGGATAATATAAGAAGGAAAGATAGAAGGAAAGAGAGATAGGGGAAGGCTAAGGAAAAACTATATTAGTCAACTTGTAGAGAATGTAAATGTCATGTCCTATAGAGAGCTGAAGGTACTAGTGGAGGATAGAGAAAAGTGGCGGAAGCTGACAAGGGCCCTACCCCCAAATTAAAGAAGAAGAAGAAGGTATTTGATACAGCGAATTTTCACTAGCAAAATACTGCGTGCCGAATGTGTATGGCGTGTCGACAAATGGAATGGAATGTATGGAATATCGACAAAGTTTCTGCTCGAACAGTTTCTAAACATTTGCCTTTTTTTTCTTCAAAAAACTATAATTCACATTATTATTATAAGGGCAAAGGAAAGAAGGTGACCTTGATCTTAGTTTATTTTCTTTAGACTTTAGTATTAAAAAAAATGTATATGGTGATGGACTTCGTAAAAAAATAACTGTAGTAAATGTATGAATGTCCTGATCATGATATTTGTAATATGCGGGTAAAAGAGGTGCGGGCATTAAGCCTGTACTTTGCTTTTATAATATTTTTTTTATATTAAATAAAATTTTCCTTTGCACTAGGACGCCTCAAAATATTTAAACTCAAATGAAGTGACCGCAATGAGAGTATGTGTGCGTGCGCACGATTCAACGGCGCTGTTAAGAGGAAACAGAAGGGGCACGCAACGTATGGAAAAACATATAAACGGGGACAAGGGAGGAAACATATTAACTCCTCCCTGGATAGTGCCGGTAGAGAAACAATTTTTTTCCTGAATATTTATGGATACTATTAGCATGTCCCTATGTTTTCCTTTTTTTCATAAATTAATTTTTAAAAGAGATATGGACGATGGAGAAATTGCCAGATTTTCCGCTGTGTTCAAACATCCAAAAAATAAATTTGACTAAATTATATAAAAAATGAAATCATAGGAATACAGTTCAAGCCTTTTTTGAATTGTTAATGAAAAAAGTACTTAAATCGGTTAAGTTTTGGAGAAGGAATCAGGGGACTACGAATCGTTGATTTTTTGTAGTTTTAATAGGTATTTTCAGTTCAAGTTACAGTTGTCTCTATCGCACTCTCACACATTGATGGCTAGCTTGTTCGGGCACTGCGGGACAGCAATATATTTTACAAATACCTATTTTTCATTTCTCTAGCCCTTGATGTTTCCTCTTAAGCGATTTTCATCTTATGCCTGGTCGAGCGGCAACTTCTTCGATAGTACCTTTAAAAACCAACATTACAAATTTTATAGGCACGTCACCAAAACAATTACAGCAAGTGAATATCTACGTTTATGATGCCTAGACAATGTTCAAAAAATGTCTTTATGTTACGTTAGGTAAAACTTAACTATTTAAATTATTAATGACAAAACATCAGAAAGGTGTAGCTTGAAGACACGAAACTGCCAATTAAAATAATTTTCCTATTTATCTTTAGCGTATACTAGCTTTTGCCCGCGGATCCGCCCGCGTACTGTACTTCTATTGGGATAAAACGTAGCCTATATGTTAATTCAGAGCCTAAACTAGCACCATACCAAATTTCATCAAAATCTGTTCAGTAGCTTTTGCGTGAAAGAGTAACAAACATCCATCCATCCATATATCCATCCTCACAAACTTTCACATTTATAATAGTTGTAGGATTGATACTAAACTACGAGTTAGTGGTCTTCAGATCTTCAGATCATAGGGTATAATTAGTACTCATTCAATTGTTAAAGAGGAAGAGGAGAATCTCATATTCATCGTCTAATTTCATTGTCATTTTGCTATTTTAAGGGATATACTAAAGAACATGTCTGCCGACATTATAACCGATGTTGTTTCAAACTAAGGATCTATTCACAGTCAATAAGAATTGAAAGTTCTTATTGACCGTTTTTGATACCACTACGCCACCAGATGACGCTTTGTGTGCGTTAGGTTTGCCCTCTCTAGGCAGAAAAAATATCAAACACTCTCATTTGGGGAGACGACTACATGTAAAATATTTAGTTAATTTATATACTCTGGAAATATTGAGGGGTAACTACTTGATAAACGTAAATAAATAATGAACTTTTATGTGTAGTTTAGTAATTGTATACATATAAAAATTAAAAAAAAATAAGCAAATCAACCAACACCATTAGTTTACTTACATCACATACAAAATATCGGAGATATTTCTGCGGTCTTGTATTTCACACACTTTTACCTAATCTTGACCTCACAGATAGGTACGGCATTTATATGCAGCATTTTCACGAGACTTGCTAAATTCTACTAACAAATCGCTATGAAAATATTGATTACTAGTATAATGTTTCTTCTGAGAAGTAACTAATATTTAAGAGTACTATTCATTTAAGCTATAAAAAAAATCAGTCGTCTAGCCTATTGCACTAGAGCTGTCGTGGCGTAGAGGGCATCTTTATGCTATATTTTTGCCACCACAAGCGCATATTAACTCATACTTGTAGCGTGTACGTAAGACACAAATGTAATGATCCGTACCTAATACGGGTTTCAATACAATGTATCATAAGAAAGTAAAATTCTTTACTCATAACTCATAAGTGTTCGTTTTGTAATAAATGTGGAGTTATGAGTACATATACAAATTTTCAGAGAAATGTACACGAAGTAACAAACGTGATTCATCAATTGTTTCTGACATTTCTGTTCTTGTAATTTCAAAAATTGTATTGTGACTATTTAAAAATTCAACGAAAAATTAATATTCTAGAAAAAAATATAACTTTTAATTGAAGACACCATTTATATTATTGTATAAAATGATTAAATGTACATCTTTGTAATATTGAAGTGGTGTAACGCAATATTTAGTTTGTTTACACTACAATATATTGGCGGTTAGATAACGCACTATCGAAAGACATCAACGCGCACGAACGCCTGACGTCTCGAAACTTCGTGTTACATAAATCTAATTATTTGTTGTTCCACACAATATGTTACTTACGATTGATTTATCTATAGATTGTTATAACTCAATGTGTAGAAATATAGCTTAACCATAATATTTTTTCGTTGGTAGGTAGTAGGTACATTAAATTATCACCTTTTGGGACTTTTTTAAAACATTAATCAAAAATGGTCAAGAAAGAATTAAAAGAAGTAATTATTATATTACATATCTATAATATGTTTAGATATTACTATAGTAAATATATTTTCAGATATATTTCGAACTAGCGTCAGCTGATGCATATATATATAAGACAAACTGATAGAGATAATATCTATTTTTTTAACTGGTTCAGAAAAAAATCTCTAATGTCACTAAGTACATAATTTGACCGCATAACCGAGCAGGCTCGCTCCGCCACTTTCGCCGCAGGGGGGAAGGGTCACTCACTTAAGGATTTCTTGAGAAAAAGTTGGATTCAGGGCCGACCTGATATGAAAGTTGAAAGGAATCTTAATTGTCGAATGTATGTTCATCCGGTGCCTCGTATCAATAAGTAGATAGTGTACTTGTAACTGTAGGTTGTACGAAAAAAATATAGATTTGAAGGTAGGTATCAATACCAAACCTTTAAAAAATGTCGGATAAGCTGTGTATTCAATAACTAATACTAAAAAAATCCCGATCAAATGAAAATGCGACAAAAAAGAGACAACCATCAAAATAATCGGATACGATTGAAGGCAATCATTTTGAAAGTTTCACCTTCTGTAGCGTGTGAACTGTCCACATGTTTTTACTAAATTCTACTGCCGATTAACTAGCACGTAAATAGGAAAAGCTTAGACAATAAGTTCATAAAATATATGAAATCATCTCGACAGTACTTTCACCGGAATCGCGGCTTAGACGACAATGATGGGGAAGCTATAAAATGCATTCAAATTGCTATCACTTCACCGCAACTCTGCACTTTAAAAAAAAAAAAACACTGCACGTACAGTTGGATTTGTGCTATATTTTCAAAGAAATATAAACAGTTTTGCTAATACTTTTTAGTATTTTGTCACTATTCATAAATTTTTTACCAAACATTTTGCGCGTAACTCTGTGTTTGTGATTAAGCACCAGTTCACACCAAGATGCGACGCGGCGCTGCATTTTTATGATAGCGGTTCGAAATTTAACTTTATTCACTACACGTTTCACTATAACAGTGGCGCCGCGCTACGCAGCGGTATTAGAACTCTTGCATATATCAAAAATGTAGCGTCGCGACGCGTCGCGAATTGGTGTGAGCCGTGAGCTGACCCTATATCTGTATTGTCAGATGGGGCAGATGGTCTATAGGTAAAGAAGCCCAGTGCCATACAAATAGTGTCTTATACCCGCTACACACTACTAACGATAAAACTGCACTGTATAGTGTATACGTCTACTGTTCGGTCACAGTAGACGGTGTACAGTAGTACATATTCATACTAGACCGCCCGAATCGGCGCACGCACACATACTTAATATGTCTAGACAGTAGTCTTATCGTTGTGGTCTGTAAAGCGCATTAACCCAGTAAGAAAAAGAAAATATGCTCCTCTTGCCTTATTTATACTTAAGTCAAACTTTCAAGATTTTAAGAAAACTGGAGGTCGGCTAGTGGTCAAAATTCGATCATAATTCATTTTTCAATTTTTAAGTCTCAACTTGTTTTGGGTTTTTGCCACATGTGTACGGAATGGTCTATGGAATGAGCCTGAAACTTTTTTTGAGATTTGAGCTTGTTCAAACTTAAAATTTCGACCAATTTTTAAGTTTGAACTTTATTCTTATGAAAGAATGATTGACAATAAGCAATTATCCCATGATGAAAATATACATCAAACTATTGATAACATATCACTAAGCATTATTTAAATCCAATGTAACCAACAAAAAATATGTATGATTTTTATAAAATATCAAAAATAAAATAATTAATTTTTCACGTTTGACCAAGTGTTTAAAAACACACAGTCGTCAAACGTGACATCAGATTCTTGTACTTCTTCTTCTTTTTTTTAAATGGCCTCCCCTATCCCACCATTACCGTCGGTAAACGTCATTTAAAAAATGTCACTTGTTAGTTATCAGTCGAAGTTTAGTGCAAGTTTTGTGCAGAATATCAGCGTTTCTCTTCGATAATAATAGTATAGCATCATAAAAAAGGCGTTTTAAAATAGTAAAATTACCAAAATTGACACCAAGCATTCTAGGATTTCACATATTTAGTGTGATTTGATAGTTGACAGGTGGTTACAAGAATGTGACGTCATGACAACACATTTTAGCGTTTTGGCGGCTTTATTAATTATTTAGGCTTTTATGCTAGTTTGCAAGGAAAGGAACGAAATTGTCAAGGAACGGAATGAATGAAGAAATGCCCAGATTGCAAATGTATTATGTTATGAACAATTTGACATATTTTGCAAAAACTTGGAAAATACCCTATTGTGTCAAATCAAACAAACTTTTAAACTAACACTTCTACTGCAATATGTACTCTTAGATCTACTGTTATCATATAAACGCATGGTAGTGTGAGTTACTTATCTGAGGTAGTGTGGTACTATTAGCTTTCTGCAAACCTTTCTCCACTTTAACTGTCCCAAATTTCATACTTCAACGTTTGCATAATTTTCGTTAAAATGGGGTCAGTAATTTTCGCTTCACTTATTGCAATTTATGATTAAATTGCATGTATTTTCAACAAAGGACATCTCATTTAGCCACGTTAATGACCTAGCACTAGGTCATACGCGAAAGTGTTTTCTCCCAGGCCTGCTCTAAGGCTGTATTGAGTTGCCGATGAAAGTTAATGGAAAACTGATCGGCCCCAGCTACGTTTCGTTTTACCTTGTAGTGTTTTAGTACTCAATTTACGATTTATGAAAGCTTGATATTAGATAGGCACTTGCAAACAAACATCAAACATACATTTTTACTTCGATTTCTCCTTGTAAGTGGATTAATTTTTGTCTGTTCATAAAATATAGCTTGACGCTTTTTCTCATTATAGGGTAAGTCTCTACACCTTTATTTATATTTTATATATTTTTTGTAATATTTTCAAATACACATTTATGTACACATACTGTAAATTGTAATGCAATTTATGACCTAAAATCTTCTAAAATGCGGTCAGTCCCGTATGATTATTAGGGTTCGCCATTAAATAAGTAATCCTCATGAGTTCTTCATAAATATAAAATGTTTAACCCTTCAAATCGTTCAGGGAAAGCTTAATTGGGCAAGGAATTAATTGTTACATAATAATATATGTGTTACCTAAATAGCATTTTTTTACATAACATAAATGTTTTTTCGGATATGAAATTATTTTTATGATGTGATTAAATATGATAAAAAACGGACAATAAAAGATTCGGACTCTCCCACCGAGGGTTCCGTACAAAGAACATCATAAATAGTTCAGGAATCGAGTATCGCAGTTTTTGTCGAGCCTGAAAAGGGTTGGTAAAGTTTGCATGGAGAAGCTATTGATTTTGTCATTTTTCATTTGAAATAAAAAATTATACGTCGTAAAAAATTAATAAAATACGTTTTGGAATGCTCTCATCAAGCCCTTTGATATGATACCCCATTTTAGTAGCTTCGACTTGGAATTTCGATTACCTCTTAGCCTTTATACTATATTTTTTTCTGATTTAATTACACAATTTGTATAATACGATGTTACTTGCCAAGTATAACTCCATGTGTTCCCGAAATAAAGGGTATTGACAGACGTACAGACGGACGGACAACAAAGTGATCTTATAGGGGTTAATTTTTTTTATTTTGGGGTACAGAACCATAAAAATACAATTTAAAAGAGATTTTGCATTTAGATTAACGTTTCTATACATACAACGGAACCCACAATGCGCATCGCTAGTCGCGCTTGTCCGGTTTTTTAATGAACTCTACTCGTATACTCGTATGTGACTCGTGCCTGACATGTGTATGAGTTGTATATTGCTTGTATGACACAACGTGTTCATCTTTGCTATGATCGATATTACGAGAACGGAAACGAAAACAGTCATATATGATGGGCGTTTACATTAGATTATTTTGGTTTTGATTTATATTTGGGCTATTAGATTAGGTACGGTCGCCGACAGATGTGGTGTTGCGACCTTATTACTTGGTAATAAGGTTCAATAATGGCACAGGATCTTGCGGCGACTGTACTTGGAAAGGTTTATACAGGGTTTTTTTCTGTCAGTGGCCAAACTTTCAGGAGTGAATATATCTTGAATATAAGCAACTTTTAATATGGGATCAACTGCTGTTTCCTTCAAAGGGGCTATGGCATAGATACAATTTTGTAGGAAACAGCTTATTTTTAAAAATTAATAGGAATTTTTAACTCCAGAGGAAAACAGGGGATGGTTATAAGTTTGACGTGTCTGCATGTGTGTGTGACTGTCCGTGGCATCGTAGCTCCTAACTTAGTAGTAGTGGTAGCAGATACAACTATTCTAGTTCGATTACGATATTTTTAAACTTTACGAGAACTAGGTCAATAATACTGACTACTTTTTGTTAAGCGCGGCTACGCTCTGATAACATTAGGTGAGGAATATCATAGTCGACATTTTTATTAATTCGAGAGTTATACTTCTAAAAATTTATGGAGGTTTAAAAACTTAGGCCTTTTCATCCGTTATTGGATGATTTATACAGTATTCTCCGAGCGAAGTAACCACTCTAGAAATACTGTAGTGCCTGGGACAGTTGGTTTATAAATGTCGTATGGTTGCCCAAGCACATACGGCATTCTCACAACACAGTCAGCCTAGTCCAGAGGAATGACTGGTCAATACGTCTGGGGCCAACCATGTGCGGTTTTCCTCACGATATTTTCCTTCGCCGTTGGAGCGTCCGTATAATGTACTTGAGATCTGAAATAGTCTCATTTGTACACGCCACAACCTGAGAATCGAATCTGCACTCTCTCGAGTGCGAATCAAACGGTCTACCCACTAGGCCACGGAGCTCTTTACGGAGGCTTATGATAATATCATTAAATAATGCCCGAGTACTGAGGTTTTTTATCCGTAGTTTATCAATTCAATAGCGCTTTCGATTGGTTAACGCGTTTGCGTCATCCAATGAGAAGCGTTATTTACTTAGTAGCCGAATCTTCAACTTCAGTTCGTTTGTAGAATTTAATATCCATGTTTACATTTAATAAATAGATAAGATAGAAATAAAATAAAATATTTAAGTATCCATCCATCCATTGTAAAGTAGTGAGCGAGTTGATGATGATGAATTACAGCTTAGAACACTAAATAATGCCAGCATTCAAACAAAAAAAAACTGATTTTGATCAGACCTTTCGTTTAGCAGCTACGATGCTACAGACAGACAGACACGACAACATTATGAAACCCCTCTTTTGCATCGGGGGTTTAAAAGTAAACAACATCAAAATATTACGTACATAGGAAGTCCAATCGAAAGTGATATGATTTGTATGCAATAGGAAGTATGACAATGTGACAACAGTGCAGCGGACCATGTGTACGTAGCGTAACTGTTACGTCACGAACCAGGTCAGCGTTATGTGTTGGTCATTAGGCCACTATTTTGAGGACATAAAGCGAAATAAACCACAGAGCCATCCCTTCTAATGAGTCTTGCCAAACCGATCATGTACTGTACTGACTTCCGCGTTTCTGTTCGTTATTGAAAGTGGAGCAAACAAAAGGTTAATGCAAACGTGATTCAATTATGTAGGACTAGATGTTGCCCGCAACTTCGTTCGCGCAAAAGGTAATCCCGGGGAACCGTGCATTTTCGTCGATAAAAGTAGCCTATGTGGTCTACTATATATCAGTGCCAAATTTCATCAAAATCCGTGCAGTAATTTTACAGCATATTCAATGCAAACAAACAAATCTTTCCCCTTTATAATATTAGTATAGATAAACGGTCGAATTCTGAAAGGCCTCTTAAAACTAGGGGTCCCCTAAAAGGCTAAAACACAGGCTCTTTGCTTGTCAGCATGGCAGGTCCGCTTGAAAGAACCACTTACTATTTACACGCTTTGAGTATTTAACTATTCGAAACGTCTTCACATTAACAAAATGGTTCAATTACCCGCAAAAATTTTAAGTTGTAATTAGCTAAACGTCTCTTACAATTTATCGATGACAAATGCAACCGAAGACCTAAACTCTAAATGAAATGAAAAACACGTGGTATTATATAAACAAACAATGCAGCCATTAAACACAATAGTGATAGTATGTAGCTTTTAATGGAATGAGATATTGTTCTCCTGTCGGAGAACAATCAATGAAATAGTGTCGTTGATAAAATTATTTAATTTAAAAAAAGTATTGGCTCTATTAAACTACCTATTTTTTAATCATATTATGCTCCTTATTCATTTTAAATTTCTAATTAGCTCAACGTGTAATTATTAAATTGTTTTATTAATTTAATTATACAAATGTATTTGTTTAAGTAACAGTCATAAACACGCATTTTCGTTATTTTAAATTCTTATCATGTATTATACCAAGTGAAGATTGTTTAATGTTTATCCTACTAATGTTCTAACTTACTATTATAAATGTGAATACATAAGTAGGAACTTACTATTTATAAATAGGGATACCCGGTATGGTACTATATTTACGCGGACGGAGCCGCGGGAAAAAGCTAATTTTAAAATAAACACTTATGGGTTTAATTGTACAGCCCGCTCGCGCTGCCCGTTACGTTTTAAGTAGGTACTATTGATGACACAAAGGCTTATTGCTCGTAGGTTTTAGGTCAACAAAACTTGGTTACGAAGGTTGCTTTTGTAACTTGGCATGTAATTGTTAAGTTTATTGCTCGGAATGTCGCCAGCACTTAAGTTTAATTAAATTTAACATTCGTGTATACAGGGTTACCTACAGGTTAGTTTGACGTAGACCCTCAGGTCAGCTCACGTCGAAACGATACGATACTGGACACGGAGCTGCATTTTGAAAAATGTGATTCAAAGTTGAACTTTATTAGCAGTTAGCACACAAGAAGTATTGTCTCGTTTTGGTATGAACTGGCGGTAATTGTTAAATTTATTGTTCAAAATGTTAAGCACTTAAGTTTAATTAAGTTTGACAGCCCTGTACACAGGGTTACCACTTACCCATATAAGGTTAAGTTGACGTAGACCCTTTAACGAATTTCGATTATTGGACTTTAAACTTTGAAAATTCGCGATTTTTGTGTCTCTTATCTCATTATATCATGAAATTTGTGGCTTTTACTTATTTGTTTTCGTATAGCTATTGTTGTTCTATTATTCTCAATACCAACATTTCCGCTAACTGCTTCGTAATTATTCAAAACTTGTATTTTATACTTATATATACTTATATTCTGTTCTTAGATTGCTATAGAATATTATATCGTATTTACTTTTGCTTTTTATATAAAAATGAACATTAATTAATTATACGTGCAGTTATTCATTAAAACAACTAGAATATCGTTACTTGGACAGTTTATATAAATTGTTTTTAATAAAATGTGCATGGCAAGTGCGCCATATCTCCGCAAGCAGCTGCAAGTGTTTCCCAATAGAACGGACTTTACATAACGTGCACCGCATCTCAAAATGAATTCTCACGGGTATTTTATATGGGATTTATTCTGTGGTCACTGGTCAGTGGTCACACAAATTACTTCATTTTGGCGGTCTATAGACCAAATTGTATTCAACCAAAAACCCACTTTCCACAAACGCTCTCTGCGTTTCTTTACATTTTGTTTTTGCCATTCTAATTTGTAACACAATTCTGGCTTCACCAAATACAGAAGTAGCTAATGATCTCTTAAAAGTTGTCAAAATTAGTTTGAAGGATCGTGATCATAATGATTGTTAATTATTATTTCTTTGTTTGTTGCTTTCTGATTCTGTAATTAGTCTTAAGAAATTGTTACTGAGCGACATAGTAATTATTGAATAAGCTCATTAAATAAAGATTAAAAAAAAAAAAAAATGTACTTACCTATACTGTGACTAACTTATCTATACTACTGTACTTAATAGTTCTGCCCTAAAAATACTGAGTTTTTACCTAACAGAATTTTATATTGACTATCAAATACTACTTGATTTTTTTGCAATAACACCATTATAGCTATAGGTAGGTTAGGTAAGATTAGATTAGGTATCTTTAAGAGGGTTTAGCTGGTAAAGTACCGGCGACAGCGCCGGGACCCCACATATCCCCGGGACACTCATCCCGGGGAAGGCGTCCCTGCGAAAAAAAGGTATCTTTATGAGGCCTGGCAGGCGGCGGTCTCTTTCTGCGAAACATTCATATCGCAGAAGGAGGCTACGGAACGGAACATAGAGGACGATCCATCCTCCGTTCCGTTACGTCGGCGTAGGACAGGAGTGCGGAGACATCGCTTTGCGAACCTCCTGCCTGCTATCTAACGGGGCCCGGGGAGAGAATGGGAAAATCCGGGGAAAAACCGGGGGACGGTTGGTAGGTACCGACCTCGGCGAGGGAGCTTCATGTTATCAGAGTTCCCTCATTTCAGTTTTGAAGTCCGGTCCCTTTGTTTTATATCAAATTCTAAAAATGGCATCCTCTATTTCAATATAATTAGGTATATTTTTTTAACGCTTTTCTCAGTCCTTCGGCGATATTTAAATTCTTTGCCAATATTTTCGCAACATGTAACACGTTGATACGGAAAGGATTTCGTAGATTAATTGTTCACTTCCCCGCTCATTCCCGTTGAATTACGAAGCGATGTTATTTAATAATAGTCTACAGAACAGTAGCATTATGCACTATTAACACATTTCCTATTTAAGTTTTGTAAATAATCCTCACCTACATTAGTATAGGTGTAAATGCGATAGTCGCTCGGTCTGAACCGATTTTAAATGGCACAAATATAGACTAAGACAAGACCAAGAACAAAAATAAGATTACTTTTTTATAGCGGCAAAATGTATGGCACTAGCGCGAACAAAGCTGCAACATCGAGTTTAACGACAACAAAAATGTAATTATAATTACATAAAAGAGGAATTATTTAGAAAATAAGTTTTATTTCATACTTTTATTGTGCATTGTTTTACTTTCGAAGTAGGTTTTCATTTTTATTTTTAAAAATAATATTTTTCCTCTCTTTAGTTATATTTATTACATTATTATTATTAACACATTTGAAGAAAGTTATAAATACAAAAAAGTCTCCGCTGTTCTCCATCTCTCGGCAAAACAAACTCAAGCGTTATTTAATGCCAGTTTTCTGAGAGGCCGTGGTATTTCCCCAAATAAGCATTACCGATCTGTGGACCTAATAAACAATCACTAGTGATGATAATATTTAGATACTATATTATAAAATAATCATTATTATCTATTGTAGTAGTCGGCGGAAAAAATGTAGCAGTAAGCATTAAATATATTATAGTGATGATGATGATCACGAATATAATTTCAAAGACAATGATATAGGTGCACAAAACTCTGATGAGTAGTGAGTAGTGAGTAGTGAGTAGTGAGTACCTAGGTCATCATAATAATAATAATAGCTTTGTAACTTAATAAATAAATATTTTTTGCTTATAAATCCCTTGTATTTAAAAACTTTGATCTTTAATTGATCATGGTGCCCTAATTGTTTGAGTGTATCGTATAATAATATAATATCTGTGGACGCTTCACCCCACGTCAATATGGTCCCGTGGTATCAAATTTTTTCATACAAAACGGCAATTTCATAGGTAAAGACCTAATATTATGTTGGTGTTTCGTGTGAAGGTGGTGGTGATGATAATGATGATGACAACTGTAAGAGGTATGATGGCATATGCTTGCAATTCTTCAAACAAATCCCCAAACAGTTTTCAGTTTCTGTTCAGTACTTTTGGATACCATGGGACAAAAGCTTACTTACTTACAATGCTTGAATTACTTCAGAAAAAGTCGAAATCACCAAAATTATGTGTCCATATAAATTTCGAGCAGTTCCCTCGATTGCTCATGGAGTCCATCATCAGGTCACTCCTTTGATGTCAAAAGGACCAGTTTGGAATTATACCCTTAACATCATAAAAAAAAATTGAAAATCAGTCAACAGACGGCGGAGTAATCGTCCTATGACCGCCACTTTTTTGGAAGTCGGATAAAAAAAATCAGCTTTCCACAATGCAACTGGTTTTTCCATTGGGAATTTCTTTGTAACGTGGTCCTTATGACGTAATTCTTTTAATATCTATTTAATATTCGCGTTGGAGCTTTACAAAATTGTATCACAATGATAAATATTGCGATCACGCAGTGCTGCGGATTTTTATCATTCAAAGATCGAACCCGATCAATAAGGATACAAAGGAAGCACATGGCTTGGTTTAAAATCAACTGAGTTTATTGTCCCAGTTGCTATGTTTTATCTTTGTTATTTTGCTTTGATTCTTCCGCCGCTCCCAAAAAAATGAACGCAAAACTGAAGGATTTAAACTATAATCTAGGAATTTAAATGTTTGACAGATTAACAAATTATGTACAATATCAACTAAGTATCCTTTGCACTGGGACGCCTCAAAATATTTAAACACAAAGGAAGTGATCGCAACGACTGCAGACGGGGTAAACTATACGTAATTTACACGTGAGTGTGTGCGTGCGCACGATATAACGGTTAATAAACGGTTTCATTTTACGCCTGCTGGAACGGCAACTTGTTCGATAATTGCAACCTATTCCTGAAATTTGTCATGTTAGGTTCCATTTCCGGACGAAAAACCATCTATTACAAATAAACCGTCGCGCGTCGTTACGATCAATAACTGTACCTAAGATTCAAATGAATGAATGCAGAAAGTTAATTTGATACTTTTACAATAGTTGTTATGCTTTTGCTCGTCTGTCTCTAAGACTACGAATGGGTACGAACGTCGTTTTCCTATATTTTTGTATTATTTGATTGTTTGTTCGTTTGCTGAATAGGCTGCGAAGCTACTGGACTAATTCATTCTTTTTCTATTTTCAATCAAAAATGAAATTTGGCACAGGTATAGAGTAAACCACGGGGAAGGATATGCTACTTTTTATCGCGGAAAAACGTACATTTCTCGTGGCAATTCAGTATAATATTAACGTAGTAAATATTTATTATAACAATCCTATATTATATATTTATCGTCAAGTACGTTCAACGTTATTTCGATTTAGCTTTACAACTAGTTTTTGACTAAGTTAATTTATTTTATGACTGCATCATGTCTCAAGGGCTGACGATGCGGATGAAGACACCATCACAAAGCTCTGTTTATATTCCAATCACATATTTATTGTTCTATTTTTAATATTATGCTTGTGTTTTATTACGAACAGTTTTCCTCGGTGTGCCTCGGTATGCATTACGAAACACAAACAAAACGCATTTAGAAAAATACTGAACAGTGAACACAAATATGTTTTTTGTTTATTACATCCATTTTTTGGGCTTTCTTTATGATATTAGGTTCTATGTTCTTTTTACTATTACATTTAAGTATATTTATGAAAAAAAGAAACCGTATATGTAGTGAGGCTCCTCGATAATACATATTATGTCGTTGAGACGGATGGATAAAGTACAAAAATTATACTATCCCAATTCCCAACATTTTCCCCACAAGGTACTTATCGGCTGTTGAACTGTACTGAATCTTACTTATTACCAGTTATAGAATAATCTAGAAGGCAGAGCTGTTTAGAAAGCGGTGCGTACCTACGCTTGCTTAATGCGCCGCACGTTCGGCTTTCGTATGGAGCACCAAGGCAAGGATCCGAAGACCCTAGGCGATATTGTGTAACTAATTAAACATTCTATCTTATGTACTAACTTCGTGCCTGGTACTATTAAAAATGTTTTAACTCACTGTATCATATCAAATATGTATATGCTGTCTCTATTCTATACATAATAACATATAGGAATAGACTCAAATAAGTTCAAAATAAACCTAGCAGCTAAATTCCCTAGTACAATTGGGAATTTGCCTCATGTAAAAATTTAGTTTTTTTAATATTCAGAAATAATTAGGTATTAAGTTGTAATCAACTTCATAAAATTAAAAATAATTAGGATTTTATGTGTAAATTTGTAATTAGGAGCATTTCAAAGTTATAACAATATTTGAATATTTTTTACAACATTAGTGACCCTACATAATTAGTTTACTTACATCAAATATAAAAATATTTACTGCAGTATGTATGAACATAAACGAGCAAACTTCGGAGATATCAGAAATTTGCTTTCTATTAATTATTATGGGCATACATTTCGTAGCAACTTACTGGCTTATCTGCAAATACGACTTTTGGATGGGGCGTTTTCACAAGACTTACAATAGTCATTAAAACAATCCGCAGTTTCTTTGGAAACATTAATTTTTAGTATACTAATCCTTTTGTAAACTTTGTAATTTTTCAGAGCGCTATTCATTTATGCAATAAAATAATTACGGGCAAATAGCCATGCCGCGATAAGCGCTAGAGAATCTAGAAGGTGCTACACAAAGTGCTACTCAATTATTATTTTTGGAGTCTCCACTCCTTGCACCTTCTTGACTCGACATAATAATAAACACTATGACCTAGAAAAAAATATCTTAAATCTGTGTGTGTTCTGCGTGTTATGTGTGCCTTTAAAATTATAATTATAATTTGCCATTTTTATATTTTTATTATTTGTTTATTAAAGCAACTAAATAAAAAGTAACATATTCGCGTGATAATAACGGGCGAAATATATTATGTATTCAACTATTCACGCATACATTGTACATACAAACGTGCATGTACAAAATCTAAAGTCAAAACCTTTCGCTTCAATTGAAACCGCCTTGTACTGGTTTTTTCAAGTTTTAATTACACAGTTTCATTTGTTTCGATTTCGAACTATTGGAGTCCTAACGACTATTATTTAATCTTTATATAACCACAGATTTCTAGATTACTGCTAATAGACCTATTTATACTGTTAGGTCACTTTAGAAAATAAAAATGGGTAATAGATTAATCGGACATGAAGTAACTGTTGTAAAATATCAATAATAAATTTGAAGGAGTTCCCTCGACTCCTCATGGATGCCATCATCATGATACCGCTTTGGTGACGAGACCAATTTCGGATTATACCCAATCAAAAAGTAAATTTTGAAAATCGGTCCATATACGGCAGAGTAGTCCTAATGTTCAAAGATATCCGTGTCGGTGTAAAATATTATGAGAAGTACCTATTATATCATCATTATGTCATGATTTATGGTGTGATGACGGTGGTGATGATAGTGGTGATGATGATGATGATTACTTTAATTGACATAGTGGCTTATGTTTGCAGTTCTTTAAGCAACGCCGAAATCCCCAAAACATGTATCTATAAGGAGTCAGGAGTTCTGTTCAGTACTTTTGGATCCACGGTATACCTTAGTGCAAAATCTTCCTTTTTGGTAGCATATGCTTGGATAACTTCAGAAAAAGTCAAAATCACTATATGTGTCCATATAAATTTTGAGGAGCTCCCTCGATTCCTCATGGATCCCATCATCAGGTCACACTTTTATGGGACCAACTTCGAAGTGAACCCTTTACATCAAATAAATAAATTTGAAAATCGGTAAACTGACGGCGGAGTTGGCGTTGAACATACAAAAAAAAATACATACAGCCGAACGTATAACCGTCTCCTTTTTTCGGAAGTCGGTTAAAGAGTACTACTGCCTCTAGCCTTTTAATTTTTCCGTTATCTCGATAACGAACCGAAAAAATATAAAGTTCCTTTTGCGCGCACGTAGTCGTGGGCAACATCTATGTAGTTGTATTAGGTCATTACATATGAAATTGGCGTTTTGTAAAGGAGAAACATAAAGTCGATTTTTTTTAAACATAATATATTTATTTAATCAACCATTGCTATCTATGCACTTTTGCCATCTCCTACGTAGTTCATTGATTCCTTTACTAAAAAAAAACCATTAGGACAGGAATCAATAAAATGTTTGAAGGCGCTTTGGACTGCCCCATCGGAGTTGAATTTTTTCCCTTGCAAGAAGTTATACGAATTTCGAAAAAATGGTAGGTAATCTCTTGGAGCAAGGTCCGGGAGTACGGTGGATGTCTTAGACATTCCAATTGAAGCTCCTCTAATTTGGTAGCCGTCCGTTGTGGAGTGTGTGGTCTAGCGTTGTCCTGAAGCAGTACCGGCCTAGAGCGAATGACCAACCTCGGTTGTTTAGCAGCTAGCTTTTCCATCATGATTTGCAATTTGCTTGCAATATACATCTGCCGTAATCGTCTGACCAGATTTAAGAAAGCTGTAGTGAACGACATCGGCACTAGTCCACCAAACGCTCACAAGTAACTTTTTTATGTCAGTTTTCGCTGGGTTTAGCCAATGCCATGAGCGTTTCCGATTATCGTACAGGATCCACTTTTCATCACAGGTAATGATTCGATTTAAAATCTCCTCATTATTGTGCCGGTTGAGTAATGTAACGCAGCAGTCAACGCGCGTTGTTTGTCGGTTTGCTGCACTCAATTCATGAGGTACCCACCTTTCAAACTTTTTCACCTTCCCAATTTGCTTCAAGTGGATTAATACAGTTTATCACTTACACCGCAGCCTGCAGCTAACTCGGACGTGGTTTGCGATGGATCCGCTTCCACAATAGCCTTTAATTCTGCATTATCAACTTTGGTCTCCGGCCGTCCACGGGGCTTGTTCTGCAGGTTGAAATTTCCAGAACGAAAACGCACTGTGTTTTCTTTTGCGACACCGCCGCCATACACATCATTAATCCTACGAGCCGTTTCTGCAGCACTGGTGCCACGGTGCTGTGCCAAACTCGTACTCGAAAATAATACGATATTTAGGATTTAGGATATATAAAACCGAAAGAGGAAATAACAAATGAATTACGGTTTTCGAAACACAAATGCATGAGTAAATAGCGGTATAAATTTGAAATTGGAATTCCTAACAAAAGAAGATATATTTGAGATCAAAGTGGCCAGTAAGGACCTAATATTATTAAGAGGAAATACTTATTTGATTGTTTGTTTGTTTGCATTGAATAGGCTCCGCAAGGCCCGGATCGATTTTTATGAAATTTGGAGTAGACCACGGGGATGGACATAGACTAATTTTATCGCGGGAATTTAGTATGGTATTAAACGGACAAAAATGATTTTGATAAACATCAGTGACCTTTAAACCTTATGTAACAGTTTTACACAACGTGCGGTTGCAGCCAAGGTCAAGGAATGTCAATTTGACACAGATAAATATTGAGCCATTGAAATCCAAACAGTCAATCAATTCTCACTTATTTCTCAGGAAACGCAATAAAAGAAAAATCCAAAGAAATTTTTTAGTTCAATAGGTTTTATCTATAAGTCTTTTCGCGTTAAGCTTGCAGTGAGACATCAGTGCAAATGTCAAAATTGACCAATTACGCTTAGGCCGGGTTCACATCCATCAATTGAAGTATGTAAGCCATTTTGACATTCCCACTTAAAACTTACTGCAAAGATACCGCGGATTTACTATAGTTGGTATATGTAAATTGAAAAACTTTACCTCTAAAATTGATAAACCCCATATGTAGCCAATAGGTCTTTTTTTTCATATTTCTCAAAATAAAATCAGAACGTGAGAATTTTATTTACAATGTCAAAATTGTATTTCTATGAAATATTAAAGAATAATAATAACGCATTAAATAAAATGAAACTAGTATGTAAGTGATAGATCTATAACATCCAGTGCGAGTGATACTTATAATAATTAGTACCTTTAACAAGATGCCAATATGTAGAGGCCTAGAGGAAGGTCCCTATATTAAGTGCTTATTTCTAGACACCATCTTTGTATAATAACATATACCTGGATAAGCGAGCTTTGCTCGGAGCTCTAGCTCTCTACTCTAGCTCTCTACAAACAAACTACTAGTAGAGAGCTCTGTAGTAGCTTCTAGTAGATTTGAAAAAATTAAAAAGAATCACAATAATATTTATCTGACCGGGTTCGAACAAAGTAAAAATTACACGCATACGGGATACCAAGCTGCCAATCGCACAGATATATTAGAGTCGAGCGCTGTACCGCTAGCGGCCGTCGGCGGCAGTGAGCGGCGGCGTTTGTCTCAGGCGAAACTGTGTTTTATAATGATGCAGATAAAGTTTAAAATTACATGACAGTTATGCTGCTGGCCGCTCCGCTGCCATTTCGGTGTGAATCGGCCCTTGGTAAAGGGAGGAGCCCTCACCAAGTAATGCTTCTTGTAATCTGTAACGGCGGCGTCACATAAGCGAGCATGTCATGGTAACGTACGCGGACATACCCACGGCGAACTTTTAGGATAACTTTACTACATTAGCCATTAGGTTATTATTTACTATAACTGCTGTATTGGCACACGCACCAGTGTTTTTGTTGTTACGTGGAGCCCTGCAATGAGCCGTGGCGTTACGTTGCGCATTCCGATGTTACTGACACGGAAGTGGTTCCTTGCAGTGAAGTAATCCATCAGCTAAAACTGAGCTCATTGTTGTAATGGTTTTTGTGATTTGAACGAAATGTTTAATAATAATATTTATGGACGCTGCACACCACGTCAATCTGGTCCCGTGCTAAGTACTCGAAGTACCTGTGTTACGGGGACCAGACAACGGGAATTATATTTAATACTTTTATAAGTACTATACATATATTTAGGATTTTTATTAAATTATACACGTATACAATACACATTACCCAGGAACACAGAAAAACTTTTTGTTCCTTCGGCGGGATTGGATCCCGCGACACCCGGCTTGAACACCAACGCGCTAAACCACTGAGCCACAGAGGTCGTCGTATGAAATGTTTGTTTCGATGTGTGCAAAATTTTAGGCCAGTTTTGTTATTGCGTGTAGACAGTAGAGGACGCGTGCCAGTGTGACGGCGGCATTTACAAGGTATCAAGGGATGCCTATACTATATGTGAATGTAGTAAATACTATCTGTGATAAATAAAATAAATTAAACGGAATAATTTTATCTCAAATCCGTAGACCTCGCTGACGTGCTAGATAGGTATTATTAATTTAATTTACATTTGTGGGAATAAGGTGGCAGCCCCAAGGGAGATCTCCGACCGAGCGAGGTGGTATGCCCGGTCAGGCCGAAGCCCACTTGTATGTAATTCAGATGTCGTATATATAGTGCCGATCTTTGAAAACTTCGATAACGCGATTCAGGATCGTGGCGATTATTGGTCCGCCACACATTTTATGAGCAAAAACGAAATGTAAGATAATAATATACCTATAGCTACTAGTTAATATAGTAAATTATTATTTGTATTTTGCTTTCCTAAATTACCGTTACTTTGATTACCTGTATGTATGGAAAATTGTATTTTAATTCGGTGCATCATTTATGTATTCATTTATTTAATCGGGGAACCAACAGCTTATAATTAAAAAGTAGAAAGCAGACAGTTAAGAGTAAGCCAATAATAGGTTTCAACTAATATAGAATATAAATTATACAAACTTAACAACAATCACAAGCTACCAACAATAATAAGAAATGAACCTAGATCTAAGTATATAGAATATTTACTAATATACTTAAAAATAATACAAGTACCACACTTACATCAATCATCAATTTCAAAAAAAAAAAAAAAATGCTTTAGCAATTTTATAACAAATGGATCTAAGTCTAGTTCCTTACATAGGTAGTGCATTAAAGCTTGCTCGCACCAAAAAGGAATTTCTTCTATAGTTGGTGTTGTAAACTGGGACTAACAGTGGAGGGTTATATCTACGGGATCTGGAAGGAATACTAAAATATAACTTAAAGAGAAAATTAGGACAGTCAATTTCGTTATTTATGATTTGTAGGATAAATGTGTAATCAGCAATACGTATATATGGCAAGTAGCGTTTTCTTTAAAAGTAAAGTTTGTTCTTTAGAATATTTTTTTTGCTTAAAATCGACAGGAAAATCCTAAAATATACGATTAAAATAATAATAATTCTAGTTTTCCCACAAAAACTAAGCAGGTTAAACTTTTACCTAATAATAAATACGCTTAAAACCTTTTCTGCAGAAATCTTATTACTCATATTTTAGCTTATTTGTTGGATCCCATTAGGGTCATAATAATATTTTAGTGTAATAGGACGTAGGCTTATTATTATTATTATATTTACGACTATTTTTAATTAAAAAAGTTAGGTAAATATTAACTCACCCCAGTTCTGTTTCAAAGTCAGCTGATTTATTGTAATAACAATTCTACACTGTCACATATAAATTCTATAAATCGTCTGTTACAAAATGTTTTATTATTCGATTCGTGAAACTACAATGCACTCGGAATAGAAATGGACATTAGCTACACAATATAGACGAGAGACCGTCGCGTGCGTTCAGCGGGTAAGTCCGGAGCCAACTGCTGCACACGGCTACGGGTTGCAAAGGCTTTAAGCGAGATATCATTGTGTTGAAAGGACCAAGCAGGGAGAAAACGGTAAACTGAAAATCGTGGGACCCAGCAGTGACAAAACCTTGATAGGAATTGAATGAATTTGAAAAACATGGAGTTCAGGCAAAAGTTAAACTTACAAGTAAACTCACCCGATAAAGTACTTTTCATAATAAAGGAATAAGCGCCTTTTTTTAATGTGGAGATTACATTTATTTCCCACTATGTATTTTAAGAAAGAACATGTGAGCTACTTTAATTCAATCATCAGCAGGGCAATCGCGCTAAGTTTTTTCAGTTGAACAGCAACCGAAACGTGAACGTTATTTGACTTTTTAAATGGTTCGGTATCGCGCTAACGTCAAAACGTTAGCGCGATACCGAACGCGCTTACGCTTGGGCTGCGGTGCGGCTGCGTTCCAACTATCTGTCAAAACAGATAGTTGGAACGCAGCCGCACCGCATCCCAAGCGTAAACGCTGTCAAAACAAAAAGTCGATACGATGCTACTATTTTTAGCACGTTTCTGAAACGTTTCGTGTTTTGGTGTGTTCAATTGTTGAGAATGATAAAAATTAATTCATATCTAGGATTGGTAGATATTTCTAAAGAATTTGATGCGTCAATGGCTCGAGCTGTATCCAGACGCGAAAATTTAAGTGATCGCATAAAAATAAATGCCTTTACGTTATCCAATCGCATGTTCACTAAATGGTACCGTTTTTGAAATGTATTATCAAGAGCCTGAAATAATGAAGTGGCACCCCTCATGCCACCGACCTTACGTTCAAGCCACTTTAACAAACTACGAAGTATGTCGACTAACTTCTTCTTCTTTTAATAATTATGGTGGGCTTGGTGATCAAAGACACACCCATAGATAACAAACGTCAAAGCAACTAGTGCGAGCGCGCAAGCAAAATCGATGGTCGATTATATACTAAAATCACTTATATTTACACAAATACTAGGTTCACATCCCTTATGTCTATCGAAAGTTTCGTTGGAGTTTCGTCTGAGGTTGAGTTACGTTTGGAAGGATAGTGCGATACTGAAATATGTTCAGACGCATCGGAACCGAACCGAAACTGAATCACAACCAAAGCAGAGTTGAACCTGAATTCAAACGATAAAAAATAGCGCGATTGCTCAGTTCTCCTGTGACTTTAAATAATGCGTCTTGCTGCATAAAGTAGAACTGTAACAGTGTTAATCAGCTTATTACACGCAATCGTATAACAGCGCTTAAATATGACAATATGACAGCCCACATGACTACTATGGGTGTACTCTTATGATAATGAATTACAGCACACAGATATAAATTAGCTCAACTGTTACCCATTATTCCCATTACAGCTGAAAACATTACCATTAATTGACATCATAAGTAGCACAAAATGGAGAACACAATACAACAAATATAAAATAAACTAAGGGGCCAAGGGTAAAAATTGTTTACAATTTTGGCACTTGTGAACGTTGAGCTCCATAGAAGTTTTAAAACAACCCGAACGTATACTTTGTGCTGCTAAATGGGTAATAATAACTCCAATAATCTGCATTGTGCTGTAGGTACCTATAGAAGATATAACACATACTCTAATAATCAGCCAACATTCAGCTCTTGGGACAACTGTTACCTTTAATATTGCTGATATAATGCTGATATACAGCAAATGTCACAGTTATTCAGCTAACAGCTGTTTAATTTGTGCCCAAGTCAGAGTTATGAGCTGTTACAGCGCCTCTACAGCTCTTATTCAGCAAGCTAGTATCTCTTTGGATTCCATTGTGGACAGTAATACAGCTAATATAGATACAGCAATTTTGTGCTACTCGGGGGGATATGAATTCTATCTCTTGGTGTCCTGAAAAATTAAGGAAATCTTATACTCTACGTTTACGTAAAATCCGCAGGAAAACCTACACACATTTTCATGATGTATTAAGTTGTAGATATTTTTTTTTGTTTTTGACCAAACATTCGAAGATTTTTAGAAAAATTAAATAATTACAGACCTAAAAAGTAATTTCCTAACTAAAGTGACTGAGGTAGGGATGGAAAAATTTCATGAGATGATTTAGACCGTTCTAAAATAGTCAGTAGGTTGTAGGTATTATGCTCCGACGCAACTCTAATTTTCCAAGAATTTTCTAGTACCGGCAGATGTATCGCCATGTTGTATTATAGCATACTAATTTCCTACTTGCATCACCCATCTACAAATTACTCCACTGAAATAGTTGACCATAATCGGTCTAACATATTATGACGTAAGTTACTCCCCCAGTATTGCTCAAAATTACTGGCCGCTGCAGCTTTTGTGATATAGATTAAAAATTAAATTATAAAATCTTACAACTGCACGCAATTTACTTGTGTAATTCTGTGTTTTATTGGGGTTTTCAACACGCAATGTTAGTAGGACATTCTTACAATGGTGAGAAACCCATGGAGGTCTCAGTCCTCATAATATTTTAATGTACGGTAGATTAAAATAAGTCCCAATTTCACCAGCCCCTTTTAGGCTGGGACATTATAGTCCCGGAATCCGGTAGGCCGGGAAGAAATCAGAACATTGAAAATGTAACTGCGCTTAAACGATAGAGCTGAAAATCGACCACACGAGTGTCGAGTCAAATGTCAATGTCAAATCTGACAAGTCGGCACTTGATGTGTTCGATTTTCAACTCTATTGAAAAGATAACTCTGGTTTGGGTTGGTTTCTGGAAAATAATGCTCTGAATTTTTTCTGGCCCTCCGGATTCCGGACCATATAGTATACCCAGGCATTACGGCCGAATACTGAAACGCTAATCAAAATTAAAAGTCCCCCTATTCACGGGCTGTCGCTGTCTCTGTTAGACAAATAAGAAGGACAGCGTGTGATTTAAGCTTCATTTAATTTCATTATCGTTCCAGTATTCAGCCGTTCGTTCGGTGTTAATACTTTATCGTTAGTGAAATTGGCATTAAGTCCCAATTTCATCAAATGCGTTGGTTTATAAAATTTTAACACTGTCAGTTAATGTTACCTTGATAGGAGGAATACCTCAGGGTATGGAAAAAACTGGGTAGTGCAGCAGGTTTATCTTCATTTTAGTAAGCCAAACGTTTTACTTTCCGCAGCAAGTTCTTTTAAATACCTTAGCACAGGGGTGCCTAAACTTTAAAGATAATGGACCACCAACCAAATACCTTTTATTGTATTGAACCTCATATCAAATTAATAACAACAAACTTTTATTTAGGTAGGTAAATAATGATTTGATATGGGATAGGTAGCCGGTACCATATAAAAAACCGCAATCTATTTAAAAAAATATTTTTAACCGTGGTATTATTTAACAGCTAATAATGTATAATTTTAGCGGAACCACGATGACTATTCTACGGAACCCCAAGGTTCCGTGGAACCCAATTTGAGATTTCCTGCCTTGGCAGCTTGTACACTGAATGTAGGGTGCTATCATCCTATGAATTTAAAATGTATGCACACTTCGATTAATATTATTGGACTTTTGGCTTTTTGTCTGCACAGAAAAAACATGTATTGGAGCCGCTAGCCGCCTTGGTTAAGATTTGGATTAAGTAATTCATTTTATAAAAATAAAAATAAACCGAGATTAACTTCGTAAAAATACTTTAGTTACCTATTTACCTACTTATTTTTTTTAACCATAGAGGAAAGTAGTATAAACAACAATAAACTTCTGAAAGGATTTGCAATATCAATAATTATTAATGTGTAATAATTAATCTGAGATGTGTGATAAGATTTTTGCAAAACAACAACATTGTAGCAATTATTATGAATTGCTGTGACGTTCAGCCACTTTAAATGTCATTTTTGCATAGATTTAAATAACAAATAAATAGCAGTACTATATAAAAAAACTTCTTAATTCAATTCTATTTTTAACCGACCTCCAAAAAATTATAGTTTAAAAAAACTAAAAAAAACACGCTTTTATAGAAAATCTAACTAAAAAATAAAAAATAAAATTTAATAAATTTGGATTAAGAATAGTGTAAATGAAAAATAAATGTTTATTATTGTAAAAAAAGCGTGGGGTGCAGTGTCTTCACCGTGAGGTCTGTTTGTATTTCCTTCCGTATTTCCTTCAGGTTTGTTTGTATGTAACCGACTCCAGTGGATTTGATTTTGATCCACTTAAAAACGGTCAGATTTCGTTTATTCTTAAGATATTATCAAAGTGAAGATCCTTCTCATATCTGCCAATAAAATGTTTATAACTATTGACACTATGCACCCCACGCTTTTTTACAATAACAAACATTTATTTTTCATTTACACTATGCTTAATCGAAAATTAAATTTTATTTTTTAGTTATATTTTCTATAAAAGCGTGTTTTTTTAGTTTTTTAAACTATATTTTTTGCTTTTTAGTACGATTTGCCAAAGAGTAAGCCTGGAACTGCACGCATGCGTAGTTCGCGCACTAGTTCTATCTCTCTTACTCTCATGCAAAGGATGCGGAAAGAAATTCATGAATCCTGGCGAATTTAATCAGGATAATCGGATATTTTAATCAATTATTGCATTGTCATCGGTCTTTGACAGGTGTGCAAAGTTTGAATTAAATCTGATCGTTCAAAGTAGGACAAAATCGAGCCCAAAGGAGTCGGTTACAAACAAGCAAGCAAGCAAGCAAACATACAGGTGAAACTAATAAAAGCGTTATAAAAAAGTAAGGAGGAATGTATAACCATTCGGCTGTATATAAGCTTGGCGCGTATTCAATTATACTTACATTCGATCGTTTATTTTAAACGTTCTTATGTCTATTAATAATAATTTAACAAATATCACTAAAAAGGGAAAAATTGTTTTTTTTTTTTTTTTTTTAATTAAATAAGGGGGCAAGCGAGCAAACGGGTCACCTGATGGTAAGCAACTACCGTCGCCCATGGACACTCGCAACATCAGAAGAGCTGCAGGTGCGTTGCCGGCCTTTTAAGAGGGAATACGCTCTCTTCTTGAAGATTTGCAGGTCGTATAGGTCCGGAAATACTGCTGGTGACAGTTCGTTCCAGAGTTTTACAGTGCGCGGCAGAAAGTTACGCGAAAAGCGCACGGTGGAAGACTGCCACTCATCAAGGTGATGAGGATGGTATGTTTTTCGCGTGGGACGATGGCGAAAAGTTGCAGATGGTATGATTCCGAACAATTCCTCAGAGCACTCCCCGTGATACAACCGATAGAGGATGCAGAGTGAAGCTACATCTCGGCGTAATTCCAAGGGGTCCAAGCTGTTTGAAACACTATGGCAGTCAACAATTCGAGCGGCCCTTCGTTGGATACGATCCAGAGGGAGCAGTTGGTATTTTGGCGCCCCTGCCCAGAGATGAGAACAATATTCCATATGAGGCCGAACCTGCGCTTTGTAGAGTTGTAGGCGTTGGTCCGGACTGAAGTACTGTCTCGCTCTGTTAAGAACACCAAGCTTCTTCGAGGCTAACTTGGCCTTACCCTCTAGATGATATCGGAACTGGACTTCGCTCGATATGCTGACGCCAAGTATCTCAATGCTAGGGGAGATGGTTAAAGATGTGCCCTCGAAACGAGGATATACGACCATTGGTGACTTTTTAGTGGTGAACGCGCAGACTTGTGTCTTGGCGGGGTTGAATTGGACTAAGTTACGTCTACCCCATTCAGAGACTTTCTCCAATGAATTCTCTATTTTAGACACAAGTTCGTTTCGACTCTCAATGACATTTAGCCGAGAAATATTGGGGGAGCCGGTATATACAGCATCACCTGTACTATCATCCGCATAGCAATGAATGCTGTTGGTCTGTAACGTGTCATTGATATGCAGTATGAATAGGGTAGGCGATAGCACACAGCCCTGAGGGACACACACAAACTAGTGACCCACTTACATAATTTCTCGGGCAGCCCGTATGATGGAAGCTTTGATAGCAGTGCTTTATGCTAAACCCGATCAAAGGCCTTCGCAATGTCCAAACTAACAGCCAATGCCTCTCCCTTCGACTCAATTGCCTGAGCCCAACGATGAGTTAGGTACGCCAAGAGATCACCAGCCGAGCGACCCTTACGGAACCCGTATTGTTTGTCGCTTAGTAATCCCTGGCCGTCCAAGTATCGAAGAAGCTGGCTATTGATAATGGTTTCCATTATCTTCGAGAAGAGAGAGGTTATAGCGATTGGTCTGTAGTTGGAAGGATTTGAGCGATCACCTTTTTTGGGGGTCGGGTGCACCAAGGCTGTCTTCCAAGAAGCCGGGACGATGCCAGAAGAGTAGGAGAACCGAAAAAGACACGTCAAGACCGGAGCCAACTCTGTAGCACACTTTTTCAACACAATAGGAGGGATTCCGTCAGGCTCACTCGACTTTTGAATATCAAGGGAACGGAGGGCTTTTCGCACTGAGCGCTGATGAAACCGAATATCCGACATGATGCTCGTGCATCGCGGTATGGTCGGCGGTTTCTGCCCCCCGTCATCCAGGGTCGAGTTTGACGCAAAGAGCTTGCCCAGAAGATCGGCTTTGTCCTTTGCGTCCTGGGCCAACGATCCATTTCCTACGCGTAGGGATGGTAGGGTTGGCTTGCAGAAATTTCCTTCAATAGCTTTGGCCAGAGACCAGAATGCATGGGTTCCCGAGGGGAGGCGCTCAAGTCTCTTACCAATTCTATTGACGTGCTGTTTCTTTGCCCGAGTGATCTCTTTCTTGAGGGACCTAGAGGCAAGGTTGTACTCCTTTTTATATGTGCTGGTATTTAAATCCCGAGCAGACACTGCATTGGCCCAGGATTGGTAAGCCTCCTGCTTCCGGCGAGCAGCTTTTTTGGGGGATGAACCAAACCAGGGACGAAATCTGCCGCCAGTTGGCACTACAGAGGACGGAATGAAAAGTTTCATCCCTTGCATCACCACATCGGCAACAGAGTTGGCAGTGTTGTGGGGATCATCCGGAGAGAAGCACACGTTCCCCCAAGGATAGGATGCAAAAAACGACCGCATCCCATCCCAGTCTGCTGACTTGTAGTGCCACACACGACGGTATTTAACAGCACGCTGTCGTAACACCGTCGTAAGTAGCACAGAACTCCTAACAAGGCAATGATCCGATGAACCAAGTGGTGCGATTACGGATATTTGGTAGCCGTCAGGATTTGAAGTCAGCAGAAGGTCCAACAAGGAAGGATTCTGACCATTCACATCTGGGATTCGCGTAGGCGTAGTAACCAGTTGTGTCAAGTCGTTCGCAAGGGCAAAGTTGCAGACAGATCTCCCCGCATGATCAGTTTTACAGGAATTGAGCCAGTCGGCGTGGTGGGCATTAAAGTCGCCAAGTATTATGATCTCTGCGGATGGGATCTTCCGCTGCACAAGATCTGAAGCAGCTTGCAGGTGTTCCAAGAGTCGGTCCGTCTCGGGGTCACTTCTATGGGACCTATATAGGCACGCATAGACGCGAGGGTGGTCGTCGCAATCTATGCGGAGCCATAACGTTGACAGGTCCCTGTCCTCAAGATTGCTGAGGCGGCGAGAGCTGATATCATCTCTGATATACACACACACTCCAGCTTTGGGCAGAAAGGAGTGCTCGAGAGAATACCCTGGGTGGGAAAGGTATGATGTGTCACTCGGAGATGATATCTGCGTCTCGGTTAAAAAGAGCAAAGCCGGCTTTGCCGTCTCAAGGTGGTAATGGACGGCATTAAGGTTGGAGTGTAATCCCCTGATATTACAAAAGTCCATGTTTAATATCGAGGGGGGTGCCTTTGTGCGTTTGCTCTTGCCCCGAGCAGATTGGAGCGCAGTTTTTTTCCCTCCCCAGAATACGAGGGGCAGCCTGGACGTCCACGTTCAGTTCCAGGGGTTCCTGAGCATGGACGTCCAGAGAGGGATTCTCCAACGCAGTTGGTACCCTCCTGGGGTAACAAATTGCTTTTCAACTGCGGCATTTCTAGGGGAGTAGGGGATTGGGCCTCCGGTAAACTCACTCACTCGGCGAAACACAGCGCAAGCGCTGTTTCACGCCGGTTTTCTGTGAGCCCGTGGTATTTCTCCGGTCGAGCCGGCCCATTCGTGCCGAAGCATGGCTCTCCCACGGTATTATTTTTAAACAAAAAATTAAACCGACTTATAAAGTAAAAATGCCTAAAAAAGTATGAAATAAAACTTATTTTTTAATAATTCCCCTTTTTTTCAAATAACACGTACCTATTGTATGGGAGTGCATGAGTGTAGGATATATTGAAAGTAGCTCGATCGGTCGCGTTTGTGTGTTTCTAGGTTTATGTTGTTTTTTTAATTTGCCATGTATTTGCGGTCAATGGCAAATGCGAGCTGCGTTTTAAGAAATAATTGTGAGCCTTGTACGATATTACGTCGGAACCTGAATGCGGTTGACCCAATCAGATGCACTGTTACATAACAGCAAATACGGTAAACGCTGAAGTTGCAACACTGCATTAGCGAATTTATGGACGTGTTTGTATCAGCTTAGATCAAAATGTATGCATTTGAAAGGAAAAATATTATTTTAGGTCAATTTGATTCTATTTCTTCATTCTAGGCTAATTGCTTCTATCTATTTTTTTACGAGCAGACGGATCGCCTGATGGTATGCGATAACCCCCAATAGACACTCACAACACTAGAGAAGTTACACTTGTAACTCCTCTGGTGTTGCGCACTTGCGTTTCTGGTCCTCGAAATTCCCAAACCCCCGTGGGCCTCCGGTAACCTCACTCACTCAAAGGCAGTGGTACTTACCCGGTCGAGCCTGCCCATTCATGCCAAAGCATGGCTCTCCCACGCCAAGCAAACGGTAAACTGGGCAAATGTTGAAGGTAAAATATCTAAAGACAAGGATGAAGGTGACTACACCTTCGTACTGTCTCGAGCACTAACATATCAACCTACATGCCTACGCGAACATTTTCAAACAAAATACATTTTTTGGTTTGCCGTTTGTTTACATTTTAATTATGGAACCTTTACGTTATCTGTGATATTGTGACTGTACTTATGAGTTAGCGTCAGTTCACACTGAGACGCGACGCAGCGCGCGCTTTTTAAGATAGCGCTTCAAAATTTAACATTTCATTGCAAGAGTTGGAATTGCGAGCTGCGCCGCGCTGCGCAGCGGAAGTAGATACAGCGCAGAAACACATGATTCATGAGATAGGTACTTTTGCCTGGCAACAGACAGACAGTCAAACGGACGGACAGACTGATAGCGAAGTCTCAGCAATAGGATCCCGTTTTTACCCTTTAGGGTACGGAACACTAAAATTGACGCGTCGCGTCTAGGTGTGACCTGGCCGACACAAAACGATACGAAAAATGTTGCTGCATTTTTAAGATCTTAGAAGCATTATTGTGTAATTAATAAAATTGAACTTTATTCATTACACAAGAAGATACACGTTTTATTGTAAGAGTTCGAAAGTAAAGTGAACAAGGTTCCATTTTGAATAGCTATCCTAAAAATGCAGCGCCGCCGTATCGTCGCGGTGTGAACTGGCCCTTACGCTAGATGGTCTGTAACATTATTCTAAGCGCGTATGACATCACTTCCAGCATTAGGCAAGTCCCTAATTAGATATTAATGAGACCTATTGTGCTTTCGAAAGGGTGTATAATGGAATTAACTTACATCATCATGGCAAAAAGATGTAAACTATTGCCACAGCATTACGTCGACGATCATCTTTATCTATTACGATGGTAATCGTTTCGTCGATAGAAAGCTTTACAGCCGAATACTCAAACCTTTATGCTACGTTCCCACGAAGGTTTAGTGGTAGCGACAGAAATAAGAGTGCTGTAAATAGAACTGTGCGCTAATACCTACAGTATAGCTGAAAATCGTGTCGAGTTGTCAAATCAGACATTTGACACTTCAGTTTTCAGCTCTATTGTACCAGAGCAGAGCTCTATTTAGTGCCGTTGTGTCGGTCGCGACCACAAAAACTCTTGTGGGTACGAGGGCTTCAAATTACGGGCTCCTTAAATAAAAGGCTGCCACTATCTCTACTGAGCGTAATTATAGGACGTCATGGACTTAAGAGCCTCTTAACTTTTGTTAAGTTTGAGTCTCTTACCTTAGTTTTGGTAGAACAGAAGGCCATCATCAGTGATCCATAGAGTTGTAGAGTCATAGTAGGTATTATAGACTATACCTTCTATACCATATAAAGTAAGCTGAAAGTAGAAAAAAAACTACTCGTTTCTTTAGAATCTCCCTGCAGATATATCAAAAACATAAAATGACAAGGTATGGTGTAAAATATTTTTGTAATTGTCTGGTACGTTAATAAAATAGAATAAAATATTTATAATAGAAATATATTTATTATTTATAATATATAATTATATTTACAAATATCATCCCAATGTGATCATGTTGTCAGTGGTCTCGGCATGTAGGTGGTGGTTGGATGAAGTAGAAGATGGTACGACATGGTGTGGCCCTATAATACAGTACTGTAGGGAGCAGTTGTTCTCTAATGTGGCCCCCGTATATACTATACAGTCTTGAAGCACGCATCTAGAAAAAAATATGTAAATGTAGTCTTACTCACATAACATCTCTATTCTATTCAGTGTTCTTAGTTCTTAATCTCCCTACCCCTCAACAAGTGTCCAAAAAATTCGTGGCGAATACGAAAGTACCTCAAGCTTTCAATGTGAACTAATATTATTATATTGTGAAACAAACCAATGAAGAGCTATGAATCTTCACAAATAGATATAGGAGAACTTATGTATGTCAAATAGGTTTCATACCCCAAAAAAGATAAACAAAGCCACAACAGGGCAAGATACTTTATTTGTCAATAGCATTAAAATTGTATTGCTTTTCAGCACATTCGACATCTAATTATAATATTAGGTCCTTACATATGAAATTGGCGTTTTGTCGTACTGGCCACTTTGACCTCAAATATATCTTCTTTTGTTAGGAATTCCAATTTCAAATTTATACCGCTATTTACTCATGAATTTGTGTTTCGAAAACTGTAATTCATTTGTTTTTTCCTCTTTTGGTTTTTTCTTTGCGACACTCTGTTTACAACATGGAAAACTTGAAATATCGTATTATTTTCGAGTACGAGTTCAACCGTGGCACCAGTGTAGCAGAAACGGCTCGAAAGATTAATGATGTGTAAGGCGGCGGTGTCGCAAAAGAAAACACAGTGCGTTTTTGGTTCCTACGTTTTCGTTCTGGAAATTTCGACCTGCAGAACAAGCCCCGTGGACGGCCGGAGACCAAAGTTGATAATGAAGAATTGAAGGCTATTGTGGAAGCGGATCCTTTGCAAACCACGTCAAGTTAGCTGCAGGCGGCGGTGTTAGTGATAAAACTGTTAAAATCCACTTGAAGCAAATTGGGAAGGTGAAAAAGCTTGAAAGGTGGGTACCTCATGAATTGAGTGCAAACCGACAAATGCGCGTCGACTGCTGCGTTACATTACTCAACCGGCACAATAATGAAGGGATTTTAAATCGAATCATTACCTGTTATGAAAAGTTGATTCTGTACGATAATCGGAAACGCTGATCGCAATGAACCCTGGCGAACCAGCCAAAGCCTGCCCCAAGCGAAAATTGACGCAAAAAAAGTTGAGCGTTTGCTGGACTAGTGCCAGTGTCGTTCACTACAGCTTTCTTAAATCTGGCCAGACGATTTAGGACAGATGTCTATTGCCAGCAACTGCAAATTATGTTGGGAAAGCTAGCTGCTAAACATCCGAGTTCGGTCATTCGCTCCAGGCCACTGCTGCTTCAGGAGAATACTAGACCATACACTGCACAACAGACGGCTACCAAATTAGAGGAGCTTCAATCGGAATGTCTAAGGCATCCACCATACTCCCCGGACCTTGCTCCAACAGATTACCATTATTTTCGAAATTTGGATAACTTCTTGCAAGGAAAAAAATTCAACTCCGATGTGGCAGTCCAAAGCGCCTTCAAAGATTTTATTGATTCCTGTCCGAATGGTTTTTTTAGTAAAGGAATCAATGAATTACCTATGAAATGGCAAAAGTGCATAGATAGCAATGGTATATACTTTGATTAAATAAATATATTATGTTTAAAAAAAATCGACTACATGTTCCTTCTTTACAAAACGCCAATTTCATATGTAATGACCTAATTTTACTTGCCCGCGACTTCGTGCGTGCGTGGGTAGAGAATCCCGCGGAAACCGTACACTGCAATAAAAAGTAGCCTATAGTCCTTCCCCGTGGTCTACTCTCTACAGAGACAGATCATCAAGATCAGTCCAGTAAGTTTGAATTATATTCAATGCAAACAAACAAACAAATAATTCCATTCCTCTTTAAAATATTAGTACAGGTAGATATTTTTTTCGTATTGTTAAAAAGTTACTTACCCTTCTTTAATAGTAACATTGTTCATTAGAATACAGTTCGTCAACCTGACCTTGTTCTCAACAATGCAGTTCATACCAATAAAGGTGTTTTTTATTGATGTTTTCTCGCTAACAATGCTTTTCTCACCAACAGTACTCAAGTCGTCTATTTGCTTTGTTTTCACTTCGCTGTTTGGATGATATTTATTGGCTAGTGTTGTGCCTGTTATTTCGTCCCATTTTGATAGTATCTGCAAATAATAAGGATTTTTTAAAATAAAATCTATGGAACATAACTATAAAAATAAAATTAGAGTTTTGACTTCAATCTAGGTAGGTTCTTTTTCAAAATAAATTGATAATATAAAACTACAATTCGAAAAAAAAACCATAGCCCAACTACGTAAATTATATAGCCTATGTTACCTGGGCTATTATTACGAATCTATTGACTCATTTATTAAAATCGGACCAGTAGTTTAGGCACTACAGTGGAACATACATACATAGACTGCCAAAATCATTACCCTTCACGTAGTCTGGTGAAATAAATTTATTAAATTATAAAATGTATTTTGTCAATTTTAATAACAATATAATTTGATACATACCTTATTATTTGCCAAATAGTAAGCAGACAGAGTGTTGACTCTTAACCCAAAAGTATTTTGCTGTGGTATGTGTGAATAGCATCTAACTTCATCACCGTAGTAAACAGGTTTGTATGCAAAACTATGATCAGTATATGAGGACATGCTCCTTATTTTGTTCTCAAAGCCTTGATTGACTGCAAAATCAAATATATCCTTTGTGAGTACTACACCTTTTTCAGATGTACCTTTCTTCTCAACTGCATTTTTGGGTTTGGAAAGTTGTTTTTTGACAATGTGAGGAATGAGTTCTCCTTTGATGGATGTAAATTTATCCATTTCTACTACATAATCAACAACCCAACTTTTCATTACGTACAGGTGAGCATCCAGTAATCTACTAAACATACTGACAGTGTTAAACTTTTTAAGTAGCAGCCTAGGAATTGTTACATTCTCTTCAAAGTCACTTGCACTGGCTAAAAACACGAGCCGTTCTGTTTCTCTGTCTACACAAACAAGGTCTTTATCGGGCTTAGCTTTTGTTTTTAGGCCTGGTAATTCGATCCATTCTTCGGGCCCGTTGTTAAAAAATAATGAAGCCAAAGTGGCATCATGTTTCCGATACAGATTTAAAATATCATTTAATTTTACATTTGTTATAAGATCTCCAGAGACAACAACTAAATCTGTTGTTACTCTGCTGCTGATGTGTTTCAAGGAGTTTGCTGTACCCCAGTCCTCCTCCGATGGAATCACTATTAACTCATACTTGATCTTCAATGGACAGTTTTCTAAAGCATTAATGACACTTGATTTATCTTCGTCCAGTACTACTAGCATAGTTTCTAAAAATAAACACGCAACATTAATAATTAGTAAAAGATCTAAAAATTCCTAATCGAGTAATTTAAAAATTCACCAATTATATAATGTTACGGTATGAACTTACTTAAATTAAGTATCTATATTATTTTAAACCTTTTAATATTGTTTCATACGGTTGGGTATTTTAGTCATTTGTATATTGTTCCATAATTGTAGTATCAAATAACCTAAATAGCTGTGTTTGTGTGAACAATTTCATTTCACAATAATTACTCATTGTGTTTATTGCTATTGTTATTTTTAATTAGTTGTGCAAATGATAAAACTTTTTCCACTGCAAATATTTTAGATTTCTCCACCTACATAGGTATGATTATCTTAATTCCCTTTAAACATTGTAATGACTTTTAATGACCTGTAGACCTAGCATGAGCATTTGACAGAGGTGTAAATGTCACATTTTCAGATGAGAATTGTATGAAAATCTGTCAAAATCATGACAGTGCCCATACAAAATTTCATTTGATGTTATTTTTATGCCGCTGTCACATGTTCCTGCTAGGTTTCCTGTTAACTAACAATGTTAGATTTTTTTTGTTGTACATATTGTTAAAAAATGTTTCCAAGATCTAATATTATTACCCTGAAATCCTGCTCGTTCCAGCATATTCAGTGAATACCATAGTAGAGGATACGGGCCCACGGGCAATAAACATTTTGACACCCTCCCCCCAACATCTGGCAATCTTGAGCCTCTGCCTGCAGCTAGGGCCACAGCTTGAAACTCTAGAATCTTGTGCATGCTTACTCCTGAATGTATATACCTTTGAAAATGACACATAAATAAGCTTACTTTAGCTGCTAGCATAAAATATACTTCCTCTGAATCAGATAATAATTGACTAAGTTACATGTGCAAAATAAAGATTGAGAATTACTATATACTAAATGTGTTTTTCCTAAATTTGTAAAGGACCTTAATAAATAATAAACAATTTTTTAATTCAATTTTCAATTTCAATTCAATTCAATACTACTGAGATAAGTTTTAAGCCGACTATTAGGTACCTACTCGAGGTACACGAACATAATATAAAGGCAAATTGATTATTGTTTTTCATTTAAAATATGCATCCTTCTTATGAAACTCACTTTTTGTTAAGAAGGTAGTTAGATTTAGATACTGATTACTGAAACTTTATAACTTCTCGTATTTTTCAAATACGAGAAATCTGCAACAAAATTTATTATAATTGCCACATTTTCAACTAAGCAAGTGATTTGAAATCTTGACAGATGACACTGACAATTGACACTAACCAATTTTTTTTATTTCATTATGGCAGTGTACCATAACTATTACCATTATTAAGTTAAATAGGCGTACAAATGTAATTTTCGTTAAAGTTTATTACCGCGCCGTTTGTATAAAACTGTCAAGTCAAAGTTATGGAAGAAATACAAAAACAACAAAATTACACTTTTAGATCCGCGCTAAAATGCAAAACTAAGCAATTTTTTGTATTAAAAAAAAGGTTGAGGTTTCTAAAATTCTTAGTTAAACTCTCACTAACCGTTAAAACTAAAAGTAAACTAGGAACTTTCAGTAAAGCTTCTACCACTTTACTGAATCGACTGACATGACTCATGAACAGCACTAACTATTTATTTGTGTAGCATAGCTACATTTTATAGCGTAGCATAGCGTCATCTATTAGCAGTTGTCGATATTAATAATAGCTAATTTGTGCTATATAATGCTATCTATTGGCAAATGCTTCTAACTAGAGCTTCATCTCTAATATTTCTTTATTGTGGCATTTGTATTACGCATTACCACTAATTGTCGGTTAAAAAAAAACAAATGTCAGTAGGGGTATTATAAAAGGGTTGTCGCGACAGGACAACGCCCTTTTTTCCCTGCCGAATTTTGGTTGTTCAACTTCTTCAAGATGTAGTCGTTTATAATAATTATAATATTATAACCCCGTGTTCACGGTGAGTAATTTGAAATATCTGTGATGTTAGTGTTTGCTAAATCACGCTTGTAATTAAAACACATTATTTTTTCCTGTAAATTAGCACCATTGTAAAATTTGTTGGCAAACCATTTGATTGGCCACGTGCTCAATTTGTAGTTTCATTTTTCCGATCTTGCATTATTAGATATTATTAGGATGTTTGTATCAAATTAATTGTCCTTAATATCATTTTATCTTTTTATCTTTTTTTGCTTATCCCTTATTTTGTGATGGACACACAGCCCATGGTTTGGATCGTTAGGGGCTAGAACCATGGCTGCTGTGGTCCACACCGTAAACGATATTTAAATATCGATGAGTTCGGCGAATAATAATAGGGTAATTTCTATGGCGCACAATATAGTAATAAACATAAATATATTCATTTCAAGTGGTTTTTTTTGTTATTTTTTAAATAAATTGATTGATTTTATTTAATTAAAATTGATCGAAAAAAATGCAATATGTGATTTAATATGGCTTAATTAAGTCACTCGTGATAAAGAAAACTTCACTGTAAATAGAACTCTGCACTTAACCTACAATAGAGCTGAAAATCGAAGTGTCAAGTGTAAAATGTCAGATTTGACAGCTGTACACGATTTGCAGCTGTGTTGTATTAGCGCAGAGTTCTAATCATAGTGCAGTTTTTTCTGTCATGACTACATAAAAACGCTCGTGGGAACGTAGCCTTACATTAGTAATTTTTTTAATGCAATAAAAAATATTGAATTTTAGTTGTTTCATTGTTTTATTTACCTTTTTAACCTAATAATTAAGTATTAAAATAAAAAATCGATAATAATTATAACCTACGTATAGTTTTTTAATTTTTTTTTTCAGTTTAGGCTTGAATCTTTTGCACTTTCAGCGGATAATACGTAAAAAAGCAAAGGTAACACTTTGAATTTCGACCACTTTTTTTATTCCAAGTTCCACCTCTTATTAGGTACATAGTTATACGTAGTTACATTATTTTTTCAAAAATATGGCAACTAGCGGCAACTATCGTAATGATAATATTTATTGTTTTCACTTCATTTCAATCAATTTGTTATAGGAAAGAAAAAAGTGTTCTACAAAAAAATATTTTTATTGAAAATAACTAATAAAAATAGTAAACAAGTTTAGTAATTATAATTATAGATAATGATTTCAATCTTCATTAAAGTATGGCGGTGTAATTGATCCGTTGTCTTGACGTACTACATCGCACACTTGATATTGATTGAAAAAATCATGCGACAACTCTGACTCAACATCTGCAACAAAATAAAAATTAGGTACGTTTCTTAAATTCTTAGTACCTGGGTAACCGAGATTTGCTCGGAGTTCTGATGAATAAAAAAAATAAAAGGAATCACAAAAATATTCATTCCAAAATTTCGATCAAAGCAAAAATTATACATACGCATACCAAACTGCCAATCGGATTGACATAGTAGAGACGAAATTATTGATATATTGTAGCACGACCAAAGAAAAAACATGTATAGCTTAAAAATGTGTACTTCCCAGGGGATAGAATCTGGATCGATTTTTCTCCCCCAAAACTACCTTCATACAAAATTTCATGGAAATACTTGCAGCTGTTTCCGAAATTACGTTTAAATATAGGTAATATACAAGATTGTCCCGTTTAAAGTATAAAATGAATATTGTCAATTTTGAATATGTATGAATATAATATGATATGTTTGGCTACATATTAAATTTACAGTATGTAGGGGCTTGTCATACCATGTTATACTATCTGTGGCCTAAGATGCGGGCAGAACGAAAGTTTGTCTATGCATTGCCGAGGTACTTACGTATCGCACATTTTCCGCAATAAAAGTCGCCAATGTGTCCATGCTGGCTATAATCTGTAGCTGTGATATATAAAAGTTGAATGAGTCTAGTAGTTTTCAGACAAGCCTCTCAAACTTTCGCATAAATAATATTAATGAATAAAGCAACATACAGCTTTAAGGCTATTTAGGGTAAGATTACTTATTGATACTGCTCTAAAGAAATAAAGTACCGAGGATGCGTCTAAAATGGAATTTCTACTAGCCTACTAAGGACTCTTCTAGTGGTTTACCTCAAATTATGTCTAATGCAACACTTATTTTTAGATTCTAATTCCTAGAATACCTTTATCAGCTAATTTGAGGGACTGCGTTAATGCTACATTGCACGGGACACAAGGTGCTTTCACATCAGAGTCGTGCTTTTTGTGCGTCTGAAATTGAGCAACCTAATTAATGGTAAGTACTTTAGGCTCTTTAAGGATTACCTATAGGTTTTTTCGTTGCACTTAAAACTCAACATCACTCCATTTCCACATTTTCATTTTATCGTCAAAGATTGGGGATATGTATAGGATCGGACAAGTAGATAAATCTCAACACTTTTTAATATGGCCATATTTTTTAAATAAAACTGTTTACTTTTTCAACTAATCCAACGTCCTGGAAATCGATCTTAGCGCGACGTACACCGACAGTGGCAGTCAGCTTACTATGGGCATTAGAAGTCATTGTGTGCGATCCTCCACAGTAGCGATGACAAACACGAACGCTGGAGTATTAGGAAATCAAGGAAGTAAATAAGTAACAGCCCTCCGAAAGTAGTGAAATAAATATCAAAATTACGTAATTTAACAAGTTATCGTGCTTTAAAATAAAGTTAATGTACCTGGGGTCGATTGGAAGAGGTATGAGTTTTTCTGGATAGCAAAAATTGCCTACTTCTTTTGGAGTCGTCGTATTCGTACCAGCACTTTTCGGTGTTGTACACGCTGGTAAACCAGGTATCAAATTGGGCTCAGTTGGATCCATATTAGCCGGCGTCAGGCATGAAATACAAGCGGTGTCCCGTAAAAGAATTTTGGAAACTGCAGCAGCACTTGGTTCACCAACAATTTCCTTGATATCATCTATCCTCTTTTTCAATACATTCAGGTTTTCGTCGATATCAAATCTTAGTGCTTCAAGTACATTTGTGTCAGCTTTATCATCGAGTTTACATTGCAGATCGTTGATAGCTCTCTAAAAATACCAATTTTTATTAATCTTCGAAACACATTTTCGTTAACTATTTTAAACCGTCGCTATCGCTTACCTGCCATTGCATCTCTTGATTATTAAATTTATTGTACGCAGCTTTGATTCGTTTTTCAAAATCTAGACGAACAGCCTCGAATTGTGTTTCATTTACTAGTCTATTGAGAGTATCAAGTCCTGCTTTGTCTCGAAGTGCGTCAATAACTTCATCACGATCTGTCTTGATTCCTCGTAATAACTCTAACTGCTTATGGATACCCTTAGAACAGAAAATAGACACAATGAAGTTTAGTAATCATAGTATCATATTGTATTAATTAATATAGTAAAGAAAAGTAAATAATACTTTTAGTTCCAACGTCAATGATTCTTGATTTTCTTCAAGTTTTTTTTGCTTTGTATTGGAAAAATCTATTTCGCTTTGTAAGTTTGTAAAATTTGTATTTAGCTCGGCTACCGCTGTTGTACATAACGTGTGATAATTAGCATCATTTTAGTTGATTCAAAGAGGGTAAGATTAGAAAAAGACATTACAAAAAGAATGTGAGATTAAAATATATTAACAAATTATACCAATAGGATCACTGGCACTATTAGCTACTGCTTCCAACATTGATTCGATTCCACATTCTAAATCATGTTGCATTTGAGTCAGCTGTTCTTGATAATTACTCATCTACAAAAATACTTTACTATCAAAATTTGTAAAAATTTGTTTTACAAATTATCGTCATTAACTATTCCAATTTGTTTTTGACCTGAGAACTTAAGTTTGTATCCAATGTATTTATCTGTTCTGCATATTCCGAAACTATATTTTCTAATTCTTCCATTCGATTTCCCAAATTCAAAGCAGAATCAAGCTCCTTTTCTGTAAAAAATATTTGGTTAAATTGTTTGAAGTTGTACTATTTTGATTTAGCTTTGTATTAATTTACCTATATTTCGTGCCACTGTTAAAGCATTTTCTGCATTGGATACTGTTTTGTCCGTTATATTTGTGACTCGATTCATTATATTCTCTTTTATAACAAGTAAAGCATCACTGCAATTTTTTAAATATTTTACATATCAATAATATAAAAATATAAAATATTTGGCAAGGCAGTCATATATATACTAGTGACCCTCCCCGGCTTCACACGACTGCAATGAAATTATAAACCTTCCTCTTGAATCACTTTATATATTGCTGAAAACTCCATTAAAATCCGTTTAACACTTAAGTGTCAGATAGCTTATTTGCATTTTTTGTTTGTGGCGCTCGATATAAAGTAAGCAGTGACAAAACTTCCCAATAAGCTACCCGATACTTATTAGAAGATTGTGAAACAGGCACTAAAAAAACTAAGCAAGCAAACAATGAAAGTAACTTAATTTTATACTATGTAAAGACTATTAAAAATAACAATTATATACTCAAGATCGTTATGTATTGTCCTGTGTTTTTGCCGAGCGGGTGTCATAATATCTAGTTTACTTCGACTTGCCAATGGGCCTGATGGATTTTCAGTACGCATTTCGGCTTTGTCTTTTTCCTAAAAAGTAATAAACAGTCTTTAAATTTTCGAAATTTATTGTTATATTTTTTAAATTACTTTTTAAATATTATGAGCATATTTTTATGCTGACCTCCAATGATAGGCCTTTCTTGGATGCAAAATCTGTCATTAGGTTCATTAGTTCTGATAAAGTCCTTTCTGCGGCGTTGAGCCGAGCCGACAATAATGAAGTAGACGTATGTTCATCAGTTGATGAAGATTTTGTTTCTAATTCTTTCATTAGTTGCAGGTTTTCTGGTAAATCAGCGCTCATTTCCCCAAACTGTTTTTCGAGTGCTCTTACTTTTTTATTTAGTTGGTCAAATTGTTCCTGAGTCACTATCTGTAGCCGTTGAGTTTCTAATAGGCAAAGTGTTTTCAATTATTAGTTTTAGCTCGCGGCTTCGCTCGCTTAAATATACGGAAAATACTGTACCTTTTCTGGATAAAAAGTATCCTATGTTTTGATCCAGAGCCTAAACTACTACCATACCAAATTTCGTCAACATTCGCTCAGTAATTTTTGTGTGAAAGAGTAACAAATATCCATCCATCCATCCTCACAAACTTTCACATTTATAATAGTAGTAGGATTATGCGATAAAAATATTTATATCCATGCGTTAAAATAAAATGTTGGCCGATGGTACACACCTACTTTCTTCATGGCTTCTTCTTTGGACACTCTATCAACTGTAATTGAGATTTTAATTAATTATTATTATTAAAAAATATTTAAATAAGAGGCTTTCTATCACATCGAGGAGAGGGGAAACTCATGGCATGAATTAGGGATAATAGTTGTGGGTATGTTTATTATTACATTCTTAATTTAACGTTTTAGTATTTTGGTTTATAATTTACTCACCCACCAGTAGTTTTTCATATTGCATGTATTCTGTATGAAAAAGAGGTAAAAGTATTAGTAAGACTATGTCAAATTGAAAAAAAAAATCATCAAAAAATCAATCAATCAATGTCAAATCTATGTTTAATGATGGCCGTGAGAATGTCCTATTAGCCTAAGTATTTGCAAAATTTTAAATGTTTAGGGAAAATACTTATTAGGGAAAAAATTACGCACATTCTATATTAGTTTAAACTTTCCAATTTCCAACTCAACCATTAATTATTTTTTATGAAAACAATACCTAAAGAGTCGAGCGACGCCATTGGAGTAGGTGATTTTTCTTCTTGCTCTCTGGAATTTGCTCTCTGTGTAAAATAAATAATACATATTTCAGTATTTGCTAACATTATAATCTTATTTAATTAACCTACTATGTCATGAGTAAAGCTTATAGCTATTATAAAGCACGTGCGTACATAGATAAGTCTTAAATTAAGTCCGTATATAAAATTGAATTCTTTTATTTTTGATTATTATTTAACCCTAGGATGGTAACAGGGGTGCCCCAACACCCCACGCGAGCAATCACGCGCTGATTTATTGAAAATTATTTGCTGTATCGCTCTAGCGCTTTGTGTATTCTTTTGTCCTACCGTGAATCTTCTAGGGATGTCGGAAATACAATAAAGTTTCGATATAATATATTCCATCGTTATTTTTTGAAAATATCAATATCGATATTAAAATTTTTATTAAAATCGGTATATCGGTATATCGGTATATCGGTATGATATACCGATAGTTGGTAGTATGGCTGGCGCTCTTAAAATTAATTTAATTGGCTTATCTACTTCAATCATCTTACATTACTAGATGTTAAATACTAATTCAATAAATATCATTAGATCAAGAACAACGATAAAAATATTAATTTTTATCTGATACAGACATTTTTTAGTTATAAAAATTATCGATTTTTATACCTTTTCGATACTTGGAATTTTATATCGATACATCGATATATCATAAAATCGCTCAAAAATTTAGATACATCGAAAAAATAACATCGATATATCGATGTATCGATATTCTTTCAACAAGCCTAAAACCTTCAGTATCCTTATCGCGGTGGGAGCGGCGTCAATTTCATTCTGCAGGTATCTGCGGAGTGTTACGTCACCCCTGTTACTATTTACGTAGGTATTTTCTTTTGCAACTTTGTTTATTTTTATGTTATATTCAGTTAATTAAGGCGTTTCGTAATGATAAATAATATGGCTGAATATAATGCGACTTAGGGAGGCGCCAATACCTTTGATAAAATTATGCACAATTACACGACTGTGAGGGGTAGGTACTCGATACAGGATACTGGCCTATGTTTTTCTTTGGTATGTTCAATCGAGCAGGGATCAACTCTATGATTCTCTATCTAGAAGATAAGCATCCGAACACGCCAGATAATAAATTAAGAAGTAACTTCCATAAAAAACTAGCATTACTGCTAGCCGAGCCGCAAATAAAACGACGCCTGGGGTCAAATTTACCTCGACAACTATCGGGTAATATAAGGGCCATTCTAAGTGGTCCCGATGAAGTTTCAGTAAGTGAACCAACTTGCAAAATCATGCTCGATGTGCATTGTGTCCTCGGAAGAATATCAAATAGCTTTTTTTTTTGTAAAAAATGTAAAAGACCTGCATGCCCTGAACATCGTGTGGAAATTTGTCGCAATTGTGTTTAAGTTGACAAAAGCTTTTTTAATCTTATTTTATTTGGTTACTGTTTGATCTTGAAGAGTGTAAATTTAGTTTGTTTCAAAAATAAAGTTTTATTTTTTCGTTAAACAAAAGTTTTTACTCATTTTACTCGTATTGTCGTGAAATTGTGCATGGTCATTTAAATTATGTTACCATCGTAGGTAGGGCTTTATATATCTCCGAGAACCCGGACGGACCTCTGCTATTAAAATGTGTTTTTTTTTCTTACCTTTCTTTTGCTTCAAAACCATATGCTAACAAAAATAAAACAAATAAAAACAGTTCCAAAAATTAAAAAGAATAATCAAAAATGTCTTCTTTATAACGATATAGAAGCACCTGATGAACCACTCGTAGTTCGAGCTCTCGTAACTGTTCTATTTCGTCGATAAATTTTTCGAAATCCTGTTGTAGAAAAGTAAGTACTTTTCTTTATTGTGTTTTATAATAATCAATAAGTAATCATCATTTATCATTTATACGGTATTAGGAAATGCATAAAATTCACTTTTCTCGCCCGCTTTGATACAAATTTTGTGTTAAATATTATTGCTTTACTCCAAGAAGTCAATGTTCCAAGAAATTGATTGTAGCGTCGGAAGTCGTATAAATCTACGACTTAAGTTTTCTTAGTCATTGGTATAAATATAAGGAGAGATGTTTACTTCTATTCCAATTATCACATAGACAGTCAATTCGAAAAACCTCGTGATTAGGCTAAAGAGTTTTCAGTACAAATCATACTTTCTGCTCTTGTCAGTGGACTTAAGCCTTTACACACGCAACGCAGCGCGGCGGCGGCGCCGCCGAATATTGTATGGATGTTGTGACCGATTGTGATTATATTCAGCAATGTAATGGAGACCGAATGTCGGCACAAAATCCATACAAATGTTATCCTAGTGTAGCGGCGCCGCGTGTGTTAGCATACTTATTGTAAAAATCAATTTTATCCATGTATAAATTTACCTTCTTCCTGCGCTGTTCTTTTGTCATTTTATCTCTTTTTTTAGCAGATGCATGATCACTTTTCAGAGGTCTTTCAGTTACAGCCTTCTTTGTGAATTTTGTCTCTAGAAGTTTTTAAGCTTTTTTTATGATTAAATAAAACCAAAAAATTTGTTACTTATAGCTATATGTTACTACTGTTTACTTCTGTAGGTATACGTACTGATACGAGTGATAACGTAAAAAGCTACTTGTTACTACAAAAGATTTCCATCTTTTTTCAATGATTTAATATGTTTAATACTTTATTTATTTTAGGTATTCGGCCACTGGACCCTGAAATGAAATACCTATGCTAGTAATAATTGTATAATTTTAGATTTGATAATCCCTGTCATACTTTAAATGTTTATAATATGGTAAATGTAGTTTGTATTCCAAAATTAACCTGTCAAAATTGCTTTAGGTTCCTCCGTCGTAGATTTTGTTACTTCCGATTCTAGTTTTTCATCAGAAACTATTTTATTAAGATCATCTGTTGGAGTCTTGGCTGATTTAGATCCTTTTCTTTTCTTAGGTTTAACGACTTTGGCTTGAAGTTTTACTTCAGTTATGGAAATACTTGATGATGGCTTAGCAGTTCCCGATTCTATATTGATCCCTACTTGTCTTTCCAATAATCGTAATTGTCTTGCAAGAATATAAAGTATAGTCTGTATTAATTTAAAGTTGACTTTGTTAACCTATAAGTATAAAAAGTGTATTAGAGTTGCTTTAATTTAAATTTATACCAGTATCGTACTGTGTTTTCCTTGCTTTTATATAGCATGATAATATTTTTAAAATTTTAAAATTTAAGTTACATAAATTTATTCTGTTATTGAGTTGGTCCATTCAGTAGGTACGTAGAATAGAATATATGAATATAAACACTACTGTGATGGTACACAGCCCTGAATGCTCATACGATCCTTTGATTTTAAGTCTAGATATTATAATCCAGAAATTGTTTAATACCCTTACCTCTTGCTCCCCGAATGCTGTATCAATCATTTCCCTTACACTCATAATACTTGATTCAATCATGTTAAATAGAATTAAAATAGCGATCCAATAGTATGTTAGGCGCAATAATATAATCTAGATGGTTTTTCTAATACAAATAAATGTCGGAAAGCATGAATTTTCAATTTACAACAGGCGTCTGAGAGGTTTGACATACGGGTTGAGTGTTGACTTATGAATGAAAGATATTATTTGATCTCATTCCATTTCCTTTTCCTTTCACTGTGTCGCGTGCGATTCGAGCGCGAAGTGTGAAGCGGGCGTAACGGCCGTCTATGGACCGTCCAGCCTGTAAATCCAGCGCCGGTATTTATGGCCTTCATTAGTGTCAATTTTGTCAGTCATTTTTAATTTTTGCCTTGTAAGCCGCTTCAATTTGACACAATTAACTGGCTGCTGGATTCTCAGGGTGGACCGTGAGCATGGCGCTATAAGATTATCGTCTCTGTTGAAGTTTTCATCTCTACAAACATGTTTTTATGTAGGTACCTAGTCTGGAACATCATATTACATTGGAGTGCTTCTTTAATAATAAGAATAATTTACTATTCAGGACTGTCGCTATCGAAGTTATTTTAGTACGGTGTTATATTATATACAACCACTGAAAAGCTTACAAGGAGGCTTCGGCCTGGGCGAGCCTACCTAACACGCGCTCAGCCGGAGATCTCCCTTTAGGGCTGCCACTGTATGAAATTAGTATCTTAACACAAATAAAATATTTTTGATTGGTTAAATAAGACCACTAAGCAAGTAGTCATACTTAAGCGCGTATTTGACCTCAATAAATTTAGGATTAATAATGTAAGGATTCTAAAAATAAAGATAATTAGAATTAAGTCATTCAGAAGCCACACTTCTTCCGACTTAGGATGCTAATTATGTCTTAACTTCCTAAATACTATTTCACTTGACTGAATTTAATTACTGAATCAGTCAATCAGATGGCAAAGATACTATAAATTATTACTTTATCTTAATATGAAATATTATAGTATCTTTGTATCTTTGCCGTCTGTGGTGCGCCCTTAGGATGTCTGAATTTAGAGAGGATACGCGCTTTTATCGGACACCTTACAGGGCCACAATTATAAGGAATTTTTCAGTATTTACTTTACTAAGCACTTTAAATAATTATAGGACCTTGTATTGAAGAAGTAGATATAAATATGCAAATAAATGTTACAAACTTAATATATAATATATTTAAGATACATATTTACAACATTATTGGTACAAAATTAAAAACGGTAAAATTACACTTTTATACAAATTACACGAGTGGAAAAACTATATCTAAGAAAGTTTTTTTTAACTTTTATTTTTAATATATTTTTTGATTAGAAACCACATAAATGTAAGAATGTATATATAATATATTTATACTTATTATGTAAGGTATATATAATATTTATTCACATTTCGGAGTCGTTAAATATAAATACAATCGTAGGGCAACTTTTAAAGTAGTCATTACTATGATAATAATTATTACAATAATTGAAATTATAAAAATTTTCTACCTATTTAAATACGCAACTATTTACTATAAGTTAAGTGAGCTAATTATTATTTATCAGGCACGAGTTGGACAGTCAGTGGAGTGCGAGGTGACGCAGGTGGGAGCTCCATATGGAGTCGGTGAGGTGACCGGAACTGCAACCTCAGTGCCCACATTTTGACTAGATTTTTTCTGCGCTTCTAATGATGTCGATTTCAACTGCTTTATTATATGACTTGATTTCAATTCTTTATCACTAGCAACATTCTTTACAGGCTTGTCAGGTTTTCTTGGTTGTGTGTAATCATGATTCAACAAAACTGCTAGCGGTGGTACCGGTTGCATATTATAAGAATGAGGCTCGTAGTTGTCGTCTACGTAGTCATGTGGATTCCAACCGACTGTTGTTGTTGGACTTTGTGTGAACGACGAAGCTTTTGCAGTAGTCGCTTGTGATGTTTGAGGAGGAAGTGTAGTTACAATCTTTTCTGACTTAAAACTAAGTGGCTTAGCCGTAAGAGCAGGAACCGTTATAATTTTTTTAGAGCTACTAGACCTAGTCTTCCGTCTTGGGTGTAGTTTTGGCACATCGAGAAAGAAGGGATCAAATAGAAGGTCCGATTCCTTATAATCATCATAGTTTATTGGCACAATTGGCTTCACAGCACTCACTACATTACCTACTGTATAATTTAGTCTCTTTCCGTTGCTATCACTCACAGACGCACTTGCAGTAACGATCACTCGAGGTGGACTTTTAAGTTTAATTTGGGGTCTCTCAGTTTCTGTAGGAGGTGCTACTGATCTAGCAGAAAGGGACGACTTGTCGTCTGGGAGAATATCATCACTCCGCTTTCTATCATAGTAGAAGGGATTGAATGGTAAAGGAGGTTGTGCTGGAAGATGTGCTGGATAGTTTTGAGGTCGATGTTTTATTGTTGTCTCATGTCTTTCAGAAGATTGTGAGTTCGCGACCGGTCGCAAAATTTGGTCGCTTGGATCAATTGTAGTTGCCCTAAATGGTGATGGACTGGGCCTTTGAAATGGAGCAGGGTGCGATACTACAGGCCTCGGGGCTGTCCTTGAAGATTCGTATTGGAAGTGATCGAATTGCTGAGGAGGAGCATGAGTTATATAAACCCCATCAGCTGGACGAAAGCTTTGTCTTTGGAAAGAAATAGCTTCTGAACCGGGTCCGCGATGACGATAAATAAATTCTTGCGGTGACAATAGTGATGGGTCTATAGTTGACGATGGCGAAATTGAAGGTGCGAAGGGTGGCGGCAAAGGTGAGGGTGTTGTAATCAAAGGAGGTAAGTAGGGCAAATTACTGCTAGGCGGTTTTATCGTGGTACTACTCGTTGTTGGTTTCTTCGTTGTTGTGGTCGTAGACGTTATAATTTGAGTTGTCGTAGTCGTAAATGGTTGCGAATAATCTTCTTCAAAGCCGGTGTTTTCATTGTCTATTGCTTCCTCATCTCCTTCTTCGTATTCTGTAAATAACACTATCATTATATCCAGGGCCTTTAGCCAACGTGCCTTCGCTAATTACGATGACGACGTTAGAAATTAAAAATGTAAAGTACTTACGCGCGTTGTGTCACTTATCGTTATGTCAATCCCATACATTTTTGTTATTGAACTCCGTCATCGTAATTAGCGAAGGCGTTTTGTCTAAGGGCTATGACTTGAATTAAGTAATTACCTAAGGACATTTTATCAAAATACGAAGATAAACTGTAAAAGTAACATTAATATAATATTATGTAACTTATATAATAAAATGTCGTTCCTAATTTATGGAGTCTTTGGAACTTATGAATACAGAATTCATTCTGCAGAATTCTATTTACGGAATTCAATTCTACAGAATCTTGGGAGGGGTTACAGGATGCATTAGGTATGTTTTATGACCTCTGCAAGGCCTTTGATTGTGTTGACCATGCTACATTGATCAGAAAATTGCACCACTATGGTAATCGGGACTCTGCACTCAAACTTTTGAGTTCTTACCTTAAAAATAGATCTCAAAGGCTGGAGATAAATAGTAAAAGGTCCACTGGGACCAAAATAGAATTAGGTGTCCCAAAGGAATCCATTTTAGGCCCATTTCTCTGTCTCATATAAATGACTTACCTTTTCTTGTTAAATATAATGATAATGAGATAGTACTTATTGCCGATGACACTTCACTAATTTTTAATGTGAAGCGACAACAGCTCCCTCCCTCCCTCCCTCCCTCTGCTCCCTCAAAAATATTAAATTGGTTTAATGTTAACAACTAACTATTAAATTCTAAAAAAACAAAATGTTTAAAGTTTACATTCCCCAATGTTAGGCAAGTACAAACCAATATACTATTGAATGACGAGAAAATGAATTTAGTGGACACTACTGTGTTTCTAGGTATAACACTAGATAGTAAATTACAGTGGGGTCCTCATATTGCTAATCATGCAGATAGGCTCAGTTCTGCAGCATATGCAGTCAAAAAATTTGAAAAATTTCTGACGAAGACATGGCGCGACTAGTTTGTTTTAGTTACTTTCATAGTAGAATATAGTATATAGACGGATATAGGATATAGTATATAGTATATATAGTAGATAGACGGCATCCTTTTATGGGGAAATGCCGCTGACATTAATACAATATTGTGCTGCAGAAGCGAGCAATACGTTCAATTACAAAATTGCCCCTTTTGAATCTCTGAGAGAAAAGTTTAAAGAAATAGTCATTCTGACCGTCGCCTCTCAATACATTTTGGATAATGTATTATATGTTAGAAAGGTCATACTAATGAACTTTCTAACATAAAACTTTTAAAACTAAAAGCGACAATCACTGTAGAAACACCAGACATAAGCACGAGCCAGATATACCGGTGATCAGACTAAGTAAAAAACTTAGGCCTTTTCATCCGTTATTGGATGATTTACACAGTATTCTCCGATCGAACTTAAAATACTGGCAATCGAACCTGCACTCTCTCGAGTGCAAATCAAATGGTCTATCCACTAGGCCACGAATCTCGATCAGACTAAGTAAAGTAAGCAAATCCTTTAAAGGTCAATGCATACGCCTATACAATAGAATTCCAGATCTTATTAGATTGTATCTGATTTATGTTAATATTATATAGACTAAGTTTACATATTGTAAAAATATATTTAAACAATTTAAAAGAACGATTTTCCCATCGTTTTGCTAAAAGAAGGCCACGTGTGAGTTTCTTACGCCGGTTCTTCTCACTGGGTTAGTTCCCGAACCGGTAGTAGCCATCACGTAGGGACAATTCCATAAGCGGTGCTTTGTAACCTATATGGAAATAAAACTTTCTTGATTTTGATTTGATTTTTTCTTGAACATTTAATTATTTAAACGAAAAGTATAATTACCTTCATTTAATTCATCTTCATCTTTTGAAAGTAATAAATTTTGATTCGAAGTATTTTTCGGTTCCTCTTTCTTGTAATCTTGAATAGGATCTTCTGTTGAATCTATTGTATCTGATTGTTGCTTTTGAGTTTTATCAGGCTTTGTAGGATTTTCATTAACATAAATAGTGAGTATGTGTGTATTTGAGTTATTAGTTTTCTGCGCCTGCTCAGTGTCTGGCGCTTGAGGTTTTTCTGGCTCAGGTGGTACAATAGGAGGTACGGTACTACCATATAATTCTAAGTTTAAACTGTAAAATTTTTCAGACTTTGTACAATCTACTTCGTCAACTCTTTCGCATACTCTTGTCTCCTGGAAACATGAAAATGTTGAAATTAGCAATTATTACGAAATGAAAACCAGACATCTCTGCGTACACTCGTGACTTGTCCTGGACATATTAGGTCATATGGACAGGTTAGGTTAGGTTACGACATGGTAACGACATGGTTACGACATGTTACATATGAAATTGGCGTTTTGTAAAGGTGGAACATAAAGTCGATTTTTTTAAACATAATATATTTATTTAATCAAAGTATATATCATTGCTATCTATGCACTTTTGCCACCTCATAGGAAGTTCATTGATTCCTTTCCTAAAAAAACCATTCGGACATAAATCAATAAAATCTTTGAAGGCGCTTTGGACTGCCCCATCGGAGTTGAATTTTTTCCCTTGCAAGAAGTTATCCAAATTTCGAAAAAAATGGTAATCCATTGGAGCAAGGTCCGGGGAGTACGGTGGATGTTTTAGACATTCCTATTGAAGCTCCTCTAATTATTTTATTGTCGTCTGTTGTGCAGTGTGTGGTCTAGCATTGTCCTGAAGGAGCAGTGGCCTAAAGCGAATAACTTCGGTTGTTTAGCAGCTAGCTTTTCTATCATGATTTGTAGTTGTTGGCAATAGACATCTGCCGTAATCGTCTGGCCAGATTTAAGAAAGTTATAGTGAACGACACCGGCACTAGTCGACCAAACGCTCACAAGTAACTTTTTTTGAGTCATTTTTCGCTTGGGGCAGGATTTGGCTGGTTCGCCAGGGTTTAGCCATTGCGATGAGCATTTCCGATTATTGTACAGGATCCACTTTTAATCACAGGTAATGATTCGATTTAAAATCCCTTCATCATTGTGCCGGTTGAGTAATGTAACGCAGCAGTCGGTTTGCTGCACTCGATTCATGAGGTACCCACCTTTCAAGCTCTTTCACCTTCCCAATTTGTTTCAAGTGGTTTAAAACAGTTTAATCACTAACTCGGACGTGGTTTGCGATAGATCCGCTTCCACAATAGCCTTCAATTCTTTATTATCAACTTTGGTCTCTGGCCGTCCACGGGGCTTGAACTGCAGGTCGATATTTCCAGAACGAAAACGTTGGAACCAAAAACTCACTGTGTTTTCTTTTGTGACACCGCCGCCATACACATCATTAATGATTCGAGTCGTTTCTGCAGCACTGGTGCCACGGTAGAACTCGTACTCGAAAATAATACGATATTTCAAGTTTTCCATTTTGTAAACAGAGTGACGTAAAGAAAAAACCAAAAGAGGAAAAAACAAATGAATTATTACAGTTTTCGAAACACAAATGCATGAGTAAATAGCGGTATAAATGTAAAAATTGGAATTCCTAACCAAAGTAGAGATATATTTGAGATCAAAGTGGCCAGTACGACAAAACGCCAATTTCATATGTAAGGACCTAATATAAGACAGTTAGTGCTTACTAAAATATGCATTTACTAAGTTTGTAATAATTTAACAAGTAAAATTTAAAAGTTTAAAGTTGATAAAAATAAAACTGCACGGTTCGGTTACAGTAGACATATTTAGTATGTGTACGTGCGCCGATTCGGGCGGTCTAGTATGAAGATGTAGTCTGTCTATTGTACTGTACTGTCTGTACACCTGTCTACTGTGACCGAACTGTGCAGTTTTATCGTTGTGGTGTGTAGCGGGCATTAGTATTTTATATAAATTGTATAAATTTAAATGAGTATTTTATATTAACAGCAGTAACTTACTTGATCAAAGACAGTGCCATTAAGACAGAGGAACTTGATATCCATAGGTTCGTTCTGTTGGCCGATGGTGCACACGTGGAACATTTGGCAGGACGTCTCCAAATCCGCGTAATAGCCCCCAATCACCTTCCCCGTGCATGTGAAGTTCGTCTCGGGAAGGTTGTCGTAGTCCAAATACTGAAAATACACGGTAGAAGCGTCATATAGTGTCAATCATGTGTGTTATGTTTTATAGATGACTAGTTTTTTCTCGCAGCTCCGCCCGCGTAAATATAGTATCCCACGGGAATGCTGTACTTTTTCGGGATAAAAAGTAGCCGACGTATAACGTAGTAGTAATCTAGAGTCTAAACTACTACCAATCCGTTCGTCGAAATCAGTTCAGTAGTTTTTGCGTGAAAGAGTTACAAACATCCATCCATCTATCCATCCATCCATACATCCATCCTCACAAATATTAGCTTTATTAATAGTAGTACATTTTTGATTTCGAACTTCGCCGTCGAAATTATCGAATGCACTTGTGACTAAAAACGCTCGACTCTCGCCAGATCTCGTGTCGATCATGCATCCCAAAGGAAGAGAGAGAGCGAGAGAGAGAGTGTAAGAAAGAAAGAGAGAGAGAGAGAGCTCTTATGTACTGCGCACACTTGGGCACTATAAAACAACGCCTGCTTACCACGTTTCATTGAAACCCGGCCACCGTCACCGACATCAGTGTCGGAGGCTAGACTACTCTAGAATATTCTACAGTTATTTACTACTTTACAGAATAGTGAGAATGGCTAGGTATAATTTTAACAAATTGATATCATAGCAAAACGTACATCTCGTCGCTGCTTACGATAAGCATACCATAAATGAATGAAAAAAAATTAAGTAAATATATCCACGCTGGAGTTGAAAACAATACTTACACCAGGTTTAATGGACCAGGATATCCGGAACTCATTTTGGAAAACAAATAGCAGCAACCACAGCCAAACTGTAAAGTTAAAAAATATATTTATTTCAGTGGGCTTAGCACGAACGATTGACAACAACGTATTGGTAATGTTATCGAATGAGAATTGTATGAAAATCATGACAGCACCTATACCATTTTCATGTTTAGGTTTACCTCGTTTTCATGTATACCTCGAGACAACACACACTGTATATATTGTAAATAGTATCTATTATTTTATAATTCCAGAATATTCCCCGCAGTAAAATGAATTCTCCGCAGCTAAATTCATACGAAAACCAAGTTTTTGTTTACGTTCGGGCTCCTTGCAGCGTTTCGGTCATGCTCTGATACCCATTGACACCTAAGTATAAATATCTGGTTCACATTTGCGTTTTATACATTTCAAATATAATTATTCCGTTTCGTATATCGAACACTAGCTAATTATAACAATGTAACGAAACTGATATCTATCTGTTGTGTTGTCAAAGTTAGCTACGTTAACGCCCGAAATTATTAATCATTATATCATTAGGTAGCTCTAAGATCAAGATTTTAATACATTTCAACGTTCCCATGATTAACTTCACGTCAATTTACGTCAATTTTTGTTTGAGATTCTAAGATTGAAGTCAATCTAATATTTTAGATACGTTATTAATTTCGGGCGTTAATCGAGGCAGTTCATTAGATCTAACATAATATATTTCTAGATTCTAAGTAGTTTTTGGAGAACGTGTGTGTAAAGGTGTGATAAATTGTGCGATATTTCGCTTTGTATATTTTATTTGTATGAAGCTTGTATACTGTATAGTGTTTTTTCTTATTTTTTGTCGAAATCATTATCTATTAGGTATGGGACATATCACATACGATCACCATAAAAAATGTGTTACTTTTAACAAACTTACGTAATGGCTGGCCAGTGGCCATAAAAGTTATTGGAAACTAGCTTTTGACAGCGGCGCGCCCGCTAAATACAGTATGCCACAGGAACACTGTACTTTCTCGAGATAAAAACTGCCTATGTGTTAATCCGGAGACTAAACTACTGCCATTCTAAGTTAAAAAAAATTCAATCAGTGGTTTTTCTCAATAGGCTACCTTTTGTATTGTAATAGGGTATCTTACTATAATCATTTATCATGCTTTCGGCTTCCTATTAAGAAAATACAAGGTATGCGCAATTATATTACACAATGTAAGTAACAATGAATCAAGCTGTCAAGTGAGTAAAACAATCAGCTAATCATTGTTTAGAAAAGCCAATTATTCGAAATATTTGTAACTAATCAGTAACCATAAATGCCCCTAATTACAATAACTATCTCCCGCAATCGGTGTAGTTTTGCAGTGAATGTTACAAATTATATAGCGTTTTAACATAGATATTTTGAGGAAGTTGGGATGAAGAGTCAGTTATTAAAGTGCGGACGCGGGGAACCTAGAATTTCGTACATTTACTCATCACTACTGGTCTCTTTCACTCGCGCACGAATATATTGCTATCGCGCTCCTATCGCGTACCTGTGATATAAATATATTCGTCCGCGAGTGAAAGAGCAAGTAGCGACGAGTCAATGTATGAAATACTACGTGCTCCGCGACCGCACTTTATACAAGTTTTACGGCCAATTACTCAAACGCTGCATAAAATTATGAGGTTCTCAACTCACATGCTTTCTTTGTCATTCTGCCAAGCAGAAAGTGACATTCTGTAGTTTAGGGGGCTCCTAAATCTAATTAGCGTTTGTGGTTTAGTGGTTGAGCACGTCGCTGCGCAAGCCGGAGGTCACGGGTTCGAATCCCGCGGAGGGAGCAAAAGTTTTCTGAGTTTCTGGGTCATGGATATGCATTAAATGTGTGTATAATATAATAAAGATCTCAAATATATTACTTATGTATATATAAAATATAAAAGTATTAAATATACTTTCCGTTGTCTGTCCCGTAACGCAAGGTCTTAGCACGGGGCCAGACTGACCGTGTGAAGCGTCGATAGATTGTCATTATTATTATTTGGCAGAATGAAGTTAGGCTTTATAGCTATTAGGTAGGTATGCAATATGATGCTGTATGTACCTGGGCTGATTGATAACTGGCCGAAACGATGAACTTAAAAAAATGATACGCAAAAAAGGAATATTACATTATATTCTGGCATCTTTTTGAAAATAAAACGCCAAATTTGAATTTAATCGAACTGATGGAATTTGTTTGAGAGGACGTAGAACTTTCTCTGTCGTAAATTTTCTTAACAATGGAAAGAAACGAAATTCGTGCGGTGATAAAGTTTTACGTTTTAAAAGAGAAAACAGCAACCCAGATTAAAACCAAGCTAGACAGTGTTTTAGGTAATTCTGCTCCTGCATTGAGTACAATTCACACCTGGGTAACTGATTTTAAACGTGGAAGACAGAGCTGCGAACACGCCTACAGGTCTGGCCGTCCAAATGAAGTCACGAATCCGGACATGATCAAAATATTTACAAAATTGTATTGAATGATCGGCGCTTAAAGTTGCGAGAGATAGCAGAGATGGTGAGCATTTCATCTGAACGCGTTTTTAATATTTTGCACCAACATTTGGGAATGAAAAAGCTTTGCGCGCGATGGGTGCCGCGTTTGCTCACTGTAGACCAAAAGTAACGTCGAGTGGACGATTCATCGGAGTGTTTGGCGCTGTTTAACCGAGATCCTAATGAATTTTTGCGGCGTTATGTAACAGTCGATGAAACCTGGATACATCATTATACTCCCGAGACAAAAGAACAATCTAAGCAGTGGACTGAGAGCGGAAAACCTGCGCCGAAGAAAGCAAAAATGGTTTTGTCGGCCGGCAAAGTGATGGCGACTGTTTTTTGGGATGCTCGAGGGATTATTTTAGTGGATTATCTGCAAAAAGGAAAAACAATAAATGGAGAGTACTACGCAAGCTTGCTGCAAAAATTAAGTGATAAGAAATCCAGAAGAAACGACCACATTTGGCCAAGAAAAAAATTTTGTTCCACCATGACAACGCACCTGCACACACGTCAATGGTTGCAGTCGCCAAACTCCATAAGTTGCGGTTCGAATTGCTACCGCATCCACCCTATTCCCCGGATCTGGCCCCGTGCGACTTTCACTTATTCCCAAACCTGAAGAAATGGTTAGGTGGCCAGAGATTTTCATCAAATGAAGAAGTCATTGTTGCCGTGGACGAGTATTTTCAGGGGTTGGAGAAAACATTTTATCAAACTGGTGTAACGGCATTGGAGAAGCGCTGGACTAAGGTCCATCGCATCGAGGTAGAAGGAAACTACGTTGAGAAATAAATTTATTTTAAATAGATTTTTGACGTTTTTCTTTGTCGTTTCGGAAACTTATCAATCAGCCCTCGTATGTGTTAATGTTAGAACTTAGAAGTTACCTTGCAAGGCAGAGGCGGATCGCACTATGAGCGCGCCGCTAACTGATTTCCGAGCCTGTCGCCGCATCTGAAATTAGATTAATCAAAAGTTAAAAATTATAATTCGACAACGTAAATTTAAAATTAATTCAACGTAAATTTAAAAGTAAATTTTAAGCGATTGGCAGATTCTTATTATTTGTTATTAGTTAGTGTATATATATATATATATTTATTTTGTAGTAATTTTGTATTTCATAGGTATATATTGTTGTAATATTTATGTTATCTATCTTCATTGTATTTATATTATTGTATTGTATCATGATTGTATCCTTATTTCATCTAGGATTTTTTTCTTCTTCTCAGCATTTTTTTTTTTCACTTTACCGGCGCCTATATAATTTTGCTCCTGTAACGCCCAAAGGTTGACTGGTAGATAATGCCATAAGGCATTAAGTCCGCCTTTGTACACGTTTGTGCATTAAGTTTCAATAAATAAATAAATAAAATAAATTAATTAAATAGTCTATGATACCCAGAAAACAATCATCATTCCCATTTTTCTCTCTTTTCATTATTACGAACCTATTGACACCTCATTAATAAAGTAGGATTAGTAGTTTAGGCGCTACGATAGAACAAACAGACAATACATACATACGAATACATACATAGACTTCCAAAATCATTGCCCTTCCATTCACTTCGCGTTAGTGGGGTAAAAAACATTACAGGAATGCAACCTCAAGTTCACATTATTTCAATATTTTGAAAGCTTAATGTGAATCTGAATTCTACCACATTATGTATGTAAATAGTATAGGTACGGTGGACATTGTCAGGTTTCATCGAACATAGATTACAACTGAGACAATTTTGGGTCTTGGGTCGTTTATTTTCGCAATAAATTCGCTTTTAACATGCAAAGGTTTTAATATATTCCTGTGTTAACGAAATATTTCACTGCACGAACGTCACGACTGCAAAACCCTTTTGCGATTGTATTAAACTAGTTTTTACAATAACAGTGGACATGGTTGGTTGCGACACAACTCGTGTTAGATTGTCAGGGTGTGGTTTCCTCGACGTAACTGGTGGTGATAAAATAAATATAGCAGATACAAATTACTGTGTGATATCGTGAGATAAACGCGATCGTTGGATTTATAGAAGGCTGCTCAAGTTCATCTTCTTTGTTTCGATTAATTTAGGTCAATGAGAGGTTTTATAGTTTTCATTTATAGGGTTCCGTAGTAACTATTAGGAGCCCTTATAGTTTCGCACTGTCCGTCCGTCTATCCGTCTGTCCGTCCTCCTTTGCTAACTTCGGTAATTATGAATAAAAGTAGATGGGTATAGTCATAACTTATAGAGTATATTTTTGACATTAAATAATAATAAAAAATTATATCAGGGGCGACTTTCCCATACATGTATACAATATACATGACTTTTTTCAGTGGCGTGCACAGGATTATGACACTGGGCATGCGGCGAAGTACTCGGTCACAAAAACTTTTTCGTTTATAGATTTTTAGCATAGCTACAGCCAAGCGACGGATCTCTAAGTCGAAACCATGCCAACAGAGCAAGTCTTAGATGTTAGACTATTCATGTACATCTTCTACGGCAACGCAGACAAAACAGCGATCGATCTAAGCGAATCGAGCGAAATTCTAATAAGTAAAATAATAAGCATATTTTAAAATATTATAACTACTCACCAGTCAGCTTCAATTTTCACATATTAAAGGTTCCGGTTACTTGAGATTACTATATCCCGATGTAAATTACTAAATAATATGCAAGGAAAACAATATAATTTAATCTTGTGTACACAACCACACAGCCAGTTATACGTTTGATAACTTTTAACATGAAATTTTCGAGTTACATTATTTTTTTGCTGGTTTAATTGTTGTTACTCGGGTACACACCTACCTTTAGACAGAATTTGAATCTTTTCACTGAACGACAATTGTGAGAACTTGTTATTTTTAATTTTTTTATAAACACACATTTTCAAAACCCACAGTCAAATAACATTTAAAAAAAAATCGACTAACTCACTAGTAAAAGCAAATCACTACAATTATTATAGAAACTCAGTAATAAACTATTAAATGTACACACTTTCAAATGTTAAAATGAAAAATCTTTTAAGAAAACTATAAATAAACTGGAGCGATTAAATTGTAAACAATGCTTATCACATGAAATATGCAATATGGCCCCCGCGAAAAACGTTTCTTCTATTTAAACAAATAATACCTTACTAAACAAAAATGCATATTGTGCGTACATGATTCATTAGATTCGCGTCGTATTGTTTTTACTCGGATTATAGGCAACGAATAATTTCCAACAAGCCAGTTCGGCGGTTTTCGGAAGCGATCGGATAGCCGAACCGAAGCTCTCGGCTCGGCTCTCGGTTCGGCCATCTCCCGCCGCATGACTTACGCTGTTTATTTATGTCGATATTCATGGGTGTGTGCGTTTGCGAAGTATGAAAATTACACACACATGCGATGATTTTTCCTGTAGAACTTAACGGCATTAGTTGCTATTTATAAAATATTAGGCGTTTTTAAGTTATTATATTTTTAAATTAATTTATTTACTATTAATTAAAGTCATCTAAAACTTACGAACGTTTTATTAAAATATCTGTGAATGACAAGTAAAGCCAGTGCTTTATTTAGAAATGCAGTCATTTCTGCCTATATGGAGCGCACGCCCCTGACTTTTTTTATAATGTAAACCATTTTCAAGTAAACGACTTCCAAAGTGGTTTACAGGGTGGTTCCCCCTGGTATGTATTTCTAAACTATGAGAGAAACTAACAATTTTCTATGCTGATAGGTTCTGCTAAATACTCTTTAGCAAAATTTATTTTGACCGAAATCGGACAATAACGTTTGAAGTACAGTTACGGAACTCTCCTTAGAAATGCCCCATGCTCGTGGTTAAGTTTTCATCAACAATCTCGAGTAAAGATGTAATGGCGCATTTCGAGGCAACAATGACTTTAAATATTATTTAAAGACTAGACGTTGCCCGCGACTTTGTGCGCACAAAAGTTAATCTTGCGGAAACTGTACATTTTTCCGCGATCAAAAGTAGCCTAAGTTCTTCCCCGTGGTCTACTCTATATCACTGCCAAGTTTCATCAAAATCGATCCAATAGTTTCGGAGCCTATTTAATGCAAAGAAACAAACATACAAACAAACAAACTTTTCCTCTTTGTAATATTAGTATAAGTACATGGTGATGAATTACTGTTTGGCTCTTATAGGCTCTTGTTTTTCTTCCTCTTTTTATTCAACACGGATGCGTGAGGATTTCCAAACGTACGCGACAGGTGGCGACAATAATGCGTGATTGACAATAGAAGCCAACCCACCTCTTAACCGTGGGCGTTGAGGATGTGTATTCAAGTTTTAGTAGATATCATGAATGTTCTTATAAGCTTTTCTACTTTGTAGGTCTTAGTGTCCGACCGAATGTTCGGATTCGGTTTCGGTCGAGCTTCGGCAAAAAACGGGCTTCGGTTTAGATTCGGTTTCGGCGGCAAACTGCCGAAACTACGGCCGAAACCGAAACTGCATTCGGGAGTTATAGCGCCGTGATCGGTCAAGTTCGGCGCTTTGAATTGCATCTCAGCGACGATGACATTTTGTTACAGGACATAAGTTCTGTTGCATTAACTCCAGATAGGGTAGACAATTTTTGTAAAAAACTCATTGTAGTTTATTTTCAGTTAAATAAATATTAAAATTTAATAGTAAATGTATTTGGGTTTTAGACCTTTACGGTTGGTATACCTAATTCACAGAACCACTAACTCGCGTTTTATCTAAACGTCATCTCCAAATAGTTAATAGCGCCCTGCACACTTAAGTTCGGACCGCGGATCGGACTGCGTTCCAAATCGGGAGGAAACTGTGTGGTTTGGACTGTTGATCGAACTGTCGTGCTAATTACGACTAAAAACGCGTCACGTTCTGGACCGCCAGCGTCATACATAATACGTCATAGCGCACGGTTTGAGCAGGGGAAAATGCGCTGTCATCGACATGCCAGATCAGACTGTCGGCCCCACGCATTTACACGCTTGATTCGGAGCGCGGCGCTATTAGGCTCACGAGCTGTTTGCCTATCTCGTGTTTTGCCTAATTCGATTAAGAACCAATTCGCTGTACACCTAAATCTTATATGGCGTAACTCGTTAAGCCTACAATTTTGTACATAGATAAGAATGATGTTTGACCACATTTAACTGTCACACCACAATGATAATTTTACGATATTCTATTGGAACTAACTGTATGGTTAATAGGGCTAACGCTCGTTTTGCCTACTTCAAGATTTGATATAGGCATAACGAGAGTTAGACATTTTGTGAATAAGGCATGCCAAGAGTAAAAGATTTCAGATACATCATATTATTATATAAAATATAATTCTTTTGCAATAAGCAATAGTAAATATAGTGCTATTTCGTAAGGAACAAGTTGAATAGTTAATTTTGTATTGGGATGGATCATGTATCACCCCCCCCCCCCCCCCACACTCTTTAGTACATTTCTTCACCGCACTTTTGACGGGTGAAAGATAAAAATAAATAAAGACCGACTGATTTTAATAACGTCTTCTTTATTTTTTTACACAAAATGTGATCCTTGTAAGGAAGCTTCCTCGGCCGAAACCGAAACCGAGACCGTTGCCGTAATTCGTTTTTGGTTTCGGTTTCGGTCGTAAAAACTAGTTTCGGTAGGACACCAGTAAGTTTTATAGGTAGTAAATAGTAGAAAATGAGTAAAGGTTAATTCGTAAATCAGTCAAAGATTTGTGGGAAATAAAAGGAATGGGTTATTATTGGTATATTATGGGTTATTATTATTATTGTTTTTGGTATTCCCTAAGATCCAAAATAAATATTTAAAAAAAAAAGATATCTTAGATTCTTTAAGCTTCGAAAATCTTAGATTAATTGACTTAACTATCATCAAATCAACACAAACAGGCATTAAATGATCAGATTATTTTACAAAGCCTCCAGGGCACACTGGACACAGGGTCTTGCTGACAGGTAGGTACGCCATTGTTTTCGCGCGGTATAATATAACGGGCCGGGCCGTAGTCGGCCGTTATGTCAGCAATATCGCAATTGAAAGCCAACACAAACAGCGGTTAGTGTGCTACCGACGCCTCGTAAACATCATCATCAGCATGCAGGCCTTTAGTAACCTCAAAATCTTAATTCTTAGGGTACCGTACCCAAAGGGTAAAAATGGACCCTTATTACTGAGACTCCTATGTTCGTCCGCCGTCCGCCTATCTGTCTGTCACCAAGCTATATCTCATGAACTGTGACAGCGAGACAGTTGAAAATTTGTTGCCGCTATAACAACAAATACTAAAAACAGAATATAATAAATATTTAAGTGGGGCTTCCATAAAACTAACGTGATTTTTAGCCGTTTTGTACGGAAACCTTTGTTTTTACTTCATCGACGCGATTCGAACGAAGCACCAACGTGCTAACCACTGAGCCACAGAGGTCGACAAATAGCATCTTATAACTATTATAAAAACATCATTATATCATGTTACGAATTACGATTTAATGCTAGAGTGTCAAAAGTTAAAACGAAAACGAAAGCATCTCTAACTTCCGGATGTTTGGGCGGATCTAAATAATATATTGATCGAGACGAAGCTCTATTAACATAATATGATAATAGCGTTATATAATACGAATAGCCTAAAATGAATAATAATCTAAGCTCGTATTTAAATTATAACGAGGTCAATATTCAATAGGTTATAATTAAATTATTGGCTATTGTATAAATTATAGCATGACTTTTAAAATATGCTTTTATTATGATTATATGTAATAAATTGCATGTGCTATTATTATACTGGCATTTCATTGCACAAGACGAATTATATAAGGCCTACAATAATATCCATCACAGTATAATGTACTATGTGACTATTCATAAATAGTTTTGGAATAGACATAATAGAGTCGTCTTTTGCGTTAAATATTTCTATACAAAAATCTCGATGAAACTTGTAGTGCCCTATACTGCCCTACGTAAGTAACTCCTGCACAGAAATCAATTGTAATTCAATATTGACCAATGGTTTTTGTTTTTTTGCTACTACACGATTTTTGGAGTTTACCCCTTATGAAACGATTTTCATATAATAAGCCCGGGGTACGAAAGTCTATGGGAGTAAAATTGAATACACGATGTCACACGGTCATACCGTCGGTCGCTTTGCATTGCACACCAAATTTTACTTTTTTGAGCACCTAAACTCCAGTCGTGTGTCGGAGCTGACACACACTATTATTATTGACGACCTCTGTGGCTCAGTGGTTAGCGTATTGGCGCTCAAGCCGGAGTTCGCCGGTTCGCGCCAGGGATCAAAAAAGTTTTCTGTGTCATGGATGTATATTATATGTGTATAATAATAAAAATACTAAATATAAGTATAGTATAAAAAGTATTAAATATATTTCCGTTGTCTGGTACCCATAAAACGAGTTCTTATATCTATTATCAATACTAATCACGGGAACAGACTGACGTGGTGTGAAGCGTTAATAGATATTATTAAATAATTATTATTTTCTTTCGATTTTGAACATGTAACACGAGTACTAAGAGTTCTAAGACCAACGGAATATATACATTAAAAAATTCATAAAATCAATTACATTCGGTCAATCCGTATTAAAGGAGTTTGGTCAAAGAATATATATTTTATTGCTGCTATGTGTGCGTGCGGCGTGCACGGAATGTGGGTTTTTCAAGCCAGGACTAAGCATTCACATAATTAACAATTTAATATCATATTAAGAAAGATTTGTATAACGCGACGTTTGAATTTTTGTTGTCAACCTTAGGCTTACGTCAACATGGCTGACATTCGCCGGTACTTGAGCTGTCATTTGTAGAGAATGTCACCACTGTGGTTTGGTTACAGAGTTACGAGATTTTTTTATATTAGATTTTCTTAAGTTGAATCCTTTGGTCCGAGCTATAGAGCCATTGTATGAGTTATTGTATTTAAGAGTCATTGCACCCGTAACCGGTACCATCAACCCACCTTGACTCTTGAGCTACAATTGTGTAAGACCTGTCTGTGGTCACAAAATTAAGCTACTACGTGTAAAATATTATAATTTATATCAATAGTCGTTGTATTGAAAATTTCATGTTATAGTCCGTTCAGATTCTATTTAACCTTAACGTAGACAAAGGGAACATAATAACACTAAACCAAAGATTTTTCAAAACTAATATAAGCTATGACGTACATTTGACAGAATAAATCTTCATACAAGAAAAAGTTACGCCATCTTGATTTCACCATACCTTAAAATGTCAAGCATCTCGATTTTACCATACCCCAAATGTCAAATGGCCCTAAAACTCCAAAAGTGCGTCCATTTAAGCGGGGACAGTTGATGTCTCAACATGCCTCGTCTGTATTATAATACATGTATAATGTATAATGCCTCGTCTGTATTATAATACAGACGAGGCATGTTGAGGCATCAACTGTATTCAAATAAGCACTAAACACTGTAATGCACTAAAAATTACTAAGTGCCACAATAAACAAATACAAGATAAAATAAATAAGATACGCTTAGATAAAATTGGATCTGAAAATAGTATACAACTATATAATAGCTAGACATGGAAGGATAAAGCACTTAAGCCAAATCTTTATACAAATAAAAATTTTACACGGCAAGGTTTTAATTGTTTGGTGTAAATAAAATATACTAGGGATTTTGTTTTTATTATTATTTAGTGTATAATTATGAAGTGCACAGATATTACAATAATTATTTTTAGCCTATTATTATTATTACTATAATTATCGGACTTAAGTTATATCGAACACAATGAAAATGCTACATAAGTGGTTTTTACCGCGTAATATGTACATGCCTTTTGTAGCCCTAACCTAATGTAGCTTACATTTATTTTTCTAATTATAAAATAAAAACACAAATTATGTAGATGAAACCTAATATTAGATAGTTACTTATTTAACACTCACTCACTCTCTTCGGAATCTTGTAAATCTGGATCAATGTCTAATGTATCAGCTGTAGTGATCAAATTTTGGTAAAAATTGTGAAAACATTCCGGTATTAAAGGTAATAGCGATAATATGTCGCGTTTTTTTTCGACACTTATCGGTACAGGCATTGTGGTAATAGGTAAAAAGGTGAAGCTTTTTTCTTGCCTCGTAACTCGTTTAAAGTTTATCGTTTTAAAATCCTCATCTCTCGAAAGCTATGTTTTGTATTTTATAACACCGTAGTCGGCGTCATAACATAGCCACTTCACATCATGCCATTTAAAATTATTGCCCTCAGTATCTTTTTTTCGAGAAACCAGTGGGCCTTTCAAGAGACTCGCAAAATCAAAAAAATCAGTCTGACCCATTTCTTTTACAGTAAATTTTTTGCTGCTTGAGCGTACTAATTGCAGCCAATCATGTGGGTGATAAATTTGTAATTCTGTCTTTTTCTTCTTTTTTTCTATAATAGCATGGTCTAAATCTACCTCCATGTGTGTATGACCTGGTACCATAAACTTGTGATGTATACATTTTATTGACGGCTTTAATTTCAATAAGTGAGTAAACATTGCAGCCACGTGGGAGTTCTTATTCTGTCCGCCACAAGTATCCGAGTATAAAGTAATATCGGTAGTGTGCTCAGGTAGATTTTGTAAATATGCAAATAAACAAGATGCGATTTGATTAGCACCTCGGCCTGAAATGGCCTCATGCCACATGTGGTGCGTTGAGTTCCCAGTTGCATTGTCGTGTACAGTTAAGTTAAATGTCCATAGCTGTCTTTTGTAAAAAGCTACAGACGATTGTAATGCCGGGGTTGGCAAACATTGTTGTAGGTCAAAAGACAGACACTTAACTCTATCGTTTGCAGATGCATTTTGTTTATCGACTTGTTTCTCTTTATACGCCATATCAGCAGCCAAGAGACAGACAGAAGACAACAGAATGCGACTCACAGTCGCATTCTGTTTGAATTTTTAATTTAGTTGCTTCGTCAGTGGCAATGTTGAGCTTCATTTTAAAAACGTCGCAGTTGTGACACGTGTCAACTTTCGGTTTTTAAAACTTAAATTCAATAGATGGAATTCTCTGCGGTATATTTTATCACTAACAGGGTTTTGATGAGATGCTGAATACAGTGAATACATTTTCGAAATGGTCAAGTGCGATGGTAAATATTTTCGGTTGCTTTTGCGTCTAGTATAATGGCTTTCATACAATGGAAAGAGTTGATATGATTAACAACCTCTTGAATTTTTTCTTCAGAATGTTTGTCTGAAGGTGTAGCCTTTCCACGTTCATCAGTTTTCACAATGCCACTCACGCTGTTACGTTTTTTTAAACCAATTAATTTTATAAAATTATCACTTACTGATAGGGTTTTTGTGAAGCAACCTTGACATACGGATATCTTTACATTATTTATATTAAAATGATACTTGTATGTATACTGTCTAGATTTTTGCTTTTCTACATCTTCAGTTCGACGTCGCTCAGTTTTTTTTTCTTGTATGGTCATCAATGATGAAATAAATGCAGCCCTTAAATTATACGAACCGAGATCCCAAACCTCTTTATGAATAATTGCACGCTGTTCGTCACTTATTTTGTCTCGACACTTATTTCGACAGTCAGGTAATTCTTGAAATTGGCGCTTTTCAATTTCTTTTTTGTTTATTTTCTTGCTTTCTTTTTCTGCTGTGCACTGATTGAACTTGTTGTTGCACTGGGGCATCTTCGATATTTTCAATTGAAATATTTTGTGCCGATAACGGTATATCTATTGATGTCTCAAGAACAGCGTCACCTAGCTGTGTGAGTAAGCTCGGACTGCCTGGAGAGTAGGTGGGATCAGTAACAGAATCGTCGCTAGAAAAGTCACCTAAAGTTTCATCAATGGCCGGTTTTTGAGTGCCAGATATACTTGGCTGTGAATTATTAAATGGATTTTCATCACCTGAAAAAACCATCACATACCTTCATTTTCAGTATTTAGGGCTAGATTCACTAATTTCCTCCCTCTGGTATTCATTTCGCCAAACTTAAATACAACACAACCGTCACACAAAATTACAAATCACGACTAATGAAGAAATTTCTTTAACTGCCACTCGAAATGTTCGTTGTCATCTTAAAAAAAATATTATAAAAAGAGGATACTTCATTTAACAAAATGTCACTCGCAACAAAAATAGGTACTTATCAACTAAGCACTTATGTCCGATTTACGAGCTAAGCCGCTGAAAAAGAAATCATAATGCAACGATAACAACCACTTAAGTCAAGTTAAGTTCTTATTATCGCCGCTCGCTGTACAACTCAAACATAAGTTATATGGTGCAGGCATTTTTTATATTTGAATTAAGCCTCGTTGACTTACGTGCTTATTCCAGCCGGTGTATCGAACAAAAACATGATGCCTGTGACTTTTGTGCAGATTTTGACCAAAAAATGACTTAAGTTTTTTTGGCCGCCGTGTCTAGTGCCGTAAGACTATATATACAACTATATAATTTTCTATTATATAATTTCCTATATAATTTCCTAGTAGGAAATTATATAATAGAAAATTATATAGTTGTATATATAGTCTTACGGCCTGTTTCAATAACCTATGTACCAATAACTATTTGTTAGAAACGTCAAATTTGTATCGCAAAAAACCGGCAAACGATTGAAACCGATAGATAGGTTATTGAAACCGGCCATTAAACTTCTTTATTGCAACCACAGTTTAAATAAAAGAACTCGTTTTATATTACTGTCACTCACGTAATCTTGAACAATGGCTCGCCCACGCAGGACAATTACACTTTAATTGTGACCTATGTGTATGGCTAATGATATGAAAGCCATATTAGGACTGTCAAACTACCGTTCATGTACATTACTTCAGCACTGATTCATAAACTTAGCTTATCAACCGCCTACGACAGACAATTGTACGTTCAATTGTTCATTTTTAAAACGATTGTGAGATTTACGGATTGCGACAGTTCTTATTACAAAATTTTAAAAAGCAATTTGCCAGCCAGTGATATTTTATTACTTGGCAAAAAATCCGACTGAAAGTGCAGTCGGTTTTTTTGCCACAACTGAAAACTACAATTTACTACAGATTACTCGAAAATGGCTTACATTAAGTATAAAAAAGTCATGTATGAAACCTTGCCTTTATTTAAAAGTACTTATTCGACGATATGATGCGATGGAATGAAAAAAAAATGATCCCCACTTCACATGTATGGTTAATGTTATGGCTACCCCTAAAATATAAAATATTTTTATTTCATGATGTCAAAACCGAGATCTATACACAACCTAAAACTATATCAAATTTCGCACATTTATATGCATAATTACAGAAGTTAGAAGAGCGGACAGACACTCAGACAAACAGACGGACGGACAGAGCGAAACTATAAGGGTTCCATCAGTATCATGGACCCATAAAACGTAACTCTCCTATCACTAGATGCAGCGTCTTTTCGAGTTCTTTAAGACTTATACACAAAGGAAAAGTCTGATTCTACAATACTGGCCGATGTATAATAATAAAATGCTACTCACATGCTAAAGTGATGTTACAGTCAAGGGATGTACGGTGAGTGCCACAAGCGTGCCACAAGTGCCACAATCCGCACCGAGCCGACATTCGGATGAGTTTGATTGGCACTGAGTCACTGATGCTTGTTTGTAAATAAAGTCGTGTGTCATATGACGTAAAGAGTGCGTGAATTGTGATGCATAGTATTTTACCATAACTTTCCAACGTCTTTTACGATTGAAAATAAAGATTCATGTCCCATTCGATTAAAATTTATTATTGCCATGTATAATTCATACTCAATTATTATCTAATAATTGTTTGTAAGTCGATATAAGGAACCAAAGCTTTTTTAAAGACTAACTTAGCATTAACTCTGCCTCGTGATTTCCTAATAATAAAATAGCATTAGCAGGTAGATTCAGTTTTTGTTACACGTACGCTTTGGGTTCGCCATGCAACCACGTGGAAATGTTAGTTGAGAAAAAATTTATGTCGTCATCGAACGAAAGAAACGCGATATCAATGTTACTATTAAACACTTGTGCCGTAAGACGAATCAGTAAAAATAATACTCTTAAATTATTATTAAACTATTAAATAAAGTATTGTTATTCACGATACAAAATTCTTGTTCTCGTAAATTGGCAGTTATTTATAGAAATTATTGTTATCTGCTAGCATTTTCCTTATAATATTATAGAGAATTAAACAGAGAACGTATTTTATCTATTTTTTCAATATGGATGCATGGATGAAACATTTTATAAAATCTCTTTTTTAGCAATATTATTATTAATAGTAAAATACTAAAACAACATTTTTGTTGTTTTAATCAGTATTCTTAGTATGGGTGTAGTGTAAAATTTTTTTTTAAATATATGGTGTCGGCCTACAACCACTTGCCAGTGTCAAGTCAAAAAGGCGGGAAATAGAACTCTCGTTTCAATTTTCAACACCGTATTCCTAAATCGTCAAGTCTAAAGTCTAGTCAAAGTCCAAATAAATAGTCAGTTCTGTCCATGAGTCATGTGAGTCGATTCAGTAAAGTGGTAGAAGCTTTACTGAAAGATCCTAAGGAGTTTTGGAGGGAACACAAAATAGCACGTTTTTAGAAGTTGTACCACTTGCCCACACCTGTGCACGTTAACGAATATTTAATGGTTAATATTCTACCAATATTATACATTAAGAACCGAAATAACACAAATTTATGAGGAAATACAAAAACCACAACGTCACCCATTGAATTCCCCGGCAAAACTCCTAAATTAAATTTAATGCATTATAACGAAATGTCAGACGAATGACACTTGTAAGTGTTAATTTCATTTTTATTATCTTAAAAATAAAATTGTTATTAACAATAGAACGCACAGTCGATAAAAAAAATGTTGAAGACATTACGATATGTGAATATCTTTCGTTGCGTTACAAGTTTGTAAATAGAATCCACGTTGTGTGCAGTAAAATAACTCCAACCTATATCCTGTGGCCCTTTCCTCGTGTAATTTATGAATCAATTGTACCCCGCCTCGTCGAATTCCGAGACGCTTCCTCTGCCATTCCACGAACTTTTTGCCGTTTAGTCATGTGCAAGGAACTGTCCATAAAATGTATCTAATAAGATATATCCTCTATTATTTTCATGAAGTCGTCTTGAGACATGAAGGAAGCTATTATTTAATTAAATTTCACATTCAAATCCTGTAGGAAGAAGGCCTACGCCTTATCCTATAGGGTAACTACACTAGTTTGTGCTGTAACCATAACATACCCATATGATAATACGTGATTTGCTTAGGGAGGTGATTCAGTGAGAGAAAGCACTAAGCATGGGGTGGGGGGAGGAGGTTTACGTTTTTGTCACGTAGTCAACATGTTATATGATAATCTCGCGCGATAGCCACTACCTAGTACTAGGTGAAAAACGGGGGAGGGGGGCTGGGCATATACTACGAATGGTCACCGTGGGTAAAATATGGGTAAAAAGTGGTCACGACTCGCATACTATGGGTACTTTCCCTGAGCATGTTACAGTATTAATGGTCAAATACATACCTACCTATTTCATATTATGATATATTTTACGTAGTAGGTACTCCTAAGACTACAAGAAGTTGTTTAATTTTCGCATTTTCATTTTCTTTTTAGGGAAGAACAATAACATGTTTAGAGTTTACATAATTTTAAAATGTTGCTGAATTCTATATTTATGGTTTAGAGTTAAATAAGAGCGAATTCTTTTGATGTTAATGTTACGTAAAGACATAAATTTTAACGCTAAAAAGTATTATGAATATTTATGTGGGCACGCTGGTGACTGGTTTGTATGATAGAAAACGTATTACTTAATAAAGTTCGCATATTCTCGTACTTATAAGTATATCGGTTTTACAAATATAGCCAGTTCTTGTGGTTCTATTGGCATTTAAGCGTGCGGAATTTCGTCAGAAAAGTTCCCATGCGTTCGCCGATGTTATATAATAATTTATCAACATGATTATTATCAATTTATTATTCGTATTGCTTAATCCTTTTGCTATATATAGATGGACTGAGTGACCTAAAATAGATTATATTTTTTCAGAAAATTAGGAGCCATATTTACTCTCGTCTTATAAACGAACTTTTGAAATCTTCAGTCTCTAAAATTTTACATGATCAAAGTTATTAGTTCCAGGCTGGGGTTTAATAATTATTAGTTATCTAGATTAGTAAAACTACTTAAATTGCATCGGTGCATTCGATAATGAATATTCTAACACCTTACGTCCACATTGTAATTTGTACCCGTATTTGCAGATATGTGAACTTGATAATAAATTAATATTCTCTGTTCCAACATCTTACCGTATCCGAATTGTACCTACCCGTATTTGCAGGTATAATTTGCCCTTCTTCACGTTCTGAAGAAGAATAATGGAAGATCGTAGATATTGAACCATAAATATTGTGTTAGTTTTGTTAACTAGTACCTACTCATGACCATGATTAAAAATAATATAAAGGGCAAGTATGCAATTGTTTTTCTATTAACAACTGTATCATTCAAAGACTTGGCATGGTCTTTACAACTATAGAACTGCGAATTCGTCCTACCCTACAGCTCAGATAATAATAATAATATAATAATACGCCCTAAGGACGCTTCCACACCACGTCAAACAACGGAAATATATATAATACATACTATTTACATATTTAAAATTGTTATTATTTTTTGTTCCTTTGGAGGTATTCAAAGCCGCAATCTCCGGGTTGAGTATCAATGCGCTCAACCAGTGCAATCACTGAGCCACAGAGGTCGTCATATGATCTAATTATTATTATTCCAAAGTCATTAAAAGAAAATTAAACTGATTATGATATTAGTCCCGTCACAATGATCATTATTTATATAACTACAGTTATACAATCTATTTAGTTACGTTCGCTTGTTATAGTTAACTTCATACGTTTAATCACAGACGGATTTCCATTAGCAATTAGCCTGAATATTCTACATTATGCGGTTTAACGTTAGTTTTCTAATTCATTATCAGTAACAGTAAAATATTTCTGAAAATGTGAGCAGAGATAGAGTTACTTGCTCTACCTCTAACTTTTAACTGGATGGAAAAAGGATTTACGCCGCACGATATCCGCCGCATGGCTATAATCGACCTGTCATCGACATCTTTGACGTTAACTATGCAGTTTTATCTTTGTGGCTTGTAGCGGGCATAAGACATCAAGTCAGACCTGAGGCCTGAGGGTCAACTCTGCTAAGTAAAACCTGCAATAATACAATTACAATCAAGTCCCAACACGCTAAAACTGCCAAACCGGTATTCTCGTAAACGTTAAAGCACCGTCTAACGCCTCCTGTCTAGTCAAACTAGTCAGACTAGTCAAACCTAGGAGCGTCAGAGCTTCGAGGTTTGACTATAAAACCTATATGAAAACAACATGACCTGCATGTAATAAATAATTATCACTTCCTCACTTATTTTACATCATTCTTATTATACAGATAAGCCTCGCATAACTTTAGTAAACAGGCAAAAATAGTATATTCTAGACCATTATTACCCTCAATTCGACGAATACGTTAATTAAATTTCGAAGTGCATTCAAATCCTGAACGATTTATTTAGTACTCGTGCCTCGGCGCACGCGCAGTGGCCTTTGCTTATAATTATGTATAAATTGTGTGCTGTAATTAAAAGTTATGCTGTCATTATACGCCTATTGTTCCCGTGACCTTTCGCGTGATATTTTCGTTTACCTCACTCGTATCTTCCTATTCACGTACTTCCGAAATATTTTTTTTATTGTTACATTCAAACACGTGAGGTTTTTGTATTCTTGGAATTATGTAAGCGTATAAACAAATTTGGGCCTTAACGCAATATGTTTTTCTTATTAGATATTAGTGTTTTATTCAAAAGGACACTTAGGCCCGTATTAATAAACCGTTCTCAAACTCGTTCTCAAGACCTTTCTTGGCTGAGACAGTCTCAAGTAACGATTAGCTTCTCAAGACGGTCTTTAATTCATAGTATGATCTCAAGACCGTCTCAGTTGATAACGTTATTGAGATCACTTACTCAACTTTTAAGCGTCATCTACACGACAAAGAACGAATAAAATAACGTTTCGTTTACACTTCTACAAAGAACGGATTTATTGATCATACATTCCTTCAATATTTCTTTTTAAAAATGTAATATTTAATAATATAAATACCAAAAAAAGTTTAGTCTGTATTCTCTATATTGATAAAACTGATTTTGATTAATTTTTACGTATATATTAATATTTATTATTGTCTAGCATATTAATATCCATATTTTTTTAACAACTACGTAAAACGGAATGCGGATCATTGCCATTCGGAAAAAGTTCGTCTTCATCTTATTCTTTAAAGTGGCTTAGTGATTCGCCAATGTTGTGTTGACGAAAACTCTGCCTTGTGAGTGGGTTTTATGAATAAACAAGGGCACGGTGTACAGGAGGAAGTCTGTTGAATAATCTAAAACCTAGAACAGACAAATTTAGGGCCAGTACCAAAGTATGTACATAAAGTTTCAGTAAAAGGAGTATATACAAAACACAGAACAGATTTAAGATTGATAGGGCGAGGAATTGTAGGAGGGAGGGATCATATAATGAGAAAAAGAGAATATGAAAAACTTCTGCTGTCAAGTGTCAAATCAAGTCAATTAATATAAATCAAATAGGTAATTCGTTTAATATAAATAAATAAATAAATATATTTATAAGATATATATAGAAAATATTTCTACTAATACTTGTCACTGGCAGAATGGTGCAAAACCTTTGCAACCGCGATTACCAAAAAAATCGAATAAACGATTATCAATCATGTATCAATATAGCATCTTTTTTTATAACTTTATTTTGTGATGAGTATGTAGTGTAAATTATGAGTTTGTTTAATCATAAATCTTTAGATTTTAATTTACATAATTGTAACACACCCAAAAACACCACAAATAATAATGTACTGTATCCAAATTCCCAAGCAAGCCGTTCTCAAGTCAAGGTTTGACTGTACCCACGAACAAGTAGTTTGACAGCAATGACAGCGTACTTGAGTAACGAGTCTCGTTTATTAATACGTTCGCACTCACTTGATACGCCGTACCTACAGCTGTACTTAAGTACGGTCTATTAATTAAAACAACGTCTTAAGTACTTTCTTGAGAATTGTCTTAGAGATAAGAACGCCTTATTAATACGGGCCTTAGTGTGAAATTAATTTTTAAAGAGCTGCATGCATATGCCATTATGTAACTTACAGTAATCTATAATAATTATCTTATACCTAATGGAAGCTCGGCGCGTATTCAATTATACATTCGAACGCTTCTTTTAAACTTTCTTAAAATGTGTTATTAATAATATAATAAATATGACTAAAATGGGAAAAATAATTATTTGTAAACAAAAAATTAAAACCGACTTCCAAAGTAAATATGAACAAAAAAGTATGAAATAAATCATAATTTTTAAATACTTCCCCTTTTAAATTCGGCTAGAAGATTTATTTCATACTTTTTTGTGCATTTTTACTTTGGAAGTCGGTTCAATTCATTCATCTAATTTATATATTAGAATACGTCTTGTTACATTAGCAAAATTTTTTTTAAGAAGTGTAAACATACTGAACATTTATGAGTTATGTAAGTAATACCATTTTATTTCTTCCTCCTGCACTTGAAGACTAAGCCGGAATGTCAGGGACACGTTGTAGGTGAATTTTGCCTTAACACGGTCTAGCGTGGCATAATTAGCACATTCGAATGCAACTAGTTGAGACTAAGCGCGAATTTACAAAGCGACGCGATGAGGTAACTATTATTTTGCGAACTTTTTGATGCTTTTCAAAGCAATTGTTAAATTTAAACAAAGGGAAGCTTAGATTAACGTTGTTGTGTTATAATAGTTTTAAATATTTTGTTTACAGTCATTGTGGGAAATGGCAACGTTTATGTAAATATTTTACTACAAATTTGGACAAAAACAAAAAAGCATACCTTTTCATTGTAAATATCTACGGTGATATTTTAACTCATTTAAACGAATGTTTTATAAAACAGAATTGATCATTTACTGATTATCTCCACTTCTCCATGGATATGAATAAAAATAATGAAATTGAATGACAAGAGTAAAAATTGTACAATCTAGTGGTATTTTGGTTTGTGGTCGCGATTTTTTCTAAGCGGGTAAAAACGCTAATGTCTTAAGTATCGTTATTTGACACCAAATTATACACCGAAGAAAGGCTCACGTTTGCGCAGGCGCATTCTTACGTCACAAGTTTAGAAATCCATTTTTCCTACACTCTTACAGGAAAATGAGAACAATTAGACAAACTCACGATCGCAGGAGAATGTTGATCGTGATGGCAAATCTCCTTTCGTGTCGTAACTGATCCGTGGTGTATCATTAAATATCATCTTACCATATCATACGAGTACGTTCCTGGTACATGTCAAAACAAACTGTTACTACACTTCCTATTGTGTTCCGTGTTATCGTTTCAAGAGCAATTAGTGGCCTAATGTTATACTAGTTGGCCAGGTTGGCCTAGATCAGCGTGATGCAAGATATTCAGTAGTTGTAACACTTACAATAAACACCTGGGAGATAGAGCTCGGTTGAGCTTTTATAACCTTATATATATGCTGTTGCAAATGAACAGTACCGATTATAATAGACCCGCCCCGGCTTCACACGGGTACAATACTGATACTAATACTACAGAATGTCTTTAAACCTCTAACAAAACGGGCGAAGTTTAGTCAAAACAAACAGAAACAAATTAATATAGGTACCTACTAAAACTCAATGAAATAAGTAGGTGGGTATACTTTTATCGTATGAAATACCTATACTCTTCAGGACTAACAATACAACAAACACTAAAATTTACTAAAATCTATTTAAAATATTTATAAACTATAAAAGTAGGTAAGTACTAAAAAAATAATAACTACTCCAAAACTTAAAATGCTACAAAACAAAGAAATCTCCCAGGTCGTCCCCACCAGGCAGAGTACCTAGAAGGCTCAAAGAGTTTCCTCGCTGGATTGCGATACTTATTCTCTGGGCCAGGTAGGTGCCGGCTCTGGGGTCTCGGGTGGCCTCAATGGGTTTTTTGGAGATTTCTCTGAAAAGTTTGTGCGCACCCAGACCCCATGTACTTAGGGGAAAAAAATAAATAAAAAAAAAACACTAAATAAATAGGTATTGAAGTATCTATCCATCATAGTTACAACGAACACAAAACAATTTTTTTTCCCAATAATTCTTAAGGATCGAGCGCGCATAATCGCATTCGGCCTAACTCAACTCGCTGCGCTGCGAAAACACGCGCTGTTATTTTGCGATAATTTCTAAGTTATTCATTTAAAGTATATAGTGTAGGGGTAAAATATTCTGAATGAAATGCTTAAGAATATTAACTCATTTAAAATGATAAGGATAAATACTGAATCCGTCTGATTAGCTTTACAATTACCGCATTAGAAATGATCATTTTTCTAAAAGATATAATGGATATAGCAAGTTATATTGTTTTGTTATATCTCATAGGGTTTAGGCAGCCTTTTCGTTGAAAGCTCCCAAATGGCTTAATTTTTTCCGACACCTCTTACAAATATCAATATATATTAGTCAAATGTACACAAAAACTAAACAAATTATATATGTAAACCTTCCAGAGGAATCGTTCTATCGATTGGTAACAACCGCATAAAAATCCATGTAGTAGTTTTTGAGTTTATCGCGAACAGACAGACAGACAGACAGACGCGGCCAAGGACTTTGTTTTATAATATGTAGTGATGTAGTGATAGCGGTCGCCCGCGGCTCCGTGCGGATGTCGGTTACCGCTGCAAAAAGCCTACCCAGGAATATACCCTATGCCCTGACACGGTCAGCAAAATAATTCCTAGGTCAATTCACAGACACCGACACTAACATCGACGACGCAGTCATTATCCGCAGGCTGCACAGATTGTCTTTCTGTGGATGTTAAAGTTGCTAATGATGAAAATATTTAAATGTAATTAATACTAAGTTTTCACTTCTGCCGGCAGTCCCGGAGTGCAACCCGTTGTTTTAGGATAGATAACTAAAGCGATTATTGTAGAGCTTCTCTATAAACAACATTTGACGTTAAATTATTTTCAGGTAACAAAATATACTGATGGTCGGGAGCCCCGACCCGTGATAGGGCAACGTAAAGTTGCCCATGCGTAAAACATTCTTTTCGTAAATCAATTCCTACTAATTTGAATGTTTGGCCCTGGGATTTGTTTATAGTTAGTGCGAAATAAATTTTTACTGGAAATTGGAGCCTTTTGAAGGGTATAGGCAAATCAGTAGGGATCATGGGTATTCTTGGTATATGAGCCAATTCACCAGCTGCAGGGCCGGTGATAATCCTCGCTACTATTAAATTATCTTTTAGCTCCTTTATAAGAAGTCTCGTGCCATTACACATGTTGGGGGGGCTTAAATTTCTGAGAACCATTATCGGCGTGCCAACTTTTAACGACAGTTCATGAGGTGGTAGCCCAGCGGGGTTCAGAGAATTTAAAAATTCCTGGGGGTAGTGCACTGCGTCCTCGATGTTAGTGACGGTGTCTATGGATTTATAGCACTTAACTTCACCCGGTACTTTCTGCATAATTAAATTGTTTATTTCGTTGACTGTTTCATTCCTAGGGGAAACTATTGTTCAAGCCAACGAAAATCATTATGATGTAAGTTTTCGATGTCAGGATCTATAGCATCTATCAGACTATCTAAATTATGGACTATTTTACCTAGAGACTCATCTAAAGTAACCGCATAATCGGTGTCCAAATTTAAAGATGGAAAAATTCCTTCTCCAAGTTTCAGCAGCTGTTGTGGAAAATTGCTATGCGTATATCCATGTAGATGAGCTCTCATATTGGTGCGCAAATTCAAATGTTGAACAGATATCCAAAGGTGAGATTACGCTGGCCAACGCGCAAGAGCGAGAAGTAAGACCTTGGAGGCCTTTGCCCAGTAGAGGGACAGTGTAGGTTGAATAAAATAATATTTTCTGCACAGACAAAAATAATTTGCAACCGTCGTGTTGGAAAATACCCGGGTGTCGGGTGTTTCCTCTTTGTAACTGAACCCAAATTCTCGTAATTAACTTACACTTTCATTTTACTTTCATTGAATTATAAATGGATCGTCTTGATATTATAAACTGATTTTTGGAGTTCAAAACGAGTTCAAACGTTGGTTTGTATATGAGAATACCATTTTGCAGTTTTAACATATCGGGACTAGATCGTTATTGTATTGCAGAATCGATCTTCTTATAAAAAAAAAACACCGAGACCGTTTCTTTGACAAAAAAAAACAAACTTTGTAATTGTAAATTAAGTAACAATAGGGAAAGTTAATCGAAGTGTAGGCTTGATCTCAACGCGCATCATATGGATTTCTATGTCATTGACTTATCATCTTGTCATTCTTAGCTGTCCGCACTGTTCATCAAAGATAAAAATATTAATTGTTAGGTAACAAAAATAAGTTCTTCATCATCTTAAAAATAATTACAGAATCAAACAAAAATCCTACTACTGTTTTTAAATGTAAGTGTTTATGAGGAAGGATGAATGGATGGATAGATTGATGTTTGTGACTCTTTCATGCAAAAACTACTGAAAGTACTTTGGCTCTGGATTACCTAAAACATAGGCTACTTTTTGGGATCTGCGATTGGGAGCCGCGGTCAAAAGCTAGTATCTAAGGTAGATCCTGCTAATTAAATTCGGCGATAGTACAGTTACGATCCAGTCCCGATATCTATGTTAAAACTGCAAAATGGTATTCTCAAAAACGTCGAACCAACATCAAACCCTTTTTGATTGGTCCAAACTTCAAAATCAGTTTATGATATCAAGACGATTCATGCATAAATAAATAAATATAAATAAATATCTATGGACGCTTCACACCACGTCAATCTGGCCCCGTGCTAAGTATCCGAAGAACTTGTGTTACAGGTACCAGAAAACGGGAAGTATATTTATTACTTTTAACCTATACATATATTTAAGATTTTTATTATATTATACACATATTTAATATACATCCATGACCCAGGAACACAGAAAAACTTTTTGTCCCTCGGCGGGATTCGAACCCGCGACCCCTCGGCTTGAGCACCAACGCGCTGAACCACTGAGCCACAGAGGTCGTCAAATATAGTATAATGTAAATATAGTAGTCAGTATATATCAATATAAGTAAAATAAACGTGTAAGTTAATTACAATTGGGGTTCAGATAAAAATGTTCGGTTTCAACTACTTGCTGTAAAATAGACGTGAACGAAATAACACACAATGACTAAACGAAAAATCTGGAAGTGGGCAGAAAATCTGCATAAAAGTCATAATCATAAAATATAGGATAATTTTGTGAATCATCTAACGCAACAAACAATAGAAGTCATAGTGGGAGGAATGCAGGCGGCGTGTATTACTCCTCAAGGGCATGAATTATTTTCTTCACGTCATAATTGAAGGTTTTAAGGAGCTCGTGAGTCGTGACTGCAAATGCGTTACACGGTACAAAAATGGTATAACTTTTGGTCTAACCCCATTACTAATAAAAATATTTAAACCATTGATTAGATAATCAGTGTCCTCGTCCTTTTCTATCAATTGACTTTTCCAACGTATCAGACAAAGACGGGAACATTGAATGGGCAATAGCTAATCAGATGTTTTTATAAATTTATTATTATGGAGGCATATCTAGATTTTTTTTTTGTTGCAAACAATACTTAATAAGAATTATTTTATTCCATTCAAAATGAAGTTGACCACGAGCAGTTTTGAAGTCGCAGATAGGCATCTTCTGTAGATAATTTACTGTGCCCAATGTCCATAAATATTGTAGACGAAGATGATATAGAAATTATATATAAAATTATATTCCGACTAAAACAAAAGATTTTACATTTCGATCGTTTGGAAAAGTCCAGGAAATTGTTTAATGATATAAGAAACGATTTGTTATGGATACCTTATGTATGCAACAATATCGCTTTAGAGGGCATCTCTTTTTTATTCATATTTTCCAAGGTAGTTCATAATAATAATTATTAATAATCGCACCTAATATGTATAAAGCTATTTAATAATTTTGCTGGTTATTAATTTTAATAAAGGAAATTGCAGTAGTTTTAACTTTAAATGGTATGCAGGTAGAACGTTCTTTAGGTTTGTTGTGATATGTACTACCTACATAAAAACTGATAGATTCTAGACAAAGACAATTTAGATCTAAAGCAAAGTATGACCTAGTCTAGTCGTACTAGTCTAGAAAATATTATAATAAAAGACAGGCGATGGCCTTATGGGATGGCCTTGTTGCAAAAAATTATTCCTAACTCCCTTAAATAGCATTTAGAAAGTGTCGTAGGGAATAAATATTTTTCTAAACTATAGAAAGATCTTGCTTTCCATACGCCGTTTAGATCCAATGTTATCTAAAATAAGTAAACAAAAAAACAAGAAATTCGATATATGAAGATCTCTCTTTACCACCACTATTTCACAATATTTGATCGTTAGCCACTAATACCGCCGGTAATTCGTATTCTCTACCAAAAATAACATTAAAGGTGTTTTTCTGGCTCTTTTCGCAGTAAAGCTACTACACAAGCGTTAGTACACCTGTGCTGAAATCGCATCACAGCACTGCAACAGAGCATTCACAGCAAACCATTCGTAGCACAGCATTTGCAGCACAGCATTCGCAGTACAGCATTCGCAGTACAGCATTCGTAGCACGGCATTTGCAGCACATCATTCGTAGCACAGCATTTGTAGTACAGCATTCGCAGTACAGCATTCGCAGCACAGCATTTGCAGCACATCATTCGTAGCACAGCATTTGCAGCACAGTATTCGCAGGATAACACGTGACAGAGCGCATAAGTTGCGCAACGCGGAACGCACTGTCCACTTACTGACTACATGGAGCGATTCTTACGTAAAACTGTATCAAAATTAGTATTCACAAGAATACTGATTTATTCACATCAATGTTACCTCATTGTTCTATCTTATAAACGTATTGAGCAAGAACTAATGTAAAATACATGTATGTACCTATTTCGGATTGTACAAAGTTTTGAAATGGTTTTAGAGCGCAACGCAATATCTAAAGTATAGTTTACTACCGATAGTATATTACTTTAAACTGCCTATAACTGTAAATTACGACACCTGCAAAGATTACTTAGAAAGTCAACAAAAATTGTGACCTTATAATAATTACCAATAACATTAGATATTATTATTTGTCATTTAAAACTACGTATTTTCCGAAATGATTAGATAGGTATGTGTTTATCCGTCCGTCGTCATACTAAATACGAGGGCGGCACTGAAAATTTCGGGAATCAAGGAAGTGACACAACATTACTATTTAAAAATGTATTTATTGCTTTTCGAAGTATTCTCCGCGAAATTTGACACATTTTTCCATACGATGGAACCAATCATTGAAGCAACCATTCCATTCGGAAGTTGGGGTCTCCAAAATGGCCGTTTTGTAGGCGTCCACAGCTTCTTCAGGTGATGAAAATCTCTGACCACGCAATTTATTCTTTATTTTAGGGAAAGTATAGAAATCATTAGGGCTTAGGTCAGGGCTGTACGGCGGATGGTCTAATAATTCTATGATTTCTTGCTCTAAAAACTCTTTTGTTCTGTGCGCGGTGTGAGAACTCGCATTGTCGTGATGGTGGATGATGCGGCGGTTGCAGTTCTCTTTACGGAGTTCAGAAACGACCTGTGGCAAACAAATGTTACCATACCATTCTGCATTAACCGTTCTTTGTCCCTCAAGAGGAATAGTCGCAACATGGCTGGTTTTGGAGACAAATGTGGCCACCATTTTTTTTGCAACACTCCGTGAACGAACAATTTTTGTTGGCTTTAACTCATTTTCGAACAACCAAACTCGAGACTGGTTTTTTGTTTCGGGTTCGTACGCGTATATCCAGGACTCGTCACCTGATACGATGTTGTATACAGAATTGGAGGATCCTGCGTGGAATCTTTCGAGAGTTCTGACGCACCAAGTAACGCGAGCTGCTTTTTGCTCTTCACAGAGCAAATGCGGTATCCATCGGGAAAACAACTTTTTTACACCTAATTGTTCATACAAGATTTCAAGTATTTGACTCATGCCAATGTCTAAAGTTGCCTGAATTTCGCGGTATGTCACATGTCGATCTTCCTCAATCAGCTTTCGCACAGCATCAACGTTTTCTTGGGTGACTGCAGTTTTTGGACGACCTTGACGGGGATCATCACTGAGCTTGACACGTCCACGTTGAAATTCAGCAAACCAGCGATAAATTGTGGTTTTGGATGGGGCTTCATCACCAAATGCAGAAATCATCCGGTCAACACACTGTTTTTGTGTTAAACCACTTCGAAAGTCATAATAAATCATCGCTCTAGAATTTTCTCGAGTCAATTCCATTTTCTCGACGACTAAACAAGTTTGACAAGACCTTGTGACAAGACCGAGAATCTTTTTTTAAATAAATAAACGGTATTCGATTTTTAAAACCAAGGAGTTTTAAATTAAAAGAAAAATTAATATGACAGGAGCAGTGGAAATATTCCATTCCCGATACTTTTAGTGCAGCCCTCGTGATATAAGTGAAGTAAAAACTTTTAGTACAGTTTTACGAGACTTGTGCAATTGGAAAAGTATGAAATTTGGTTGGTAAATTAAAGTATATGAGGAGAAATTTGTCCAGAAAGCTAATAGTATTATAATGCTTAGTAATACATAAAATTAACAAATATCACACCATCGTGCGTTTGAAAGATACAATTTTGTTACTCGTTGACGTCTGTCAAATTTTTATTTGTCACAAATTTTCTTTCTTTTTTTGCTATCTAAGCAGCAAAAGAATCCATATACAGTTAGAAATTAAAAATTATATTCAGAATTATTGTGGGCTAATTTCGACTGCAGTGTAATTTAAATCTGTTTATCTGTTTTTGCAGTAAAAGTAAAGTAGGTATCTTTTAATTATTGTTATTACCAAAAACAACATATCCTATAGGTGCCTGTTAAAACAGCAAGTTACGTAACTTCTATTTTTATTCCGATTAAACAAAGTCGGAGGCAATACCTAGTATGAAAACGGATTTATCCTTTTGATGATTTTGTGCCACTGGTGTTTAAAATGGCATGTTTTTCGTATTGCATTCGGGAGTCGAGTAAAAACTTGTAATGGATGACTTTCGCAACACGTCGCTTTGATGTCAGTAGGTAAGTGTAACTCCCACATAATTATACTTATTGTATTATTAAACACCAGCGAGAAATACATCAAGTTCTCGTGTTTATTTTGATTTGCTTTAAGTTTTAACAGAAAGATGAGTTAGATAAGTTTGCCTATTTTCCATGAAGCTGACCTAAAAACTTATGGACTGAGATCCCAGTCCCGCCAGACTCCCCTTATATTCTTACTGATATTAGTGCGTACAATGAACGTATGCATACCCGCCAGATCGTGCCGTGGGCCAATTTTTAGGTACAAGGCGCTAAAGTTGCGAAAAAATTGTATAGTGTATTTGTTTACTAAGATTCAGATAAAGTATCAATCTTATTTTTTGGATTCAGAATAACGTAAGGAACAAAACTTATTAAAGTGTTTTTTCTCTAAACTTAGTATGAACAGAGATTATAACCTTTATAGGTTAGAAGTTTAATGATTTTTATTTCTACGTGGACGACTGATGAATGAATGATGATTTCACTTTATAATATTCAAATGTCATCATCCTACTATAAATTTATCAGTAAGAATATAAGGGGGAGTCTAGCAGGGCTGGAGTCTGAGTCTTTATAGAGAATTAAAATACTGTGTCGTACATACTATATTTTATGAACAAATTCTAAATTCACGGCTGTAAAATCATAAGCGAATAACGTAACAAGTAGAATTTACACAAAGAAGAGTCAAACTCAAAACACATAAAGCAACTAAGCGCGTTGCACACATAAAGTTCAGACTGCGTTCCAAACCGCGGAAGAATCTGTGCGGTTTGGACTGCGGATTGAACTGTCGTGCTAATTACGGCTAAAATACAGCACAGTTTGGTCTTAAATAATACGTCAAAATACGTCATAGCGCGCGCTTCAAACTGTGCAAAATACGCTGTTATTGACATGGCAGATTGAACTGTCAGCCCCGCGCATTTACACGTTCGGTTCGGAGCGCGGGTTGGAACGGCGGGTGCTATTTCCCGCGGTCAGAACTGTACGTGTGACAGGCGCTTTTCTTGATTGTAAAGCTATGTACTCAAGAGGCACAATGGAAGTGGCTGTTGAAATTGTAATTTATTGTACAAATTCAAATTGTCACTCGATTTAGAATGTTCTATATTATTATGACGATCTCTTAAGGTATTGATAAATCGCCTTTGCGTAACACTGAAAAGTTCAAAAGCTAAGCAAGGTAGAGTTTATTCTGTTTGGTGCAGAGCAAATTTGGATTAGATTAGTTATAATTTTACATGTAACATTAAAATTTCGAAAATATTTGTTTTTCGTTGGATAAACTAGTTAAAAATAAAGTACAATACAAAAATTTAACAGAAAATAGTTTAAAGTTTAAGCTCATGATGAGTTTTGAAAACTTTGGATTAAAACACCCTGAATTGCAACAATGTTGCAAAATACAAAGGTCATAAGAATTACTGAAGCACAACTATGGTACTCGGTCGCTACCGGAAGCCAAGTATAAGGTACCCAGAGTTTTTAACTGCTTTGGGGTCCGAACTTTAAATAAAAGGATACCAAATGTATTAAATAGCTTGCCCAACGATATCCGACACGAGACCAAAACAAAAGCCTTCCAAAAAACATGTACAAACACCTTTTTACTTTATTACCTTATCCCGCATCCCGCACCACCTAAAACATTATTTTAATAATTACTCTAATTTTATTTTGCTTGTTTTTGTTATTACAACATCTCATTTTGTATTATTAGTATTATTAATGTTGTATCTTGTTAATTTTATTTTTATACTCTATCTCCCTATAATATTAAGTTTTGTAATATTGATTCTACAGACAAACTGAACAACAGTTTTGTAGGTCTTTATTTTATATTTTTTGTTTATTGGTATGAAGTAATAAATAAATAAATAATAAATAATAATTGAAGTTGGTGTGTGGCGTTTCACGTAATATTATAATAATATCATCATTATAAAATGTGCTGTCATTAACGAGAATTCGTTACAGTAAAGTCAAGTGGGAAAACGTGATAATAGATCATCTTTACCTATGAAATTGACGTTCTGCAGTACTGGCCATTTCAAATCAAAATAATTTTTGTTTGGCTAAGAATTCTAATTTCAAATTATTATTTTTTTTCCAAAAGTAGTCATTTGTTTATTGATTAGTGTTACATTTTCATCGCATTTCAATCTTTTTCGTCATCATGGATACGTTAAAATTCGAGTAATTATGGAATATGAGTACCGTCGTGGCAGCAACATGAAGTCGTCCGAAGACTTTGGTCGACAATGACGAATTAAAGGCGATTGTGGAAGCTGATGATACACAATCTACGGCTGAATTAGCAGCAGCTTTCGACGTTAGCGAAATTGGTCCAGTTGCGTCAAATTGGCAAGGTAAAAAAGCTTGACAAATGGGTGCCCCACGAACTCAATGATCGCCAGCGCCGTCGCCACCGATCGCCACGTCGAGACGTGCCTTGAACTGCTCAACAGACACAAATGAAGGAATTTTGAACCGTATGAAAAATGGATTCTGTTTGATAACCGCAAGCGCTCAGAAAGTTGATTGGATCCTGGTTCAGCACCTAAACAATGCCCTAAACGAAAACTTACCCCTAGAAAAGTGATGGTCACTGTTTGGTGGTCTAGCGCCGGTGTGATTCATCACAACTTCTTACCAAACGGGGTGAGCATTACTGCAGATATGTACTGAACTGAAAAACTGAAATTAAGAACTGAACACAATGATGGAGAAGCTGGCACATCTCCAACCAGCATTGGTCAATCGCTCGTCTCTGCTGCTCCTGCACGACAACGCGCGACCTCATACTACACAGCAGACGGTCTCCAAGTTGCAAGAACTGGGATTAGAAGCTCTCCGTCATCTGCCCTACTCACCAGACCTTGCGCCTACAGACTACTACTTTTTCAAGAATTTGGATAACTTCTTGGCGGGAAAAAATTCAATACCCGAGAGGCAGTACAAAATGCCTTTGAAGAATTTGTTGCTTCCCGTCCAGCTGATTTCCTTAAGAAGGGCAACAATAAACTGCCACTGCGTTGGCAAAGATGCATTGATTGCATGGGCGATTACTTCGATTAATACAAATAAAAAATACATGAAAAAAAATAGTTTAAATTTTTTCATACAAAACGGTAATTTCATAGGTAAATACCTAATATTACGAAAGTAATCAAAATAATATGTACACCCGGCCTTGCAAGCTGATGCACCTTTTTATTTAAAACTAGCTTTTGCCCACAGCTTCGCCCGCGTGAGAGAGTGTTCGTGGCAAAAATCTTCTTTAGCAAATATGCCTGTATTATAATAATAGCATAGATTAAAAATATATACTTTATAATAAATTATCACACGTACTTTTTAATTTTAAGAAATCTCTTACATAAGGATAATTAAATTGTATCCGTCTAACTAGCTTCTGAAAATACCACATTATTTCTGATCATTCTTTTAAACTTAACCTATACTTAAAACATAGACATATCTATGCCATCGCGGACGTTTTTGTAGACCACCTATAAACGGGAAACAATCCCACCATACATTGTTTTGTTATTTATCTCCAACGGGTTAGGTTAGGCAGAGTTTTAGTTCCCAGACGGCTTAATTTTACCGACACCTTCAACAGTTATCGTCATAAATCAAAGTACAAAAACTTAACAAATTATTATCGATCTAAACCTTCCTAAGGAACCACTCTGTCGGTAAATGTAAACGGCATGAAAATCCTTTCAGTAGTTTTTGAGATTAGCGCGAACATACAAACAGATAGACTCGGCTGGGCACTTAAGTATCCTATGTCCGTCTCCTGGTTCTAAGCTACCTCCCAACAAATTTTCAGCCAAATCGGTTCAGCCGTTCTTTAGTTATAAAAAGTGTAACGAAGACGACTTTCTTTTATATATATTATATATTCATGGTACAGTCAAGATAGAAAGTATAATTTTTTTAACTGACTTCCATAAAGGAGGCGTTTATACATTCGGATATATATATATATATAAGGGGTTCAAAGTTTTTGCTTCGCGTATTAATTTACAGGCTTACAGGTTATGTCAATGTTGATCCTTTAGTTCAGGGGGTTGTAGTTACCATAATTTGTGATGTTTTCATCAAATCAATTCAATTTTTCATCAAGTCAATCATGTCAATACATGTACAAATCATTAAGTACGTGAACGTATTATTTATACATGATTTTATTTGATAAAAATTTGTAAGACAAAATCGGTTCACACACGGCGGAATCATTGAACATACAAATATATATATATATATATATTTTTTTTCAGCCCTTTTTACGTAAATAATATGAATAGAGGAATGTGAAATTAGGCACAGTTAAAGTTGGAGGAGAAGTGAAATGTATTAATATTTTTAATGAATGCTTAAAAATACATTTAATTAATAAAAATAACGTTACACTCACTACCTCAGATTAAAACTCACACTTTGTCACACGTTGACGTTTATCAATCTGCCTTCACATTCACATCAGGCAAAAGAACCCTTAGAAAGTTTACACTTAAAAATTATAATATGAATGATGGGTGAATTTCGACAACTGGGTGACCACTAGTATAAATAAAAACATAACAAAATAAAGTAAAAATTTATATAAATTTTATATCACCGGTAAAAAATACTTTATTTTAAGTATTAAATCTTTAAAATTTTAATGGCCATTACGTTAGCGTAATTTTTAATGCTTTCATTGCTTTTTAGGTTAAATTAATTCAAATTTTAACGACTCAGTTCTACCATTTGTTTGAAAAAATATACTTAATGTACCTATTGCAAAACTACAAGCATTTATTTAGTAATTGTTCTTTAAGACTTTTTTTGACTAAGACAAGTGTACTTTATCTGTAATTGAAAGAATTTATACAGGGATCGATTAAATTCTTAACCGAAACCGTGCCTACATTTTAATGAATATTTAATATTTTTTTAATAAGTTCACGAAGACCTTAATTAGTGTAGTCACCGGAAGTTACCTATGACATTCTGTAATAGATTATGTTAATGAATAGTAATCCTAACATTAAAATTCTTAATCTTCTCGATATAATGCGTAATTGTAATTTTATGAGTTAAATTAAGCTGTTGAAATATCATAATCACTTTGGATATGCGTGCGTGTACAGTCACGAGCAGTCTCAACTTTTTAGGGTTCCGTAGTACTTTTATAGTTTCGCTCTCTGCATCCATCTGTCCGTCTGTCTTCCGTGGCGCTTACTTCTGTAGTTATGAAAAATGTAAATGGATGAAATTTAGTACACTCACACCCGGTTTCTGAAAGGCTAATCAAATAGCTGATGAACAAACACGTAAGTTGAGTTAATAGGCTTTCTGAAACGCTAATTAGTGTAAAATTTACTAATCATTGATCATCTTGACATGAAACATTTACGCCTTAAATAGCTTTCCAGAAACTAACAACAGCGTTTGACATGTGGTTTGACCACGGGTTTGACATTAGTTTTGTTAACTAACACTTTGATCAAATCAAAAGACTGATAAAGCTTTTCGCAACTCAATTTACAACAAGAGATTTGACAGCTGATCAGTTAATTTTGGCGATTTTAGAAACCGGGGGTTATAGATTACATAATATTAGGTCCTTAAATATGAAATTGGCGTTTTGTCGTTCTGGCCCCTTTGATCTCAAATATATCTCGTTTGGTTAAGAATTCCAATTTTAAATTTATACCGCTATTTACTCATGCATTTGTATTTTGAAAACCGTAATTCATTTGTTTTTTCCTCTTTTGGTTTTTTCTTTGCATCACTCTGTTTACAAAATGGAAAACTTGAAATATCGTATTATTTTCGAGTACGAGTTCCACGAATTGAGTGGAGCAAACCGACAAACGTGCGTCGACTGCTGCGTTACATTACTGAACCGGCACAATAATGAAGGGATTTTAAATCGAATCATTACCTGTGATGAAAAGTGGATCCTGTACGATAATCGGAAACGCTCATCGCAATGACTGAACCCTGGCAAACCACCCAAAGCCTGCCCCAAGCGAAAATTGACCAAAAAAGTTACTTGTGTGCGTTTGGTGGACTAGTGCCGGTGTCGTTCACTACAGCTTTCTTAAATCTGGCCAGACGATTACAGCAGATGTCTACTACCAGCAACTGCAAATCAAGATGGAAAAGCTAGCTGCTATACAACCGCGGTTGGTCATTCGCTCTAGGCCACTGCTGCTTCAGGACAACGCTAGACCACACACTGCACAACAGACGGCTACCAAATTAGAGGAGCTTTAATTGGAATATATAAGACATCCACCGTACTCCCCGGACCTTGCTCCAAAAGATTACCATTTTTTTTTCGAAATTTGGATAACTTCTTGCAAGGGAAAAAATTCAACTCCGATGGGGCAGTCCAAAGCGCCTTCAAAGATTTTATTAATTCCTATCCGAATGGTTTTTTAATAAAGGAATTAATAAACTACGTATGAGATGGCAAAAGTGCATAGGTAGCCATGGTATATACTTTGATTAAATAAATATATTATGTTTAAAAAAAATCGAATTTATGTTCCTTATTTACAAAACGCCAATTTCATATGTAATGACCTAATAATAATAATAAATATTTTAGGAGTAGGTACATGTTAACTGGGGATGAAATGTTTTTCTTATTCTAACCCACCGTGTGGATGATCTACGAATAGGTATTTTTAAATGAAGGTGAGGTTTGATACCACGATTTTATAAAGTGAACCATTTTCGAGTCATCGGCTTTCATTGGTTTACAAGTTAGTCTGGTATTTCTAAACTATAAGAGGTAGAAACTTTCCATGCTGATAGATTATCCAAAATACTTATGAAAATTATCTTTAGGAAAATTATTTTGAGTGAAATGGGACAATATCTTAAGAAGAAATTTGACAAGCGTTGACAGTTACGGAAACCTCCTTAAACGTGTCCTGACATGCTCTTGAGTATTGGTTAGGTTATTAAAAAAAAATTAAATTATAGATTCTGGATACTTTTTGAATACAAATATTAAATTAAATTTCGTCTATTCATAAAACCTTATCAGTTCAAATAAATATTAAAAATATGTTAGTTGCCATAAAGTTAAATTAAGAATTATAGATAGTTGCATACAATAGTAAAAGGTTTTCTTATTACAGGAAATATGTTTTAACCAGCTTGTTAAAACATATTTCCTATTTTATATATTTCATATTTATTTAAACGGAATATTAAGGCCAAGTGTTTAATTTAAATATAATTTATGTTAAATACAGTAGCTTAATTCTCTCATAGATATTAAAAGTAAAAAAAATTTCTCGATTTGTATTTTTTAATTTGTGAAAGTTTTATATGAAATGGCAAGATGGCAAGTAGGATTCCAATCTTTTAGAATCTTTGGTTAGATTAATTTTAACTTTGTTTTCGTAAACGCTATTTTTCATGCAGCTTGTTGAGTATGTATATAATTATGTTGTAACTTGTTTAAAATATCAGAGACTAACTATAATAAATAGTTTAATAAATACCTAATTATTATATAAACTTTGATTCTTAACGTCTTTTTAATGATGGTCTGTCAAAGAATATAATATTTAATTACTAACGTTATATGTCATTTTCCTATAGTGTGTGGTCCTAAAATGGCAAGGTTACTGAGATTTCCGACAAATTATAGCAAACGTACAGATATCAATTGCATTTTATAACTTAAAACGTCTTGTAAAAGCGATATGCTTAAAATATGGCCGCTTTTGACCTCTACAGGTTTAGTTTTTTGTTTGTTGAACATAATAATATTATATCCAATTTTGATTATTAAAAAAAAAACAAACATGACATGTGGATTGTGGACATAAATTTTCATTTCATAGATTTGGTTGGAATTAAATTAGAATTGAAAAAGGTAAACCGATTTTGAACCACTTTTTTTTGTTTCAAAGCTGACGTTCGCGTTATGGAGAGTGTTCTTAGCTATAATTCATCATCATCAGCTCGGGCAGCAATGACGAGGGTTACTTAATTTTATTGAACTTTGTTTTGGTTATAGAACTAAAATTTGTACTGTAAATCATGATTTGATTAATGTACTGTAAAAATAGTTTAGTTAATCAAATTTTGTAAGACGAATCCTGTTTACCTAATCGTGCAGTTAATAATTGGCAGCCATTTTGAGCGCATTTAAAACGTGACAACCGGCGGCACTCTCTACGTAATATCAATTTGACCGCTGGCCTTGGCATACAAGCGTGTTAGTTTCACCCGAATGGGGTCAGCATTTTTTGTTCTTAGCGTGAAATATTAGATTTGCGGGAATGAGGAAAGTCGCCACGGCACATTACACCGTGTATGTGAACTGTCGTAACGTATTTGTTTTTCGGATGCGTCATTTTTGAGTAACCTGTTTACGCATTTTTTAGAATGTTATGCCAGCTACTGTATAAGGATTACTTAATAGTTTATCTATTTTTTACAGCCTCGTTATTCAGTCTCTGGAAGTACCGTCCATTCCTTGTGCTTTATTCTTCAATTAATTTAATAAGGCCCACTTGCGCAGATCTGGGTTTAAGTTAACCTACGTTAAATATCATGTTATCTCCCTCGTTCTTAAAGCTAACCCAGGGTTAACTTTAACCCAGATCCGCGCAAGTGGACCTAAAAGTATTTATCGTTAAAAGATATAAGATCTCTAAGAGTAGGTAATATACATTATTGGACCACAAAAATCTGCACACTTACCTCAGTCTTCTAACAGTGCAATGAGGCAGCATTGGCTACGTACTGTGTAATATCATTCTGGTTGTTCCGCATTTTTCTCGATTCTATTTCATTAATACATTAGTCATTGTCCATCCATATCCTGAAACAATAGAAAATAGCAAGTCAATATGTATAACAATATTGTACGTTAACCAGGACTTACAGTGTTATATTATTACCCATTTGTTGTCGAGACACGGCAATAAAAACCTCGGTTAGGTAAAACGCATTACGGATAAGTATTTTTATATAGTGACCTTGTCGAATAAGGATTGTAGAGTACTTTCGAAAAGTATATAACCTCATCATCATCATTAGCCCGGATGTGTGTATGTTGTAGTACGGTTGACCTAGTGGCCAGGATCAGATTTTAGTAACAATGTAGAAAGTTAGTGCAATGTACATCCCACCACATACACTATGGTGGGATGTACATTGCGAGTGTAGGACCACTCCGCCGTAGAGCATGTACTTTGGACGGAATACAAATGAAAATGAATAATTTTATTTCCATATGAAACTTACAAGCTTTTCTCGGAAAGTCAACAGAAAAAGCTTAAAGCTTACATAGATATTATCAGTTCTGTAAAAAATAATGACAAAGTTATCATCTCCAGTTTCTAGTCTTTTGAATGAACGTGATCATTTAAAAGACGACAAACTGTGGGCATGCAAAAATTATTGGATAAGTGAAAACTATCGTAATGTAGAGATAAATTAATAAATAACAAAATAGGTAGAGCACTGTTGCTCTACCTATTTTCTTCGCTATAATGTAGAGTCGTTAATAGTATAGCCCACACGTTATAGTAGTTTGTACTTATGTAATGAAAATTGTATAGGTGCTGTCATGATTTTCATACTGTTAAGGACAGCGGCCTCGCTGTGATATAACACATAGTGAGTGTATGAACAAGTGTGTGTTCGTATGAACGCTATAATTATAGTGCTTTAAATTAACTCCAAGAGTGAAAATTGTGTGTTAATTTCATAGCATCAGTGTAAAATAGTTGTTTTTGAACGCCAGTTTATTTTGATCATATCTTATAAACAGTGGCCTATTTTAACATAACACTTTTTGTAAGTGTGTGTTTAGTACAGTAAATAATAAAAATCATAAAGTAAATGGTTTTAAAGTTACTACAAATATAGTGATAAAAATACATAGCATTTGATTGTACTTTTAACTTTGAACGTGAATATCTGTAACTGTATATAAGTGTGTGATTAAGTTATGCTTTATATATGTGGAAAAGTAAATAAAGAGTTTTACAAAATGTGTTTCACTATTCCTAGCTCATGGTAATAGGAAAAACGGCAGATAATAGCCGTACATGATGGTAAAAGTGAGAAGGCAAATCGGCTCACAGGAGGCTCTCTATACGGCATTGACATGAGCTAGAATAGTAAACCGATTTTTGTGTACAATGTTCTCCTTAAATAAGTGTTATTACGCCTCGCTCTGTCTATATCGGTGTGACCATGCTATCTTCGAGTCCGAACTGAGCCGGCGTTAAAGAAATCTTATGGAAAATTACTGTCCCCTACACATACAATACTTATTCGATAACGTTACGAATAATTTGTTATCAAATTAAACATAATTTTCTTAAAATTATGTTTAACACTTGAAATAAATGTCTACATTACCATTTATGATCGCGAGTGTATTAACTCTGTCCGACATTCAATCGCTTCAGTGTAATCCTCAAAGGTCACAACATTCTATGTTTATGTAATAGGTCAATATTGAAATTCTCGATTTAGATGAGCATTAATTAATTATTTTAATCGTTATTAATTACTATCATTCGACACTTGTCATGGTATACGAGATACTTGCGTAGTAATAAAGGAAGTTGAGTCAATCTCGATACAAAAATGTCACCTGAACGGCAATTCACGAGTTGGAATTTACCGGCGTTTGAACTTTTATAAGTTTGAATAATATTTAATGCTTCACAAGTCATAGCACAGCGCTTTGGTTCTCTTTTAACTGGAAAATGCGAAATTATGTGGAGTTTCGCAAGGTAAGCGCTTCAACTGCCATCTGTAAAACAAACTGATTTTTTGGTAAAAGATACTTAGTAAGATGTAAGCATTGAATTTATCAAAAATTCTTAAGAATTCAACGCTGGTATGCACTATCTGCATAGACGATCTAGCAAACCAAACAGCCAAATTATTAATTCTATTAATCGTACAGATTATACCTACGTGCTTATATAGTTTATTAAAATATCAATAAAGATTATTTGCAATGTTTTAAGATGTAGTATTTAAATGTCATTCGACCGGTTTGTATTTAAGGCTTTATGATATTCGATGATATAATTGTGAAGATATGTGTAATTGTCATAACACCAGGGAGCGCCATTCGGATACAGTGGCGCCATTAAAAAGTCGTCTTTTTAATTCCTTTTTGTCTTATCTGTAAAATGAGATAAAATAATTTGGTAGCCATAAATGTTCAAATATTTTTTTTTTCATTTTAATGTGTATTTTTAAATAAGCGTTTCACTGTATTATTTTTTTATTGTTGTTTAAATAATATATGAGTACTATTAGGATGGCTTGGCCTTATTTCGGTAATTCACACTCCGTTTTTAGGGTTGTGTAATACATAAGGAACCCTTATAGTTTCGCTCTGTCCGTCCGTCTGTCTGTCTGTCCGCGCTTCTAGCTTCTGTAATTATTATGCATGTAAATTGATGAAATTTGTTATAGTTATAGATTGTGTATAGATATCGGTTTTTAGCATCATAAAATAATAATATTTTGCTATTTTAGGGGGGGGGGGGGAATCGTTGAATAGGTCGTAATAGGGAAACGTTGAATGCTGAAAGATCTTGCTAAAAACTCTTTAGAAAAATTATTTTTAACGAAATCGGACAGTAACTTTTGATGTCATTTGAATAAAACCTTTTGCGCGGTTATAGTTACGGAACCCTGCTGACATGCTCATGGTTAGGTTATTTACTAATTTAGCAAAAAATAGAAAAAAAAAGTGTTTTTAGATGTATCTAATTACTAAATTATATTTTTTACAGTTATCAACGTACAATATAAAGTTGTGGTATCTCAATATTTAGACACTTAAAAAGAAACTTACAAATATCTTACTATATATATTCAGATAAATGTGGGTTATGTCCTTGATCTACATTCCATGTCGATGATCCATTTCCATTATATAACGACTATGAATATTTATCAAATAATTAAATACGTATTAACATGTCTACCGCCTACCAGTTTTGGAAGTTTTTAGATTGATCTATCAGATCAAACTAGTTAGGACCTTGTTATCTCAAAAATATTGATAAAGTAAATAAAAAGGACAGCATCGAAATAAATAAATTTTAAATTTAAAGATATTCATTAGAAGATCATTCTGATTTCTGTGACATTTTAAATTGGGTTTGAATAGCACGCACATTTTGCATTTCAATACAAAGCAAGGAAGTGAATTGCTGACGCTTAAAATAATATGTTTAATTAGTTGAAACTTCAAACACACACTTATTCTTTATGTTTATTTTTGTGATCTAATAACTGTGTCCCAAGGTGCACACGGGGTCAAGCTGCGCACGAGCCGACCTAACAGAATAATAAGCCATTATTAAATAATTGTTATTAGGTCACTTTTATTCAATAATTGTTCAGTAACTATGCTCGAAACGTAACCTTAACAACCTTATTAACACTCTTGTCGCTTACAATAAGTAAGGCGTTACAATAGCATTTTATTGATCTAATTTGGTAAGTATGAGCTGGAATGTGAAGGCTTTTTAAGCACGGCGTAAAAGTCATTCGTTATGAGTGATACATTGTTGTAAAACAAACGGTATCAACATGTCAATTACTATTATTTATGTACTATTTGTTATAGTAATAATATAATTATTCAATAAGCTTAAAGTGTTAAGTGAATTTTATATTTACCTACTAGCTGTACACAACAGACGTTTTTCTGTCATAACCATGAACTGGAATAAATAAATGACTACACCTATAACATACACCTACTTTCTACTCCTCCTACCTAAACTTGCACCAACACCTACCCTTACCTACTACATACCCCTAGAACCTACAGATGAACCTACAGTGAGAATGAGTTATCGACAACTGTGGGTTGAAGATTATTACAGTACTAATATCGCTATCAAACAACGAAGGTATGTGGAATTAAAATAAATTTAACGGGGATGTTCCTTCGCCACAACTGCCTGAAATAAATTCTATGTACACTCTAACCCCAACAGGACGTGGATTAACAACATGTCAAAAATGAAAAAGAATATTTTATGCAATTTTAAATAACGTAATAATACTAGGCAATGCATTATTATTTATTGTATATTGTATAATATTAATATTGCTTTTACGATGTAAATTAAGGTGGGTGGACCATGGAAGGCCACGCTTCTTTGAAGGCCAACTATTAAGAAGTCGTAGTAAGTGACACGTAAGGACATATTCCATCTATTACATACTAAGATCCATCAAACTCAAGTCCACAACCGCGGCGGCAAGTCTCTCGCGCCGCTATTTTGGCATTGCGATCCCACGTTACGTAGACTTCGGTCGTCGACGTTACAATAATTGTTATTCGCGCGCACAGCAAAACGTTAGTTTTTAGTTTAATAACCTATTATTTTCTCATATTTTTTACTGTGAATTGTCATATAAGGATTTTTTCTTCGATTTATGTTAATATATTGTTATATAGTGTTCTTAGGAAAGTCGGTAGGTCCAGGATAAGACCAATCAAAAATTTGACGGTTGGCCTTGCTAGGATACATGGGACTTACAAGGAACATCTATAAATCATGAACATGTAAACACTTAGTTTTTAGATTTTAAATGCGTATCGTTAAACTTAAAAAATGTTTTATATTAATATTTCTATGTTTTATACGATTTAGGGTAGTTAAGAGGTAGCTTTGGAAAATTTTGGTCTTACAAACAACGGACCCCACAGTAAAGCCATTTTAGGAAAACATTTTTTGATTTTATTATAAAACGCATTAGCAAATTATTTGATATCAAAATAATACTCATTACTACCATTTTTAAATAATTTCCATTCATATACTCATAGTTAAATTATAGTGTTCGAGTAATGTTCGTAGAGTTTTTTATACATGATAAAAATATATTAAGCTTTTAACGTTTTGTTTAAATGAGGGAGCATATTATGCAGTTTTATTAAAAGTGGATATATTAATTATTGCAACTCTAATTTTAAGTTGAACGACTGATCTATAATAGTGGCCTTGTTTGGAGCCCTGTTCCTTGCAAAGCCATTTGGAAGAGGTTAATAAGATTTAAGTTCAATAAATAGTGTTTAGCTTTAAACATTAGGTTAAGAAAAATATTTTTTTTTTTATGGTACACAATAAAACATAGTATTACTTAATATGTTTTTTCTTTCATTTATCCAGTAAATAAACGAATAAAAAGCGTTTACTCGTTAGGGTCAGCGCAGACAGAGAGGAATAATCCTCGCGCAGTCTCGGGCATTTTCTATTTTATATCGATTTTATCTTCGCGTATCTTCGAGGACGCGCGAGCATTTTTTGTCAGGTTCAAGCATTTATGCACTTTAATGTAATAATTTTAAAGTTTATTTTCAAGTGCGTTAATAAAATCCTCTCCGCTGCGCTCCGTTCTGTCTGCGCTGAGCCTTAGAGTGGCCTTTCATGGTAATAACATTTCAAAGATGATAAAATTCAAAATCAATTAATATTTCCTAAATGTTTAGAAGCAATTTAGTGTTTATTAGCCGATTGCAATAATTATATTGTTACAACAAGGCCATTCAAAATGGCTACTTACTGACTAATAATAATAATCGCCAACCGGTCATTATGTTTTATCTATTCTTAATAAACGATTATTTAAGTAGTAGCCTCGATTAAATCATTGCAATAAACTGTATCAATTCCGGCACATCACTTGTTACAAAAAATGCACTAAAATGCTACCAATTTAAATGTCACTTATTTACCGTGTGTGTGCATGTGCAATATAAAAAAACAATAACAAGTTAATTTGGTTGAGTTTTGTTTTATTTATAAAAAAAATAAATTGGATATGAACAGAGTATACAGACTCTCTGATTTGGAATTTAGGCGGGAAGAATAGAGTTCAAAGGGTTTACTCATAAAATGTATAAATGCACTTTGTCTAATAGTAAAAGGCCAAGAGCGAGCCGGTGTCTCGCAAGAAGGTTTTCGTATCATTATTATACCAATATTTTACGTGTTTACTTATTATTTCGTTATTTTTGTACGAAGTTTTCCAAGTAAGCGTATTTTACAAATTAGGCTTCTATATCTCCTAAACTAACAAAGTTAGATTAAGCTATTATAATTTTCATTCAAAGTTTATCACGTGGAATACCATCATGATTTTCGTCAGATTTTTCTAACCAGCCGTTTAGCTTTTAGAGGAGGAGGGCTTTATTTACAAAAAAAAAACTTAAAAGTTGAATATCTCGTAAACGGACACCAAAATTAAGAAATCGTCATAGCAACCTTACAATGTTTTTAAAACACCTATCTAATGATACCCTACACTATGGGGGAGACGCGGGAAAAAAATCATCCCCACTACGTGTAGTCCGTAATTCAAAAATATGTTTTTTTGTGATTTTATTTTAGCACTGTGTCAACTGCGGTAAGCCGTAGACGGGCAGACGGACGGATGAACGGACATGAAGAAACTACAAGGGTTCCGAGGGAACTACGAAACCCTAAAAAATGCTTAAATATTATAACATGCTCACATTTTGTAAATATTTTTTAAACTGTCTGTGTATTTCTACTATATATCTAAACTTCTACATTTGTGGTCAGTCTACAGTTACCTCTAACAAAATTAAAGCTTTATTAATGCAAATTTTTGCCACAATATTGATAGCAGTTCAATCATAAGCCTATATCGGAAACCATAAATCATAGGCTATAGGCAAATAAAGTCTACAAGGCAATAAATCGTATGAAGGTAGCACGCATTGTGTTCAAATGTAGTACAAAGGTAAATACTACAGTAGTCAGTGGTAGCCGTGGGAAAGGCATTTGGATTATCACCTGTGTCGTCTTCAGTTACCTAACAACCGGAATATCCATAGTTAGGAAACCCATACATTTTGTAAGAGGAAAATTTTTACGAGTGAAAATTGATGCAATTTAAAATAGACCTTTTGTTTAACAAGCTTGTTAGTGTATCTTGTTTATGTGAAATTATTCCGCTTATTATGTTAATCATCATCCTATCGCAATACTCAACTGTGACGTCTTCTATCTACCAATAAAACATCGTATTCCATACAATACTTACTTTATTGAAACCGTTCTTATCAGATAACAAATTCAAGCTTATCAGATAACAATTACCATAACTATTAATTAATTTCAATTAAAATATCACAACATAGTATAAATTGAATGTATTTACATCGTATCAGTATCTCTCTATTTTTCCGAATGACATACTGATGACAATAATTAACAAATGAATGTGTTTATTGTTATTTTAAGTTTTTATACCCTGCCAGTGTAGTAACTACTAAATGAAAGAGTTTGTATATAAATTGTGTGATTGCATCTTTAGTAATCGAGACCGACAGCGAAAGCCTAAGGCTGGGACTATATTATGACTCGGAATCCGGCGGGCCCGGAAAATTCAGAGCACTGAAAATAGAATTCTGTGATAATACAATAGAGCTGCAAATCGATGTGTCAAGTGTCGAGCAGGCATATATGACATTGAAATTTGACTCGACACTTGTGTGTTAGATTTTCAGCTCTATTGTATTAGCGCAGAGTTCTATTTTCAGTGCTCTCAATTTTCTGGGAACCGCCGGATTCCAAGCTCCGTGGCCTAGTGGGTAGACCGTTTGATTCGCACTCGAGAGAGTGCAGGTTCGATTCCCAGGTTGTGGCGTGTACCAATGAGACTTTTCAGATCTCAAGTACACTATACGGACGCGCTAACTGTGAAGGAAAACATCGCGAGAAAACCCCCACGTGGTTGGCCCCAGACGTATTGACCAGTCATTCCTGTGGACTAGGCTGGCTATGTTGTGAGAATGCCGTATGTGCTTGAGCAACCATATGACATTTAAAAACCAACTGTCCGAGGCACTACAGTATTTCAAGAGTGGTTACTTCGCTCGGAGAATACTGTATAAATCCTAAGTTGTATTACCGCTGAGTTCTATTTTCAGCGCTCTGAATTTTCCTCGGCCTTACGGATTCTGGACAATATAATCCCAGCCTTATATTATTAAACTTGTTTTTAAAAAAATCATGACACAACTGAACGTAGGTTGGTCTCCCCCAATGAGCGCCAACTGTCCCTGTCTTAGGCAGTCCTCATCCATCCTTATCATCATAATAATGTTATGCAGGGAAGATGACTAAGGAAATTATTTTATTTTTAATGATAATTTAAAAAAAGAACATCCTGACATTTGATTTCCATTCAGAAATAAAAAATAAATTTACATTTTGAAAAGAAAAAAACCTTTTGCAATCGTTCGAGTATTTAGTTCGTAGTTCGAGTATATTTCATGGTCGCATGGAGTTCTGTAATTCAAAAGTGGCTACAAGTTGTTTACTTTATTCGATATAATTTTCAATTTGGAAATAAAATAGTGATCCAAGTAGCAACTTTAATTTGAAAACGATAACAGTGGCTTAACTTATATTTTTAAAATAACAGTTCCAAATTATTTAATTACATACCTATCCTTTAGTTTTAACTCGTATATTATTTATGTGCAAGAATTTTTGAAAATTAATTATATAAGCTGATTCAAAGTGAGAGCAAGTAGGTAGGTTAGGTTAGGTACATATAAAGTACCGTCTTAAGTATACTAATATTATGATTAACTAATACACAGTGATTTCATGAATGATAGCACACCATGGGAATGAGGTGGCCCCCTGCAAGGCTACTTCTAAATTACATATATTATTGTACTCTTGTTATGTAGTTTTAGTCATAAAATTGTTACCTATGACTTTTTTATATTTTTAAAAGAACAATTTTCCATTTTTTGTTAAAAGATGGCCCCGCGCGAGTTTTTTACGCCGGTTCTTCTCGCCGAGCTAGTTCCCGAACCGGTGGTTGGCATCATGTAGACCGACGTTCAGAAAGTGTGTAAAAATACCAATTTTAAATAAAAATTTTTGACTTTGACTTTATAAAGAGGAAAGGTTTGTTTGTATGTTTGCTTTTTTGCATTGAATAGGTTCCGAAACTACTCGTCCGATTTTGATGAAATTTGGCACATATATAGATTAGACCACGGGGAAGAAGAAAATGTACGGTTCCCGCGAGTTTTCTTTTAGCGCGCACGAAATCGCGAGAAACATTTAGTTTTAGATATTTTGCCAAATTCTCTGCATTAGTTCTAATTAAAATAGCGATAAATGACATTATTTATTTAAAACTTTAATTAAAACGTGTATTGGAACGTAATTTTAGAAATAACGATGTCCTTAATCTAATTATATACCTGTAGTTTTATATATTACTTTATGATTTTAATTTGAAATGGCGGCAGTTAACAATTCTACTAAATAAACAAATAAAATATGGTAATAATATTGACAAAAAAACACAAAGAATCTATGTGAAACATAAAATTTTTTTGCCAGTTATAAGGACTGCCGATATTAGTGAAAAAATAAAAATAATAAAACAAAAAGAAATAAAAAAAATAAAAAAATTTCGTCAGACCGAGATTCGAACTCGACATCAATTAGTCAACAACGCAAAATCCAACCCCTACGTAACTGCGCTATGCGTATCTGACATTACTTCTCGAATTTACTCGTATCTTATTTGTATTACACGACGAAAGAAAAAAACATGACAAACTATGATCCTTATGTCGTCGGCATAAAGATCAAGTCGGTGGTAAAATAATTTTGAACGGGCTTTCAACAATTCAGTCATGAGCATGGCATAAGTTTTGGCCCTAACAAAAAGTGCCCAACGCGGCTATAGAAGCTTTCACTTCAAAAATATAACACGTATTTAAAAAAAAAACCTCAATCTGTACCTACATAAAATAAATTCTGTATAAATGATAACGTTAAATATAGTACTTACCTATGGTTAACAATGTATGTCCCGTAAAACTTAACGCAATTCAATACATTGCAATACTTCAATGCAATACACTCTGTATTGCATTGAAATTATTTTTGTGTAATACACCTACGGTACAGTTACGATCGTTTTAATGGTGCGATAAAGTTGAAAATCAGCCCACGCTATAAGACATTAGTAATATATTCTCCATATCTCAATATAAAATGGGTTGCAATTCCTATGTGTCGGTAAAACTCGAGACAGGCTGGACTAATTTTGGTCTTGAAATGAATTTGGAGGTTCAGGGAAGGCTAAACGGTGAGAAATATTGGACTGTCAAATATTTATAGGTTTGTTCAGTTTACCTGTTTGGTTTAGCCGAGTGGATTGGTAGGTTGTAGGTCATGTAGTTATAAGTGTAGATGTAGGGTTAGATTTACAGGTAGGTGTACGTTATTTATTTATTCCGGTTCAGTGTTAAGACAAAACAACGAGTATCCGGACAGCTACTAGTACTTAATTAATCTTATACTTTAAATGAGAAATTGTTTAGTAATATAATCAGAATCTCGGAAATGGCTTCAGCAACTTCCATGATTTTTAGGTTTTATTGGTGAAAAATCGATCTAGCTTGATCTTAGCTCAGAGAAACGCGAACTTTTGAGTTTTTTTATGTTTTTTCTTTCGTTGTGTTAAAAGATGTAAGTATCTTTAATTGTCAAAGAGCGTGGTTCAGCTACGAATGGGTGGGACTTTTTGACGACGTCGTCATTATGTCGGCATACAATACAGCCTTCGCAGTCGAAGCTAAAGAGTAAAGACCTAGTAGTCTAGATACTGGTTCTCCCGTCTCCCGGACAATATTACCTATACATAGAAAGGAAGAAGGACACCTTAGATCCTCCGAACATATAAAATAATTGTTATTTACGTACATAGCCTTTAGGTTCACCAGTCATAAGCTCCGACGTATGCTGTTTTATCCACTAGGGGCGGCTTCAGCATATGTGATTTGGAAACACAAAGTAAAAAAGAGAAAATATCACGCCCATAGCCTATGACTCCTGTGTAACCATAATAGGTTCGGGAGCTATTAATGTATAATTAATTGTAACTTTCGAAAGTACTGATACGAAAGTTTTAGGCTAATCTAGTTTATTTGCTTTATGAAATTGTGTAACCGGCCTTATTAAAGTAATGCCTTCATTACCTATAATTAAGTTGTCATTGGTATCATATTGTTGTTTAATGCGAAAATAAATATACTTATAATAATATAACTACATTTACACAGACTGTACAATTTTATTGTACAGTCTTACAACCAAATATGTGGTAAGCTGTAAGTTAAAATGAAAACATTACATATTTATCTATGTTTGAACTGAATTCGGAACAACGAATACATATCACAATATGAACGTTTTATGCAACAAATGTAATTGGTGAAATTTCCACTGCAAAAATGACTTATTTATTGTCTACGCCACGCGGAAGTTTTGTGTCACAAGATATATTTCACAAATTAAAACATTCATGCCTCGCCAACCACAAATTTCACTCGGTTTTCGTTAAGTCACGACTTGCTGTTGAGCGTTTTAAATTTTCAACCGACGCAAGCTTCCATGAAATGAAAAAACTAGGAAGTATTTTACTCTGTTTACTACTATGAAACGTGTGTCATTGATAAGTTCCTGCTGAATCGAAAGGTTTACGCATAATTTGCCCATGGATAAACTATTTCTAATCGAGACTATATTGTGCTAGCAACGTTTGATAGTTTTACTCCTAGACCAAATAATACCATTAATTCGCGTAAAGTGCTTTAATAAACGTCAAATGACTAACATTAGCTTGTCACCGACCGGGTCCTTGAGTGACGTGTATAATTCAACCAAATGGTTCTATTGCACCAAGGACCAGTGCCACACGAAGTACAATTACTGTAAAATCACGTTATAATGTGGTAATTTTGATAATTGCTGTTTTATAAGAGCAATATTCGCAAAATAGCAACGTAATTGTAGTGGATAATAATCACCACATCAAGGCTACACCTGGCGTAGCAGATGGGGAGCTAGGATTCCCTTATGGGCGCGTTTACAAACACTTAAATTGGTTGTTTTTAGGTCGATTTTGCGAACTGGTTGACTTTGTAAAATAATAATTTATGAAACCTTGCCTTTATTTTAAAATATCTATTCAACGATATACCACACGATGGGGTAGAACAAAAAATATTTTTCATCTCCAGTTCACATGTATGGAGAGCCACCCCTAAAATGTAAAATTATTATTATTTTATGATGTTGGAACCGAGATTTGTTTGGAATCTTTAACTTTATTAATTTATTCAATTTATATTCATAATTACAGAAGCTAGAAGCACGGACAGACAGACGGACAGATAGACAGACGGACAGACAGACAGACGGATGGACAGAGTGAAACTATAAGGGTTTCTTGATTATTACCCTACTAATAAACTGAAGATATTTTAATGAAGGTGTTGGAAATTTTTATCCCTTGCAATGTTTTTGATCAATATATTGTCTCCTTAATGATTCGAGAGATAAGTGAAGATTTCCCTATAACGCCATTTATATGTAAGAATTAAGATGTAATTATATGTAAGAATTAGTTAGTAATTATATTGATAGGTCATAATATACTTTTTATAGAGCCTTGTCTGTTCTACATTACTTAATTATGGTGTCTATGAAATTCCTCTATTTTTTGCCTAATCAAACGATATAATTACTATGAATATTATCTAGGTATCAGCCTACATAGAAAAATGCACATTAATATCTTGCAACAATTTTCAAATCAATGCAATAATTATATAGCGTTAGTTATTTGTTGCAAATTCTGTGCACGGGCAATTAGACACTAGTGAGGTAAAAAACTATAAAAGTTATGTCCGCAAATGTATCCGTATGTAGTATGAATCGGTTCATTTTTTGTTGGACACGTATTTAAACGTATTAATCCGGAATTAATGTTATCCAAAAAACTTCAGGGACGTTCAGTGTTGCCGCATTCTAGATTAAAACTGGTTTAAATATTCTTAGAATTAAGATAACTGTAACTTAACATAAATAAAATAGTTAACCACAAAATGGTCAACGAAAACACAAAAGCTTGGATGAAGTACTACGTAGTAGGTACTCTGATCCCTTAGCCAAATAGCCATTAAGCATCGCTAAGTGACATAAGCATCGTAATGTCAATTAGCGATGCATATTATGTCAGATCCCATATATTTTTGTTTCGGAACTTTGTCGTCGTAATTAGCAACGGCAACTTGGCTAAAGGTTCTGGTCATAAATAGCTAGGTAGAAGTTCTTTGTCAGCACATAAATCAAAGAACGTGTGAAATCCAAGTCCATACAAGTGCATAGTTGTATGAATAGTTCAGGAATTCATACATCCAGCAACAATGGGGGCTGGGTCTTGTAGATCGTGCCGGTGTGGAATGCGGCATTTTGAAAGTGCTACGAGCAAGGTCAAAGGTTCAACTTCGAACAGTTATGACGGCACATCCGTTCTAATGCACGTCACAAATTTTTGGTTAATGAGTAAAAATGAAGTATAAAAGTCATATAGGGTTAACTAATCTAAATCTGTTTTCCCAATTTTAAAATTTAACAAAGAAGTTAACACACAGCAATGTGCATATTGTTGAAGCAATGAGTAATGCTGAAGTCTTTACGAATGTATGTAAATAATGATGTAAAACACTAGGTTAATAATACACGAACTACATCCTTAAATGTAGTTCTGCATGTTTTCGCAAGTGTTGGACATAATTGAATGATATTTAAATTAGTTTCATCAGAATTTATGACAGCTACGCTACTCGGTTGATTCAATTAATAAATCTAGCAGTAACCTTTTTCCTTTATAAAATTAATTGTGGCTACAATACGTATTAAATCATATTCTGTACATTGTTATTAGTGGTGCCTGATACCATGTAACTCCTGAGGCATTTAAAAGGCAACAAAGGCCAACTTTGGTCCATTGAGGCTGCTCGCAAATGTGAACATTGAACAGAGCTGTCAATGTAGAAAGTAAAGATATGTCGCCGATCGTGACCAGACGATCGTCGATAACGTATCACCTGGACATGAACAATTGACGCAATCAAAGCCTACCACTTATGAGATAACCGTGGCCGATCCATTATGCGGAAAAATGGGGTAATCCTTTATAGCACTAACAGGTTGTGTATACATTGTTGGGTTGTATTTAATGGTATTATTGTTGAGACATTGCGAATTGCGATCCGTGGATTTAAAGTTTAAAAGATTTGATTTATTTATATATTAATACTACAATTATTGCCATGTTCAGTATTGCATGGTATCATTGTTTTCGTTAGTGTTCATACCATACAGATACCTACCATCGTCCATATCTCATCTGTCTATCTCACTCATATCTCATTTTATATCAATAAAACAAAAAATATAAGCGCTAGTGTTAACAGTACCCTATACAAAAGAAAAATAATCTGGATCATCCAATCTTAAAATGACTAGATCCAATTAGTTTCTCACCGTATAAACCTTCCTTGAACTGCCACAATCATTTTAAGACCAAAATTAGCCAAATCAGCTAAGCGTTCTCGCGTTTTACCGCGACATTGGAATAGCAATCCATTTTTTATATAAAAAAAGAATATGATTATCATTTGATTATCTAGATTTTAGAACATTAGATTAACTAGATTTCAGAACGAGGCAAAGGAATTGCCGAACGTAACAGTTGACAACATCTATTGCACGTACATTGAACAAATACGCTGATGATTCGAAGTGGAACAGTAGTAACAGACAACAGTCAGCTGCAGATGACAGGTGGGAGGCGACAGGCGAATCACGCGATGATTGATTACCGACACGGAAGTCTTGCGATATGCAGACTTAGCATGCGCACCCTAGAAACACCGAAGAATCGATAAAATGACAGATTGAAGAAACATTAATACTATTCGGAGCAAAATAGCTCTTATTGTATTTTGCAACGAACTATTTGGATAGAATATTCCTTCTTAAAATTTATTTCTTCGGATCGCCATGCTAACCCCGATGCTCTTACTTGTGTACACGTGTATAAGTCTAGAAAAGATCAATTCACACCGAGACGAAAGGATACGCGATATGGCGCTACATTTTTAAGATAGCTATTCAAAATTTAACTTTATTCAATACACAAGAAAATGCACGTTTCATTGTAAGAGTTCGAATGTCATGTTGCACCGCGCTGCACAACTTCAGCAATTTTTTTTTTAAATGTGTCACAGTCCTCACTTATTATTATAATTTTATCCTCTAGCTATCGAGTAGTGTAATTGACTTTTGATTGAGATGATAGATTTGTGGCTGTAACGTATTTTTGTAATGTATTTTTTGTCAGTCTGTGGAAGCAAAATGAAAAGTCATCAAAAGTGGCTAGTTTAACACATTGTTCAGATGTAATAGATCGAGCCTGGTTGAATACACTCTGCATTTCGTAATATGAAATTGGTCCGAGTTATGTACGTCGGGACCAGCCACGTGGAACGGTTTTCGTAATAATCCATTTATTGTTACGCGATGGACACTTCGATGTTAAGAAAAATAATTATTTACATTAAAATTAGACACATTCAAATCACATATTAACATTAGTATATAAAGTGTTAAAACGTATTTACGGCTTACTATAAGTGATTGGCAGAACTAATAAGGCGCTACCATGCGCTACCATCTATAATTTGACGGCTAAAATAAAGTTGTTGCAAAATAAATATTTCAATTCAAACTTTAATATTTTGTATTTATAGGTTATAATTATGTGTCATGTTATTAAATAGTTTCAAACATTTTTTTATAACAACGAGCAGGTCATAAATCATAAAACTTAAACCACCTGAAACCTAACCTAGCTAACCTAAGCTAATTCCCTTTGACATTTTTATATAGAATATTATAATTTATAATGTTACTTCTGTGGCACAGACTATAGCCCAAGAGCTACTAGGAAATTTAGAGCAGGTGTTTGAGGTATGCCGAAACCTTGTCCTATACTTCTGCTATTGTATCTCAACACGAGACTGCAGGTCTGGCTGGTCAGAAGCGGGGCTAACAAATTTTTGATCATTGACAACAAAAACTTTAGATTCGTATGTTTGAGGAATTCAAAGAAAACCTATTGCACTATGATAGTTACGGAACCCTCCTTAGACATGCAGTGATATGTTCTTAGTAAGGTTTTCATCCTAGAGTCTTATACCCAGAGTTTAATGTATAAGTTTTAAGATTATATCGTGTTTTTATTTTTTTAACCCTATTCCAATTTACTTTTACACTGACAAGTTTAAAGCCCCGACTAAGTGACCTGGCTTTTTTTCCCCAACTCCTTAAACGTTAAACTAACACTATATCAAAATTTCAAAATGCCTCAAACATGTTTTTTGAGGATTAAAAATTCACTTTTCAAAAATTTGTATTTTGACTAAGCCCCGCTTCTGACCAGCCAGTCCTGCGTCTCATGTCGAGGTACAATAGGAGAAGTATAGGACAAGGTTTCAGCTTGCCTCAAACACCTGCTCTAAATTTCCTAGTAGCTCTCCATCTATTAAAGAAATACGAACAGATAAACAGCTACATAGTTAGCTTTCGATTTGATTGCACTACCACAAGCATATGGAGTGTCCACGACTATGTGGGAAAATTGTGGGCTGGTAAAAGGGGGTATCAACATTTTTAAATTTGGATCGATTTCGATCGTTGTATGAAAGCAGTTTCTCTGTACGTAATTATACATGTTTCCTACTCTGTGTCTGTGATCCAGTGGTTCTTAACCACTTGGCTTTCGACCCCGGAGGTCGTGGGTTCGATCTACACGTTAGAATAACAAAAATATTGTTAGAATAAGGGAGGCGTGGTTGCTGGAAGAGATTTCTATCTAAAGTAAGGCCAACGAGACGAGATAAAAACGTAAATAAACGGACCGCTACTGAGTTGCATTATTATTCCGGTATAACGGTTTTTTCTTAAAAAAAAATTAAGGTGGAGACCTAAGACCTTATCCATTGCGAGGTCAATCCCATTGAACTCGTATGGGCTGACATAAAGGGACACGTATCTCGCAATAATACTACATTTAAATTTGAAGATGTGAAAAAACTGCTACAAGAGGGGATCCAACGTGTATCTGCTGATAAATGGCGAAATTGTGTGGATCATGTAATAAAAGTCGAGGACAATTTTTATAGCAATATTGACAACATGATTGATAATACAATAGATAGTTTTATCATAAACACAGCTCTTCCGACGAATCATCTTTGTCTAGTACAGACGACAGCGATTAAAATTCGAACTTTATAATATTTTATTAAAATAAAAATGTTTTGAACCCCTGAAAATTTGTTTACATTCTTTATCTCGTCTGGTTGGCCTTACTTTAGTAATAAGTGCCCTTATTACTAACCATAGTGTTATCTGTGTATAGTGTTCTGTTTCACTTTATATTTTTATGTTGTGTGCACAATAAAGAATATTTCATTCATTCATTCATCATAGTATTGCGCACACACTTGGGCACTATAAAAATAGCTCCTGCGTTCAATGAAACCGACCACCGCTACCGAAGTTGGTGTGAGAGATTTTTTTATATTATAATTGATAATTTACCTGACAGTTATAAGTTACCTGTGCTCGTCAGTGGCTATCAGACGTGTTTGTTTTAAGCAAATAGAAGTATTTGAATGAATATGCAATGTAAAATTATTCAATATTTGCGTATGACACAAACAATTGTAGGCGTTCCGTTGCACAACACAGCAGGAATTAGAGGCAAATACAAAAAATAAAGTGCATTGGATAAGAATCACTGATTACTTTGTTGAAAGTTATAAATATTACATTTTTAGTTTAAAGTAATATGTTTCATGCTGTTATCTACTGCATTATAGGGCGCTAATAATATGGATACATACCAAATTGTCAATTAAACAGCGCATTTTTTCAAAACAAGAATCCTACGACTGCGCGTAATAATTAAACATTCCTTGGAATTAATTACTATCTATGCTGATATTATAAAGAGGAAAGATTTGTTTAGTTTGCATTACACAGGCTCCGAAACGGCTGAACCAGTTTTGATGAAATTTGACATATAATATATTATAGAAGAGACCAAGGGGAAGGACTTAGGCTACTTTTTATCGCGGGATAATATACGGTTCCCGATTTTGATTAAATTTTGGCATAGATATAAAAGAGACCACGGGTAAGAACATAGGCTACTTTTTATTTCAGGAAAATGAACGGTTCCTGCGGGTTCGTTTGCGCGTACGAAGTCGCTGGAAACATCAATCAACAGTATCAAATAAAGTCAGCCTGCGACCGACAGACAATATACATATTAATATTAACTTAACCATTTTCTTTGACAACTGATTTACACTGGGCATAATATTATTACAAAACGGCTGGTTCTAATATAAAAGTCACAATGTGATGTCACTTACCGGTAACACGGTAAGTGATCTCACTTTTTATTACTTTTAGTCACAGTCAATGTGCGTTAGTTTTCTCTTCGAAAGTCAGTCGTTAGCTCTATTATTTAATAATAAAAACTAACAAACATAATAATTATTTTATTGTAATTGCCTACAATGGAGTTTACCTTGTTAGGTTAGATGTAATCAAATTTAAAGATTCGATCAAAACGAAATATTATGGTATATGACGACCTATGTGGCTTAGCGGTTGAGCACCGACAGTTGTTGGGTTCGAATCCAGCTGAGGGAACAAATGTTCCTGGGTCATGGATGTGTATTAAAATATGTGTATAATATAATAAAAATCTTAATCAAATGAATATCAAATTAAAATAAATATACGTACGAAAGTTTTAAATAATATCCTTACCTACTTCCCGTTGTCTCGTCCCCGTAACACAAGTTCTTCGAATACTTAGCGCGGGGCCAGACTGGCGTAGTGTGAAGTGTCCACATATATTACTATTGTTATATTATATGTATGTTTATCAGAATTCAGATGACTATGTTTTCAGAATCTTCTAGCAAGTGTCAGATAGTTTATTCATAAGTTTTGTCGCTGCTTCCTTTATATCGAGCGACAGAGATGTATATGCAAACAAGCTATCTGACACATATCAGTAGATTGTGAAATAGGCCATTAGTCTCACAGAAAAATGTCTAACTACAGACCACTAGGTGTGTGTTCTATTATAAAATAATAATAAAATAGGAAAGCCTTTATTTGTCCATGCTACATTTATCAAAAATTACTTACTAATTGTTTGGTATACATTTAACTTATAAATACATACTTAACTTATAAATATAGGTACTTATTTAATTCTAGCTATGTTGTTATATTATTAGTTTTAAGCAAGGTTACCCAGATTGGGTAAAGTTTAATAACAAAAAAAACTTGAGAGGTGTCAAGGGACACCCGGATGGAACGAAGTTCCTTTAGATTAATTAGTAAAGGAATTGTAATATATATATTTTTTTAAGTTATAATAATATTTTTTTTTTATTATTAACAAATATAATGTAATGTAAACTTATCAGTAGGCTCAATTTTAGTAATAATTGAGAGAGAGAGAGAGAGAGAGAGAGAGAGAGAGAGAGAGAGAGAGAGAGAAACACGCGCACGCCGCACGGCTTACAACTATAGCAAAAAGTGTCGTTACAACTTTTAGTCTTAATTTTTTCCGTCTAGCCCCCTTTCGCAACGCGCCATAAGGAACTTCGTTCCAATACCAAGTAAATTTAATTTAAAAAAGTAATTAAATGAAAGATTCATTTCTGAATTCATTACTGAAGTAAAAAGAAAAATTCTAACCCATAGCAATGAAAACTCAAAAAGAAGAAAACATTTATGCTACTCGTATATGCCAACACCACTAAAATAATATTTTAAACAATATAAAGGTAGTGGTTATTGAATCTCACGAACTCAGTTTAGGCTCTATTGCGGAACTGAATTCGCAGGAAAAATAGTTTCACGGCGTTACCTAGTCGAGACTTCACGTATCTGCGAATTTCAAAAAAATCACTAATAAGAACACAGTAAAGGTTATTCGACCATTCAAAGATACGAAAGGGACTTTTAAATCCGTTTTATGGTTAAGTTATAACTGAAGATATGTACTTAACCCACACTTCAATACAAGCGTCCGTAGATTCTATTACTACAATCTAATTTTTTTTCCCACACCTTACTTTACTTAATTATAACCTGCCTATGATATTTAAGAATAAATACGGTCTTTATTTATAAGCCAAATGGTCTTATGTTTTTGCACACACTTTTAATCTAAGAGGTATTGCAAATTTTCTATTTGCGATTCCTTGGAATGCGGCGCCACTGTAGTATAAATACATTTAAATGGAAGGTCTCTTCTATTTAGTACTACTCATCATTGCTTAAAATGAAATATAATTATTATACCGCCATACTTAGATAATACCTACATGAAATTTATTTTTATAGAAAACATATTATATTAGAGAAATTACGTAATATAATTATTTTCTTCGAGAGTAAGTTACAAAAATTTAATTAATAGTTGTACGAAAAATATTAAAAAATACTTTTAAATTAAAACGCATTTCCTTTTTCTATTAACAAGTAACTTATCATAATTTTATAATTAAAAAATAAAATTATTCATATTAAAGTAATTTTTATCGTTTTAAGCCACATTGAAGGTCAAATTTCAATAATATATATGTAGCGACAGTAAGGTATAAATATTTGCAAAGCCAAGTGGCATATGGCGACAGTGTTGTTTATGATCGGCTCTGTGTAAATTAATGTTTGTATGAAATCCTCACCCATAATTACCAACCGCACATCCGACCAGACCAAGGCCGCATTCCAGTGATTAATAAAAAGTTATTAATTAGTGATAATTTATTTAAGCTATACACAGTAAATAATATAAAATATGTGTAGATAATTGTATGCGAAAGTTTTTTGGGAAGGTTAAAAATGTTAAATTTTGTAAAAGTTAATTATCTATAGTTTATTTATTGTTTTTTAGCTTTTAAGTAAGTTACGTATCTATATTATGCACATGTATAATAATATATGCTTTCATTATAGATATAAAGTCACAAAAGCTTACAAGTCCATACATGTACTTTCATTATGCATAATAATATTATGATATTATTTGTCACAAATTCACCTACATAATTAGTACCTACCCGAAGTCTATGTACCCTTGTGAGTCTTGACGGTGTTTGAGTATGAAATTCGCTTATGGCTCCCCCAAGGGGATATACCTAGTGGCCGTGGGGGACAAAAGGAATTTATTTAATATCGGTCCCAAGTGAAACACACTCGGCTGCAGGTCGACAACCGTGTATCTGAGTGTCGTGAGACGCTGATTGTATCGCGCCATTCGAGTTCGCTCGTTTTTTATCATCCTCAGTTATTAATAGCCAATGACAAACCTACTGCAGGAACGATTGTATTTATAGATCTTTTACGAAATTGCTTATTAAAATTTCAATTAAATGAGTATTGATATCGAATGTTTTCAATAAGGACGATATCTAAAAACTGCGACAAGTAGTCAACTACAGAAGATAGAAGATCGCCGTACTAAAATAAAGTGACAGTAAATGTTACAAACATTACAGTAAAAAGAAATAAAGATACAAAGAAATTATTACTCCAAAGTAAATATGGACCGTTAAAGCTTTGAAAGGAGATTTTATTGCATGTAGGTAACAAGACTAACAAGTCGTACGTGAGGGTAATGCCAACGGTTCTCATAGTCAAGCCGAACACAAACTGAAGGAAGTCAGCCAGTTCGAACCACTTGATAGTTGATACAATTATCGAACAACTTTTACTTTTATGCTATGCTTTTCTGAACGGTGATGTGCATTTTAATAGCGTAAATCTTAATTTAATAGAGAAATACGACAAAAGTATAAAATATTACAATTGATTCTGAACACAGATCAGTTGCAAATTCTAATACCAATCTAACTATTGTAAACGACTTTTGCCAAATAGAGGTAATATTTGTCAGCCCACAATTAGATTTTAATCACTTAATCCCGAGTAAAAGAAGGCTATCAGTGGTCGAAGCGTTATTTATGGCATGCACTTAGCGATTAATAACGTTGCACGATAAATTATTGTAACCTCTATCGAAATCGACCCAGCAATTTTATTATTGGCTGTCAAGAAACTTGATCCTGGCGATATCAAATGTATTCAATATGCATATTAATTAAAAAAGTAAATTGCGTAAGATGACTCAGAATGGTTGCTAAAGCTTGTTGCCAATTTTGCAAGTAAAGAGACGGGTTACATAAAAATGGAGCACAATTTCAAATAAAAAATTAACTAAAAATTCAATCATAAAGGTACATAGTTTTTTAGATAACATACTCTAGTTATGTTAAAACCAATAGAACTAATAGAAATAATCCATAGCACTCTTCCATCACCTGCCAGAAAAATGTTTGACGATTTTGACATAAGATCGATGCCTCATATCTTTTCGCGGCCTAAGTAGCAGTCGCTTTTTTCAGCAGTCATCTGTACCGGTTACTCAAATCATCATGGCATAATATCTGTTATTATTTAATCTGTAAAGAGCAGCGTATCACGTAATGACGCGTTGCTCAACGCTTGCGTCACAGCGCATCCATGTGGCCTGACGTCGCATGACCTTTGCAAAAACTCCCAATTATCCTATCAAAACATATCTATTGAATATGTCTATGGTAGAGGAGAAGATAGAAGCACTTGTCTCAAGTTTTATCACAGTTTTTATAATTTAAGAGTGGTTGGTAGTCGTGATTTCAGAATTGTTTACAAAAGGTATTCTATGTATTTTTATGATCAGATTATATTGATTTTATCATTAGATTGATCAGGCTGATAACTCTAAAAAGTTGATGACTTTTAAATGATGAAAGTTTTTGCTTTATTATTTATCATACAAGGAAATACACGAGATGTATTTAATGTGATAAAGTGGCATTGTTAACACTCTCAGATACTACGATAAGGTTGTGTAAAGCTCGATTTGTACATTGATTTCTATTTTATTTGTAAGTCAAAAGGTAAAAATTACTTTATGATTTGAAAAGATAAAAAAATGACGTAAAATTACTCGCTATTTATCTAATTCAAGTGTGACTCGTTTATTTAGGCAATACATTATGTGTATGATGTATTTTTAAACGGCTTATCTATCTCAATTACTAGTTGGCGATGATAAATACTTAGTTTTTATTGAAAATGCCGCAGGGCAGATCGTGTAAGCTAAATACTTATTATTTTTGTATTCCGCATCTAGAAAGAATGAGCAATGATAATGATATTTTAACTGCCTATCATCTGTCTATCTGTCAAAAGATAGATAAGCCCCAAGAAATAAGTAATTGACATAATATTTAACTGATATATCGTCCTCGTTATAATATAAACATACAAAAGTATAAGGTACAGTGTATAGTGTGTTTTCATAGTATTTTAGTGTTTGAATTTTCAGTAGCACCAGCTGCACGCGTGGCATGACCGCCTTAGAAACAGTTTCTGTCAACGGACTAATAGGAAAAATCATATATTTACCTTCTTTCTCTTTTGATTTCCTATAATCTGTCATTTTGTCTTCATAATTTGTAATTTCTTCAGTGCAGTATTTTGTACGATACAATTGACCTAGTGCAATTGGTACGTCTTTATAGCCCAGCACATGCTTTTGGTGCAAGTGTCAAATTTCGTCACAATTTTCTAAAGTCTGTGCGGCCTTTGTCCGCCTTATCGTTGGAAAGCGCGCGCTGGAGCGAGTCTGCGAGCACGTTACACTTGCGCCATCGACGGAGGTCGGACGCGGAATTCATAAGCATAATATAAATCTTATGTTTTTCTTACTGGCTAGCTATAAATATCACTTGTTACTTGTTAATGGTCAGTTCGTAATGTTGCAATTTTTTAAATAGTTAAGTGGCCTTTTAGGGATCCGTACCCTTAGGGTAAAAACTATTACTGAGACTTCTCTGTCTGTCTGTCACGGAGCTGTATCTATTTAACCATGATATCTAGATGGTTGAAATTTCAACAGATAATGTATTTCTATAGCGCCTATAACAACAAATACTAAACACAAAAAAAAAAAAATGAATCTCTACCGTAAAACATCACGTTTGTACAACAAACGCAATTTTGTAATGGATTTTGTTGTACAAACGTGTTTTTTCTTCATTTTCTACGGAACCCTCTGTGCGCGAGTCTGACTCGCACTAGGCAGGTGTTCTGACTGGCCAGCTATAAAATCACAGTATGTACTTCTCATTGGTCAGTTTTAATAATATTGTACTTTCTTTAAAACTACGTCTGAGAGGTTTTCAAATTACGACAGCTGATATCGGACCGCTCTTATATGGTCGGCATAGGAGCGTTTTCACATTGATTATGTCCGATATCCGATATCGCGCCAATACGTCATCTACTGACAAAGATATGCTTCAATATAAAAAATAACATAGCTACATCTCAAATTATCGCGCGTGATATCGTGACGATATCCGATAGAAACGCTCCGACTCGTAGTTTATAAAGTGACTAGGTAACCGAAGTCGTTATTTTCACTTACAGCAGAAATAAATATCTCTTAACTAAAGAATTGCGAGTGTTATTTTTTGAGATAAGAATTTAAAAGCTTCCGGCTAAAGAAAATGGCTTAGCGAGGATAACACGAAATGTACAATTTCTGAAAAATGGAAAAATACACACGGCCCAATACATAAATTAAATACTTATGATTCAACGTAATTAAAATATTAATTATCCTTGCAAAAATTTATACTTTGCAACTTGTATGTAAATTAAAACTATTAAAAAGTAACTTACTTATTAAAAAGTAATAAAATCAGTTAATAAGTGATACATTTGTTAAAAGGGTTTTTATGTGTTACGTAAAGAAAATACATAAATTACTGAGATAAGCGCGACATATGAGAGTATGTAAAGTTGACCTTGACCTTAAGGTCTAAACCTGCTCGCCACTTCACTGATCAATGACAAGTAACATGCTTGATAAAAATGAATAAGAAGTTATCGTAGCAATATATTTATCCAGAAAAAATGTTAAAAATTGACTGAGTGCGACATTTTTTCAGTTGTAAAATAATGATAATTAAGTCGAATGCCTTGTGATCGAAATTCGTCCAGAATAATTCATATAATTTTTGAGTTTGAACTTTATAAGGGTTCTTTTACCTCTTAGATAGTTTTTTTTTTAATCTGAGATATTAGTGTGTGTTGCTGTTTTTTTACATTAATCTTATGCATTTCTTAGCATTATTTAAAAATAGTAGCTTTCTACACACCTTACTCTATATATAAACTTAAACTGTGGCAGATATCATACTCCTCCGTTCACATAATTCTACTAAAACTGTACTGAAAGTTTTCACTTCACGTATTGATTTATTGATGATAAAAAATATGTAACTAAGTTTTATAAATATATTTTATATCGATTTTATTTCAATATTCATAGTGGAGGTGGGAATTAATGGTTTTGTGCTTAACCAAATAACACGTGAATTGCTCTCAACAAATTCTAAAGAAAGCGCGACTCCAGCGTAAATTTTTTAATTATTTCGAAATATATATTATTAATATAATTCGAAATGATAAAATATAATATAATGATATTTAACAAGGTGTTGAATGTGTCTTTGACTTACATAATCGTTACGACATAAGTGTTATACAATGTTCGCTGTAATAAATAAAACAAAACAATGAATAATTTGTTACTATAACTATAAACAAAAAAAATATTTGCTTTTATAATGGTGCTAGTACGTTGGCCCAATTTTACTTTTTTCTATTGTATTCAAATCCAAGTAAAAACATAATCATTAATATTTTAATGTAAAGTTGGAAGACCAGTGGATCAGTTTTCATCCGACTACGGCGAAGGCAAAAGGAAGGGTAGGGATTTTGGCAGTCTATGTATATGTATGTTTATTCCATCGTAGTGCCTAAACTACTGATCCGATTTGAATACATAAAATGTCATTGGATTTGTAATATCCTAGGTAACAAAGGCTAGGTAATTACGTAGTAGGTCTATAGTTTTTATAAAAAATATAGTTGTATATTAATGAGTGGTAAATCAAGTTGGAATGATCATATTAATATTATTATATGACAAATAATAATTATTATATAGAACCAATCTGCATCTGCTTGATTCATAGAAAAGATTGAACGGAGTAAAAGTTATTTTATTGGTGTAATAAAAACCGTACGTAAAAGCTTTTCTTTTCGTCTAATAAATAAAAATCGTACAGATTATTACATATGGATTATTAGACATGGAGTAAAAGCTCTTGTTTTGTTCTAATAAAAAAAAAACATAAAATCGTACTGATTATTACATACGAATTATTAGATACGGAGTAAAAGCTTTTATTTTGGTCTCATAAAAAAATCGTACAGATTATTACATACGGATTATTAGATTCGGAGTAAAAGCTTTTCTTTTGGAGTTATAAAAAATCGTACAGATTATTAGATACGGAGGAAAAGCTTTTCTTTCGATGTGATAAAAATCGTACAGATTATTACATTCATATTTTTTTTTATACGAATATATTATTTATTATATACGAAGTACAAGGTCTTTTTTGGTGTTATTTAAAATAATGTACAGATTATTACAAATGGATTATAAGATACGGATTAAAAGCCTTTCTTTTGGTCTAATAAAAAAAATCGTACAGATGGTTACATAATATGGCTTATTAGATACGAAGTAAAAGCTTTTCTTGTGGTAAAATAAAAATAATCGTGCAGATTATTACATACGGATTATTAGATACGGAGTAAAAAAAGGTTTTTGTTTTGGTCTAATAAGAAAAAATCGTACAGATTATTAGATACGGAGCAAAATAATTTCTTTCGGTGCAATAACAATAATCGTACAGATTATTACATATGGATTATTAGATACGGAGTAAAAGCTTTTCTTTTGGTCTTAAAAAAAATCGTACAGATTATTATATACGGATTAAAAGATACGGAGAAAAACTTTTTTTTGGACTATTAAAAAAAAATCGTACAGATCATTAGATACACACGGATTATTAGATACGGAGTGAAAGCTTTTATTTTGGGTTCATAAAAAAAATCGTACAGATTATTACATATGGATTATCAGATACGGAGTAAAAGCTTTTCTTTTGGGTTCATAAAAAAAAATCGTACAGATTATAACACACGGATTATTATATATGGAGTAAAAGCTTTACTTTTGGAGTAATAAAAAAACACAGATTATTAGATACGGAGTTCACGTAATTAACTCTCACATTAACTCACAAAACCTTTTCTTTCGATGTAATAGAAAAATCGTACAGATTATTACATACATATTAATAAATACGAAGTACAAGGACTTTTTTGGTGTAATTTAAAAAAAAAAATGGACAGATTATTACAAATGGATTATTATTTAAAGAAAGCATTTCTTTTGGTCTAATAAAAATAAAATCGTACAGATTATTACGTACGGAGTAAAAGCTTTTTTTTCGATGTTATAAAAAATCGTACAGATTATTACATACATATTATTATATAAGAAGTACAAGCTATTTTTGGTGTAGTAAAAAAACCGTACAGATTATTACATTCGGATTATTATATACGGAAAAAAAGCTTTTCTTTTGATCTCATGAAAAAAACCGTACAGATTATTACATTCGGATAGTAAGATATGGAGTAAAAGCTTTTAGTTTGATCTAATAAAAATAAAATCGTACAGATTATTCCATATGAATTATTAGATACAGAGTAAAAGCTTTTATTTTGGTCTCATAAAAAAAATCGTACAGATACACGTACAGTAACATACGGAGTAAAAGTATTTCATTTGGTCTAATAAAAAATAAATCGTACAGATTATTACATACGGATTATTTTATACAAAAAAAAACCTTTTCTTTTGTTGTAATAAAAAAATAGTACAGATTATTACATACGGATTGTTAGATACGGAGTAAAGCTTTTCTTTTGGTGTAATAAAAAAATCGTACAGATTTTTACATAATATGGCTAATTAAATATGGAGTAAAAGCTTTTCTTTTTGTATAATAAAAATAAACGTATAGATTATTACATACGGATTATTAGATACGGAGTGAAAGCTTTTCTTATAGTGTATTAAAAAAAACCCGTACTAATTATTGTATTTAATAATTGGTACGGTTTTTTTACGGATTATTAAATACGTTACTTTTGGTTTAATAAAAAACCGTACAGATTATTTGATAGGGACAAAATAGTTTGCTGAATAGATGTATTATATTAAAAAGAGCGTCTGGATAATATTAATTTTAGCTAACATGCCATCGTTAGTTCGAAATTGAATATTAGGTCTTTACCTATGAAATTGCCGTTTTGTATGAAACAATTTAAACGATTTTTTTTTCATGTATTTTTTATTTGTATTAATCGAAGTAATCGCCCATGCAATCAATGCATCTTTGCCAACGCAGTGGCAGTTAATTGATGCCCTTCTTAAAGAAATCAGCTGGACGGGAGGCAACAAATTCTTCAAAGGCATTTTGTACTGCCTCTCGGGTATTGAATTCTTTTCCCGCCAAGAAGTTATCCAAATTCTGGAATAACTAGTAGTCTGTAGGCGCAAGATCTGGTGAGAAGGGCGGATGACGGAGAGCTTCTAACCCCAGTTCATGCAACTTGAAGACCGTCTGCTGTGCAGTATGAGGTCGCGCGTTGTCGTGCAGGAGCAGCGGAGACGAGCGATTGATCAATGCTGGTTGGAGATGTGCCAGCTTCTCCATCATTGTGTTCAGTTCTTCATTTCAGTTTTTCAGTTCAGTACATATCTGCAGTAATGCTCACCCCGTTTGGTAAGAAGCTGTGATGAATCATACCGGCGCTAGACCACTAAACAGTGACCATCACTTTTCTAGGGGTAAGTTTTCATTTAGGGCATTGTTTAGGTGCTGAACCAGGATCCAACCAACTTGCTGAGCGCTTGCGGTTATCAAACAGAATCCATTTTTTATCGCAGGTAACAATGCGGTTCAAAATTCCTTCATTTGTGTGTCTGTTGAGCTGTGCAGGGCACGTCTCGACGTGTACTTCGCGCTGGCGATCATTGAGTTCGTGGGGCACCCATTTGTCAAGCTTTTTTACCATGCCAATTTGACGCAAATGGACCAATATTGTTTTGACGCTAACGTCGAAAGATGCTGCTAATTCAGCCGTAGATTGTGTATCATCAGCTTCCTCAATCGCCTTTAATTCGTCATTGTTGACTAAAGTCTTCGGACGACCGCGAGGTTCATTTCTCAGGTCGAAATTTCCAGAATGGAAGCGAGCAAACCAATAACAGGTGGTGCGTTGGTTTGTAGTGTTAGCTCCGTAAACGTCGTTGATGTTGCGTGCCGCTTGTGCCGCGTTGCTGCCACGACGGTACTCATATTCCATAATTACTCGAATTTTTAACGTATCCATGATGACGAAAAAGATTGAAATGCGATGAAAATGTAACACTTATCAATAAACAAATGACTACTTTTGGAAAAAGAATTCCATGTTTTTAAAATAAAATTAACTTGAAATTAGAATTCTTAGCCAAACAAAAATTATTTTGATTTGAAATGGCCAGTACTGCAGAATGGCAATTTCATAGGTAAAGACCTATTATATAAGAGATTGACATAACGTTCGATAAGTGATAAGAGCAATACGTCAATACCATACATTTTTGATTTCTAACTTCTCCATTGTAATTAGCGATGGCTAATTACAATGACCCCGCGCTGGGCCTACACAGCGTAGGGGGGCGTCCCCCGGGTGGCGGATGGGGGGAGGTCGGTAGCACAGCCTTGCTAGCTACCCGGCTAAGTCGCATGGACTCGCCGACCAACGTAGGATGCGGTCCTCCAGCATTTTGGGGGTTGTGCGGCGGGTTAACACCCCGCCTACGGAAAAAATAACAAGTTCAGAAACCGACTAAGAGAAATAAACGATCTGATCCAAATACCAATGACCCATGGCGAAGAAATACGGACTTTCGATTGACCTCATGGAATGTACGTTCTCTGTTTAGACCCGGTGCTATCTATCAAGTAAATAAAGAGTTAAATAGATATGGCGTAGGTATAGCAGCCCTTCAAGGAGTAAGATGGCCTGGTAAAGGTGAATGTAACATAGATAACACCTCAACTTTGTTTTACGGCGGCAGTGAATCAGGACGTCACACACGCGGCACGGGCTTTATAGTTGCAAATAGGCTATTAGGGAACGTGATTCGTTTTTAAGTAATATCTGACAGAATCTCAACTCTTCGTATTAGAAGCAAATTCTTTAACATCTCTTTAATCAACGTGTATGCCCCTACCGAAGTAGCTGACGAGAACGAATAGGATGAATTTTATGAACTCCTCGCCTTAGTTTACGATCAGCTACCAAGGTACGATACAAAAATTATGATGGGCGACTTTAACGCTAAGATTGGACGCGAGGATATTTTTGCACCGACCATTGGGATGCATAGCAAACACGAACAATCTAACGACAATGGCCTACGACTCATAAGTTTTGCAACATCCAAAAATATTGTAATAAAGAGCACTATGTTCCCACATAAAGATATATATATTATTTTACAACCAAATCGATCACGTTTTTATACAAGGAAGACGCAAAAATACGATCCAAGATGTAAGATCCTACCGTGGTGCCGACTGTGATAGCGACCATTACATGCTGGGTATTAAAATTAAAGCTAAAATTACGACATTTATATTCATATAAAAATAAAAAATCACACAACAATTTAGGAATAAACACAGACAGTCTTAAGAATGATGCCACAAGAGAAACTTTTCAAATTGAATTAAAAAATACATTTAACGATTTAGCCATAGAGGATATTGATGAGGACACAAATATAGATAATATTTGGACAACAACAAGAGATACCATCAAAGAAGTTGCACTAAAAACGCTTGGACGTAAGACCAGGAAAAAATGGAAAGCTTGGTGGAACGAAGATTGCGAAAGAATTATTGAAGAAAAAAGGAAATATAAAATTTTAGCAGAACAGAATAGCAAATTTTTAGACAATTTTAAAGAAATAAAATCAGAACCAAGAAGAATAATAAGAAGATCAAAAAGAAATCATCTAGATAGTAAAGTTAGAAATATAAATACTCTTTGGCGAGCAAACGAATCACGGAAATTTTACCAGGAGCTGAGATCCTTTAAGAGGGGCTACCAACCTAGCTCTCAAATGCTCTTAGATGACAGTGGCAATCTTATAACAGATAACACGGACATCAAAAATGCTTGGAGCAACTATTTTAAACATCTGCTGAATTTTCCTCCACCTCATATTGTATTACCAGGCACAACTAGTGACAACCACGCCGAATTGGACCCTTTATCTTTTAGGGAAGTCCGACAAGCAATTATGAAGCTCAAAAACAACAAGGCTCCCGGGATAGACGGCATACCATCCGAAATATGGAAGTATGGGGAAGAGACCATACAACTAAGATTATTTCACATCTTATGTAAGATATGGCAAGATGGAAAACAACCAGAAGAGTGGAACACAGGCGTTATATGTCCGATCCATAAAAAGGGATGTAAGAAGAGGTGCACAAATTATCGTGGAATAGCGCTTTTTCCAACGGCGTACAAGGCGTACATATGTGCTGCTTAAAAGGCTAGATGCGAGCTTGACCTGCGAGCGATTATCAGTGTGGATTTCAGCAAAATCGCAGCACAATCGATCAGATCTTCCTTCTGAAACAACAAATGGAAAAACGCTGGGAATACGCCCAAAGCACACACGCGCTATTTGTCGATTTAAAAAAGCCTATGAGAGCATTGACCGTATTTCATTATACACGATCTTAAAGAACTTCAACATCCCAAAAAAACTATAATGGTTGCCACTAAGGAAAGCAAAATGAGAGTGAGGGTTGCTAAAGAGCTTACGGACGAGTTCGCAGTGGTCACAGGACTTAAACAAGGAGATGCTCTGTCACCTGTGCTTTTCAATTTAGTTCTGGAATATGTCCTCAAAGAAGTGATTGCACTAGACGTAGGGCTTTAACTGAATGGGAAGCATAGGTTGATCTATGCCGACGACCTGGCATTACTAGGTGAAATTCCAGAAGAAGTGGCCAGCGCTGCCGAAGTATTAGAGAATGAAGCGCTTAAGGTAGGCCTAAGTATAAACCGCGAGAAAACAGAATACCTCCACATTAAACACTATAAAAACACGCGCAAAATACGAGAAGACCTGAATGTGAGAGGGACTTCTTATAAAGGAACGGACAAATTTAAATATTTAGGCTGCACCATTACCGACACCAACACGAGACAGGAGGAAATAAACATCCGCATCCAAAACACCTTACGATGCAGCGCGGCACTTCATGGAGTGTTTTTTTTTTTTCTCCCCCTAACGTGATCAGGGCTTGTTTTAATCTTGTTTTTTATCTTCTATTCTTTTGTTTTGGATTCTTTTACATTTTTAATCTTATATCTAATATCTACTTTTTTATATCTATATACATTTGATTAATTTTCTTGCATAGTTATATACTATGCACTTGTCTTTTTCTCCTTAAAAATTAACATTCTTAATTTAAAGAACGCAGTAAATATAGTAAAATCCAATAAAATAATGTACAATAAATTTAAATTCTAATTTTTAAAATGTCAGTAATATAATCATAAAAATAAGTGTACAAATAAAATTCAATTAAAATGTCAAAATTATTACAACGGCACACACATTCAACTTAACCTAATATCACAGTAAAATAATCTAGAGCCTATACTAAAATCACACCAAAATATCACAGTTTTTTCTATTCACAAATTCTACTATATTTTTACAAAATGAGAGAAAAACTTCCCTCTTCTTGCCCCCCAGGATGGAAGACAGGCTCTCACCCGTAATCGATATGCCCAATTTTTGCTCAGTATCGTATCTACTGTTAGCAAAAATCGGGCACTCGAGTAACAGGTGAGGAACCGTCTCCTCAACTCCTGGCTGACATGAACACGACGGGTCCTCCTTCAACTTGAATCTGTTCAGGTAGAAGGCGAACCCGCCGTGTCCAGTCAGTATCTGTGTAGTGTGGTGCGTTATGTCTATCTTATTGACTACTTTGTATGCAGCAGCAGCGCTTGGGAAAAAGAGCTTTGTGGTTCCGGCCGTCCCTCCCACTTCGTATCTCCTGTCCCATTCCTTAACCGTATCCTCTCTTAAGATACGCTTGACGAATGAAACAGGACACAGATCGTAGTCAGGTTTCCTTTTCAATCGCAGCGCGGCCTCTTTGGCTAATTCGTCAACCCTCTCATTCCCTCTCAACCCTGCGTGTGCCTTAATCCAAAACAGGGAGACCTCCCGCCTCTGCGATGCAGCTTTTCGGAGGGCCTCCCTTGTTTGCACTGCCAGGGGATGAGGGGAACTAAGGGTGACTGCCTGGAGAGCCGATCTGGAATCGCTAAGGATACCGACCTTCGCCATTCCACTCTTGCAGGCTATACTTACTGCTCTCTGGAGCGCTAGAAGCTCGGCCTGGTAGACGGTACAATACGGCGGCAACGCAAGCTTGACGGCCTTCGTCTCGACCTCGCCCTTCCATACGGAGAGTGCGGCTCCGACTCGACCCTTAATCTTGCTGCCGTCCGTATAGATCCTATGGATGTGGCTGTTAACCACGTCTGCATACGAGTCCTCGTCTACCAACCCGAACCTCAGCTCTGCCTGCTCTGCCGGATGTGGGTCCTCGATCGTTAGAGCCATTCGCTCCACCTCCCTGTCTTTCAACGCCGGGTGCGGTACTCCCTTCTTGATCTCATAGAGCTTCGAAGCTTCGAGTATCCTGAGATCAAGAGGGAGTATCCCAGCCAACAGCATTGCAGAGTTCAGGGAGACGGTCCGATATGCTCTGCAGATCTTCTGGGCAAAACCCCGTTGGACGGAGTTGATACTTTTCTGGACCCCCATCTTTTCCACGGTGGGTGCCCACGCTGCCGATGCATACAGAATAGTCGGCTCTATCACGGCCATATATATTGTCCTAACTATTTGGGGGTTAAGCCCCCAACCTACCCTAGCGGCTTTTGCCAGCTGTTTATACCTTGATATGGCTTTTTGACATATATTTGTGACGTGTGCGTTAAAAGTGAGGCCGCTGTCGATTGTCAAGCCTAATACTTTTATATAGTCATGATATTGTAGACACACACCCCCCATAGCGAGTCGAGGCGTATCGTATTTAAGCCTACGTGTACTTAGTAGTGCACAAGTTTTGTGGGGGGCAAACTTCAACTTGTTCGACTCCCCCCACTTACTTATTCTCTCCAAAACTCCATTGGCTTTTCGTTCTATTTCAAGGGCGGTGTCCCCCTCAAAGACTAGCACAATGTCGTCGGCGAAAGCCTGGCAAAAAACATCCATCTCCTCTAACATCCACAGCAGGGGGTCCAACAAGAGGTCCCACAGGATTGGTCCACCTATGGACCCCTGCACGCACCCCTTGTTGGTCCCCCTGCTCACTTCCATTCCAGCATACCTTACATTCACTTCTCTTTCACTCAAGTAGCTGCTGATTACCCGCCTCAGGTTCCCCGGACACCCAACCTCAGCTAACCTAACCTTTATGGCCGGCCACCAAGCACTATCGAAGGCCCCCTCTATGTCCAGCGACACCACGACAGAAATTTTCTTCTCCTCCCTCTGCTTTCTGACGTGGTTCACCAACCTGTAGAGGGCGTCTTCGGTGCTCCTTTGGGGCATGAAGCCATATTGGTTAGGGCTGATCTTGGGCAGCAGGTAGAACCTGAGTCGGGCGACCAGCATCTTCTCGAAGATTTTGCCGAGAACAGGCAAGAGGCCGATCGGGCGATAGGCTTTTGGTACCCGGTACGATTCCTTGCCCGGCTTCCTTAGCACCACCACAGTCGCCCGCTTCCACTGTTTGGGGAAGCAGGCGACGGTGAGGCACCTATTCAGCAGAGCAAGGAACCATTCCGGGTCACATTCCACAGCGCGTTGGCAGATGTCCGGCGTGAGTCCATCCGCCCCGGGGGCCTTTTTGGGGTTGAAGGACCTTACGGCTCTCTTCAACTCCTCCATGATGAAAGGAGGGTCGTCCGGACCCGCCGGCGGTTCAGTGTCCAAGGACTCCGCCCGCCGGCGCGTCCGCCGATGTTCCTCACTTTCATCACTTTCCTGGTCCCGGGGGTAGAAGGTCTCCGCCAGCCATTCTGCGGAGCTTCGGGCGTCGAGGGTTTCACCGTCCCTCGTAAGGGGCAGATCCTCCTCCCTCCCTCTGACTCTGCTCAACACCCTGTAGATGCCCTCCCAGACCCCCTCCCTATCCTGTTTCCGGCAAAACTCCTTCCAACTCTCAGTCTGTGCCTCTTTTACTGCCTTTTCATACGTCTCTTTCGCTTCCAGGTACAGTCCAACCACGCGGTCTCTGCGATCAGGCGCAGCGTTACGGATCCTGCGCTTCCTCGTGGCGACTTCCTTCTTCAGCTGCACGAGCTCATCATTCCACCACGACAAGGTGAATCTCTGTGTGTGTTTTTTGGTCGGCATTGTGTCTCTGCATGTCTGTGTTATGACTCCCGTGTATCTGTCTATTATTTCTTCTATTTGTTGTGTGCTGTGTATTGTTTCCATGTCCTGTAGAGTCAATTGTCTGTCCGACATCAGCTGGGTCAATTTCTCACGAAACTGAGCCCAGTTTGCCTTTCGTGTGTTAAACATGCGTGTGGTACGTATTATGTTTGTGCCTGTGGATTTCTGTTGTCTGATGCCGAATGATATGCCGTTGTGGTCAGAGCTCGTCAGCCCCTCCTCAACTCTCCAATCGCCCACTCGGTCCAGCAGGTCGTCGGAGCTCGCTGTCACATCCACGTAACTGGAGTACCTTTTTCCCCCTCTGACGGTGTCGAAAGCGCGGCACTTCATGGAGTGTTAGCGTCCAATATCATAAGTAGAAAAAGTAAGATCGCTATTTACGCACGCTTACACTCGACGAAGAGAATAAACTACTGGTGGCCGAAAGAAAAATCCTCCGCAAGATCTTGGGCCCGGTGAAGACAGGAAACGGAGGAACTAGAATCCGAACCAACGCCGAAGTTGAAGACCTCATGGCTGAGCCCAATATTATTGGCGTAACAAAAGCCCAGCGACTCCGATGGCTCGGTCATGTTGCAAGAATGGGAGAGGATCGTGCCACTAAAAAGGCGTTCCTTGGACGTCCGATCGGGCGACGACCTGTCGGCCGTCCACGGTACCGATGGCTAGATGTCGTGGAGTCGGACCTGCGCGTTCTTCAAGTCACAGAGTGGCAAGAAACTGCGCAAGACCGCGAAAAGTGGCGCAAACTCGTGTCGGAGGCCAAGATCCACTTTGGGTCGCTGAGCCATCGTAGTAAGTAAGTAAGTAATTACAATGATCTTGACTAAAAGGCCATATCCTTTTAAAATAGGACAAATGTCTCCACCGATGCCATATTCATATAATAATTTTATGAAAATACTATTCTGCATGGAACTCTACCGAACATTTCATATTCTGATCAACACTGAATTACTGTATTTAGTAATAGGTGAGCGCGTAATTTATTAGAAGATATAAAACCTGCTTTTGCATTGCTAATCGGCGAAAGCAAAATGTCACGTGTTTGTAAGGCGTGAGTGAAATAAGCAAATGAAACATATTTTCTATAATTGAAATCGTTTAGAGTACTGTTATTTGTGTCGCACTGTTTTATAGTGTGTGGGGCATTCATAAGTACACATTTCATTCTTCTTTTTCTTTTTCATTTTTTTTCATTACATTCATGAGGAAAATAAAACAAAGTAGACTCTTTATGAAGAATGATTAAACGCAATTGAAAAAGGATAAAATAATTTTAAAATTACTAATGAGATATATAATAAACGTAAAAACAAAGATTTCAATACTTAAGATAGGCTATGACGTATATTTGCCTCGTCTATGCGTATTAATACGTCTATGCGTAAAAAGCTTTTTACTTTTTTTATTATATCTCGTTACATAATTTATATTATTGAATTCAATTATTTTATTCTTTTTCAATTGCGTGTCGGTCGCGAGTTTTTTATTTTTTTATTTCAATCTTTTTAGAGATCATAGCAAGGTGCTAAATGTCAATAAAGTTTATTTAATAGTCATCATTTTATTATAAGTTCTGAAAACCGCATCAAAAACAGACTCGTAGTTTTGACATTTCATACACGTATTTGGTGAGCTGTTTGATAATACAACTATCAAATTAAATTGGACCAGTACTTTTGGTTTTACACAAACAAACTTTTACTACAGCGCCCCCTGGTGAGTGGTTATCATAAAACATTCAGCAATCAAACCCAAACTCATTACTGAAAACCGCATCCAAATCAGAATAGTGCTTTTGAGATACATGACAACATTAACATAATATGTGCGTGTGTAGTGCATGAACTTTAGATTTAACTTTCGCTGTTGTTTATTCGATTTTATTAAGTACTTATGACATCACTTACAAGAAAAATATGGCGGCTGGCGTTTTAGGTCACGTGACATACAGATAGTAAAACTACAGTTTTATTTTAGAAATTATAAATAAATCGTATATTTATATAACAAAATAGTGTTGTATTCGTATTTCTTACGACAGGAACTATATAAATAACAAATGTATATCATACGATATTGATAGATGAAACTAGCCTATTCTTACTTACTACTAATATTATACATGTGAAAGTATGTGAGGATGGGTGGATGTATTAATGGGTGTATGGATGGATGGATGGATGTTTGTTAGTCTTTCACGCGAAAATTACTGAACGGATTTTGATGAAATTTGGCATGGTAGTAGCTTAAGCTCTGGATTAAGACAAAGGCTATTTTTTATCCCGAAAAGTAGTGTTCCCGTGGGAACAAACTGTAACAACTGTATTTACGCGGGTGGAGCCGCGGGCAACAGCTACTATTATAATAGTGAAATACCTATAGACGCTTCACACCACGTCAATCTGGCCCCGCGGCGTGCTAAGTGCCCGAAGAACTTGTGTAACGGGGAAAACGGGAATAATACTTATTACTTTTATACTAGTACTACTAGGATTTTTTTATATTATAAACATATTTACTCCAAATCCATGACCCTGGCCCATAGAAATATTTGCTGTTCCTTCGGCGGGAATCGAACCCGCGCCATCCGGCTTGAGCGCCAACGCGCTAACCACTGAGCCACAGAGGTCGTCAAAACAAAAGCGACAAACAAGGTCTCACCCCAAACGCATATATCGTATCCGTTACCTTGCGGGTGATAAAATAGACATTATAGTTAGACACAAGAGACTACTAGCGATGTAGCTAGTTAGCAATCTGTGCCACTATAGTTGTACGTAGTAAGTACATGAGCTGTTACAGCTACTTACAAAACATCAGAGCCAGTTGCAAATTGCAATCAGGTTATTCTGTGTTTACAGAATATAAGTATGGACATAGGTAGATCTAGGACAAGCGGTGGGTATAGATACTTGTCTATCGTTGTAATGATAACCGATCATAAGGATAGAAGAAAAATATAGAATAGGCCCATTAGCCAAGATGTTTTCGCTAAATACGATGACGAAGTTAGAAAATAAAAAAAATATGATGCTGACGTATCGCGGGCTATGTCACTTATCTCTGTCTATAGTGGTATGGTTTCTTACCTGACTGCCAAAAGGAGGGTTATATTTTAACTGCTTATTCATGTGTGTATTTGCATGCCAATTTGGCTATATTGACGGGTTTCAAATGAGTTAATGAAATCATTAAAATTGAATAAATTATGTTTATTTTAATTGTTCAAAAATTCTCTATATACTTTACATGTTTATATTTGGTGCCAAAATATATTGTCTTTTAGGAGTTTCAAACCGAGATAAGGCAACATATAATCTAAATAGAATTTCCTTGCTGATAAAGCAATTTACTTTTAAAAAGATCGACGTGTATTATATGAAAAAAAAAACTGTCTTATAGAAATATCACTCAATAGATTACGGCACGGTCACGGTTCCATACCTATTGTTGTATTATCTCATTAACCATTCGTGCAAATTATACGCAGTAAAAGAAAAAAATATTTTGTTTTAAACACTTGAGACTATAAATTCACTTATTTTGATAAGAATTCATAATTATTGATAATATTGACTAATAAACATGACCTAAACGATTTAAATATTTTTTAAAATATAAAAACTACTTTTATACTTAAATATAAAAGTTAGGCATATGCTGTTACTGACTTTTTTGTAGGCATTATCAAGCTCTACAACTTTTTCTAGGACTGAATTATATATAGGCAGCGTTCGTAAGAAACATCGACCGTTCGACCGGTTTTTCTCCAACTTACTTTGCAAATCCGGCTACCACGAAAAAGTCTTTAAATTTTTCGGATTAAAATATAGCCTATGTCACTTACAAATAGCATAGGCTTCTATTTGTTAAATAATTTTCAAAATCGGCTCAGTAGATCCAGAGATTACCCCTTATAACCTTACAAACTTTACCTTATTATAATATTTAGTATAGATATTTTTAACTTCGAAAATCATCATTGTAATTAACGATAGAATGTTGGCTAAGCCCTCAGAACCCTTAACTAAGATGTCTTCGCTAATTACGATGACTAAGTTTGAAGACAAAAATGTATGGGATTCACAGATAGATCATTATGAAGCTCACGTTTTATCAACCGTCAGATTGGCCAATTTCAAAAAGTTCATTGGCCAGACGTTACAGTGCTCCAATGAATGCTAATTCTTTTAGATTTAGTGTATCGATTTAACTTACACGTATTATACTTACTAAATACTAGTTAAATGCGAATTTTGCTATCGGGAAACCGCGATACCTAGTATTTTTATAATTTGTAGAGAGCATTACTACATCACTACATAGTATAAAACAAAGTCGCTTTATCTATATGTCCCTATGTATGCTTAGATCTTTAAAACTACCCAACGGATTTTGATGCGGGTTTTTTTTAATAGATAGAGTGATTCAAGAGGGAGGTTTACATTTATATAATATGCATAATATAGTACAGAAACACTGATAATTTCAGAGGTAACTAATGTAATGTTGTAAACACATTATGTATGGTATTTTCAGAAGCTATTTAGATGGATACAGTATGATCCTGCATAAGCATTTTATACACATCATAGTAACCCTTTAAACCATACAGTTTAAATTAATATCTTATATTTAGAAGATATCGTAAAATTTATATTCAAGTGAGAAAAATATGTATCAAGGGGTCACGCACGTCGCGTCCAGGTGATAGGGTCCCGTTTTTACCCATTGGGTACGAAACTCTAAAAAAGATAATCATACTGTATACAGAAGTATATTGCAGTGAATAGAGTTATTTTCTGAAGAAGTTTTTTTCTCTAAGAACACTATTCCACGCGGGCAAAGCCGCGGGCAAAAGCTAGAAATCAATAAATCTGACTAAGACAAGGTTCAATATAAACTAGTGTCTTAGAAAGTATAATAGAGTGATACCTAGATCATTTCTGATATGAATATCTGTTATATACTTTTAATAGGAATAAAATTTAATTCAAACTTCGACCACTGTTCGACCTCAAATGAAGATACATCGCTCGTGTCAAAAGTTCAAACGGCCTTGACTTTTTAAGAAATACATTCTTCGTAAGGAACCGTTACATGCAAAATGAATATTTTTTAAATGAATATTTGAATAATATTCATATTATACGCGTGGCTTCCAATTCAATGGATTTTTTGACATATTCGGCAAAGTTGAGAGAGAGTCTTGAGAGAAAATATTATATTTACACAGAAGTCTCTATAGGAATGGAGAATGCTTCTTTGGAAATTGAGATAACCTGAAATACTTTATTTTATCTAAGTACACAACATTTTAACATGAATAAGATAATTATTTTAATATAGCCTAATATATACCTATTATAATATAATATATACCTATTATAATATAATAGGTAGAGAATTAATTCTTTATAATTTTTTTTAACAATTCATATACTTGTAATACGATTTAAGTTTTATTACACACTTTTTATCAAGAGTGTAGATTTAAAGTTTACTATACAGGAAACCTATCGTCTTAGTTCCCCGTAAACATAATTAAGCAATTTAAGCTGCGATCAAATCAGAAGAAAAATGTCGAACTCTACATTAAAAAAAAAATAGAGTTTCGATATTGACGTGAAATCGATAGGATGTGATGCTCATAGTTGGGTAAATATCAGTATGTCGCGTCCGTACGACCTTCGTGTTAGATCCTAGATAGCTTTCGTTCTTTACTAAGTTTAGGTCCTACAGACACACAGACACACTAACACAGTAATCAGTCAACACGTGTTATATTGTAAGCAACCAGTTCATACAGACCGATTGGTTCATAATCGACCACTCACTGACGGAAACTTTCGACATTTTATAATTAACATAACAGCGAAACTCCCCGTAAACATAAAGTAATACTCACGTGCAAGTGGAGAGAAACCAAACAAGAGAAAATATTTTTAACTTTTTTTCTAACACTGAATATATTCCATGAAGATCACGATATACGGGGAATACCACTTGGACAGAAACCGCGGGCGATACGTACCGACTCGCGGTAGTTGGGGCAGACACTGAGCGCGCGCCAAGGTATTGCTAACTTACTTTTACTTGCAATACTTGCTCTAGGCGTCGTCGTGAGACCTCGTTCGCACCACTTGCATCCTTAAACGAGTTTTATATTTAATATTTCTTTTTATTAATTTAATGTTTTGCCCAATTCGGTTTGAATCTAACGGATGGAAATTTTGGTAATTAAGTGACTTACAATATTATTATTGGCAATTAAATTAAAATTATGACAACCAATGCTACAAATACAATACGCAAGAGTTTTCACAGTTATTTCGGGGAGTACTAATTTTTAAGAAAAAACTATGTAGAGACTAGAGATTAATATTGTAGAGCAACACATATTATTATGTGGCTCTCCTTATATAAATAAACAAATGAAATAAAGATCCCTATTTTTAATTCAATAAAACAAACTACGGGCTGTACGCTTTTATGCCCTGACCTTTTTTACCCAGGGGGTCTAAAAAGGTCACTTTAGGTGTTTTTTTTATTATGATTCATATATTTCTTTCAACTCATATTATGTTCGCCGTTTTACGAATTTCTATTGAAAACTGTCAAAATGGATGTTTTATAATATGATGACATCAGATGAATCATGTGGCCATTTTACAATTTCACGATTTTTGTATGGAATAAAGTGGCCTTTTTAGACCCCCAGATATGACCATTGTTATGTTCAGGATTGTAATGATATATTATGATTGTTTACGAAGTCCATCACGGTTTCGGTAAACTAAAATCGAGGTCGCTGGTAACCTCGCCTTTTTAATAATTTTGTTTATTGTTGTTATTTATTGTTGTCCGTCTCGGTATGGCCATTCTAACGGTATGGTCACATATTCCTTCGTTCGCCTGATGATGTTGGCAATGGCGTCCTCAAAGTAGTCGGTATAGTAAACACAGGTGTCGCAAGAGTGCTACAAATTATCACAAACCTAAAATCCCTATTTTGTAACTTCCGCTAAAATATTAATGGCTTTGTCCACTCTGGCGTAGCGAAATAAATCGTGCATAACATATTTATTATTGTGTATTTTCAAACGTCAGACGAAAGCCTTGGGCAATGATACACATATCACTTACAATAAAGAGGGCAACCTAATATATTGAAATGTTGACAGTTGCAAGGGCGAATTTCAATACTACAATCGTGATATCGCATTGCAGAGTTGGCGTTCCATTGTTATTGTTTTTTTGTAAAAAATGAATGAGGAATCGCGAGCCGCCGGGGAGAGGTGGATCTAAATTATTTTGTGCAAAAAATGATGGATCATGGATCAGTAGACGCTTCAACAAATGTAAAGTGTTTCAGGCAAGAAATCTCTACTTACTACATATAATAATCAAGATAAAACAGTACATTTTAATTAACTACGATAGTTACGAAGATTTTAATAAGAAAACTCTATCAGTTATTATAATATTACTATAAAAAAATAAAGATTCAAGACGTTAGCGGTGTCCCGAAACACACTTTAATTTGCCTCAACTTTTTTTACATTACGTAAAAACCAATCCAGCAGCTTTAAACGAATTAATACTATATGTTTTGTGGATATTAAAAACTAAAAAAATGCCCACTATTTTTTGTTGCATATTTTTTTGTACACATACATTTACAAAATATTATTAGCTTATAAACTGTTATTCAAAAAGAGTAGAAAATTTTCAATAAAAACCTCTTGAATTCCGGAACTTTATCTCCATTATTTATAATATTGATTTCTTAGGTTTACGCGAATATAATTGTTTGCGAAATAATTGTTCATTGTTTTAAACACTTACGGATTGTGTCGCGGTGCACTTTTCTTTTTCCCGACGTTTCGGCTACTTTCCAGCAGCCGTGGTCACGGGAGGACTGAGGTGTCAATTGTCCTATTTGTTGAAGTTGTTCAAACTACCCGAAGATTCTTCAATCATTATTTGTGTTCCGATCCACGCAAAACATACTAACAGTATCTTGAAGCCGCGGTGATTTTAAATTACATTTTATTTTGTTAATTATTGGATCCCAACTAGATGGCAGCACCCAGCCATCTTCTCGGTTAAAATTAGGGTACTTTTTAATTTCTAGAGCGCGTATCATTCTTGGGCGATAACGGTGTTCCTTTGCCAGTACTTGTGGTTTATCAAATCTTATGTAATGGCGAGGTTGATCCAGTGTGTGTTCGCAAATTGCAGATTTATTGTTGCGACGGTGTTTTCCATTATTTATAACTAATTTAAAATTAACTAAGTTAAATTAATTAACGTTGAAAATATGTATCCGCGCGCCATTTTTAGGTTTTGCGCGTAGCGTTAAAAGTGACTACGTCGCATTACATATGTTTTCAGGTTGATATTGATGTAATAATGAAATAATATGATGTATTTTTAAAACTTTACCTAATTTATTCCATTTGAAAATTGATCTTAAATATAATTTTTCGATAAGTTAGATGGTGGTTAATTAAGAAAGGTGTCTTGAATGGTTAAATGTACTAAAAAAAAAATTAGCAACAAAAAATGGGAAACCTTTTAGCTTTTTATTCAAACAAAATAATTCAGTAGTGTTTAGATTAGTTCATTCAAAATAATTAGATTACTCGGAATCCATATTTATATCCTACTGAGAAAAAATATTCCTGGACCACAATTTTACATACTATTTCAGCTCATTTCTTTTACATAAGATTCATTTAGATACCTATGCATATTTTATATTATAATAGCATTTTCCCGCGGTCTCGCCCGCGTGAAATTTGTTTTTAAACGATATATTTATAATAATTTAAAACTTTCATCCCCTATCCTACCCTTTTAGGGGTTTAATATTAGAAAACGCTGAAACACGTAACTCATTCTTTTTTCAGTACTCAATTCATGCGGAATATCATGCAAATATATCCAAGGAATAAAAAGTTTCATACAAACATTTATCCCCCATTTTACCCACTCTCGGTTGAATTTAAAAAAATATTTCCTTAGTGGATGCCTACGTCATATGAGAAAGACGTGTGCAAAATTTAAAATTTATATCCTGTGCCTTTGTTTGGCCTGTGCGTTGAGACATCAGTCAATCGACTTTGCCTTTTATTTTATATTATATATATTATGTAAAGTTAATTAACCAATTCCACTTACTATAAGATATCCGCGAATATCCGCGAAGATCCTATTTCGAACTGGCTAGATACATGTCGAAACAGGTTTCTCCAATATAGCAACACGAATCCTTCGATTATATAATTTACAATTTGATGGATATTTCTAATTAAATAACACGTCATATCATCTCGTGTAGTTAATTTTAATAAGCCTATCAATTATTTTGTATTATTTATTATACAATTATCCTGCACAAAATGTTTCCGTATCTTTATAATAGCTTCATAATAAATATACAGGTGTCCCAGAAAGTATGGTCAATCCGATTTTATTTTTTATTTTATTTGTCTAAAATTTTCAAAATGTCACTCATTTTCATTTTTTCGATTTCGAAAGAATTTCGATATTTTTTCCGCCACTAGGAGGCAGACGCGACTCACACAAAGTGCCATCTGGTGGCGGAAGTGATTTCGAAAACTGTCAATAAGAATTTTCGACACTTTTTCTGTCACGCTGGCGCTGTTTCGCGGGTCCTAATCGTGTGAAATAGCTGTCAGATGTCACGAATTTAAAAATCCTCATTTCACAAAAACATCTTATCTGATAACTCGAAAACTGTAGAAAATCGTAGAACATGAGTAAATGGGCGTGATTTGGATATACCAAGGAGTGTTCTATCTGAAAAAACTCTGCTTAACTTTACTTTCTCGTTAGATGTTATTCTATGATTTACGTGTCGCTTACGCGTTACCTTGCTCATTGTTCAGAGCAGTCAAGTCAGTAAATATCTCAGTGGCTCTTACTACAATCTAATTAATAATATTTTAATTATTAATATTACTATTTGTCATTAAACGGGCATAAGGCCGAACCAAAACTGAAAAGTTTAACCGCTCCAAGTAAACAGTCTTTAATTTAATCAATATTATATCTAGCAATATCCCGCGAAAAAATACCCACAACCTGCAAGCAAATGTGTGAATAACAACAAAACGCATAAGCATGCGTAAAGAGTAAGAGTCTTTACTTGCAGCAGTTAAACTTTTGTACTTGATGGGTTTTAAAATACATTAGGACATTAATTTTGTCAGTATCTACTTAATAACTAGGTAACTACTGTTTATAATTTTTTGCAACACTAAGGTCGTTTTTCTACCAGCCACTTATTTTTTGCAATCTTTGAATATTAATTTATTTTTGAAGTGTCAAAATTCAATTAAATGAAGAATTTTTTTCATTATTTTATATAATCAGCATTTTAAAAGCGTAATATTCAGGTGCCTATCGAATTTGATCAAAATAAAGCCAGACAACTATTTTGTCAAACCGGCATAAAGTAATATGAATTTCGGATATTTATTTGATCCAGCAAGGGCAAGAAGTGGGCTACAGAATTTACGGCCTTTCGCCTTTGCCTACCCCTCCGGGGCCCAGTTGTCTCTGTCTATCTAACAACTTGACAGCCGAATACTGAAACGATAGTTAAATTAAGTGACGCTTAAGTCACATGCTGTCCTTGTTATTTCGGATAGTAGAGACAGCGACAGCCTGTGAATAAGAGGGCTCTTAATTTTGATGAGTGTTTCAGTATTCAGGTGTGAGCCTACAAGCAAGCACTCAAAAAATTGTTACCGATTCAACTAGGCGAGGCATTTACGCGAAAATTATGTAAACTAATTATGATTTTTAATACTTTTCATTCATATTAACTAGGGGGAAACAGTTTAAGATTATATCATTTAATTTAATACCATATCTGGTAATTAAAGTAAGTGCCCGCGACACGCACTAGATGGGTTCACGCACTAGTTAGCACTTTACATACAGCTAGTGGACTTGTTAAGTAAGATTTGACTTAACTAACAAACACTTGTTAAAACTTACTAAGCAACAAAGACATGAGATGAGACACGTCATTGGAATGAATATAAATACAATTTTTATAAAAAATAGAAGAAAAGGCTATATAAGTTACTAGGACGTTTAAATGTAGGTTTTTATTATAAAATAATTATAAGAAATAACCTTAATAATATAAGAAATAAAATGAAAAAGAAACCAGCCAAGTGCGGACTTCCTCACGAAGTGTTCCGAACCATAATTATCTACTTATTTTTAAGTATTTATACTAATATCAAGTACTAGTATTAATATCGAGCAAAAACAGCGAAAAAATTCAACATTTGTACGGCAAGCACTTCAATATTTATTAAGTTTTATTTTTTATTTTTACAGCGAATGAACTCAATATTCAGCAAATATTTCAAGCGTTATACATATTGCCGACACACAGACAGACGGACTGACGGACTGACAGATGCACGGACGGACGGTCGGACGGATGGATAGCGAAGTTGCAATAATAGGGTTCTCTTTTTTACCCTTTACGAATGGAACCCTAAACAGAGACTTTTTCATTTTTGTGTATTTAATTGAGTGCAAATCTGTATTCATGTAAAAAAAAACTTTAGACCATATTATAAACTAGTATTAATTGCCCGCGGCTTCACCCATGTGAAATTAGGTTTTAAATTTTCATCCCCTATTTTACCCACCTAGGGGCTGAATTTTTAGAAAACGCTGAAATACGTAATTCATTATTATTTCCGTATTCAATTCATACGAAATATCATGCAAATATATCCAAGGAATAAAACGTTTCATACTAACTTTTATCCCCCATTTTACCCACTTGGGGGTTGAATTTAAAAAAATCTTTCCTTAGTGGATAGGCACGTCATATGAGAAAGACGTGTGCAAAATTTAAAATTTATATCCTTAAGGGTTTGGCCTGTGCGTTGAGACATCAGTCAATCAGCTTTGCCTTTTATATATAAATACGAGCGGACCCGACAGACGTTGTCCTGCCGAGCTGATTTGTGAATCTAAACCATCCAGGGCGCCACCCAAACGCATACAATAAAATTCATTCAAATCGGTCCAGAAGTTTAGGAGGAGTTCAGTGACATACACACGTACAGTAGAATTATATATATAAAGATATAGATAGAAGATAATAGAATATTTTAAACAAGTAATTTTTTTATTAAAACTTTTTAAACTACTTTAGCGCCATCTAGTGAGGACCGTATTAGTTATAATGACAGCTCCATGAGCTTTCGATAGTTCACGTCGCACGCTGAAAGTGGAACGACGTTTCTATCATTCGTCTGCCGTGTTTTTCATATGGAACCTAGATGGCGCTTTTTCGAAAGGCACAAAAAAGTTTAGCTCTTGTTACTCTACGACGGACTACAGCGAAGCCAAAAGGAAGGTTAGTGATTTTGTGAGTATAAGTATGTATGTTCCCCCGTAGCGCCTAAAGTAATGGTCCGATTTTAATGAATGAGATGTCAATAGATTCGTAATAATAACCAGGGTAACATAAAGCTATATAATTTACGTAGTCGGGGTGTAGTTTTTAATAAAAATTGTTTTAAGAATACTTTTTAGTTTTATTCCCGCGATTGAAGTATACTGCTTGACAATTTAGTAACACAAAATTGTCGAGCAGTATACTTCAATCGCGGGAATTGTTTGTTTTCATTTGTTTAGTTTCTATCTCAACCAACCACTTAGCAATAAACATTATATACCGTCCGTATTTTGACTTCACTACTTAAAGTTATTTCTCTTGGGTGAACTATTCATCTTAGAAAATATGCCTCGAGCGTCTGAAAAATCCAATACGTATTCTACGATAATATTTAGAAATATACTAAGTAGGTATATGCGATTAAAGGAACTAAATATAATTGAAAAACGCCAATTGTTTTAGAGTATTATTGTGTAATTTTGTAATTACAAAATATTCGCATATTCCTTCCCCGCAGGAGGTTACTACTAATAGAGGAAAATCTAGTGATACTGTAACTGAATACACGCTGAGAGCAGTTTTCTGCCAAAACTATTGTGTGTATTGTGTGTACAAGTGGGTCGTATAGCTGATAAAAACAACATTTAATGTGCTTATATATTATATTTATTGTGTTAAATTTTTCCTTCCCTGAACAATAATAGGTACCTACTTAAATTTTAATTTGATGTCATGTAAATTTTAATACAAACAACCGTTACGGCGATTTGGATTGGCATTTTTTTATTATTGTACATTGGTGTCTCAGATTTTATAAATAATATTCGTGTAGTCAAATAGTAGGTAGGCATTTACTATTTATGTTAACTCAAAACTTCAGTAATATTTTTGTAGCTTCAAACCAAGCTCTATGTCCGGTATATAAAGAAAATAAATTCATCTCAAGCTAGGCTGTGATTACAAGCTGGAAAAGCTATATTTATTACACAACAAAGATGTTTATAGGCATTCCGTTTATCGAAAATGCATCAACAAGATCCTACGGGGCTTAGGAGAGCTTTCTCGTGCGCAAATAAATATATTGAATCGAATTGGTATTTATTAATTTAATCACAAAGTTTTGTAAGATAAAATATTTTTGACTTTAAAAAAAATATATCATTTTTGTAAATTGTTACACATCTAAACATTTCTAAAAATTTGCATTTAAATGCGATTGATTTATTTTGAGGTGTCTTGATAACGCGGCATCAAGTGCGTAGAAATAAAATTTATGTATCTCACGAAAACTGTTCATTTTACGAGGATAAGAGTATTGCATATGTGACAAATAATAAATCATCGCTTACAGCTGCAGAACGTTCCGCCTTGCTTGCGCAGATCTGGGTTAAAATATCAAAAAGGCCTTCTTTTTCATAAATACGAAGAACGAGAGAGATAACATGATATTTAAGCCAGGGTTAATATGTAGGCCTAAGTCCGTTAAAACTGTATAATAGGTAGTTATAAAAGGACTGTATACATGAAATCTCAGTGCTATGCAATCGATGGTCCGTGTTTTTATTTTAACAGTGGACGTGTCCGGGTAATCAACGACGTTTCAAACGGCGTCGGTTTATTCGCTTAAGCCGACGGCCATTGGCTCGGTAGTGAATTGCTTTTCCATTGTATCCTCGTATCTAAATTGGATCGCCATTTTTACGGTTCGACAACCTGACAAAAAGCGTGTTTGTTGTGATGCAGATGCATTCCAAATATTATAACAACCTATGTCAGCGATCGAACGTTAAGTGGCTGCGGCTGAGGATTATTTATTTAAATAGAGACAGGGGCTGCGACGAGTGACGATTACGTAAGATAAGTTGAGTTATCATAATATTATTGTTAAGTAGTCGTCATTGTCTCGTTTCCTGCTTTCCTGGTACAAAAATAAATGGTCTCCTAAAGTATGAGGTGACGAAAGGGTGGATATTCCATAACGTGGGTGACGAAATGGGTGGTTCCTCAGTGACATACAGTACAGAGTTACCTAGAGCTAGAAGTTGACGAGTAAATATCTTATTTCCGTATAAATTATTAAAATTACAACCTCCAGTTCGTGTATTAGTTTACGTGGCTTTTATAGCACCATGAAAATCTATCTCGTATTAACTTGAATTAGATTCTTAATACGATATTAAAGTTATTTTAACATTTACAATGCCTTTCCCGAAGTATCTAATTATAATTTGGTCTTTAGAGCTGTCGATATTTTATTCCCCTTACAATTATACGGTTTAAGTATATGCTAGTTTACCGACACTAACTACTAATTATTGTGTAGTTCACAATAATTACTGTCAGTAAACGAAAGGTAAACGGGAAAGCCAATTTTCTAAATTTGTTTACATGTTTGTGATGGAACAGTGAAAAATACTCTCAAAATAAACTCTGTTTTTGCACAGTGAACGGTACGTACCTTCTATAGTCCGTTCAGAGTTGTTTAACCTCGGACTTTATATGAAAGTGATCCTTATGTCGTTGGCATAAAGGTCCTGTCAAAGGTGAAATAACTCTTAACGCTCTTTTTACGTAGTGCTAACTATTTAGTAATCTGTGGCTCTGTACAAACGCACATACACGTACCGTGTCTGCCTGTTTGTAATGCACGTGTTTTTAAATCATTGGTCTTGTCAAATATTATCTAGACGTGTGTATTGGATATTATACAATGAACAAACTGTCGCTTGGTAGATTATTAAAATATCATGGTAAGCGGTAGAGTGTCCAGTAAGCGCGTACGGCCTAGTAGTAATTTATAATTTTAAAACTCGAAGAATAATATTCGAGTTTGCTATTTACAAAATATCTAACTGAAAAAAAAAGCTACACATCGTATAATGTGGATAATTTCATAAAATTTAATCATCACATGATATCATATTAAAATTAACAAATTAAATCGACATTCGAATGAAAGAACATAGTCTTAGTAGTAGGATTTAAATTTAACGAGAAATGAAACAACAACAATAGCGTTATGCAATGCGTGGGGAGTGGGCATACTTGACCAGCTTACAAAGTTCAATTAGTCAAGTAAAATAAGCGATGAATATTTTATTTTGGAACAGGTAGACGTGCTGACCTAAAAAGTAAATAGTTCCATGCATTGATTAGAATTTTATAACAGTACATTTCAATACTAAAGTGTTTGCTGAAGGCTGAAGATAGCATATCGTAATGTATTTAATTTGTTTTATTTTATAGCCGAATAGTTAATAAAACCAGCCTGTAAAAGCATAACAAATTACAAATTTTCTCTTCAAGGACAAAAAACTTCTGTTTCGCGATGGAGCTTAAGATATCATTTATTTTAGGTTTAGTCGACCCTTGAAGCCTAAAGGACAAGCTTACGAATAATCGCCTACCCTATAAAGCACTTAGTATTAGTACTAAAAGCTTACACATTATTTATGAAGAGTTTAAACAGACTGGACGATATTACAGAGTTGTCCTATATAAATTTAATATTCAAATCGTTTTCATTATGCATATTGTATGTACTTTATAACCTAAATAATAGCTCAAGATGGTCTTGGAGTAAAGAAAAATAAAATATAATTAATATCGTTCTTGCTTCCTCCTTATCTTATCTTATTGTATATAAGCCATCATCCTGAATAAATGCAGATTAACATAATATTTAAAGATTTCAAATCTAAACATAGACTACGACGCACATTTGACAGAAAAAATCTTCATACAAGAAAAAGTTACGCCATCTTGTTTTCACCATACCTCAAATGTCAAAATGGGACATTTAAGTGGGAACAGGTTTTGCCTCAACATTCTTCGTCAATAATATAAACGTCTATGATATTATTATTATAATAGTGCCTAAGTCTACCTAAGTTTACCTAGCACCTACCTAGTAGTCTAGTAAAATATACAGGACGCTGTAATAATAATATATTATACCAGACCACTTGAAACATTTGACTGAATTAAAATAGAACCTACGGCTCAAACTGTGTTAAAAATAAAACTTTTTCTACAAAAAACTATGGGTGTTGTAACAAGAAGCGCCTGACCTCGCGAAGCAAATTTAGTTTTGTACAGAAGTGCTAATGGGTGTGTAGAGTATTAATTACACTATCTCTATTGCCTCAGGCTTGAGGCTGTATGCTCCTGTTATAATTGTTTATTGTAGGGTAAGCACCATAATATATTCGTAAATTATTTATCTCAAATTGTGTGACATTAAAAAAACAGTGGCACCCGGGAAGTGCTGACAGACGAAATAATAGCGCACAGGCAAGTGTGCGGGGCGCGACCCGCTCCACTCGCTCTACCTCATGCCGATACTCCTGCACCACACCTCACTGCGCCTTTTTTCTTCAAAATCCAGTTATTGACTTAATTTATTTAGATTTTTATTACGAGGGGAAGAATGATTGGGCACTTGATACGATTTGATAAAAAAGAGCACAATAAAAAAGTAGAAGTGGGTGGAGAAAGCATATTATTAGCAAAAAATATATTTTGTAATTACTGATAGATAAACTTACACCGTGTCGTACCAATAAAAAACATTAGAGCAGTAAACATTTTTGATGTATAATTAGGATCGATGTAATTATGGAATGAATTAATCCATGTTTTAAAATTTAAAGACATAGAAACATATTAGTGGTAAGTTTTTAATTAAGTAGGTACACGTACGTAGGTACGAGTACATTAAATTATTATATAAAATCTAAATTTTAATCTAAAACTTAATCTAAACTTATGTTTATAGGTTGTATAAGTTTTAATTTTATTCCTGCTCAAAATTGAAAGCAATAATATCTTTGCTTGAAAAAGAAGTTTGTAATAAGAACATGCCGTAAGTGAAAACTCGAGGGAATATTCCCTGAAGAACGTTGTTTGATTTCTCTTACGGGGGCAACAAGGGTAAACTCTTAACTATAGGGCAGCCAACTTCAGCCAATTTGTCTGGGATTTAAGATGTACTACATTTATCCCTAAAAATACAGTGTTCCCGTGGAATACTGTATTTAAGCGGCAAGATCCGCGGGCAAAAGTTAGTAGCATATAACTACTTCCGGGTACAGGCGGTTGTTAGGCTACGTTCCCACGACAGTTTTTAGTGGCTGCGACTGAAAAAACTGCCCTGTAAATAGAACTCTGCGCTAATACAATAGAGCAAAAAATCGAAGTGGTGAGTTAATAAATTTACTCGTGTGTTATATTATAGTTTTTTCAATGGCAACCACCAAAAAACTGACATGTGAACGTAGGCTAAGTCTACAGCTAGTATGAAATCGAAGTGTGACAGGGCTCAACAGTGCTCTCCCAAGTTTATAATACGAAGTTGAAAGGGAAGTAGAATACAGTTGAGAAATGTCAGGTAGGAACATATTTCATGACCGTTAATGGGTCCAAAGAAACCCAATTTAAGGTGGACAAAGTTGCGTGCAAAACCTAGTAGACTTAATATTTTGACGACTATACTTCTGTCCTTTTGAGAATACGACTTTTTCAGATTATGTTAATAATCTGAGGCAGAGTTTATTGTTATTATTTTTATCATATTAATATATTTCTAAGCATTTTTTAAATATTATCTTTCTGCACACCTTCCTCCACGTAAACTTTAAACAATGCCAAATATCATACTCCTCTGTTCCCACAATTCCCGTAAAACTGTACAGAAAGTTTTTACTACACGTATTTTAATATGTAAATAAAGATTATATAATTATTATAATGTAGGACTTGATCTTTCTACTTTGTCTTACCTTAAGACTAAACACACCGGCATATTTAGCGGAACACAAAAAAAAGGTCCATAATTATAAAAATATGGTTTTATTTTAAAACCTACTCACTACACTTCTTTTGTTATTTAAAGTTTCATTTGTTTTACTTAAAATGAGATCACATTAAGAACAGATTTTGCGAGTAAAGGCTATTTGTGAAAAATGGTACATTTTTGAACTTTTCATGTAACCGGAAAAAGTGAAAATTAATATTAAAATAACAATTAATTATATTAGAAAAATGGTGATTAAGATCGCGTATTTCCTCCACGTGCTCTTATTAAAGTTTCTACCCGTCTAGGCATACTGAGAATGATATTATCGATTGTCTCCTGGGAATTGTCTCCTCAACTACGGCGATTCGCAGTTCACCCACGTTGGCAGGAGCTGGAATTCTGGACTTAACTTTTCTTTTCAGCAAGTACCAAATGTGCTCTATTGGGTTCATATCCGGTGATCTCGCCGGTCACTCCATAACAGTGATATTCATATCATTAAGATAAGCTTGAGTTACCCGAACGGGATGCGGCCGAGCATTATCCTGCATAAAAACAAAATCGTCACCGATATATGGGGCAAACGGTACGACATTTTCTTCTAAAACTTCGGTCTGCAGTCAGACTCCCTCTGTCAGTCTCTACCAAGTCTGTGCGAGATCCCAAACAAATAACCGCCCAAACCATTATTGATCTACCACCGTATGCAACTGTAGTTTCAAAATTTGTCTGAATGTATCGTTTTCCTTTGCGTCTGTATATTCTTTGCCTGCCGTCAATTTGATTTAAGAGAATTCTGCACTCATCACTAAACAATACCTTACTCCATTGGTCCGCGTTCCAAAGTCGATGTTCCTGAGCAAAAGTTAACCTGTTTCTACGATGATTTACCTCGAGCCTTGGAGCCTTGGCGGGCACAAATGAACCCAAACCAGCTTCTTCGAACCTTCTTCGTACCATACGCTCACTTACAGTTACACCCCGCACTGCTTCTAACTCATGTTGGGCTTGGACGGCCATCAAACGGGGGTTCCTACGTACACGAAGCCGAATGAAACGATCATCTCTACTCGAAGTGCGTCTTTTTCTGCCTTGTCCTGCTCTTTTCACATAAGTACCAGTCTCCCTGAACCGATTACTGCCGATTACCGGATACTGCGATGGATCGTTGAAACTGGTCGACGAAGATCTCTGGATATCACTCTGTAGGTTTGACCATTTCTTCGCTTTTCGAGTCAGGCATAATTCAGTCCTCAACTCCAAAAAGATACGCGATTAAAAGAAAACTAACAAAAAACAGTATTTCAATGAAATTTTAAATCAAACTCAGAAGGAAGAAATACTCGAAGTTCGCTCCAGATAAGGTGTATTTGAATAAAATTAAAACAATTGCATAAAATGATCGTTCAGTTGTTTTCTTAATTTGCAAATATTTCTTTTTTAATTAAATGACGAATAATCCAGCCAGCAACCTTATATGATACTGATATCAAACCTTTATTTTATGTTCCGCTAAATATGCCGGTGTGTGTATTATAGTTATGAAGTAACTATTCTGTAATCTGTGAATTTAGTTTGAAATAACAAAATAAGTTTTGGCAAAACCATGCCTATGATCAGGCAGTCATCCACGGTGGGCTTTCCCGGAGCTTTCCCGGAGCTTACACTTTTCCCGCGCACAATAAAACTTGGGAATGAACTGTCGCCAGCGGTATTTCCGGACCACTAGGATTTTCAAACATTCAAGAAAAGAGCGTGCCCCTTTTTAAAAGGCCGGCAACGCATTTGCGATTCCTCCGAGGCTTAGATGGGCGATGGTAATTACTTTCCATCAGGTGATCCGCCTGCTCGTTTGCTCCCTGTTTCACAAATAATAAATATCATAATATTAGTTATGACGTGTAAGTACACGGGTATTTTATGTGCTTATAGCTTCTGCCCGCGGCTGCGCTCGCGTAACTAAAGTATCCCACCAGAACACTGTATTTTTTGGAGATAAAAACACAACCTGACCTAATCTACAACCATATCAAATTTCATCAAAATCTGTTCAGTAGTTTTTGCGTGAAAGAGTAACAACCATCCAATAATCCATCCATAAATCCATCCTCACAGACTTTATAATAGTATAAGGATTGTTTTAAGACATACATAAGCTACCGAATTGTATGTGGCAATGGAAAAACCCGAGTTTTATCAAAGTAAAAATCTCCAGACAAAGTAACCACAATTTATTTTTAAGGAAAGTGGAAGTTGTAGCCCGCAGTCTTTCGAAGTTAACCCTTTCGCAACGTTGCCGGCGACAAATGACCATGGTCGTAATGTCTCTAAAACAACGGAGTTGTTTATTATGTTTATTCCTACATCATTGTCCTCACGAGAACAAAATTGGGGTACGCTTTTAACCCTTAGCTGGGATCGGTTTAACTCAATATGCTTTCTAGACCACTTTAGCTTGTGATGAAAAATAGGGAACTGAAATTGTTCGCGCCAACCCTAGCGCGACGTTTAGAATAAACACAAAGGACATCACTACGTGATGTATGGCCGACCGACTCAGGGGCGCTGTCAGAGAGTGACGAACACTTGCAATTAGAACCCCTCCCGCGCTGGATGCATTTTCAGCTCATCCCGAAACCTAGTGAACGCGAACGCGTGTGCGCATATTTATTTGTGCTTGTTAATATAATACCAAATTCGCCGGCGAACCGCGATAAATCTATCGATAATCCGCTCAACAGCTGTGTAGTGTAGTGAGAAGAAACCTCCGCCCAGATACAGAACCACCAGCTCAACAATAAGGTCAGTCCCAGATTTCTCCAGCCCTCACATTAACCTATATACCTACTTCCCTCAGCTCAAAGTCGTATGTGTAAGTTCCTAACTTACACATTTCTTGGCCCATCGAGCCTTCGTGAAGCCCTTCTCCCTATTACCGGCGTTGGGCCTGATTAGAACCAGCACCTACAGTTCCACTCCGCCCAATTCTGCACATAAAATCAGCTCGATTATTTATATTTTGTCCAATTAATTCTGGCCAGGCCGCCCCGCCATTTTAAAACCAAGTTACAGTCCACTCCCATTATCAATTCGGCACATTTAACATTAAACCCCTATTCTGTACTTTGATATTAACCTATATGTTAATTATTTAAATTATTTTGTGCATATTTCGGCCCATAAATTCATAGGAAAAACCCAAAAAAAATAAATAAAAAAATAGTGGGTAGGTTGTCGGCTTATTGTCGAACAAAGAACTCGAACATTCCAGAACTTCCCTAACGTACCTAATACATAATTTGTGCCAATAATATCTCATATAATTTTCTCAGCTCTTAATTACTTACAAAATATTTAAATGTTTGACTCGCATATAAAATAAGTAATAACTAGTGCGTATTGTGAATTACGTCCGGCTCATAACAGAATTGTAAATCGTCGTTGCATTACTAAGTATTTTATCTATATATAACGTTTATATCTTCATATTCTCAATTTTTAAAACACAATATTAATTAACTTAGCATTATTTTAATAGTTACGGGTTGCATAACATCTCAAGTGCCCATACTAACATCGTCGGCTCGCTTCGATACAGAAAACTTGATTTGTGTACCTACACGGCGCCCGTGCGAACAACAGCTGTTACATTCATTCTCAATTAGGTATTCTTCATAGAATAAATAGTGACCTTCACATTGAATTCATATCTTATCTACGTTCTGTGTCTATACAAAAATATTATTAGGTATTACGTTACAGCTGTTTTAAATAAGAATTCTTATCGACGTTCTGTGTTTATACAAATGTATTATAGGTGTTACGTTACAGCTGTTTTGAATAAGTCGGCACATTATTGAGATTGAACCTGCTCATACCTACTTACATTGTTTTCATTACGTTATTTTGTTTCTAACGCGCCCGCTAAGATTTGTTTATATTCAAACTTCAGGACATTAATATAATATTACAGACGACTTCTAACGCATTAATCTCCGCTCATCAAACATACACTAATACTATATTAGCATCAGGCGATCGGTCAGCTCATTTGTTAATTAACTCGTACACATTTTATGATAAAATTGTATACATTGTCGGCACATTATTAAAATCAATTTTCTGCGTTTTAATTAATTGCGCGCGTATTTTCCGCTCATTACTTTTAAATATTTAACTTAGTTACACGCATATATTTTTAAACATGCCTACAAAATCGCAAGCGGCCATATTTAGGCAAACTATAAAATCTATTAGTCGGCTCAGAGAGATCGCATTGGCATTACACAAAGGTGACTCAAAGTCTAACAAAACGGAGTTTAATGCGCGTTTTAAAGACCTACAAAATTTGAAACAAAAATTAGAAAATTTATACTGCGAAATTTTAGACGACGGCAGTGTTACAGAAGAAATTGAAAAGTTTTATACAGCCGGTTACGAGAACGCGCTATCCGAATATTATGATATTTTAACTGCAGCGGAAAATATAAGTTCCACTTCAGAGTCAAGTCAGCTCACTTCTGCCGTTCTGCCCAAAATTGAACTGCCAAAATTCAGCTCACGCGTTGAGGACTGGCCATCGTTTATTACGATTTTTAGGAGTCTTACAGACGACATGACGTCACTTACAGATGCAGTTAAGCTGCACTATCTTTTGTCTTGCCTATCGGGGCAGGCGCTCAGCATGATTGCGCATTTAAAAATCACAAATGATAATTACAGCGTCGCGCTCGATATACTCACACGTAGGTATGAAAACCGCCGTGTTCTGTTAGATGGGTTTGTTGATATAATACTCGGCCTACCTAATATTCATATTCGATCAAGCATACGCGCGACGTTTTTAACTCCGCTCATTTCCGCACAAAGCGCATTAAATAATCTGCGTTTACCTATGGATAGTAATTACGTATTTGTGTCTATTGTAGTTAGAAAATTACGAGGCGAGCTCCGCACCCTGTTCGAAAGAAGATACGGCATCTCGGACACTCTGCCCACCTTAGGTGATTTGATTTCTTTTTTAGAGGAGCACGCGCGCTGTATCGAAACCGAATATTCTAATGCAACGCGCGGTGTTACCTACTCACCACAAACTGGGCCCTCTCGTCAACACACACCCCCCGCAAACTCTCCGCGCAGTCCACGCTTAAGACCAATTAGTCCCGCGTATCCTCATCAGCGCTCGCCATCGGCTCACACTTTAAGTAGCTATCACGTCAGCCCAGTTCCTCATTACCCTCAACGCTCACTGGCCCCCCTCCCCCGGAACAGAGCGGCGCGAGTACTCAGCCCGGAATACAGATAAACACAAGCGATTCTACTGCCCCTATTGTAGGAATACAGAACACAAACTTATCGCGTGTCCGAAATATAATCATCAGCCCACTCAAGGTCGTTGGGATTTCATAGAAGCCAACGACAGATGTCGTAAATGTCTAGGTCCGCATTTTGAAAATGAATGTCGTTCGACAAACTCATGCAAAGAGTGTGGAAGTGCAAATCACCACACCTCGCTTCATCGTCACGGAACTCCAAATTCTCCGGTGTCGTCAGCGCGTTTGTTTCCTCCTCATTTACGTGCACAGCCCCGCCGGCGTGCTCAAGACAAGCCACATACCTACACGGCCTACATACAACATACGCGTGCACATCAATCATCATCATCAGACCCCAACCAATCGTCTGATCATGCACCGTCTACAACTCATCAATATCAAAACAAAAAACAATGACTACCTACAATCACGGAGCACATAGAATTAGAAGATCAGCCCAATAATTTAAAATGTCATTCAGCTCATAGTACACCTGCATCACATTCAGCTCATAAAATATCTAAATCTAGTTCAGCCCAATATTCAGTAGAATCAGCCCAAGTAAATTCCACTCAGCACATAGAAAACCCATTAAAAACTCCAGTGTTACTTCCCACAGTCGTTTTAAATATATCTGATAAATGCGGAGAATATCACAAAGCTCGGGCTTTATTGGACTGTGGTAGCATGATAACGCTCATAACTCAGCGCATGACTAGAAATCTTAATTTGCAACCAAAACAATGTTCATTAAAAATTACAGGTGTAGGTGATCAGCACATACAAAATTGTAAAGGTTGGGTCACAATAACATTTAGGCCCACACACCGTGACACGCCATCTATTACTACTACCGCTCATATTCTCAAAGACGTTACAGGTTATTTACCTTTGCAAAAAATACCAGATGTTGTACAAGACTCAGCTCATCAGCTCATTCCATTGGCGGATCAAGCTTATCATACTCCTGCGCCCATTGATCTCATTTTAGGCTCAGACGTTTTGGGTCACGTTTTGGATGGTACTAAGATTGCTTTGGGCCCGGGGAAGCCCATAGCCTTCGGCACGATTTTTGATTTTGCACTCATAGGACTCGTTGAACACTCATGCGATTCACCTGTAGCTCAAGTTAACTCTGCTCATATTACTCATACTCATTATACTCAGTCGGCTCACTCTACACATTCTGCTCATTCTACTCATGATATTTGCAAAAGCCTGGAAAGATTCTGGGAGTCGGAAGAACCCCAGCCTCGTTCTGCTCATTCAAACCCGCTACACGAGCAATGTGAACACATATTCAGCTCAACCACCATTCGTGACGATTCAGGCCGTTACATGGTGACTCTTCCCTTCTTATCAGATGCACCCGTATTAGGTAGTACTCATGCTATTGCTCTACGTAGATTTCTCAATCTAGAAAAACGGTTGCAATCCGATCACACACTGCGACAAAAATATATAGAATTCATGAACGAATACATAAACTTAGGACACATGACACCGTGTCATCCGTCTACATTTACTCATAAACCTCATTATTATATTCCTCATCATGGCGTGTTCAAATCAGGTACTGACAAACTCCGCACAGTATTTGATGGCAGTTGTAAGTCATCCAATGGAGTCAGTTTAAACGATTGCCTGCACACAGGTCCAGCACTTCAACGAGACATTGTAGATATTATTTTATCATTCCGCGCACATCGTATAGTATTCAGCACTGACATAAAAATGATGTTTAGAAATATTCTCTTAAGACCAGACCAAAGACACTATCAGCTCATACTCTGGCGATCGTCTCCAGATCGACCTCTGCTCACATATGCACTCAACACTGTTATATACGGATTGCGCTCAAGTCCATATCATGCTATCCGCACATTATTACAATTAGCTGAAGATGAAGGTCATCGCTATCCTCAGGCTGCCGAAATTTTGCGTAAATTTGTTTTCGTGGATGATGTACTTTGCGGCCATGACACCATAGAAGAAGCATCAGCACTCCAAACTCAGCTCATTGATTTGTTATCACTCGGTGGATTTAAACTTAGTAAATGGACATCAAACACACCTCAGCTCTTGCAAAGATTTCCAGACGATCAATGCGAAATGCCTAAAGACTTTGACATCAGCGCAGAGTCTCCATCAATTAAGGTTTTGGGTATTAGATGGATTCCCCAGTCTGATGAATTTACATATCACATCTCATTACCACCAGTTACCCACATTACAAAACGTTCAATTCTTAGCACAGTAGCTTCTCTCATGACCCAAACGGTTGGGTTACACCCGTCATATTCCGCGCAAAAATACTTCTTCAAAGGTTATGGTTAACTAAATTGGACTGGGACGATCCCACTCCAAATAATATTACAGATGATTGGCAGCGCATCTATCATGATCTTCCGCACATCTCAGATATACATTTTCCCAGACATATCGCTCCACACAAATTCAAATCAACATACTCACTTCACGGATTCGCAGATGCTTCGGAAAGTGGTTTTGCTGCAGTGATATATTTACAAGAATCAGCTCACAACGGATCTGTTAACGTTCACCTCATGATTGCTAAATCTAAAGTCGCACCGATTAAAAATAAACTCACAATCCCCAAATTAGAGTTGTCTGCTGCAACTCTATTATCTCAGCTCATGTTGCGTGTCTCCCAACAATTGTCTGCTCATCTCACAATTACACATCACGTTTGTTGGTCAGATAGTACCATAGTGCTTGCATGGATAAAAACTCCGCCCCATCGTTTACAAACATTTGAATCAAATAGAGTAACAAAAATTAACTCAAATTCACTCACACTTAAGTGGCGTCATGTACCTTCCCAATTAAATCCTGCTGACTGTGCAAGCAGAGGATTATCAGCTCAAGCTCTCTCCGCTCATGATTTATGGTGGTCTCCTCCATGGCTCAAATTGCCAGAGGATACCTGGCCCAAGATGCCTTCAGCTCATACTCGACAAGACTTGCCAGGGCTCAAACCAAAATACGTACCATGCAATTTCTCGATACCCGGTGTCGATAGTGATCTGCTCACTCGCTTCAGCTCTTTAGAAAAACTAACTGGTGTCACTGCCTACATGAGGCGATTCATTCGTAACTGTAAACTAAATTCAAACTCGCGACAACTAGGCCCTCTAACTGTAAGTGAACGTAGAGAAGCATTACTCTTCTGGATCCGCTCTGTACAGCAGAATGCATTCGCAGAAGATATTCACCGCCTGCAAACCGATAGAATCTGCACAGTACGACTACAACGTCTGTCGCCTTTTACGCAGGACGGTCTCCTCAGAGTAGGAGGTAGACTCACTCGTTCGGAACTCACATACGATGCTCAACACCCATACATTTTGCCTAGTTCTAGTCCGCTCGTAGACCTCATAATAGATGACTATCATCGCATACACTGCCACCCTGGCACGGACACGCTACATGCTATTTTACGTCAGCAATTTTGGATATTATCTGCCCGCCGCATTATAAGGCACAGAACGTTTAAATGCATAAGATGTTTCCGTTGCCGCGCTCAGCCCGAAGTACCTATCATGGCTGACCTGCCAGCTGATAGAGTCATACCTCAGCCCGTATTTAGTCACGTATCAACAGATTTCGCCGGACCGTTTCTGCTCAAATCAAGTCAATTACGTAATGCTAAGTTAATTAAGGGATATTTTTGCATATTTGTTTGCCTCACTACAAAGGCGGTTCACTTAGAACCAGTCTCATCGCTCACTGCCGAAGCGTTTATTGCAACATTACAAAGGTTCTGCTCACGTCGCGGACTTCCGGTATTGATACGTTCGGATTGTGGCACAAATTATGTAGGAGCTAGGAATCATCTACTAGAGGTACAACAATTTCTCAATGACAATAACGACGCCATTTCTCATAAACTCTCAACTCAAAATATAACTTGGTTACTCAATCCGCCTAAAGCCCCATGGATGGGAGGTATCCATGAGATTAATGTTAAATCCACAAAGCAACTTCTATACCGTGTTATCGGTGAGCAACACCTCACTTTCGAGGAATTCTTAACTCTGCTCACTAGAATCGAAGCTGTGTTAAACTCTCGGCCCATCAGTCCACTTTCGTCCGATCCCACGGACTATCAGCCCCTTACTGCTGGCCACTTTCTCATTGGCCGTCCGCTCACAGCTCTCCCCGAGCTGACTCTGGATGAAAGAGTAATATCTCCGCTCAAACGCTTTCAGCTCATTCAATCACTCTCTCAGCGCTTTTGGAACCTTTGGACCAAGTCCTACCTGGAGGTAGGACTTGGTCCAAAGGAAGAGGAAAGCCATTTGGAGCGGATTTGAAGGGTATGGATACCCTTCAAATCCGCTCCAAATGGCTTTCCTCTTCCTCTCCACCCAAAATTGGAGAACTGGTTCTGCTCAAGGAGGACAATTTGCCTCCTCTACAATGGAAGATGGGAAGAATCTCACGTCTCTACCTGGGAAGGATGGAGTCATCAGAGTTGTGGACTTGGACACGACTCAAGGCCAGCTGCGGAGGCCTGTCGGCAAGATTGCCCGGCTCCCACTGGATTCTGCTCAGGATGGGGCTCAGCTCGCCGCCTGTGCGGGCCCCCCAGGATGTTCGCGCCAACCCTAGCGCGACGTTTAGAATAAACACAAAGGACATCACTACCTGATGTATGGCCGACCGACTCAGGGGCGCTGTCAGAGAGTGACGAACACTTGCAATTAGAACCCCTCCCGCGCTGGATGCATTTTCAGCTCATCCCGAAACCTAGTGAACGCGAACGCGTGTGCGCATATTTATTTGTGCTCGTTAATATAATACCAAATTCGCCGGCGAACCGCGATAAATCTATCGATAATCCGCTCAACAGCTGTGTAGTGTAGTGAGAAGAAACCTCCGCCCAGATACAGAACCACCAGCTCAACAATAAGGTCAGTCCCAGATTTCTCCAGCCCTCACATTAACCTATATACCTACTTCCCTCAGCTCAAAGTCGTATGTGTAAGTTCCTAGCTTACACAGAAATATATTTATTGCTAGCTGTACCACAGACGTTGTCTGGTTTTAACTTTGAACTGTAACAAAAATATATAAAATAACTACTCACCTACTCCTACAGTTTCTACACCTACTATCTACACCTACATTTATTACCTACTCCAACACCCAAAACCTATAATTTATCATATAATACTACGTCTACGAACAACACTACCAACTACCTACCCCTACAATACCTTTAAATAAGGTTTGGTAATGTTATCAATTACGGATATTTTAGGCATATTATGATCTACTGCTTATGTCAAGATGCTTAGGCAGAAAAATAATTTAAAATTTCGCAAAATATATTATTGTAAATAAAAGGACACTGCGCTCTCTAAAGTGCTGAGGTCATTAACCTCACATACACAACTGACTTTAAAGCAAAAGCAACGGCCTTAAGTAATTGCCTAAATAATATCAATTCAATCAGCTGTGTGAGATCAGTAGGGCCGTAGGGCCGAAAAAAATACTTATTAAAATTACATTACGTTCTTTATGTAATATAGGTATGTGAAAGAGTTATCGACCACTGAGGGGTGAAGATCATTACAGTACTAATAACGCTATTAAACAAGTTGGCATTAGAAGGATGAAAATTGAGAATTTTAGGTATTTTTAATGCCAAATCATAAAAAAATTTTTGGGGTGCACCAATGTACTTTTCTCCGCTTATACAAGTGATTTATCTTGTGTCTGAGAAGCTATTTCAGTCTAAGCTGGAACGATTTATATTTGATACTAGCCTTCCTGACACACGTTGTTCTGTCTTAACTATGAACTGGAATGAATAAATAACTAAGTACTACCAACCTACTGGGGTCCAACCTAACAGGTAATCTGAACGCTGACATTAAAGTGACAAATTGACAGTCAAGTAACAAATTGACAGTCAAGTGACAAATTGACAGTCAAGTGACAAATTGAACACAGTGAACAGTTAGTATGGGAAAATTCAACGGTCGTTTTTAGTATTTCCCCGCAAATTTACCAATATTTCTCACCGATCAAACCTTCCCTAAGCTTCCAAAATTATTTCAAGACCAACATTATCCAAATCGGTCTAGCCGTTATCGATTTTTACGAGACATTGGAATTGCAATCCATAAGGAACCCTTATAGTTTCGGTCTGTCATTCCGTCTGTCAAAATGTATAATATTTGGTATAGTTATTGGTTGTATAATGTAGATTTCTTAGGTCTCCTTAGGTACCCTATTAGGTAAGCGCTAGAGAGAAAAGGTGTCAAATCTTGACACAGTCCTTGGAGCAGTGTCAAGTGGGTTTTTTGATACCTTCTCGGCTCAATTGTGCTAATAACGAATATAAATGGACAGAGAATTGGTAAAGAAGCATATATTAGAATATAAAAACATAAAATCTATATTAATAATTTCGTCAAAGGGTACGGTAGACTCGATCGAAACCTTATATGAATAACAAAACATAAAAAAATATTGATTTCGAGTCGACAACATTTATCCGCAAAATTCGGATTATGGAGAATTTCGTTAAATTCTAATAATGTCTAATGGCACTGACAAACAAACCGCAGTTGCCATCTTTGGTGGTTAATAAAGGTTCCGTTTCATAGCAACACAACTTTCAACAAATCGCGTGCGTCGCGCCAAAAAGATGCTTTTTTCACATCACAAAGGACTGTGTGGTCATGTGACTATGTAAAACGAAACGTCTTGCCGGAAACATTGAGTGAAGCTTATCAAAACTAAATATTTTTCTTCAGTCGTTGACGTTTCGCGAAAATATTATTTTTGACACTTTTTTATGTTATATTTTTATTTATTTTATGTTATATATTTGATATACTCTTTGTTATGTATTTTTTCTCCAAACCTGAGATTGGCCGATTGCGATAACAGCCATAGAAAAAAGAATACTAACCATAATCATAAAAGTGGAAGTTTTAGTTCAAATGTCATTTAGTTTTTCATAGTGATTTACTTACTGTGGATTACACACATCATGCCGAAAATCGTAAGTATTTCATAAAATCTTTCATTGGTCGTGTCTCTGTCTTAGTTTAGTCTTTTGTTTGATGATACCTATATCATTTTGTTAACAGCCGAATCTCCTTGCATTTGGTAAACATTGTCACAATTGTGGAAAGTGGATGCAGCGTTGGGCTCTTCGTAAAGATGGTGAGTAGTATTTTAGTAGGTATGTAGGTAGTATGTGTTTTTAAGTGAATTTTGTTCTATGTTTTCTTCTTAAAGTGTGGATTGTAAGACTTTCTGCATTCAAATAAAATAAGTACTTATTTACTTCCAGTGACATGCAATTTTTGTAATCACAAAATATTTGCAAGAAACTGAAAGCAAATGCAAATGTGCAGTCGATGTGTGGAATACGACAACATTATACTCGGTAAGCGGCTCAATATTTTTTCTCTATAACCCGACAAATAATAATAAATTACCACATGCATAGCTGACCACCATGTGTTGAGGTGTCATGACAACATACAGAAACACACACGATTTTTTTACCGTTTTTCTTGATAATGGTATGGACCCCTTCATGCACAAGTTCAACTTGAACTTGGCTGGTTCTTATTATACAATTAGACATTATTAATTGTATAATATATTTTTGCAGATAATTTCAATTATTGCGCGTGTTGTGGCCTAGAAACAATTAGGCAGTTAAGAATAACCAAGGCTCGGGCACTTTCAAACCTTTTTCCAAAACAAACAAATACAATACAACCTTACAAATTCCAAGACTTATTTGATGACTTTCAGGTAAGTTAATGGTGCAGGTCACCGAGTTCAGTAAAATGAAAAATAATACTTATTACTAGATAGAGGTGTGAGGATATACCTACATACATACACAATACTTATTATTATTTGAATATTTGTCTAATATATTTTCTCCTTTAAGGTCGATAACGAAGAGTTGACGCTAATCGAAGAGTCACTGGTGACTGATGATGTTTCTTCGGAGAACGAGAAAAAACAAGAATCAATGCTGTCAGTCAGCAGTGATTTTATTTCTTTAGAAGAAGAGGAGAAAGAAAACATATCAAATGGCGGGCAGACCCCCGAAGAAACGTAAACATTCAAGCAGGTTTAGTACAGAACATCAGCCCCCCAGGACTAACTATGTACATTTAGCACTTTCAAATAACACCATTCAAGTATCAGTACATTCAGTTGGTTCTATGATTTATGAATGTGTTCAATGTCAAGCACTTCATTTTTTAGGTGAAAAAATTAAAAATCATTTTAATTTTTTTTGTCATAATGGGAAAGTATACATAGACTCAGATAGAGCATTAAAGTCAATTCCAGATATACATATTATTAGATTTAAACGAAGGCCATACGTCTGATGCTAATCATTTTAAGGCTAATATACGACAATATAATTCAATATTTGCAATGGCATCCTTAAATTCAAACTTGAACACACTCCCTCCAGGATTTTTCACTTATAGGGTACAAGGGCAAATTTATATAAAAACTGGATCTTTGTTTCCGTTGCAAGGTCATAAACACCAATACAACCAATTGTACATAATTGAAGATGAAGCAGCATTAAATGAACGATTATCTAATTCTAGAAATAATATATTTCGAAGCAATATAATGAGGTTCTTAAAAAAAATGCTCAATGAATCCAATCCTTTTGTCAAAATATACAAAAGGGTTTAATTAAATATACAAAATATACAAAATATACAAAAGGGCTGCAATTTTAGTTGAAGAGGAATTAAAAGCAGCCTCAGAAAATCGAGCCAAATATTCGGTATCAATGCAGTTTTATAAACACAAATCTCTTGATTTTCGTCGGTATAACACTCCATCAAATAATGAGGTAGCGGTCATCTTTGTAGGAGAAAACGGCGAACCTCCATTAAATATAGACTTTTCTGTACAAGAATATTCTCAACATTTAACTACACTCAAATCAACCAGTCCCAATATTGACCCTTTCCTTTACTTTTTCCTAATGGAGAACTCGGATGGGATGAAAATCTTCAACACAGAGAAGAGAGTCGAACTGCTCGAAGCCGTCTTACAATGTTACAATTTTATCAGTATAGACTTGCTCTTCGTGAAAATTTTAGCCCATTACTTTACGCCGAAAAACTTTTTCATGAATATTGTGTCTCGGCCTATGTTAGGATTGAATCTCAAAGATTATTGTTTCTTTGAATGAATCAAAAACAGCTCAGAGCTGACAATTATAACAATTTAATGGATATCCTGTACAATAATGATAGAGAACGGCATTGGTAAAATGATAATATTGCCATCGACTTATGTGGGAAGTCCCCAGCACATGATGCAAAATTATCAGGATTCCATGACAATTGTATGCAAGTATGGTAATAGGTCTGGCTATTTATAACATTTACTTGCAATCCGAATTGGCAGGAAATCTTAGATTATTTACAAGGCACTAAAAAAGAATATAGACCCGATTTAATTGCCAGAATTTTTGAACTTAAATTGGAGGTACTTTTAGATGACATTACAAGGCAACATATTTTTGGAATTACGAGTGCGTGGTTTTAAACCATAGAATTTCAGAAACGTGGGCTTCCACATGCGCATATGCTTATTATTCTAAGAAATGAAGCTAAACTAAGGTCATCAGAAGATTATGATAAATTTGTGTGTGCAGAAATACCTGATCCAGATAAAGACCAGGAACTTTTTCAGACTGTGTCAAAAAACATGATCCATGGGCCACTTGGCCCTGGATATATGAATTCACCCTGCATAAAAATGATGGAATTGCCTCTAAATGTTCTAAAAACTACCCAAAGATATTTTGCGGAGAAACTAGAGATGGTACCCAAAATGAAGGTTATGCTATAAAAAGAAGAAGAGACGACGGAAGAACAATAAAAAAACGGATTTCGAGTGTGATAACAGATGGGTGGTGCCCTACAATCCTTATCTATGTAAAAAAAATTAACGCTCACATAAATGTTGAAATTTGTTCAAGTGTCAAAAGTGTGAAATATATAAATAAATATATTTATAAAGGTCATGACCGAGCAAAGATACAAATCACAGTAGCGCCACAAGAGTCTAGCGATCAATCGACATCAAGCAATGAACACCATGATGAAATTAAGGCTTATATTGATACCAGGTATGTTTCGGCTCCTGAAGCAGTTTGGCGAATATTTGAATTTTCAATGCACAAAATGAGTCACACAATTATACAGTTAGGTGTTCATTTCGAAAACCAACAAACTGTCGTATTTACAGATCAGAATGTTCATGAAGAAACAGCTAGATCAGTTGAAAAATCAACATTATTATCATTTTTTGAACTAAACAGAACAAATGAAAGTGCTCGACAATGTCTTTACACTGAAATTCCGACACATTTTAGATTTACCCATGGACAGTGGCAACCACGAATATCTCAGTCAGCGGCTGATAAAGTAAGTTGCAAGAATGTATAATTATTTATTTTCTGATCGGGAACGATATTATCTCCGGCTATTACTTCTTCACGTCAAAGGGCCGACTTGCTTCAGAGATGTTAGAACTTATGTAAATATTATTTACAACTCATTTCGAGAAGCTGCTTAACCCGGCGTCATTGAGGCAGGGTCAATATGACCCTGCACGTTTTATTTCTGCAATATTTTTCGAAATTATTGCCGTGCTTTGCCGTGTGTCTCAGTAGCTGCCATTAAGGATCACCCCCCTCCGTCGTGCGCGTCTCTTCAGTCGGACGGCGCCTGCGCAAGGAGCTACACGTGTGTGAAGTCGCGACCGGGTAATTATGACCCAGCTCAACGGCGACGTTACGTCTTTGTGCCGTAAATTTGTTTTCAATTTATTACGTTTTTTCACCTAATTACGCTTTCTTTTTTTAGATAAATATATAAAATGGACTTGGAGGAGAGGGAGCGCCATCGAATCCTATCAATACTTGAAGAATCTTCAGATAGCGATGAAAATGAGCTTAGTGCAACTGATTCTGAAAGCGAAGACCATGTTAGTGTGTGTAGTGAAGGAAGTGATACCGAACAAGAAGCGAGTGATAGCGAAGATGACATTCCATTAGAACGGTTACGCTGCCAATTTAATCCTCCGGATATGATTGAATCGGAAAGTGACATTTCATCAGATGAACAGGTACGAGGTTCTTTTTATTGTGGGAAAGATGGAACAAAATGGTTTAAAACCCCTTTTCGGCAAAATGTTCGCACTCGCCCTGAGAATATTATTACGCAGCAGCCCGGAGTAACACAAGAGGCAAAATCAGCGAAATCAGAATTAGAATGTTGGTACCTTTTCATGACGGATGAAATGCTCAAAATAATACTAAATTATACCAATGACCGCATAAAAGAAAGAATGGCTGCTTGTCCAAATCCATCGAAATATCCATTTATGAAAGAAGTCAACATGAGTGAACTAAACGCTTTTATAGGTTTACTGTACATAGCTGGATTTCATCGTGCTGGAAGACAAAATTTGAATGATTTGTGGACATCGGATGGCACCGGTGTGGACATTTTTCGTCTTACAATGTCACAACAGCGTTTTTACTTTATAAACAGCTGTATTGCCTTTGATGACAAGTCGACGCGCAATTTTTGAAAAGAGACTGATAATTTGGCTCCTATTCGTCAAATTTTCGAATTATTTACCGAAAATTGTCAAAAAAGCTATGTTATTGGAGAAAATGCAACAATAGACGAGATGCTTGTTGCTTTTCGAGGAAGGGCTAAGTTTAGGCAGTACATTCCGTCAAAACCTGCGAAGTACGGAATAAAAATTTTCGCTTTGGTTGATGCTAAGAATTTTTATATTTCCAATCTAGAAATTTATGCAGGAAAGCAGCCTGAAGGTCCATTCGCTGCCAGCAATAAACCCTTTGACGTCGTTAATCGTCTTGTGCAGCCTATTTCGAAAAGCAGTCGAAACATCACATTTGATAACTGGTTTACCAGCTACGAACTCATTGTTCACCTTCTCAAGGAACATAAATTAACCTGTACCGGTACTTTGAGAAAAAATAAACGCCAAATACCATCAGAGTTCACAAGAACACGCGCACAGGAGGTTTATTCGAGTAAGTTTGGGTATCAAAAAAACATAACACTTGTGTCACATATACCAAAAGAAAAATAAAGTTGTTCTGCTTGTTTCGAGCTTGCATCATGACGGCAACATTGATGAATCTAGTGGAGAGAAAAAAAAGCCTGAGATCAATACTTTTTATAACATAACCAAAGGCGGAGTGGATGTTGCCGACGAACTGTGTGCAACATATAATGTTTGTCGTAATTCGAAGAAATGGCCGTTAACAATTTTTTATGCCATGCTCAATATGGCTGGAGTAAATGCTGGTATTATACGAAATACCAACAATGGATCAAATATAAAACGTCGTCGTTTTTTGAAGAATTTGGGCATAGCACTAGTAAATGAGCACATTTCTTGTCGAAAAGATTCATCGAATCTGCCTCGTGAAATGCGGAAAAGAATGAAGGAATTCACTGGAGAAACTTCTGAAGAACCTCCTAGAAAGCTCATCGGTGTTCGAAGAAGATGCCAAGATTGTCCCTACAAAAAGGATAGGAAGACAAGTCACACATGTAACACATGTCTCAAATTTATATGCCCTGAACACTTGATTTCTTATTGCAAAAATTGCAGTGAAACCCTCAACAAAAAAGACTAAAAAAACAAGTTCCTATATTTTTGTGATGTCTAATTCAAAGATCTCTTATTGTAGACTAGATTTAAGTAGATTTTTAATAAAAGAAAGGTTTTATTATGATAAAAAAAGAAGATTTATAAGAGAGTTATGTTTTTTTCACTTAATTAGAAGTGTTTAAGAAGATGTGAAATACACATAGTTTAAGTTGATTTTATTGATTGTTTCTTTGCCAAAGTCTATCTAGTGAAGACATTTTTTAAAATAAATAAAAGAATTTTCAAATAAATATGTGTTTCTTTTTAATACGAGGTAAAATTGTACAGGGTCACAATGACCCTCCTCAACGTTAGTGTAACATTTTTTCGCCACAATGACGCCGGGTTAAGCAAGGGGGCTCCTTTTTGACGATCAGGAATGGGAAAGATATTTGGATGAAGCAATTGGTTTTAAACTTCCTCGGCAATTACGACAGCTGCTATTTGCGTTAATTTGCGTATTTTGTGAAGTAACTGATCCTAATGCTCTTTGGGAAAAGTTTGCATCACATTTTATCGAAGACTTTTCAAGATCACGCCCTGAAATCCAAACAGTTAGCTTTACAAGAAATTGATGAAACATTAAAACTCCACAGAAAGAGACTAACAGATTTCGGACTTCCGGAGCCAGACATTAGTGAAATTGATGTTTTGTTATCTGATCCCGTTTATGACTGTGAACTTGAAAAAGCAAATGGCTATGAAAAATACCAAAAATTGAATACCGAATAAAAATATGTGGTTGATACAATAGTAAACGCTGTGAATAATCCCACAGAGAGAAAGTTGTTTTACCTTGACGGCCCAGGAGGAACTGGAAAGACTTTTGTATTTACAACTATTTTACAAATTTTAAGATTTGACAACAAAATATGCCTACCCATAGCGTTTTCTGGTATTGCAGCAACTATGTTAGATGGTGGTAGAACAGCTCACTCGCGATTGAAAATTCCAATTAATTCAGATGTAGATTCTACGTCTCTATGTCGTAAGGGTCACCAGCAGCTAAGTTATTGAAGGAAACTCATTTACTCATTTGGGATGAAGTACCCATGACTAAATGTCATGATATTGTTGTAGTTGATCGACTCCTTCAAGACATAATGAAAAATAAATTACCTTTTGGAGGCAAAACATTGTTATTCGCAGGAGATTTTCGTCAGATTTTACCAGTTGTAGTTAATGGGTGACGAAATTATATTATAAAAGCTTCAATTAAGCACTTTTCAAAGTGGCCAAATTTTACTCGACTCCAATTGGCTCGTAATATGAGAGCTCACGATGATTTAGAGTTTGCTCAATGGGTATTAAAGGTAGGCGATGGATCACCTAATGAAGATGGTGACGATCACATTGAACTTCCTCAGCGATGCATTGTAGATAATTCAATTTTAGACCATATTTTTGGTGTTCCCCTTAACACGAATGATTATAAAAGTTATTCAATGAAAGCTATCCTTACTCCCAAAAACGATGATTGTCTTCAATTGAACGACCAAGTTGTCGAGAAAATCCCCGGCCTGCTTAAAATTTATGAGAGTTCTGACGCTGTGGTTGAGGACGATCATAATGATGTTTTAAACTATCCTGTAGAATTCCTAAATTCTATAACGCCTGCAGGACTACCACCACACATTCTAAAATTAAAAGTTGGTTGTATAGTAATGCTTTTGATAAATTTAAACCCGACTGTTGGGTTGTGCAACGGAACCCGTCTTATTGTTAGAGCGTTAGCTTCACGTGTCATTGATGCCGAAATTATTTGTGGTAGCCATGTGGGAACCAGAGTTTTTATTCCTCGAATTCGTCTCCAGCAATCTAACAGTCAACTACCTTTTAAATTTAGTCGGCTTCAGTTTCCCATTCCGCATAGCATTCGCTATGACAATAAACAAAAGCCAGGGACAAACTTTCGACAAAATCGGTATATTTTTACCTAATCCTGTGTTCACCAACTCTATGTTGCCTTCTCTCGAGTTCGAAGATTCAATGATGTAAAAATTCAAATTATCAATACCACTGAACAAGGCTTGAAAGGTGATAAATATTTAACGAAAAATGTTATACAGAGTGTCCAGAAATCGACGTCAAGCCGTAAACCCGTGATAGGCCAAGTTACAATAGTTATCAGAAAAAAAAAAAAAAAAAAACCAAGTAATGTGTCTCAAAAAATACAAAGCTTTTAAAAAAATTCGAAAAATCGACATCTTGTGGTGGTTTTTTAGTTCCCGGCACTACAAATTTCTACATTTTTGTAAATTTTTTTTTGTATGTAATCCTAAATAATGCTTTAGTAAACTGGTGCCTAAAATTTAAATCAAACGACTCCGACTTGAAAGGAAATGAAACTTTTGCCCAAAACAATGATTCGAATTTAATAGTTTGCTCGACTTTAACTGACTGTACTGGAAAAAAATGTACTACGCTTGTTTGGCAGGTAATTTTAAAAGTTGGCGCTTTTAATAAGGATTCCAAAATGGTATGACACTTGCTAGATTGTTTCTTAAATTTTGGACAATATTGATTTTTGTAAAGGAAGTCAGTTTTCGACAATTTTTTCTTACTTACTTAAAATGATTCAAGTGTACCCAGGACTTTCTTCTAAGTGATATTCTGATTTGGATGAGACGGAGAGAAACATTCAATGAGTGTAAGAGAGACAGATATTGACGCCACAAGTACGCGAGACTGGTAGACACAATGCTACTAGTGTGAGCGAGACAATGTCGCTATTGTCCATGTTTCCGACGCACAGCACACAAAATACAATAGATCAGTACGTTACTCTACTTCATGTACTGCGCACACCGTATTCGTTCCTCTTGATTTCGTACATACCACTTTTTGCTTTGTTTATTGGACTCGATTGCTTGTGATTTGGATTTGGACTGTTTAGTTTCTCTTTCAACGACTTTTGCTTTCTCCTGGACTATCGTTGATCCTGTGATTGTGTAGTACCACCATGTCGGTGTACCTTTACAAAAATCAATATTGTCCAAAATTTAGGAACAATCTAGCAAGTGTCATACCATTTTGGAATCCTTATTAACTGCGCCAACTTTTAAAATTACCTGCCAAAGAAGCGTAGTACATTTTTTTTCCAGTACAGTCAGTTAAAGTCGAGCAAACTATTAAATTCGAATCATTGTTTTGGGCAAAAAGCCTCATTTCCTTTCAAGTCGGAGTCGTTTGATTTAAATCTTAGGCACCAGTTTACTAAAGCATTATTCAGAATTAGAACATACAAAAAAAAAATACAAAAAAAGTAGAAATTTGTAGTGCCGGGAACTAAAAAACCACCACAAGATGTCGATTTTTCGATTTTTTTTAAAAGATTTGTATTTTTTAAGACACATTACTTGGATTTTTATTTTTTTAAAAAAAATTCTAATAACTATTGTAACTTCGCCTATCACGGGTTACGGCTTGACGTCGATTTACGGGACACCTGTATATAGAGAAATTTTATGATAATCAACCTGTGATGTATAATTATTAATATGGTAACGTTTTGGTAGCTCTACCTTAATAAGACTAAGCTAAAACATTCGTTTAGACATACTTAACATAGCTTAACATACATACATAAACAATGGGGTAGGTTAGAACTACAGGATCACTAAAGAGATTCTGTAACCACGTTTAGCATAGCAAGACAAGATCTAAAAAGATATATTTGTACAGAAAAATACCGTATCGTCATGGAGAAGGTAAATACTTCCTAATCTTATTTTTGATTATCCGATTTGAATAAAGAACAACAATTTCATTTTCTATTTTTAAAATTAGTAAGTACTTATCTATCTGCCAAAGTAGAGAAAAAGACTGAGTGCTGAAAACAAAGAGGTTTACAGAGAATAAACCTTAAAAATTATATGTTTTGTTTATTTATGTTAGTTTATTTTGAATGTTTATTTAAAATAAAAATTATTTGTGTAAAAACTTTTGCAGTTTTTATTTACTATATTTATTAAACACAATGAACGAAGCTATACGAATCTCTATGCCTTGCTTTAATATTCTTTGAGAACCGATGACTACAGAAATATCTACCTACATTTTACACCTAGATGTGTATTATGAGTCACATTTCACTCGAGCGAAGCCGGGTTTTCATCTAGTTATAATAATATCTATGGATGGTACACACCACGTCAGTCTGGCCCCGTGCTAAGTATCTGAAGAACTTGTGTTACTGGGACCGGAAAATCCGTTGTCTATATATATGTATAGTGTAAAAGCATATTAAATACTTTTACAAAATACATATATTAAAGATTTTTATTATATTACACACATATTTAATACACATACATGATTCAGGAACACAGGAAAACTTTGTTTGTTCCCTCGGCGGGATTCGAACCCGCAACTTCCGGCTTGAGTACAGACGCCCTCAACCATTAAGACACCGAGGTCGTTATTCTGAAATTCTGATGCTACTAGCAGTTATATTAACTGTAATGGTGTGTAGTAAGTAGACACAACCTCTATTCAATTTTGCACAAAGAATTCCCCAAAGAATGTTGAATGGGAAATCCGATCATCAAAGTTGCTTGGAACATCAATCACGCGAGCGCGGATTTACAACAATTCCCAGAAAGCACTTAATACGCTGATATTTGTTTCTTATTCAGTTCTTACAAAAACAAAACAATATTCGAGCTATAAATTGTAAATTATAGAAAACAATGGCGAACTACCGTACCGTCATATTTTTTTGCCGTCAATTTGCTATCTTTTTTATATTTTGTTTTTCATTCAAACTTTCTCCTAACAATAACGAACACATAAAGGAAATATTTATTAAATTTGGTGCAGTCGTTTGTGAGTTATGGGCGTACAAACATTTCGGTAATTCATTTTTACTTATATAGAGATGTACAAACCTAGATGCCTACAAGTTTCATTCAGACAACCTACATTTTAACTAACCGATTAGGTATATAGGTAGGGGAAGTATGGACAAAATGACAGGGTATTTTGTTTTTTAATCATATTTATTTATTTAATGGTATTTATAATCAGTCTCATCGTCATCTATCGTTTTTAGTCATCTTAGGTTCATTGACTATCAGTCTTTTAATTAAGTAGGAACTATAATAAAATATACATTAAGAAAAAATGTAACTAATCACAAAAACCATTTTGTCTATATAGTACTGACAAAATGACATATAAGGTAAGGACATAATGACATACTAATTTTTAAGAACACAGTTCACAAATAAATTGTTTGGTCTTCTTTGGGACATCAGCACATGACGCATGAGCCCAAAGGAAACAAGTAATACAGCGTAACCCACCTTCGCCGGGCTTAGAACGGGAAAAGAGGTCATTGAAATAAATGCAAGCGCAGTCACTATCGTCGCCTTCTGTCTCACATAAGAAATCTTCGCTTCCTGAGCTATTATATATCCGAGAAGTTGTATCTCTTCTCTCAATCTCTTCTCTGATGGTTAAGCGTTTTTGGAAGCAGGAATATTTATTTCATCCTCATCAAAAATTTTCCTTTTGACCTGTCTCTTCTTTTCTACCGGTGGATCCTTTTGTCTGTTTTTAGCAATAATTTCTTGCATATTTGGAGTAGAAGTTAAAATCCAATCACCTTTGACAGGTTCCATTTTCTTTTTCCTTGGCCTCGAATGAACTGCCCCTGTGGTGCTGGCGAAATAGTAGCAACTGGATATGTCAATAATTGCTTTGATGGACCAGGTCTCACACCGTCATCGTACACTGCTTCAGCTACCTCAACTGTATTAGACTCCTCTACATGTGAATCTAAATTCAGGTTCATCACATTAGAAACAACAACTCCAATATAAGCATTGGTGGTGGTTTGCGTTGTTTTTTGTGAATAATTTACTTCATCTTCATTTGTTGCTGATGGATTTAAAAAGATGCAACATCGTTACTCGGATCTTCTTGGATTGAAGAGGTGTTGATACATTCAGTTGATGGCAAATATGAGCTGGGAAGTATAGGTGTACTGTCTGCAATATCATCCTGATTCAACGGAATATTTGTGGTCTCTGGCGGTTCAAACATGTAGTCTGGAAAAATATCAGGATTAACAGGCCAGATGCCTGTCTTTTTAAAGTCATTACTTGCATTATGAACAGTTGCCGCTTTTCCATACGCTTCATTAAACAAACACCCGATTTGAAAATGGGTAACAACACGCCCTGGATGATTTTTAGCCACTTAGAAATTTCTTGATTGAAATAGGTTTTTAGTGGTCCATAGATACAAACATCCAAGGGCTGCATTCTATGGGTGCAATGTGGCGGTAAACACAACATATGAATACCATTTTCTTTGGCATAAGTCAAACATTCAATGCTTTTATGACTTGAATGACCATCACAAATAAGTAGAACCGGATCGTCTTTGCTAGATTTTGTATGTGCCTGAAAATGTTTTAACCATTTTACAAACACCTCTTTGTTCATTCATCCTGATTCTTGAGCAAGTCCAAGAGTGCCAGTGGGAGCTTCATCAACTAGTTCGTTTTTCATGTTCTTCCTAGAAAATATCATACATGGCGGAATAAATAAACCTATGGCATTCGTACAACACACTACTGTCACATTCGAACCTCTCTCAGCACTGGTGAGACAACCGACTTGTTTCCTGCCTTTGGTGGCCAGATTTTTTTGTGGTTTCTGGACTGTAGTGAGCCCGGTTTCATCCATATTAAATATTCGGTAAGGTTCCAAATTGTGAGATTTCAAAAATTCTTCATAAATATGGAAAAATATAGCTACCTGTGGTTTATTAAACGCTTGAGCTCTGGCAGCAGAAGTTGGTTCTGGGGCGCGCAGAGAAATATCCTTATTGAAAGTCCTTGTTGAAAGGGTGATCGAAACCATTTTTTTCGGCTAGTTCAAAGGCAAGCTCTTGGAGTGACGTATGCGTCAAACCAAAAAGTCGTGATTCTAAAAACTTTATGTGTTCTACTAACTCCTGCTCAATTTCAGTTGAAAATGTTTTCTTGAATCTTCCTAATCATTTAGAGTTAGAATTTAAGGTTTTGTTCATATTGAGTGCATGCCTTCTAAGCGTCGCCTGAGGAATACCAAATGTTTTCACGGCCAATTCCCATCCCATTTTGTTTGCTTCCATGCATCAATAGCCTTACTCATGGATTCTTGGCTCCAAGACTGCCGATTAGTTTTTCTTTCGTAGTTTCGCGGCATATCACCTAAACAAAATAATAAATGTTAATTAACAGAAACTCTACGGACAATATGACATACCATGTCATTTTGTCCATTGTATATGTATGTCATTTTGTCCAAATGTAAACGAAAACGATTAAAAAATCATAATTCCATCAAATAATTGATGAGTGCAATAAAGTTAATCGAAATCACTGGGTACTGGCATAGTTCATTGATTTTAATAGAAATAATTACAAATAACAACAATTGACTCACCAGAAAACAGTAGAAAACCATCTGTAAAATAAACTTTTGAGGGCGCGAAACACGTTCGAACCGGTTACTGCTACGCGACTGTGACAATGGCGCTCAACATCTGATAGGATTATAAATATGGCTGCCGTCACGTGATACAGGCGCGGAGACGTAATTTAAACCCGCCAATTTTTAAATAAGGTGACTATGTCATTTTGTACATACATGACATTTTGTCCGTACTTCCCCTAATGAATAATTCAAATATTATTATTAAACGATGGTATACCTATTATTGTAAATAACCCTCCACACATGTCCTGACATGCTCTTCGTTAGGTAATAAGTTATCGATTTACATATTTTGCAAAACCGATTACCACGGAAAAGACTTAACATTTTACGGGTATATATAGCCTATGAAACTCACAAATAATGTGACTTTCTATTGGTAAAAGAATTTTAAAAATCGGTTAAAGTAAATCCAGAGAGACCCTTACAATCTCGGTAAGTGACAAACTCACAAAGAAACAAACTTTACCTCTTTATAATATTCGTATAGTCCAAATGTTAGCCACGACCTCGTACGCGAAAAAGATATCTCGGCGAACCGTACTTTTTGCTGCGAATTAAAATAGCGTATGTCTAATCCAGATACTAAACAACTACCATATCAAATTTCATCAAAATCCGCTCAGTAAGAAGAGTAACGAATATCCATACATACACTTTTGCGTTTATAATATTATAAGTAAGTCGTGTTTTAGTGATTTCAAAAATATTTTGAATAGTAAAACATTAGTAGGTATCAGGCGTTTAGATTTTCACCTCAGACAGTTTAGACGGTCACCTATCCATAGTATATAACCATCCTAGTTGAATCCACAACCCGCGTTGCTTGACATGAGTTAGCGCCTATGATCATAATATAACTTCTCACTTATTCCTCCTGGTATCAATATACATCAATGATTAGATAATACCTACGTAAAGTTTCACCCAATTCAACTGATCAGTTATTCTATAGGATTTTATATGTTATATTCTTTACACTGAAATAACTTTTATATTTATAAACCGATTGAATAGGAATTGGATTGGATACGATGCGAAGTTACAAGTTTCTTTCAGACAACCTAAATTTTAAATTAATCGATTAGGTTAAGTAGGTAATGAATAATTTGAATATTATTATTAAAAATTGGTTTACCCATTATTGTTAATAAGTTAGGTTATAGCTCTGTTATAAACTAAAAATTGTCGTGAACAAAATTAAACTGATGTTATTTACATACTACGTACGTACATACGTTATTCGTTATTATTCTGTATTACTAATAGAGAGAGGTGGATAAGCTAAAAGTTTGTTATGTATTGTAAATCAATAGTTTCAAAAGTACTCTTACATAATATATAGTTTTATATCAACAAACAGAAAAACTTCTGAAACATAGATTTAGGTTCGCTGAACATGGTGCCGAAGTAGGCTTTTGATAGTATTTAATTAAAAGTTGGTTTACTAGCTTTCCTCTTTACTTATTTCCTAGATTTTGCCCGCGACTTCGTGCGCGCAACCGGAAACTTCGCAGAAACCGTACATTTTTCGCAATGAAAAGTGGCTTATATTATTCCCAGTAGTCCACTTTGTAGCTGTGCTAAATTTCATTAAAACCGGTCCAGCAGTTTTGAAGCCTATTCGATGCCAACAAACAAACAAAAAAATCTTTCCTCTTTATTATAAGTATAGATAAAAGCCTGCGTTTGGCAAATTTCATAGCTCTGGGTCAGTCGGAATGGCCCAATAAGGAAGTTTATGGGGACAAGAAAAATTTTGGCCAAAGATTCGGAAATATCCCATCATCATTATGTGCTTATTAACTTCTGTGTTCCTAAATGAATAAAACATTCGTGATATTCTTTATCAAATTAAACTTTTTTATTCGATAAAATATATTTTCATAATATGTTTTCATAAGTGTAAATAAATTTAATTTAACTGTCATTAAATATTTATGTAAATTATAATTTATACTGCAATATAACTTCAATAATTTATTGGGACCTACTTTTATATATTACATACAGGTACACATTATTCAGCCCGTCACCAAAAGAACCGCAACTCTTCTGGAATATCATATTTTTATACTCGACTTTTTAATAATTTTTAATCAGATTGTCGATAAAATTGCAATTGTTAAATGGCAAGTGAAAATAATTACAATTTCATTGTTTTATCAATAAACTGATCTATTTATTTACTGCTAAGTAGCTATAAGTAGTAAATCAGTAAAATAATTGAATTCTGCTCATTTCACTGGTATAAATAATTAATGGAAGCATGTATTTACCTTTAATGCATATAATGAGGGAACCATATATTAAACCGGCGTTTTGAGAGCCGGCGTGGAAAGGTTGCGTTAATGTAATGCTTTCCTCACTCAGAATATTGTTGTATTAGGAATTTTGGAACTGTTTCAAAATCTAATAGCTCCCCACATTCATTTCAGATTTCAGTGACGGTGGCCGGTTTAATTGAAACCAGGCCAGCTACGCAGGAGTTATTTTATAGTGCCCAAGTGTGTGCGCAGTACACAAGAGCACTCTCTCTTCCTTTACTCTCGTAACCCAGTGGGACGAATAACCGACACGACTGGTGAGATATCAGGCGCAGGTCCGACTTTTTACATGCCCATCCGACGCATGGATCATCTTTCTTGTCAGACAATCAGGTGATCAGCCTGCATTGTCCTAACCAAACTTGGAAACAAGATTTTTTGTTATTCCAATGCGGGAATCGAACCCACGACCTCCGAGTCGAGAGCCAAGCTCTAAACCACTAGACCACTGAGGCTGTTAAAAGTGCTGTCAGTTTCAAAATCTATACATATAATAAATCTGTAACTGGTCGCTGTCTGTACATGGAAGATATATAAGAAAAACTATTTACGTGGGGCTTTGTGAACGACATAGAACCCAAAATAATGATGTTTTAAAATGTTTGTTTGTTTGTCTGTTCATCTGTTTGTCTGTACGTTTGTACGCGCTAATCTCGGAATCTACTGGACGTATTTGGATGAAATTTGGTATGGTAGTAGTTTAGACACTGGATAAACACATAGGGGTACTTTTTGCGCGTACAAAGTCAAAGGATTAACCGATATGAATGCGGTTTTCACTAATGCGTTTTGGTTACTCCACTTAAAATTTAATGTTTGTTTCATTTCAATCGGTTCATAAATATGAAAGTTATTTCAGTGTAAATAATATGACATAAAATCCTATGGAATAACTGATCAGTTGAATTGGCTGAAAGTTTACGTAGGTATTATCTAATCATTGATGTATATTAATACCAGGAGGAATAAGTGAGAAGTAATATTATGATCATAGCGCTAACTCATACAAGAAACGCGGGTCGTGGATTCAACTAGGATGGGTGACCACAATCATAAATATTTATAAGGTTAAAATCTGAACACCTTAATACCTACTAATGTTTTCCTATTGTGTGTGTGATTGTAAATGTCATCCATATATATGTTTAAAATCTTGGTTTTCTTACTTTTTTTCTTAACAAATGGTTAAAGAGATAAATAAGGCTGGGAGTATATTATTATCCGGAATCCGGAATGCCGGAGAAAATAAGTTTTTTGCCACGAACACTCTCCCACGCGGGCGAAGCTGCGGGCAAAAGCACTAGCTTTTGCTACTGATAAGTGTCAGGTAGCTTGTTTGCATGTTTTGTCTCTGTTGCTCGATATAAAGTAAACAGCGACAAAACTTCAGAATAAGCTATCCGAAACTTATTAGAATATTGTGAAACATGCTCTTATCAAGCTTATTAGTTTCTATTATGTGTTGACTTAATAGACAATTATATTTCGCGCCTCGTCCTCGAGATTGGTAATTAAATTTATTTATTCTGACATGTAGTAACACCATCTGCCCCCACTCTTGCACTTAGTTGAGAATTTTCGTGCAAATTTAAATTTTTCTGCTGGCATCCCACCCCCTCTACCCCACGGTCGTTAACCTCGAGGCTCCTCATTGACACTTTAGTGCCCGACCACTCAACATATTTTACATTCATACACCGTAATAATGCAAAACGTTCGCGGACGTGCGAAGAGGATTTGGATCGACTTTTGAACAAAGTCCGAAGACTAGAAAGGAAAATTCGTGATCGCGAAAACATCAACCCGGCGTGCGATCAAGCGGAACCGGCCGCCGCGCCGGCGCCATCGCCGCCACCTACCCTCACGAATCATGCACCGACAGGTTAGTTTTTAAATAGTTAGCAAATATTACAAGTTATAGTTTTGAAATTAAAATGTATAATACGTATGAAGGTTGGCGTTCAATCCATTGGGGATTGTACCTAACTTATAACAACGTATGTAAATCTTCGAAATCATATTAATTGGCGTTCAATTCGCTCAGAATTTTATCCAACTACCCACATAGTTTGAAGGTTTGCGTTCAATTCGCTTGGAATTGTTCCTTTCCGAGAAAAAACGACAATTCGTTATTAACCTATAGGCTAACCGTTAATTTCTTGGATAATTATACCTAACTTACTATTTAAACGTTGGCGTTAAATTCGCTCGGAATTGTACCTAACCTACTGTTTTATTGTTGGCGTTCAATTCGCTAGGAATTGTACCCAACCTACTGTTTTATTGTTGGCGTTCAATTCGCTGGGAATTGTACCTAACCTACTGTTCTATTATTGGCGTTCAATTCGCTGGGAACTGTACCTAACCTACCGTTTTATGTTGCCGTTCAATTCGCTGGAAATTGTACCTAACCTTCTGTTTTATTTTTGGCGTTCAATTCGCTGGGAATTGAACCTAGCCTACTGTTTTACTGTTGGCGTCCAATTCATTTGGAATTGTACCTTACTTATATAACGTACAAGCAACAGTCCGTTGTCTACGGCACATTGCAATTATCTTACTTAAATAATAATTGGCGTTCAAATAAAATAATAAGTAACAGCCCGTATTTCGGAGCTTAAATTTTATATACTTATTATATACTTTTATGCATATAGATAACTTGAATAATCATTTACTAATGTTATAGAAATAAAAATTACATTATTATTAATTGCCTTTATAGGCACATAAGGACTCGAACAATCTGACTGGTCTCAATACGACCTAGAACCGGGTCTTTACGATTAAAGCTATGCTTTTGACTTTCAAGAAGCAGTACTTGATACAGACACGATACAAGTTAACGTTATTGAAGAGGCAAATCCAAACCCAATAACGCAGCATGTAGATAGCGAAAATACAGTCTTAGACGCTGATGCTCTCGAAATCCTCGGTGACGATCCACCAGTAACAGAAAAATATGGAAAGGAAATTATTTCTGAACTAGCTTCCCGCCTTCAACACATAGCAACAACAGGGCGTAGCTATGAGATGCGCAAGGATATAACTGAAAAATATCTAGTCCCATTTAACTGTTTACATATTGATGCACCTAAAATTAACCCTGAAATTAAGCCGCTATTCCAGAAGCCGTGGCCAAAAAAGGAAAAGGGTTAATTGTTAAACAAAAACAAATGGCACATGCCATTTTGTGTCTGGGGGATATTATATACAATGGAATGAATTTTAAAAACAAAAAAAAAGTATTATTGCAAAAGCTTATGGATCTAGCGAGACTTTTGTGTGACATTCAACACAACGACTCAATTACAAGAAGGAATTTTATAATATTTTCTCTTAAAAGACGTAAAAGAACATCTTTGCAATACGTAGGTAGATTCTTTCTTGTTTAACAAAGGTTTACCTCAAACGCTTAAGTCCGCCAAGACAATCAATAAATCTGGCACCGAGCTTAAAGCAAATACACCTGCCAAAACTTAACGTACAGCCCCTTCTTCTTCTACGAAGACTTTAAACCGCAAGCCGCCGGGTGCAGCGTACAGACCGCAGACCCAGACAGGGAAGAAATACCAACCTGCAACTCCCCATACGCAGCAGCTCGCGCACTTGTCGAAGACGTTGTTGCGTCAGCTGGCAGCGAAGACAGCTCCACAGCGCCGCCGATACTAGATACAGTTAAGTATGCTGGTCGTCTTCATTATTACCTCGAACAGTGGTCTCTTATAACAAACGATCGTACCAAGCGTGTAATCCGTGCAAGGGACAATTTATTTCGAGTGTTTTTCTGACGCAAAAGCCGAATGGTAAAATGCGCTTATTTTAAACTTTAAAAAACTAAACCGATTGACGGAACATTTCAAGCTGGAGGATCTTCGAACAGAACTTAATTACATGCGACTGTTTTATGGCGAATCATGATCGCAAAGACGCCTATTTTTTTATAAAAATTCACGAAGATTCAAAAAAGTATTTACGATTTGTTCTTAACAATAATTTAAACCAGTTTAATGTTCTACCATTCGGCCTTAGCACTGCACCTTTTGTCTTTACAAAAATAATGAAACCCGTAATTAAACTGTTACGCTCTGCTGGAATGATATCCACGGTATATTTAGACGATTAGTTGTTAACAGGACAGTCTCAAAAACAACGTCTTATAAACATTGAAACCACAAGGGCCTTACTAACATCGCTTGGCTTCATTATTAATAAATACAAAAGCTGCCTCCGACTCTCTAGGGCTTGTAAATATCTGGGTATGATTATTAACTCTCATGAAATGAATTTAAGTCTGCCAACGGAGAAAAGAACAAGATTCAGAAATTAATTAGAAAAAATCAGGAATCTAAAACGCTGCAAAACTCGAAAACTAGCTCAACTCCTACGTATACTTGTATCCGCGTGCCCTGCAATCTAATATGGACTTCTTCACACCAAAGAAATGGAGCGTTCTAAATTCTTAAATTTAAGATACGATGATGACTACAGTAAAATGACCGTAAGTACCACATTGTATCCGGATATACAGTGGTGGTTGAATAATGTAGATAGTTCGGTTCATAGAATCCTAAATGATAACTATAGTCGCGAAATATATTCAGTTGCCTCAACTAGGGGGTAGGGGGCTGCGTGTAACGGATTGGCAGCAAATGGCCAGTGGTCTAATTCCAAGCCACAAAAACACATTAATTATCTCGAACTTTTGGCTGGTTTTATTGCGCTCATATCTTTTGCGCGGGATATTTACAACTGCCAATACTCATGCGTATTGATAATTCCACTGCGATCATTTATATCAATCGAATGGGCGGAATCCAATATCCTCACCTTACATAAAATATAATAACTTTATATAAAATCAAAAGACAATGTAATAGCAGATTTTGAATCGCGTAAATCTCATCCGGATATTGAATGAGAGTAAGCCGACTTTGCTTTCTCTCGTATTGTTAACTCGTTTGGCAGACCAAAGATAGATTTGTTTGCCAGTCGCATTATGAACATGTCATAATATCCCATTGCAGCTCGCGTCGGATACATGAGACGATTACCCTGGTAGCAGCAGCCTTATCCGGAGCGCACTATCAAGACGGGGCGTGTCCGCATGGTCGCTCGACATAGTATTAGCATCGCTTTCGAAACTTAAAAGATGGTGGAACTTCTGCAGAAGCAACTCGTACGGTGTTTTCTCTGCATCAGTTCCAAATATTATCTATTTTTTAACTTACCTGTATAATCCAGGGATGTCAATATGGAACTCTTAATTCATGTACATCTGCCTTATCTTTGATTATCGGCAGTTATATATGTAACGATGATAGAATACAAAGATTTCTTAAGGGTGTGTTTCGTCTTAGACCAATGTTGCCAAAATATACGACCACTTGGGATATAAATATAGTTCTAGATCATCTAGGTTCGTGGTACCCTAATGAAGACCTAAATTTAGAAAAACTTATAAAAAATAATATTACTCATAGCCATATCATAGACAGCCCATAGAATACAAACGCTATCTAAAAGATATATAAATAATATACAATATTCCACACAATGTATTAGTATACAAATTCCCGATAGTTTGAAGACATCTAAACCTGGCTAGAAGCAAACTATACTTTACTTACCATTCTTTCCACATAAAAACCAGATATGTCCGGCGAGGACTCTACTAGCATATTTAGAAAAAACTCGCCTATTAAGAAAATCCGACATGTTGTTTATTGGTTTTAAAAAACCACACAAGCCAGTCGGTAAGCAGACCCTGAGCCGATAGGTGAAGTGCGCGTTGGGTGCTTGCGGAGTAGACACGACCGTATTTACTGCGCACAGCACTCGGCACGCCAGCACGTCGCACGTGCACAGGGTGGGCGTCAACATAGACGCCATACACAACACGGCTGGCTGGAGTGGCAACTCGGTTGTGTTTGCTAAGTTCTTTAATAGACCTGTTATTAATAATATTAATTCTGAATTGTCACTAGCCAACTCAATTATTAACTTAGATGATTTACAATATTACTCAGAATAATAACTTTGTAACTGTTACATAATATATGTATTATAATAATACATTATATTCTAGTTACTGAGATTGCTTACTGTTAGTTGTTATCTCTGATTGTTATTTGCTATTATTCTTTATAAAAAAACTGATTTTGTAGACATGAAGTCCTATTATTGATGTTTATGTGTATGATTAGTATTTCCTTCAAGACTTTCTCTCAAAGTCTACATGTTGAAATAAATATATTTAATAACCAATCTTGAGGACGAGGCGCGAAATATAATTAATGATTAAACGAACTTACCTGTTTGTGAAGTTCTATCATAATTATATGAAGCGCCTCGTCCGAAGAGATTGGTAACCCACACACCCAAACTAATCGCTCTCCCAAAAATTAAGGAAATACATCAATGAAGTGGTGTACTTACTTCTGAACTTTATGAGGAGCCTCGAGGTTAACGACCGTGGGGTAGAGGGGGTGGGATGCCAGCAGAAAAATTAAAATTTGCACGAAAATTCTCAACTAAGTGCAAGAGTGGGGCAAGATGGTGTTACTACATGTCAAAATAAATAAATTTAATTACCAATCTCTTCGGACGAGGCACTTCATATAATTATGATAGAACTTCACATACAGGTAAGTTCGTTTAATCATTAATTAACCTTCGCCTTGTTGTTTTTTATACATACTTACTTACTTTAAAGTTATAAAATATATATTTTGATTACTCATTGTCCAATGCTAATCGAATTTAAATACGCCATTTAAATTAAAGTAAGTACTTGAATATCTTCACTTTAACTTAAACTAAAAAAGTATAGAAAAGCTGGAAAGTTATTTGTCATTATCTTCTATAATTCTTTTACAACATAAAATAATATTATATTTTCAATATTTTATAGAGGAAATATTTGATTGATTGTTTTGCATTGAAACTACTGGACCAATTTTGATGAAATTATATAGAAGGTTTATAGGTAACTTTTTATGACGGTACAATTTCGTCTTCGCGGGATTGACATTAGCGCGCACGAAGTCGCAGGCAACATCTAGTTTTATATATGACTAGATCTTACCCGCGCATTTTAATACACAGCTACGTTTCATAAACATTTTTGTAAATCAATATTTACAAATCAATAATAAATCCCACAAAAAACATTACCTAAATGAAAAAAGCCAAGAATTTCCTTTGCAAAAAGTTATGAGATGTCGTAGAGAAGGTGAAATTCAAGATTGTCCATTTAATTAGTTACTCTTAATAATTTGAAACCGTACGTACCTATGTGGAAAATTTTATTTTTATAACTTATTATATTAGGTTGGGGTTTTAAAGGCCGTGAACGCACTTATAATTTCTCCGGTGTAGCGAATGTCTTAATGCGAGAGTAATTGCTATCAGGCGATCCATTAGCTTGTTTCTAGATCTATTCCATAAATAAAATGGTTACTGGCCGTGGACACCCGCAACACCAGAAGAACCACAAGTGCGTTCTCGAATAATTTCCTCCCATTAGGCCGACAATTTCTTTGATCAGGGTAGGGTTTGGAGATTTAAAAAAACCTGAGAGCACTTGTGACTCCACCACTAACACCAGAGTGTCGCTGATGAAGTGTGCAAACGGATCACCTTATGGTAAGAAACTACTACAACTTCATACCATTAGGCGATCCGTTTGCTCGTTTCCAGAACTATTCCATAATTAAAGCGATTACTGCCCATCATAGACATCTGGACCAGAAGAGTTACAGGTTCCCGATCTTTAAATCCACCAACCTCTGATGGTAAGATATTACCATTTCTAAACCACCAGGCGATCGGGTTACTCGTTTTCGAATTAATTAATAAGAACTTATTACAATTTTATACTAACGGGCGATTGATCGTATACAGATCTATTCCATAATTAAAACTTTTAAGGCTCATGGACATCCGTAACACCAGAAGAGTTGCAAGTGCGTTTGCGAGCTTTGTATAAGGAAGGTACCGGTAACCCACTTTGGGACACCGGTATCTTCCTCATGCAGTGTGTCTCACTGCATGAGGAAGATACCGGTGAGATAAAACGCAAGTGCTATTCCCCATCGGATTTTCTTTGAGGCCGTCTTATTTATCGGGTCGAGGGTAGGACTATTCGTCCCGAAGCATCTACTGTAACCTAAAATAACCTACCACTTCTCAATTTATGAGATTTGTTATATAAATAACGATTACGAAGATATCAGTGAATTTGTATTCAGACATTTTGTTCCTATGAATTCGAAAAATTTAAAATCGTAAATATTTTTTTTTTCAGAATTTTTACTTTTTATATATTTTCCCTTTATATCCAGCTAATAACCTAGCCTAACAGTAAATTTGAAATGTCTAAGTCAAGAATGACGAGAGAGAATGTCTAAGAAGTATGCTTTGAATTTTGCTTATTCTCTTATTCTATCCATATCTTTCAAAATAGCGTTTTTTGCCGCTTAGTATCTCCTATACTATGCACTCAATTTTAATAAAATTTAAAGAAATAGCCTTTGTCGCTAACGACTTTTCTGCGACAAAAATTCAGACCGCTAGCTTTTTTACAAACGAAAATATGGGGGCACGAAAATGCCGCGAAATGCTTCGAGAAACGATAGTTACGGCCGCTTAATACTTGGCGATACCGCTGCCGCGCTATTAGATTAATGTCGACAACAGGGGTCATATTAAAATATGTCGGACTGACACTTTACGCACTTTTATTGCGTTGACTAATTAAAGCCAATATTAATCAATGATTGGCCCGCGAAGAGAGTCCGGTTTTATTGGCGTTATGGGTGATATCGGAGTCAGGCTTAGACAACTGTCCTGTTACGTAAATAAACAAATCGATCGCTAAAATAAAATAATAAAAATCAAACAAAATAAGGTATCGTTTAATTGATAATTGAGTTTAATACTTATATTAAAATTGATTGTGCGAATATTGCTATCTAATCAACGACTTTAATTTTATCAAAATTGATATTTTATTTGAACAATATACCTATGTTCATCTTTATCCTCAGAAGTAAAAATTCTTAATTGAATCCGACAGCAGTTCGTTGAAGTTGCGTTTATTAATTAGTGCTTTTATCTCTGGCACATAACTTTTTAATTGCAATAAACACCGATAGCTATTGATGTGACATTGGCCGATTTAACATTAAAATTATTTTACTTAACTAACCAGGAACGCAGAGCTTAAAATTTTTATCTTTCATCCAATTCAAGTAACAATTTGGATTGCTAAATTAAATAAATAGCGAAGATTCATCGTTTGAGGTTCGAGCGCGTGCGAGGGTAACGAGGTCGAGGTTCGTCACTTCCCCGCAGGGTTGCCAATGATACGAAATTTTCTTCCGAATAGATAGCTAGGACCCCGCGCGGGTGGTAGCCCTGGGCAGTGACGTCAGCAACCCGGCCGGGATCCGCGCATGCGCTCCCCGACCCCCGCGCGCCGCCGCCCGCCCGCCCGCCCGCCACTAGCCGGGCAAAGCGACTGCACGCTACTCGCCCGCCCGCCCAACTTCGAGACCGCGTCATAAACTTTCGCAGCCAGTGAGTTTCGTTTATGGACACGAACTTATCGATAGTGCAAATATACTGCTCGTTAATTTTATGGTTCCGATAAATATGTGGATGGATGAAAATTTATAGGTGAGTCTTATTGGAATAGAAAAAATATTGATGTTGTTTACGAGTATATTATTTGTACATATTTTAACAGGTAACCCCCGTTTTGATTTGTGCAAAAAATTTACGTTAAAAATATTTTTCAAGAATTATAGTTTGTCGATAAGTTAGGGATTTATTTTTATAAATTAAATTGAAAGTGCAGCAAATACGTTGGTTGCGTAACTGGATGCGCCGAGACTAAAATATACGATCCATGTATAAAAAATTTCAATGAATTTGAACACTTCGTTTGACTTCGTTAGATAAAAGCTTATACTTAATACCTATATATATGAAATATGTTTTTATTTTGGAACGTCCTAGGTTTTTATTTTAGTTTTTGTTACGGAATGGCGCGCACTGTATCTTTATGTATTTTCGATCAGTTTGGTCTTACTTATAAAAAAAAAATATTTTTTTTTCAGATGCTATACCTATTATAGAAAGTTTAGGCGTTTATTATTAGTTTAACAATTTCGATAAGGAAGAGGCACGCCCGAACATGATGTTCTCTGTAATACTAGTTACGAATGCGATACCTTTCAGAGACGAATAGGCTTTTTGTTAAATTACGCGTCATATTGAATATGAACATAATTTTTTCTTCAGTACAGTTTGATCTTCGTGGCCTAAATAGACTTCGACATGATTTTTGTTTCATTTGTAAGCAACAAAGCTTTATAAAAGGACGATATTTTGACAACTAAGCGAGCTGAAACAAAATTACAGACTAATTAGGAAAGATCGTGTCTGTCAGGGTTGCTAATATTGCGAAGTTTCTCGAACAAAAATGTTTCTTTACTAGGAAAAATTTTGTACAGGTAGCAACCCTAGCTATGCGAAGACAATATCAAATTATCTATTAGGGAGAGGGGCGGCAAAATTTTTATTACTTCATGTTTCAGTCGTAGCAATTAATACGATTAAATGTCTGCTTTTGTTCACGTGATTCACGAAATTGTTGCAAGTTTTATGATATTACTACAGCAGGTCTGGCTAACATCTCTATTTATTAGGTACTGATACAAAACTTGGTTTGGTGTGAAATTACAGAATCACGAATTATAATAATAGATAATAATAATATTATCTAAGGATGCTTCAACGCAGTCAGTCTGGTCCACTTTTATACTTTTATATTTTATATTATGTAATTGGCGTTTTGTAAAGGAGGAACATAAAGTCGACTTTTTTAAAACATAATATATTTATTTAATCAAGATTATACCATTGCTATCTATGCACTTTTACCATCTCATAGGTAGTTCGTTGATTCCATTACTAAAAAAACCATTCGGACAGGAATCAATAAAATCTTTAAAGGCGCTTTGGACTGTACAATCGGATTTGAATTTTTTCCCTTGCAAGAAGTTACCCAAATTTCGAAAAAAATGGTAATCTATTGGAGCAAGGACCGGGGAGTACGGTGGATGTCTTAGACATACCAATTGAAGCTCCTCTAATTTGGTAGCCGTCTGTTGTGTAGTGTGTGGTCTAGCGTTGTACTGAAGCGGCAGTGGCCTAGAGCGAATGACCAACCTCTGTTGTTTAGCAGCTACCTTTTCCATCATGACATGCAGTTGCTGGCAATAGACATCTGCCGTAATCCTCTGGCCAGATTTAAGAAAGCTGTAGTGAACGACACCGGCACTAGTCCACCAAACGCTCACAAGTAACTTTTTTTGAGTCAATTTTCGCTTGGGGTTCAGCCATTGAAATAAGCGTTTCCGATTATCATACAGGATCCACTTTTCATCACAGGTTCATTCGATTTAAAATCCCTTCATCATTGTGTTTTATCACTAACACCGCAGCCTGCAGCTAACTCGCACGTGGTTTGTGATTGATCCGCTTCCACAATAGCCTTCAATTCTTCATTATCAACTTTGGTCTCCGGCCGTCCACGGGGCTTTTTCTGCAGGTCGAAATTTCCAGAACAAAAACGTTGGAACCAAAAACGCACCGTGTTTTCTTTTGTGACACCGCCGCCATACACATCATTAATCATTCGAGCCGTTTCTGCATGTTATTTATATATTTCATGTTTTCCATTTTGTAAGCAGTATGACGCAAAGAAAAAAACCAAAAGAGTAAGAAACAAATGAATTACGGTTATCGCAACACAAACAATATGAGTAAATAGCGGTATAAATTTGAAATTGGAATTCCTAACCGAAGAAGATATATTTGAGATCAAAGTGGCCAGTACGAAAAAACGCCAATTTCATATGTAAGGACCTAATACTTTACATTTATTTAAGACTAGAAGCTACCCGGGACTTCGTGCACGAAAAAAACTATCCCGCCGGAACCGTACATTTTGCTCTTTCGTTGTTTCATTTTTCGGAGCCTATTCAATGCAAACAAACAAAGAAACATACAAACAAACAAATCTTTTCTCTTTATAATATTAGTATAGATATTGATTTTTATTAAGTAAATTTTTGTTCCATCGGCGAGATCCGAACCTGCAATCTCCAGCTTGAGCGCTGACGTGCTAAGCACTGAGCCACATATTTTGCATGTGCCTGTCTGAGAAATTACATACATATTAGCTAAAATATTTTTACCTTATATAAACGCTGTTCATTTATTCTTTTTTTTACATACTTGTGTAAATTTTAATTTACGCGTTATATTTCGTCTGGTTAGATTGAAAGTTTCTCATAAAGTTATTTAATCTCATAATTTTATTAGACTTACATTCCTAACTCAGGATCTGAAGCAGATCCTGAGTTATCCTGTTATGGTTATATTACTTATCCTGACTTTGTACACAAATCCTACGGTAGTATTTTAAAAGGGAACAGTGAAATAAATATTGTGAGTTGAAAACATTTTCGCACACAAGCGTACACGAATTAAAATCACTTCAGTGGAATACCACTGAAGTGATTTTAATTCGTGTACGCTGCAGATATATTACGTGCAGATAGGCAATAGATAAAACGTCTTCTTGGTTTAGATGTTCACAGTGTATAAATATTTTGAAAAGTGTTTGTTATCGAAACGGCTTGATTTTTTTAATATAATAAAAATAGTTATGGGCAAAACAAAGTTCACCGGGTCAGCTAGTATGCATATAATGGATATTCATAATATAAAAGTAGAAAGTATGGTAATTTGTAAAAGTATATTTAGTTGTATACATTTATTTCCCCCGAGCTGTGACAGAAAAGGGCTATTTTAAATTTGTTACATAACGCTTTAAACGAGACAATCTTGTATATATATTATATTATCGGTTTCTCGGACGTCTAGGTTGGTATGCGTAAGTATAATTTTTGTTTTGTTCGGAAATTCGGATTGTGGTTCGAAACCCGGAAAGTATTTTTTTTGTGATTCTTTTTTTATTTTTGTAAATTTATCAGAACCTCGATTCTTGTATTTAAAGCAGAGATTCATTTAACTTAAATTGTATTAGAAGTGTCATAAACTGATTTTGTGAAGTTTGGACCAATCAAAACGCGTTTGACGCTGGTTTAACGCTTACGATAATACCGGTTTGGCTGTTTTAGCGTATTGGGACTTGATTGAGTGCAGGTTTTATTTAGCAGAATTAACCTTTGGAACTCCGAGCAAAGCTCGGTTACCCCGGTACTTTTAATAAAAAAAGAAAAAATATAGACGGGCTCATTTTCCTGGTCGAATAGCATTAACAGGATAACCGTTAATATGCACGCCCAAGATGCCATTTGCAAGATTGTCCCACTGCTCAGAATTTCAGATAACCACAAAGTAAATTATAGGGAGGTGTCAAACGACGCAGGCTTGACATCTCTAGACCATATTTCATCATACTAGGATGCTACTAGGCTTATATTATCATTGATTTTGTTTCAGATGGTTTGAATTGATGTAAGTACATTGTAATTTTTTGCACTCCAAATTATCTACATTATATTTTGGTTATATTATGATAACGTGATATCGTTTGTCAAGTTGCCAAAATATTTTTAAGAACAAAACACAAACAAAAGCTTAATAAATACTTGTTATGCTATTTCACACGAGCTGCAATTGAGATTTAGATGTTCTTTCACCTTATTGTTTATGCACAAAGAGAACTACGTACAGGAACGTTCAAGAATATGTAAATGTGTACACGTTAATGACAAAGTCCACTTAAACTCCATTCGAGTTTGTCGTATACATCATGTTGCAGAGATATATTCACAAACAAAGTTCCTTGTTAAGAACACGAGCAAAAACATTAAGGGCAAATATAAAATTTCTATCTTGCGCTTCCCTTTGGATTAGCTGTCTAAAATCACAAATATTTCCTTCTTTGGGTCGAATGAAGCCGTTATCTCATAGATTTTAATATTTAAACACGAAATTAATGACCTATTGAAATACAAATGAGGCCGTCTGTCTCTCTACAACAATAAAGGAAATATTTAACCTTAAGATCCATTACATATTTCATGAGTTATTTATTTTTGAAGAGTATTATCTATAAAAAGATGTTTAAGTTACACGGAGGGTTGGTTCGGCCTGCATTTTTTGTGTTAGGTTTCTAAGAAGAAGCCAACAAACCTATTTGTTTTCCAGGTAGAGAACTAAGAAATGAATTGGTTTTCTTTTGATACTTCTTAATTATATGTTACCATCATACAAATATTTATGCTATTCATCTTAATGCCGTGCTCTTTCGAGCATACTATTAAAAGTTTCCTTGGAATGTTCACCACTTTCCCACTGATTCCGTAAAAATTGACTTAATAAAGAAATTCTAAGATTGAGGAAAATTTCAATTTTCAACTGAATAAATACATAAAGGGAGCGTATTTATAATTCAGAGACGCATTGGAAATAGTGAACGTTATTCATGTATACTGTATTTTACTGTCAGTCGTATCTTTAAGAATGTTGAGAACTTGACTCCACTTACTGAGCACTATTTATCCGTTTATCTAGACAGATAAGTTGCGCTCGTGTGTGAAAATGTGCACACTCGTAGCACAGAGTAGAAAATATAATATAAAGATACAGTTTTTATAGTGCGATCCAAATCAATCCAAATTTGACGTCCCTTCAACGGTCCACAATTTTTACATACAATCATGGACACACCGTATGCTTGTAGTAGTGCAATCAAATCGAAAGCTTACTATGAAGCTGTTTATCTGTCGCTTTCTTTAATCTGCTGTCGTAGATAGATAATATTTCTGCCATCCTTATCAAAAACAACGCAATCGACATTTTTGACGAAATTGAGTTAAAAGTATATTCGGTATCACCGAAACGAGATCTACCCGGATCAATCACTGAATTTCTAATATATCTTTTACAGTTTCTATTATTTTGTTATTTATAAACAGCGTACATTGATTCCTTCCAAACTAATAACTAGTCATAAGCATCGTAATTAACGTTGCAGTGAAGAATCATAACCTAATAGAATATTATATAAATAAATCATCGTAAAAAACATCAGTTTTTATGACTATTTTACTCTGTTCGGTACTGGTGAGGTTTTTAATTAAGCAACGTAAAACATTTTTTACGAATGCGAACAAGACAAAAATTAAGCAATTTTTTATTTTATTGTTGGAGAATTATTTAGAAAATAAGTTTCATTTCATACTTTTTTTGTGCATTTTTCAAATCAAATCAAATCAAATCATTTATTCACTGAATGTAGTAAGTACATAGTATTACATATGCAGATGGTAAGTTTAAAAAAAAACATACATTCTACCATGATAGCATGGTGTGTGAAATTAAAATATACAATCTCCAGAGTCTACTTATAAAATATAGTTTTAGATATAAAGTAAAAGCATTTGGTCGATCTATAGATTATACAATAAATAATTGGTTTTGACCATTATGTTAACAGAAAGTTTATTACATATATATTAAAATAATAAAGTTAAAAATCATATAAATAGTTAAAATGTTAATTTGAGAATGCATTAGGTCACAAAATATTTTAGGTCACAAGATAAATAATTAAATAAGTTCAATGTGAAATGTATTATAATTTAAAAATCACTTCAAAGCCATATAAATAAATGTCATCTTTATTTTTATTTATCAATAATATTACTTGCACTTAATCTAATGAATTTAAGATTTTTGATAATATTGACTAATTGATAGATACAGGTTTTACTTTGGAAGTCGGTTTAATTTTTTGTTTAAAAATAATAATAATTTTTTACATTATTAATTCTATTTTTGTTATTATTCTTAATGCGTGGAAATAAGGTTTATTTTACTTGGTATCTGTCTGGATTTATTGCATGAAACATGTCTAAATATATGTCATTCCACACTCGGGAACCTGTCAAACAACTTTTCATATACGCGTCCTTATTACACCACAATCGCCTAAATAAGCCGCGTAATAAAAATCTAAATTCATACAAAAGAAAATCTAAATATACGAAACAGTAAAAATTGAATAAAATATATTTTTAATGAAAAGTTACTGCAGTAATAAATACTATTTACGCTCGCGAAAACATCTGGCATATCTACAATATTAATTTCAATGGGGCGACAACAATATCCTAATGAAAAGATAACTTTGTGAGCATTATCTTCCGTTTTATCGTTCAATTTTATCGTTTGTAGCGCGTGTTTATTTTCAATAATTAATCATTTTATCGGCTCAGGTTATTGTGCATTCCTATATCAATTTTGTGTTGGTCGAGCGGTGTTTATAATTCCGGTCGAATCAAGGGTCAGTTATGTTTATTAATTAGATTTGGGATTGATTGACTAAACTGATCCAGTGGTTCTCCATTATCGCATTGAGAGATTAAGCTTAACAATTTATCACCAACCCATTTTCCAAATCTGTTTTAATCCGAAAAACATCGACTGTATATTTGATTTCATAGTCATTTATAGTTATAATGGGTGTTATTAAAACTAGTGCAGTCAAGAGACGTTTGGAATATACAGAAACACATCATAAACGAACTGAACTCTAACTTTAAAATTTAGATTTCACTGAATTGCTATAAAGTTCTCTGAACTTTAAATGCGTATGAAAAAGTTGACGTATGTTGAATGCAAAACTATAATTGATAACTTTGGTGTTTATTTTCTAATTTATATATTATGAAAATACTCTGCAAGATGACGATAATATTATATTCGATACTCCGCTATATGAATATTAGGTATAGGATTCAAAATCAACTACGGATATTTTGGGCGTATGATTTACTGCTTATGTCAAGACGTTTAGGCAGAAAAATATAAACAAAATATCGAAAAAAATACTGAACAAAATTACATTGCGCTCTCTAAAGCGCTGAAGGTCAGTAGCCTCACAGAAATAGGTGATTCAAAGAGGAAGCGACTTTCCTAAGTAACATCAATACAATCAAATAAGCAGTAGATCATACGCCTAAAATATCCGTTGTAGATTTTGAACAACGATATATTTTGTTTGAAACTTGAAAATAAGTTTTATTTTATCAGCCTAATTACTTAACAAGGATTGTAATTCTTAAACTAGCAAGCAACTAAGAACTCATTATGTGTATCTAGTTAATCAAAGTTAAACATTAATTTTGTAGATGAATTTAAGTTATTCAGATTCCAGACAGCGAAGTTTAAAATAACTTGCATTCAGGGAGCAATTTCTACGTAAATTTTTACAGTTTACCTAGCATCTACTAGTTACAGTAAGTATTACTGAGTTTTACAAGTAGTTACAATTTACAATACTTTATGTTTCATGGGCAAGTATAAAGTATAGTTATATATGGCAGTTAGTGACAAATTGAAGAGTTAGAATCTTCCATGAGCGGCGCCAGCAGCGGCAAAGGGTATATATAAATATAAGTACCTACATTCCTTTAATTTCTAAAAATAGTTTATTTCTCAAAAATACCAAAGACACTTACTTAAATGAGAAAATTACAATATAAATTGTACAATATCGTGCTTATGCCTAGAATACAATATTATGAAAAAAAAACAATAAAAAGGAACATAGTTATTTGTATAAGATGCTAGATACAGCACAATCAAAATTATTAATTATGGTTAGTAGGTACAATTTTAGCTTAATGTGCTATGATAAAAAATATAGGTGCGTTTAGAAGTAGTAGTAGTAGTACTAGTAAGTAGTATCTTATATTTTATTATCTTAAAGGTAATATTATGAAAGGAAGGAAAAATAGGCACTAAGTTCAATCATGGTAATATTGATTTCTTATGTTTAACGTGAATACTACTCAATAATCAATAAAAGCACAATAAAATCTATACAAGTTGTTCCATTTATGAATAATTACAATGATTACACGTTTACCTTATTTTACATTTTGCACCCTAGCCCTGCGACATGAGATTTTGGGATCAGTTACTAAGACCACTTGGGTGCCGTATGAGAAAATCCTTAAACACTATTTATTTCCATTCCATTCATCAGGTATGCCGGTACACCGAGTGCGTTAGTTCCGTAATAGACTATATAGTCAGATAAGACATGATTATGAAGCCTCTTTTTAAACGCTCCCAATGTATCCACATCCCTAATGATGGATGGCAATTTATTAAAAAGCTGTGCGCCCTCAAAAGTTATAGTCTTTTTCCCATAATCAGTTCCTACTTTGGGTAGGATTAGATGGTAGGGTCTTCGTGTGCTCCGGTTATGTATCTGTATTAAATTAAGAAATTTAGTGTTTGTGTGTATAATTTTGTTTACGATTTTGTAAATTAGGATACATGTACAATTGTTTAATATTCATGAGCTCGGTTTCTTTATATATTTTCTCTGTGGACGTTAAGTATGGATAGTGAAATAACATTTTTATTAGTTTGTTTTGTGTTATTTGTAAATTAGATAATTTAGTTTTAGACGATGCACCACATACTTTAATCAATACAAGTAGATGAGATTTGTCGAGAAAATTGTAAATGGTTAAGCGAACTTGGCGCGGAAGAATTCGAACTACGCCCATCAGAGAAGACAGTTTCTTTCTTACGTGATCTATGTGCATATTCCATGCAAGGTGGTAGTCAATATGTAGGCCAAGATATTTCTCACATTTCTTCTCGATCAATGGGTACATTATTCATTGATAAAGGTGTAAATTCTTACGAGTAACTTTTGACCTAGTTTTAAATATAACATAGCAAGTTTTAGATGTATTGATGGTTAGAACCATTCAAAAATATTGTTTAAATCAGTTTGGGCTTGTGTGATTAGTTTTTTTATACAATAGCCAAAATAAAATAAGCAAGTGTCGTCAGCATAAAGTGTGGTCTTAAGATAAAGCAGATTAAGAATACAAAAAGATAAGATTTCCATGTACTTAGGAGTATGAGCTCATTTTTTTACTATTTTAGCCACGGGGTTTGAAAATTATTTTTAGATTAGCTGGTGCCCGCAACTTTGCGCAATAGTAAATGGAAACGGAATCCTTTTTACCCGCTACGGCGAAGCCAAAGGAAAGGATAATGAATTTGGCTATCTATGTATGTTATTACCTGACTGCAGAAGGTAATTTTTGGTATCAAAATAAAGAGCTTGAAAAGACCATTCCAAAAATATATAACAGATAATATAGTAAAATGGTCAAGCATGGGTCTGACTCTGAAAAAAAGGCATTAATACCCGTGTTCATCCTTTAAGGGCTTGAATATCGAAAAATCATGAAACATATTATGCTATTTTATTTTCTTTTAGGACTGCATTTACAAAGTTCCAAGCCGAAATTTAGCTCATTTTATATTTTTCCCGGACAAAGTTTAATACCCCTTTTTACCCCCTAAAAATCGAATCTTAGAAAATTTTGAATTTGATTCGAAACAGATCTGACCACAAACATAAAAGTTACATACAAACGTTAATACTCCTTTTTACCTCAGTAGTTTTGCCTCGGCGTTGATGAATCAGTCAGGACGTGTCACTTTAAATAATAGAAGATTAGATACCACGTACATACTGTCTCTTAAATATTATTTTAATATGAAGTTTTATCAAAAAAAAATTTAGACAAATAAGGTATTAAATTTTATCGCAAAAGAAATAATATATTCTTGTATTTTATTGCAGGCATGAATAGAAGAAATCAAGAGTTTCATGTACCTCGATACCTTAAGACGTTTGCCAAGTTTGTAGTACAATTTAGGCGCCTGTTAAACTTGTTCATAAATAAGGTCTTCTAACTGCTTACCGGCGGAATATTTAGTTGAGATACGTCTTGATTTACGATATGCGAACTATTTGCTGTGGTTTACTAGTCGAGCTTGGTTGATTTTAGTTGAGTTTTCACGGTTGGCTCAATTATTGTTACTAGAGATCGGCTAGAGGTCCAAATTCGACCATAATTCATATATATTTTTTAAGTTTCAATATTTTAGGGTTATTAGATATGCAATAAAAATATGTAAATGTTGTCTATAGAATGTGAAAGAAAGATGGACAATGAGGACCAGTCATGTTTTTTGTGGGGTATGCAGACTTATGGCGACAAAAAACCAGTAAGTACTGTAAAGAAATTATTTCAATTAGACCAAAAATTACGAAGATACAGAATTTTTGTGCATTAGTTCCAAAAACGCGCCTGAGAATGAAGCGAGTCGCTATGACGTCATCTGTCGGTGACACCTCGCCTCTAAACACAACTAAAATATTTAACGTAAACAAACAAAATGCACGCGAGGCACAAGCGTCAAGAATCAGAGAATGAATACTTATGCAATACCTATGAAGTATGAGTACAATCAAGCCGATGTCGCATGGAACGCGACAGATGACGTCATTGTAAACAATTCAGCGGAAGCCCGCGTTTCAAACTACCCGTTCAGAAAAACTTTAGTAAATCCACCATTTCTTGACATTTCAATTTAAAAAATAAATTGCTCAGTAAGTTAATACACACACGATGTACTTGGCAAAAATCAGATTTGCTACTAAGTGATTGGTCCTTATTGTGTCAAACTTACTGATAATATACAAACATATGGTATTGTGAGTGTGTGTAACTTTATTTTTATTAACTATGTATTTCTAAGCATTATTTAAAAAATACACTTTCTGCACACCTTTCTCCACAGAAAATTTTAACTGTGTCAAATTTCATACTGATCTCATAAAACTGTACTCCAAATAATAAAAAGAAAATAATAAATTGGCAACGATAGTATTTGTCAAATAAACACAGTCATAAACATGTTTTCTTTCTTTCATGTTATGTGAACACGAATTCCAAAGACAGAAAGTTGAAATCTGCCACAAACTTTTTATCTTGTAAGCGTTCTTTAAGTAATTTCAGAATTTCTACGACAACAACGAGAGCTTAGGAAAAAGTTTCCATTGTGTTCGAAGTTCGAAGTTCACAGGTATTTATTTAACAATAATATTTTTAATACAATTGATAAATAACTTTTAAAAAGGTTGCGACGTTTTTCTTTTAAATATTACCAAATCTGGTTACTTAATATTGAAATATGTACCTAAAGGAACTTGAGACTAGGTAAGGGACCTTGTAAAGTAAAAAATACCTAATAAATTTTCCGGTCTTAGAGATGTTACCGAATAGTTTCAAGACTCATTTTCGATTGATTGGAAAGCCTTAAGAAGTTGGTCCCCAACTTACTTAGACTAGGTACTTAATATTGAAGAATATTATATACTATAACTATTTTCATTCATATGTAATTCTCCAAAGGAGTTGACGACCGACTGACGCTCGTAAACAGGCAGATGTAAAAAGAAACAACACGTCTTGTTGCAAACAAGATTGTTTGGGGACCTCTTTATTGCTATCGGCAAAATTCTCTGCAAAATGGCCCCAGTTTCAACTTGAACAATTTGAGCGAGATTTTTGCTGGGATCAAGATAAAGTTATTTTTTTGTATCTACGTAGTAGCTGTTTTGTCATAAGATGTTTCACAGAATTCCCCATGATTTTATTACACTGCAGTACTAAGGTAAGTTACTAAGTATTTTAGCTAAGTTTATTCAACAAAATATTGATTTGAAGATGATAAATTTGAATATTCGAAAAAATAATAAGGTCATTTACTTTTTTGTATGCAAGTTAAACATTTTTGTTCGATTGCTGAAGGTTTTCAACAGAATATGATTTAGATGGGAGGGTGTTGGGTGATATTGTAACCCAGTTGTATTATTGTAACTTTCAATAGTCGTGTTCTATCTAATAAATTGCTCTCAAATACGAAATCAATATTTGTTTATTTGCATTTCAAAGCGCCGTCCATGCAATTGAGAAGATGAGTGACATCGAATTCATATTTATTGAAAGTAGGAAAATATTAAAATACAAACAACATAATGATCTGAACATCTGAAAAATACTAAAACTAATTCAGGTCCTAAAACAAGAAAACTTTAGTTAAGACTAGCTTTTTCCTGTGGGCGTAGAAATGAAAATGTAATTACCTCATTGGAATCGTCGTTTTCTGTAATAAAAGCCCAAGTTTATTAGTATTAGATGTTGCCCGCGACTTCGTGCGCACAAAAGGAAATCTCGCGGGAACTGTTCATTTTAACGCAATAAGAAGTAGCCTATATCTGTGCCAAATTTCATAAAAATCGACCAGTAGTTACTAGCCTACTCGCTGCAAGCAAACAAACAAATCTTTCTATATAATATTAGTATAGATAAGAAGTAGGCACAGAGTAATTACACAGGTACTTACGGTAGATTACTATTTTTTAAAATATCAACTTTTGAGGTCATAGCAATCTGTGCTTAATGTTAAAATAAATACGCTGTTATAGAACTTTTAAGATAAAACTGAAATTAAAATATGAAAAAATAAAATGCATCTGCTCGCAATCTAAAATATTTTTTCCAACCTTGTTTTATATTTCTTTATTTTTTGTACAACCAGCTCGGGTTAAATGCTAATTTGAATATTTAATTTTTTGAAGACTTAATTTGATGTTTTTTCTTGCACAAAAAATTCAATAGCAGTACTTTTTTGCCACTTAGAGCAATTGCATCTATTTTAAGACATGAAATTTTTTAGTTTCCATGATTTTATTTTATTTCTGTTACGTTCATTAACAACATTATGAGATAGTTTTATCGCATTTTGGTTGCATGATGTCAGTTATTAATTAGGTATTTATTTGTGCTAGTTATTTTAAAATTATGAAACCGCTTAACGCTTTGTGTGATTGCACGAATTAAGAATTACAAAAACATTTAAGAGCGGCAGAAAGCTGAAATTTATTTGTCTATTAACTAGCTAAGATATATTAGACGAGTTTGTAGTGTTAGGAACCTACGCTAGGGGAATGAGAATTTATGGAAGACTGGGATCGTCACCTATTGTAGCTCTGACTTTGAACTTTGTTTTGAAAATAAAAAGATTACTACTGATTTAGAAGTTGCGACGGTCTGCGAACATTTTTTTGCTGACATTCCGGTCTCAACCTCAAAAAAATTAAAATACTTACTTGCAGCTGCTAAAAAACTACTCAGAGACAATGTAAAGGAATGTGATGTTAATTTTAAGTTTAAAGAAATTGACTCCAGATAAATTATTAACACTTTTAAGTTTTTGAATATTGAAAATACTGCTGATCTCTGGGACATGTCTACAAAAGTTATTAAATCAATAATTGTCAACGTAGCTCCTTTCTAGCGATAATATTCAATGAATGTATAAAAATTGATGTTTTTCTGATCCTTATTCAAAGTTGGAAATAAATCTGATCCGACAAATTACAGGCCTGTATCGATTTACCGACCTTTAGTAAAATATTTGAATTATTATGGACTTTAATTTAATCAATTTATTACAAAATAATCAATACGGTTTTACTAAGGGTCGATCCACAACGGATGCCGGTATAGGTCTTCTTTGTAGCATCTTTGTCGATTGGTTGGGGTTACAGGATGCATTAGGTGTGTTTTGCTACCTCTCCAAGGATTGTGTTGAGCTTGCTACATTGATCAGAAAATTGCACCACTATGTTATTCGGGACTCTGCGCTCAAACTTGTGAGTTCTAACCTTAAAACTAGAACTCAAAGGGTGGAGATAAATAGTAAAAGGTCCACTGGGACCAAAATAGAATTAGATGTCCCATAGGGATCCATTTTAGGCCCATTTCTTTTTCTCATCTATATAAATGACTTACCTTATCTTGTTAAAGATAATGATAATGAGATAGTACTTTTTGCCGATGACACTTCACTAATTTTTAAGGTGAAGCGACAACAGTCAGATTACGACAAGGTAAATAGTGCTCTCTCGGAAATAGTACATTGGCTTAATGTTCACAACTTACTTTTATATTCTAAAAAAAACAAAATATTTAAAGTTTACATTGCCCAATGACAAACCAATATACAATTAAATGATGAGAAAATGAATTTAGTAGACACCACTGTGTTTCTAGGTATAGCACTAGATAGTAAATTACAAATTACTCATATTGCTAATCTGGCACATAGGCTAAGTTGTGCAGCATATGCAGTCAGAAAACTCACGGAATTTCTGACGAAGAAACGGCGCGACTAGTTTATTTTAGTTACTTTCATACTAGAATGCCTTACGGTATCCTTTTATAGGGAAGTGCCGCGGAAATTAATACAATATTTGTGCTGCAGAAGCGAGCAACACTTTCAATTTACAAAATGTCCCCTTTTGAATCTCTGAGAGAAAAGTTTAAAGAAATGTCGACGAAAAGAAGACTGTCGCTTCTCAATACATTATGGATAATGTATTATATGTTAGAAATAATATTAGTAATTTTAAAACTAAAAGCGACAATCACTTTAGAAACACTAGAAATAAGCACAAGCTAGATATAGGAGTCTTGCTAAATACTGAAACAAAGAAAAAAATATTCTATTACAAATAACATTTATTCCTCTTACAGTATGTTAATTTAATACATAAGTATAAAACAATTTAAAATATAAAAATCTTATTCGAAGTGGTCTCTTTTGGTTACATTACAGTCCTTTAAACGTTGAGGACAGTTATCAAAAGAAGCACGCAATCTTTCCATGGAAAAATTCTTCACTGCCAATCGTACGGATTGCTTTAGGGACTCCAAATTATGATGGCGTTTAGAGCAAGCCGTACTCTCTAAAACTGACCATAAATCATAATCCAGCGGATTAAGATCGGGACTAGACGACGGCCAGTCTTCAGCTCTGATGAAGTCCGAAACGTTCGTTTCCAACTAAGACTGCGTAGACCGAGCTTTATGACCCGGCGCCGAGTCTTACTGGAAGGACCATTCTTGGTTATTGAATATGGTAACAACACGTTAAGGTGCTTCACTACCTTCTCAAGAATGGTATCTTGATACACTTGTACCGATGTTTTGATATCTTTTTCACAAAAGTATAGCTCAGTCACTCCTTCATAGCTAATACCCCACCAAACCATCACTGAAGTCGGATAGTGCCCACGTTGCACTCTGTCGACTTATTGGGAAGCTTCCTTAGAGCTTTGAGCATAATTACGGTCATTTTGTTTGTTAAAATGTTGCTCAATTGTAAAAAAAATCTCATCCGTAAACAAAAATATTCTGTGACCTCCCTTTGCATACCGCTTCAGTAGTTGTTTCGATTTTACTACCCTATTCTTTTTAAATTATCAGTTAAGAAATGGTCAGTACATCTCTTATAGGCTGCAAGTCCTAAGTCATCTTTTAAAATACGCGACATGGTTCTAGGTGCTATCTTCATCTCCCGAGATAAAACCTTTTGCTTTCGGACAGGATTTCTTCGAATTCTTTCCCTTACTGCTTTGACCACCTTTTTCGTACGAACACTACGTGGACGGCCAGATCTTTTTTTGTCACAAGCAGAGGAGGTCTCATTGTACCTATTAATAGCCCGGTACACAAACATTTTACTAATACCAAGCGTATGGAGAGTTTTAAAAATTGCATTTGACTCCATACCTACTTTGTGTAATGCAATCACAGCGATTCGGTTCTCTTTATCACCCCACTCCATATTAATATCGCAAAATATTGTACAATGTATTGGCCAAAATGAGAAAACTCAATGAACAATTATATAAAAATGACAGATTCCAAATTCAAATGTAATATTTTGTTTATTTTTAATTGTAACAGTATTTATGGCCAGACTAAGTATACCGGTGATCAGACTAAATAAAGTAAGCAAATCAATGTATACGCCTATACAATAGAATCCGTTCAAAATCTTTCCATTAATAAATTTAAAAAAGTAGTTAAAGAAAATCTTATTATAGGGTCAATAATTTTACTGACGATCACAGACTATGGGAATAGGATGGATACCTGCAAGGCTGCTTCTATGTACTATATGTATCTGACTTTTGTTAATATACTGAATAGACTATTTTCATATTGTAAAAATATGCAAATTTATTTAAAAATAACAATTTCCCTTTTTTTTTGCTAAAAGATGGCTCCGTGTGAGTTTCTTACGCCGGTTCTTCTCGCCGGGATATTTCCGAAACCGGTGGTAGGTAGCATGTAGTCTGACGTTCAGAAAGTGTATAAGAATACCCATTTTGAATAAAAAAAATTGACTTGACTTGACTTGACTATGAAGAAAATTCTTCTATAAAATTAAGCACTTGCAAAATAGAGATGTAAGAGGAAATGGCCTCAAATGCTTAATGGAATTAAAGTGCTCCGAGGGAAAGTTATGAGACATTTAATAAATGTATGAGATAGATGTATAAAAGCATCCATATTATATTAAACCGTTATCTTTTATAATGTTTTATCACAAAGTTTAATAAAATTGTATTTTACATATTTCAGATACACTTATATCCGCTACACACCTTACGTTTTATGGTAACAATTTAACGGTGTAAGCCGAACTGTGTAGTTGTATCGAACGTGTGTATGTGTGCGATTTGCCGTACACACAATCGATAAAACTCCACAGTTCGGCTTAAATCGTTAAATCGTTACGATAAACGTGTGCAGCACGCTTTAGGAACACCAAGAATTAAAATTACTAATGAGCTAAATAATAAAATTATTAATTACTAAACATCATGAAACGTTTTAGCAAAAGAATTAGACTAGAAATGTATTTAAAATATATTAAACAGCCATTATACTTAGTGCCACGGTTAGTCTACTGAATTTTCAATCCAAAAATAATATTTGAATCGGAAATGGTTCCCTATCACATAATTCTCATAACCTTAATTTGATACAACTCGAAGGAAAAAAACTTTCGTTAGATAAATTTTATCCAGTCCAACGCACAGTTCAGAAGTTTCTGTGTCAGTGAGATGGGTCTTGTTACACGAGTTGAGGAAGATTTATCGTGTGATGTAATTATAACTGGACGTGCCAACTGTTACTTCACATGCTCTTGTAACATTCAGTTTCCGCAGTAACTTTTTATTTAACATTCTTTTTAGTGCTCAGGAAGCCATTACCTATAGTGGTATAAATGAAGAAATTGATTATCCGACTTCAAAAAAGGAGGAGGTCTCAATTCGACTGCATATATCTTTTACTTTCTTGTATATATATAATCGGTTTCTCGAAAACGGCTCTGCAAGAATTACTATAAAATTTATTATGCAGGGAGTTTTGGGGAGAAAAATCGATGTAGCTAGGTCTTATCCCTGGAAACTGCGCATTTTTAAGCTATATAATATGTTTATTATTTTGTCGTGCAACAATATAGCAAAAATTTCGACTCATATTTTGTCAGTCCGATTGGCAGTATTTTATGTTATGCATATGTATAATTCTTGCTTTCTTCGAAAATTCAGAATGTCGTGGGTTCGAATCGTCAAAAATGAATCATAACTACGAGCAAATCGAGCTCGGTTATCCAGGTACTGTTATATTATATTAATACAGTGCTGAGAATTTGAATAAGCTGATGTTTTTCCAGTACTTTACTAACTTACATTTTGTATGAATTACTTTTCGATAAGCCTAATGGCTAAATCCCTGAAACCTTTGATTACAGTTTATGGTAACTGGATCGTTTTCTTTTATATTGTGCTAACGTCTGGATGAATCCAGGCTGGGCTAAACGGGTCTTATGTTCAAACATTATTGGCTTCATATCGTGTTTCGTCCGGGTTTTCCTTACTTGAGTACCATTTTGAATATTGAAGTGTGTTTATTGGAAACACAATATAACAGATTTTTTTTGTTGGTGTAAAAAATGAGTAGCTTAACCTTATTTGCAATTTTTAATTCATAGTTAATATTAGTTAGATACCTATCTTTTGAATTGTTTCAAATTAATAATAATAAAAAATAATATTTAAAAAGCAACCGTCTTATTTAATAAGTGAAGTGTAAGTGTAAGAACACAATATTTACCCAAATACTTTTCTGTTCTGTGTGCTGAGTGTGAGTTTATTCACTTTTTTACCGTCGCAACAATATCGAATGAGAACTGTATGAAAATTATGACGATGCGACCGACACCTATACAATTGACATTCGATAACGTTACGAATACGTAGTTATCAATTATTGCTGCTTATCCCTTTGATCACTTCTCGCCATGAAGAAGTTAACTGCAATTTGTATGGCATCGAATAAGTTTTGGCATTTGTTGTTGGGCGTTGTATCGATGCTATACAAAATGTAGAACTCGCACTCAGCACACTGACGTCAAACTTCCAAAACGCTTACCTGTCATAAACCTTTATAGTAGAGATCATTTTGGGTTCATTCCTGCGTCACGCTAATATACTAATGTGACGATATCATACGTTTCCAAGTTCCAGTAAAAGTTCGGAAAGTGAAAATGATGGTGGAGGTCCAAGAAACTGTATTGATAAAGGAACATTGAAAAGCTTCGCAACACTATTTAAAATCTGAGTTACTTATTTGAATTTTGAACTACGATTACCTTTTCAACACACATTTACCTTCAGTCTACAGGTGTAGATAGTATATGTAGAGTGTGGGTGTTGTAGGCGTAGGTGTAGGTTGGTGTAGGTAGTATATAATGTAGTTTGTAGGCATTTAGTAGGTGTAGGCTATAGGTATAGTTGTTGGTGTAGAAACTGTAGGTATGTACTTAGTTATTTATTTATTACAGTTCATAGTTAAGACGAAACAACGTTTCTGTTGGGTACAGCTAGTTTCTTTTATAATAATAGGTCTTTACCTATGAAATTGCCGTTATGCAGTACTGGCTATTTCAAATTAAAATAATTTTTGTTTGGCTAAGAATTCTAATTTCAAATTAATTTTATTTTAAAAACATGGAATTCTTTTTCCAAAAGTAGTCATTTGTTTATTGATGAGTGTTACATTTTCATCGCATTTCAATCTTATTCGCCATCATGGATACGTTAAAAATTCGAGTAATTATGGAATATGAGTACCGTCGTGGCAGCAACGCGGCACAAGCGGCACGCAACATCAACGACGTTTACGGAGCTAACTCTACAAACCAACGCACCACCTGTTATTGGTTTGCTCGCTTCCGTTCTGGAAATTTCGACCTGAAAATTGAACCTCGCGGTCGTCGGAAGACTTTGGTCGACAATGACGAATTAAAGGCGATTATGGAAGCTGATACACAGGAAGGATGATACACAATCTACGGCTGAATTAGCAGCAGCTTTCGACGTTAGCGTCAAAACAATATTGGTCCATTTGCGTCAAATTAGCAAGGTAAAAAAGTTAGACAAATGGGTGCCACACGAACTCAATGATCGCCAGCGCGAAGTACGCGTCGAGACGTGCCTTGCACTGCTCAACAGACACACAAATGAAGGAATTTTGAACCGCATTGTTACTTATTACGATGAAAAATGGATTCTGTTTGGAAACCGCAAGCGCTCAGAAAGTTGGTTGGATCCTGGTTCAGCACCTAACCAATGCCCTAAACGAAAACTTACCCCTAGAAAAGTGATGGTCACTGTTTGGTGGTCTAACGCCGGTGTGATTCATCACAGCTTCTTACCAAACGGGGTGAGCATTACTGCAGATGTGTACTGTGAAGAACTGAACACAATGATGGAGAAGCTGGCACATCTCCAACCAGCATTGGTCAATCGCTCGTCTCCGCTGCTCCTGCACGACAACGCGCGACCTCATACTGCACAGCAAACGGTCTCCAAGTTGCAAGAACTGGGGTTGGAAGCTCTCCATCATCCGCCCTACTCACCAGACCTTGCGCCTACAGACTACTACTTTTTCCAGAATTTGGATAACTTCTTGGCGGGAAAAAATTCAATGCCCGAGAGGCAGTACAAAATGCCTTTGAAGAATTTGTTGCCTCCCGTCCAGCTGATTCCTTTAAGAAGGGCATCAATAAACTGCCACTGCGTTGGCAAAGATGCATTGATTGCATGGGTGATTACTTCGATTAATACAAATAAAAAATACATGAAAAAAATTCGTTTAAATTTTTTCATACAAAACGGCAATTTCATAGGTAAAGACCTTATATATGATATGCAACTTCCTTGTGTCAAGAATTCGCCATTTTGACGAGCTGTGGGGAATTTTATTCTGAGCCGTTCCTCTTTTATAATGAAAATCTACGTAATGCGTAGATTTTCATTATAAAATGCGTATCTACATAATGAAGATGCCGAAAACAAACGTAGATTATGTACTTTTGTTGCGTAATTGAATCACCATTTATTTTAATAAAAGCAAAGTTACATAAGTATTATATAGTGTATTATAAAATATTATATTTTGGAAGAATTGGATAGATATGATTATATTACAAGGTTTTATTTAGTTTCACTGTCTGTCTGTCCCTTTGTAAATTTGACCTCATTCCCGGTTTCCGATTGAGCTAAAAATTTGCACGCAAGTTTTAATAGCTTAACTTGGTCTGGGCATAGGTCTCCTAAACCTAATTTTATACCTAGCATGCTGGCTAGCCTGGTTGGTGGGATCTACCCTTTACGTCAGCTTTATCCTACTACTATTATAAATGTGAAAGTTTGTGAGGATGTATGGATGGATGTATGTATGGATGAATGTATGTGTGGATGGATGTAGTAGTTCAGGCACTGAATTAAAACATAAGTTGCATTTTATCCCAAAAAAGTACAGTGTTGGCAGTGTTGTACCGTGGGCAAAGGCTAGTAAAGAAAAAACTTATTAATTAAAAAATGAAAAGTGAAGTAACAAATCGCATGTTATTGAGGTCAAGCGAGGTCTCGGAGATAAGTAGAGACAAATGCCTAAACGTAATACTTCGCCATTATTCTCATCCCAGATTACGTTGTATTTTATGTTCAAGTGTTTTTTTTTTTTTTTTCAATATAAAGAAACGCTCTAGGATAAGTATCGTGTATTTTGAATGTTTTAGTTTTTTCGTTTTATTCATTTTTACTCGTAAATGGTCTTTTATTTCGACGACCTCTGTGGCTCAGTGGTTAGCGCGTCGGCGCTCAAGCCGGAGGTCGCGGGTTCGAATCCCGCCAAGGAACAAAAGTTTTCTGTGTTCCTGAATCATGGATGTGTATTATGTAATAAAAATTTTAAATATATGTACAGTATTAAAATATAAAATATATTTCCGTTGCCTGATACACAAGTTCTTTAAGAACGTGACTTGATTGACGTGGTGTAAAAGCGTTCATTGGTATTATTATTAATTTATTATTATTTTATGAATCATAATATTCTGTAGTGGGGACGACCTGGGAGATTTCTTTTCATTTTTTTTGTAGTACTTACAAAATTTGTAAATATTTTAAGTAGTTACTACTATAGTTAAATAAAAATATTTACATTGATCTCGCCTCACATCCATTTTAAACATCTTAATTCTTTTTATTTACCTTGATACTTGTATTTTTAACTGCCTGAGAATTTTCTACTGAAGAGAAAGGTTAAGATTTTTAAATAGCTAGTTAAGTTACTGTGTAAAGAAAGAAAACGTCTTAAATAACAATTTAAGACGTTTTCTTTCTTTACATTTTATCTTATTCTTACTAACATTTATATAATACTGGCATTTGCCCGCGGATCCGCCCGCGTAAATACGGGAAGGCTGTACTTTTTCGTGACAAAAAGTAGCCTATGTTTTAATCCAGAGCCTAAACTACTACCATACCAAATTTTATCGAAATCCGCTCAGTAGTTTTTGCGTGAAAGAGTAACAAACATCCATCCATTCATCCTCAAAAACTTTAATATTTATAATAGTAGTAGGATTATAAAGTGAGATAGTTTGCAAACAGGTTTAAGTTCCTAGTCGAAAATTGGCTGTTTTGTCCCGGCTAGATGTGGGATTCCAAAACAATAAGTCAATTTACTTTTTATGCATAAGGGCTCCCATATACGGTCCGATTTACCTTCAGATCGGCCTGAACGGATGCAAAATCTTATCGTCTGTGTGCAATTTCGAGATCGCATCAGGCGGTCGGCTGGACTAAAGCGATTTGTTCCATTGTTGCCAACTCTGTTTTTGCGAAACTACTAAACTCGCGTCGTTTTCTACTAAAAACTGCTTAAGAGTATCAAAAACTATCAAAAAAGCTACTAAGGAATCCCTAAAAACACAGAAAACCACTGTATTTTCTTAACTTAATATTGAAAATATTAAGTTTACGGACAAAATTTTTGATATTTATAAAAGTCAAACTTAGGTAAAAACAAGTAAGGTCAATAGGTCCTTAGCTATAAAATAAACGCCAGCAATATTTTCCAACGCCAATATCGCGAAATTAAGAAGTGCCGATATCCGGGGTGACAAAACCGCTTTACGTCACCGTCCGACCACTAGATAGGTGCTCTAGAATTTTCTAGAATATTTCTCAAATAAACATCACACCGACGTGAAGTCGACTTTTATGATGACCGAGTTTGTTTTCATAAAATAAGTATATGGGATAACATTTTATTTTTGTGCTAATAATAAATATTCAAGTGTATTTCAAAAGTTTTATTCTATAATGTTTTTAATTAAAACAGACAAAATATAAGGTTTCGTTTTTATATAAATTAATGAATAATTATTATAGACTAGCTTTTGCCCGCGGCTTCGCCCGCGTGGAATAGTGTTCTTAGAGAAAAAAACTTCTTCAGCAAATAACTCTACTCCCTGCAATATACTTCTGTACACAGTATGAATATGTTTTTTAGAGCTTCGTACCCAATGAGTAAAAACGAGTCCCTATCACCTCGCGCGACGTGCGAGCCCTTGACACATATTTTTCGCACTTGATTATAAATTTTACGATATCTTCTAAATATAAGATATTAATTGAAACTGTATAGTTCAAAGGGCTACTACAATGTGTATAAAAGGCTTAAAGTGAGTAACGTGTTTAATTTGATAAGGATCGTACTGTATCCGTCTAAATACGAGTAGCTTCTGAAAATACCATACATGATAATAAGTATGAACTGGGCACAGGCAGCTAGTTTTATTAAGGTAACCGCTATGTCCCTGCATTTTAAATTTATTGTGGGCTATCCATAAGATATAGATATATACCATCGCGAAGTTTTTTGTACACCTTTTTAAAATGTACAATACTACTAATGTACTTACACATTATTTTGATCTAACTCGTAGGGTTCAGCCAGCGTTTGCAATGTAAGCACAAAAAATGTGTTTATTTAGCACATTAGAAACCTCTTAAATTATCAGTGTTTCTCTACTATATTATGCATGTTATATACATATAAACTTTCTTCTTGTGTCACTCTATCTATTAAAAAACTCGCATCAAAATCCGTATAGTTTTAAAGATCTAAGCATACATTGGGACGGACAGACAGAAGAAGCGACTTCGTTTTATACTATGTCGTGATTAGTAAGTCGCGAGCTACTATTGTAATTTTAAAATTTTATACTAGATACAATTAAAGGAAAAGTATTTTCTAATCGAACGCATGACAGTTAGACAAAAGTTCCCGTAGAGTATGGTCGAATGTCTAGACTATTGAGGCGAGAAACCGTCACAAGTGTAGTATTATATGTCAGAGATAAGGTGGACCATGAACGATTGTACATAATCAATTAGTTATAAAAATCAAGTTTATTAGTTGTCCACAATTTTTTTTTTCTAAAAAGCTGCAGAATTTTTTATGGAATTATAAATGTGAAAATTTGTGAGGATGGATGTATGGATGGATGTTTCATACTCTTTCACGCAAAAACTATTGAACGGATTTTGATGAAATTTAGTATGGTAGTAGTTTAAGCTCGGGAATAATACATACAGGCTACTTTATATCACAAAAAAGTGCAGTGTACCCGTGGGATACTGTGTTCATGCGGGCGGAGCCGCGGATAAAAGCTAGTAGACTGATAAACGAGTAGACAGATAATGTGATGGTATGTGATTACCGTGGCTCATGGACACCAGAAACACCACCTCTGGTGAGTCAGTTATAGCAGTCAGATTTTTGTTTAGTTTGTGACGATAGATAGACGCAAAAACTAGTAAACGGATGAAATTTAGTATGATAGTAGCTTAGGCTCTGGATTAAAACATAGGCTACTGTTTATCCGGAAAAAGTACAGTGTTCCCGTGGGATACTGTATTTCCGCGGGCGGAGCCGCGGGCAAAAGCTAGTCTGAAATATGTCAAGATGCATTGTTGTTGTTTACGGAATCCTGCCCCGGGACAAGCTAAGCGTCTCTCGTGTCTGAATATGGCCTTAAGCCAGTTTTGATTGGCCTATTCACTCGCAGCTCAATATCGACATGGACAATGCCAATAGGTGTCCAATTCATAGACAAAGTGTAACTATGGCTCGGTTTTACATTTAGCTCTTTGAATCGTATAGATAGATAAATAAAGACATTGAATTTCATTTTTGGTACTTTTTTTTTTATTCTAATTCTATTACATACAACTTGTTTAAGATACTTACTAACAAGATTCTACTATTACGGAAATAAATAAATACTTCTTGATATCGACTTTTAAAAACATATGAATCCCATGCTTGTATTTTAATAATTCATACCTCTTTCTCACTACATCTGAATAATTTCAGACATATATATTACATTTCAGCTGTGTGGCTGCACTAAATATCGATTTATATTCATGACTTCAGCGTCACAAACGCCTAATGTTACGTGTCGTTTGAGTTTTGTTAATATTTGAATTCAAAATTTTAATCACGGCGAACTGTGCACCTGCCTCGCAAGCGATGTGTAATTAAGCGAAGCGTTTTCGGCAATTTTCAATTTACTACGTTGAGTTCTGTTATACTTGCGTGTGCATAAGGCTCGGTGCAAAGTGATAACGACTGTAGTAATGGCACGCATCATTTTCATACAATTTTCGGTAAGTAACCGCGTAGCTCGTAGAGCATAGTCGTAGCACGTAGCGCGTAGCCGTAGCACGTAGCGCGAAAAATTTACTTATTCGTGCTACACACGTCACGACATAACTGCACAGTTCGGTTAAGCGATCGGCAAACGCATGACTCTAATTTCTAACTAATCTTAATTTCTTTACATAAATTAGTTATAAGTACTTTGAAGTCTTTGTTTTATATTAGTTTTTGTTTTATTTCTAATTTTCAGTCCATCATTATCGACGGGTCCCAAGAACAAAATCTTATGGAAAAATAAGACGAAATGTATTTTATTGCGTATTTGTATTCTACATACATAAAACTATATGGCACTATATATTTTTTATTTAATATCCTTTTACTTAATGGAATAATCAATCGAACACTATCTTATCAGAAATATAAACCCGCAAACAAACATGTATTGACATGTACGCGCTTGTTCTTTGCAACTCACACCGCGCGCGCAATGACGTAACGTCATTCGCGTGTTTGTACTCGACAAAGTCACATGTTTTAGCGAGCTCTTGGCAAAAATACAAAATTTTAGTAAAATCACAATTTAGGTTTATATACAGTATTTAGTATATGTTACAATAATGTCGGGATTGTCAAGAAAGAAAAGAATACTAAATTTAGCTCTGCATTTAAATGAAAATGACGGCAGTACTACTACAAGTAGTCATAACGACGATGAAAGCTCTAAAAAAGGTGGATAATAGTTTAGTTTTTTACATAATGCACTTTAACATTGCTTAAAGTTGTTGTATTTTAAAGTTAGAACAAGTTAAACAAAATTACACGTAAATTCGTAACTTTTGTCGTTTGTGGGTATACGATATTGTTCTACAAAAATATAAATAAGTCTATATGTAACTTATTAATAATTCTTGTTAAACCTATTTTACTACTAAATTGATAGACTATACAATAAGACTTCAATTAGACATATTTATTTTCTAGCTAATTACTTTTACTTAAGTCACTGTTCGGCAAAAATCAAATCCAAGCCATTTATCGCTTGAGCAGATACGATTTTCTTCTACAAAATAATAATAAAAAAATATGTCGTATGTAAATAAACAATTTTGTTCTCAGTAAACTATTTTAATATGCGTGTTTGTTCTATACAAAAGTATATGATTTAGTATATTTTTAAATAAAATATCACAATTTTTATGTAATCAATAAGAATTTAGTTATAAATTCCACTATAACATATACTTTCCTTTTTGCTTTCTGTTAGAAACTGGGTGTCAACGCTACACCAACGTATCTCCTGTGCCACCTGGAGCCGAGAATATTGACGTCGATATGCCAGAAGTTTGGCATGATGTTTTTGATGAAAATGATTTAAATGATGAAAATGATAGATTGAGAGAAAAATCAGATCCTCATATCCATTAACCAGATACTTATAATGTTCATCATACATACATATCACCACCTACATATTTCCCACCAGCACAGCATTCAGACGAAGTGCTTACTCCGTTGAACATTGAGGTAACCTTTAGTTTTAATAACTCACCAGCAATATATATTGAAGAATTTGAAGAACCTGCGATTTCTACACCATCACCATCACATATGGTATTAGCTACACCTATACCTTCCCCAGTAAATGTACACAAAAAATGTAATGATCCTTTTTGTTCCGATCATAGTAGTTGGATTGACTCAGTCCAATCTCTAAATAATAGCACATCAAACTTAACGCCTGAAACTACCCCGAAACAAAAGTGAAAGAAACGTTTGGTTCGTAGACAAGACTGGTCGTACGCGAAACGAAAAACCTTGAAAATCTAGGAAAGAGTTACGTTTCAAAAAGAGGTAGATTTGTTAATGACAAAATTATGGGAAGACCGTGTAGTTGTGTGGAGATAAAATGACAGAAGAACAAAGACTTGAATGTTTTAATAGATTTTGGAAGCTTGAAAATAAAAAAAACAGTGGATGTATGTGGCAAAATATGTAAAAAAAGCGGGGAAAAATCGGTGTTTAAATCGTAGCACTCCCAATAAATGTCAGTATACATTTCAATACTTTTTACCACTTATAGATGATATAAGTGGTAAAAAGTATTGAAATGTATTATATATATTATAGTATTATAGTATTAGATGTAATACTAATGCAATCCCGATTAAGGTTTGTATGACAATGTTTTTGCAAACTCTTGGTGTGAGTGAAAGTATAGTCAAGACTACTTTTCAAAAATATGACGGCGTTGAAGATGTTGAGCATGATCATCGAGGCAAACATAAGAACCACAAATGTGTTATTGACAATGACATGATAAAAAGTGTATGTGATCATATAAATTCATTCGTTCTTGTTGAATCTTATTTTATTCGTAAGGATTCAACGGCTATATCTTGACGCCAGCCTCAGTATAAGCCGAATATACAAAATGTATCATGAATGGTATGATGAATCTGTGTACACAACAAAAGCTAAAACTGAGCGCCAGTATCGGGACATAGTGAACAAAAACTTTAATCTTGGCTTTCACATTCCTAAAAAAGATCAATGTGAAGTATGTCATGCTTATCGTAATAATTCTAACCATACTGAGAATGAAAAAGTTAACTATGAAGACCATGTTAATGCGAAGAAAACTGCACGGAACATAAAGCAGAGCGATAAAGAAGATGCGTTAGAATCTCAAGGCAAGATTGTGGCTGCTGTCTTTGATTTTCAAAGAATATTGAGTTGTCCTCATTGTCAAATAAGCATTTTCTACTATAAAAGAAAACTATCTGCGCTCAATTTCACAGTTTTCGACATGGCTAAGAAAAAAGCAGTTTGCTATATGTGGGACGAGACCATAGCAAGACGCGGTGCCAACGATGTTGCTAGCTGTTTATTAGATTATATTGCAGATCACGTTAAAAAAGGAGTGTGTAAGCTAGGAACTTACACATACGACTTTGAGCTGAGGGAAGTAGGTATATAGGTTAATGTGAGGGCTGGAGAAATCTGGGACTGACCTTATTGTTGAGCTGGTGGTTCTGTATCTGGGCGGAGGTTTCTTCTCACTACACTACACAGCTGTTGAGCGGATTATCGATAGATTTATCGCGGTTCGCCGGCGAATTTGGTATTATATTAACGAGCACAAATAAATATGCGCACACGCGTTCGCGTTCACTAGGTTTCGGGATGAGCTGAAAATGCATCCGGCGCGGAAGGGGATCTAAATGCAAGCGTTCGTCACTCTCTGACAGCGCCCCTTTCGGTCGGCCATACATCACGTAGTGATGTCCTTTGTGTTTGTTCTAAACGTCGCGCTAGTGTTGGCGCGAACAAGGAGCCAAAGAAATTCCGTTCTGGTCTGATAATTGTGCGGGCCAAAATCGGAACAGATTTGTATTTTTTTTATATTTATATGTTGCTAAAAAATACAAAGTCTCAATCATACATCGATTCCTAGAAAAGGGGCACACTCAAAACGAAGGCGATAGTGTGCATGCCCTCATAGAGCGTACATCTTTTTCAAAAACGTTTTATACTCCAGATGAATGCGTCTCCTTGTACGGTGGGCAAAAACTGAAGGAGAACCGTATTTGGTTAAAAATATGACTCTAGACAGCTTCTTCAACTTTAAAGTTCACGTAAATGACAAATTGTGGAGCAAGAATTTTAGACAACAGAAAGTATTGTGGACGTATTGTGGAAAAGGAAGTTTTCGTTGATAAATCGGAACATAATAAATTGTATTACAAGTACGACTTAAAACAAGAAACCTACGAATGCGTGATCATTCGAACTGATACAAGAAATTCAACTGCAGTACCTGTATTAGAAAATGCTTATTCGTCACTATTGAAGCTAACAAAATCTAAATATAAAGATTTAATAAGTATGTGCGATTCTGGCGTCATAAATTCAAGCAATGCCATGTTTTTTAGATCTTTACCATATAATTCTACAGACCGTAATGATCAAAGAAACGACAGTAGTGACGAAGATTCTTAAATTACGATTGATCTCATACAATAATTATAAAATGATTAAGACTGATTAAGTTTACTGATTGTGATTTAAAAATAATTCGTAGAAAGTTTAAAAGTTATTTCATTTAGATATAAGTATAATTTTGTACAATTTAAATATCTGGTAGATAATTCAAATAAAAACTGATTTGATATAAAATACTTCTTTAACTACCAGATGAGACTAAGAGTAACATTTATTTTTGTTAAGGATTTAGTTTACTATTTTTTTATGATTTACTATTGGTTTACTTACTAAAATAAATATATATTTTTTTCAATTTGCTATTGTACGTTCAAATAATGATTGTGATTAAAATTTTAGAACCTATATAGCATACACGTTAACATTGGTGTTAATTCATAAACAAGGTTAAAAACAATTTTTTTTATATTATTTTTGAGATAAAAATGTTCTGAGTTTGCTTATTTAATTAAAGTTTTGATAATAACATTGGTCTTTTCATTATCAATTTGAACATTAGGGCTCAATTAATTGTCTTTTAAGACATGAAAACGAAACATCAATTCCCTAAAACAAAGTCATAATATATAAAGATGTATACTAGATTGTTCCAAAAACAACGTCGTATATTAATATATGTACTACATCGTTCCGGAAAACAAAACCTTATTGTATTATAAGAATTCATTTTATTCGAAAATAATTATTAAATTATTGCTCCTTTGTTATTACCCGACTACGGCGAGGCCAAAAGGAAGGATAATGATTTTGGCAGTCTTTGTAGGTATGTATGTTTGTTCCACTGTTGCGCCTAAAGCACTGATCCGATTTTAATGAATGAGGTGTCAATAGATTCGTAATAATAGCCCGGGTAACATAGGTTAAAATAATTCACGTACTTGAGTTACAGTTTTTTATAATCAAATATAGTTTTAGATATCGTTATCTGTATTAATTTAATAAAACGGATAATTAATAATACGGTCTGCCCTGGTTTACACCGTTAAATTTAACCGAACTGCAGTTGCAGTTTTATCGTTACGTGTGTAGTGAGACTTACCAAGACAGGAAGGGACAAGGGACAAAATTATGTAAAAAGTGCAAATATGGTAGTGCAATTAGCTCGTTCACTTAGCAAGCCTAACACACGTTGAATTCTGTTATACTGCGCAGTATTTCGTGTAAGGCGTATATAAATAATATCCTTAGCCTTCAGGGTCTCGTGTGGGATAACGATGGGGGAGAAAACGTATCCAAAATACTAATATAACATAAAAACAATAATCCAACATATACACATGTGTAAAACTATATGTTATTATTAGCTAACCAACTGAAAACGGTCTTTAGACTATGATGAACGAAATCAAAGTTTTATGAAAAATCTAGCCGGTACCCGCAATTTCGTTTGCGTGGAACTATTAATGGAAACGGCACCCTCTTTTTAAAACGGAACCCTATACATATGTTGCAGCTGATGTTGATGAACATCAGCTATCTGCCAGTGAAAGTCCAGTCAAAATCAGTCCGGCCCTTTCAGAGATGAGCAGGAACAAAAAGATAGACAGATAGACTGACGCACAGATAGATAAAATTAAAAAAAATGAATTCTTGGTGTAGGTACCGCATATACTATATGCATTTAGTGCGAAACGGTTAATTTGAAATTACAATCATACACCTTAATTCAGGTATTTATTTGTTTTGATTAGATAATAATTTTAATGATCTAAATCTAAAATATCACAAATTAACTATTTCGTCATCGCTTTTTCATTTCGTTTATAACATCTTTGGCGGTATAAATTATAAGCGTGCAGGACGCGGGGACAAATTCTTTCATTTCCATGTGGCATCTGTGATCTGTGTCAATATTTCACGACCAACAATAATATCAAAGGGCGTTATAAAAACACGCGTCATTGTTCATGTGTAAGGGAAGTATCATATTATTGTAACCCCAAAAGCAGGTACAGCCGTACGAAATTTTCTAAGTAGTGTCAACTGCATGTTACACTAATAATATTGCTTACCAGCCATTTTAAATCAATATTTTTTTAAGAAGATAATAAATATAATCGAAATAATTCGAATGTTGCTTGCATTGTCACCTAGGTTCTGTTGTAAAGCTAATATTATATTGGAATACGGGTAAATACAGTGTAAAAGTTCGTCATCCGACAATATCATAATTTCTATATTTTAAAGCGTTAAATATTTAAAATAAGCCATCCACCTGCCACGACATTGTGGATCGCTTTATAAAAGAATGAACGAGAATAAAAAGTTTGACAGATAAGGTTTGGTTTAGTTAAGTTTAAGTAAGTTTTAAAAAAGAAAAAGTTATAAGGACGATATTGGGGGCATTTATTAATAATGTAATTTGGTTATTATATCTTTTTAAGGATACCAAGTGTTTTATTTATTTTAGTTTTTGGAGTTTACTCCTTATGGAACGATTTTAATATATAGGCCCGGGTTTTAAAATCTATGGAAGTAAAATAGAATTCACAATATCTGACGGTCACACGGTACGGTGTCACACGACTTTAGCCGAAGATGCGTCGGTCGCTTTGCATTTCACATCAAATTTTACTCTTTAGAATAAACTCCAGTCAAACATTTTCCTTTGCACTAGGACACCTCAAAATATTGAAACAGAAAGAAAGTGACCGGCAACGACAGCCGACATGGTTAAATGTCGGCTGTCACGTGTAAATGTGTGCACGCACACATTTACACGTGAGTATGTGTGCGTGCGCGTGATTCAACGGCGCTGTTAGGCGATTTTCATCTTATGGCTGGTCGAGCGGCAACTTGTTCGATAGTACATAGCGTTGGCCGTCGTAATAGGAGGTCACTAAGAACAAGCACACGACTATAATAATTGTATATCTTTCCATGAGTAACGCTAATACGAGTACCTACCAATTACCTACTATTTGGTACCAACTGAACCCAGTCCACTTAGCAGGGGCTGGTGCAGTACACAGTTATTCATCTTGCCACTATAAATTGTTAACAAATAAGAGAAAGGCTTAAGAATTACAAATTTGCAACAGCAACGCAACGAAACTTGAAAATAAAAATGAAAAAATTTCGGCGGCTGCAGGCTGCAGCTAACTTTGATGAAAAGCCCTAATAAGTTTGTTTCGCTGCAGTTCCACTCGACTGTTGCTGGCAGTTTCAAATGATCCCTCTATACCACAGTGTCAACCTGACACTCCATATTTTGTGACTTGATAAAATGTATAACGCGACTATGTAAATTATATAGCCTATATTACCCGGTCTAATATTACAAATCTATTGCCACCTCATTTATTAAAATCGGATCAGTAGTTTAGGCGCTATGGTGGAACATACATACATACATAGACTGCCAAAATCATTACCCTTCCTTTTGGCTTCGCCGTAGTCAAGTTAAAATACAAACGAAAGAGAAAGGATCTTACTTAGTCTTACTATGAAAAGTCATAAAAATTATTAGGTCTTTACCTATGAAATTGCCGTTTTGTATAAAAAAAATTGAACGAATTTTTTTCATGTATTTTTTATTTGTATTAATCGAAGTAATCACCCATGCAATCAATGCATCTTTGCCAACGCAGTGGCAATTTATTGATGCCCTTCTTAAAGAAATCAGCTGGACGGGAGGCAACAAATTCTTCAAAGGCATTTTGTACTGCCTCTCAGGTACTGAATTTTTTTCCCGCCAAGAAGTTATCGAAATTCTGTAAAAACTAGTAGTCTGTAAGCTCAAGGTCTGGTGAGTAGGGCGGATGACAGAGAGCTTCCAAAACCAGTTCTTGCAACTTGGAGACCGTCTGCTGTGCAGTATTAGGTCGCGCGTTGTCATGCAGGAGCAGCGGAGACGAGCGATTGACCAATGCTGTTTGGAGATGTGCCAGCTTCTCCATCATTGTGTTGAGTTCTTCACAGTACACATGCACACATACACTGCAGTAATGCTCACCCCGTTTGGTAAGAAGCTGTGATGAATCACACCGGCGCTAGACCACCAAACAGTGACCATCACTTTTCTAGGGGTAAGTTTTCGTTTAGGGCATTGTTTAGGTGCTGAACCAGGACCCAACCAACTTGCTGAGCGCTTGCGGTTATCAAACAGAATCCATTTTTCATTGCAGGTAACAATGCGGTTCAAAATCCCTTCATTTGTGTGTCTGTTGAGCAGTGCAAGGCACGTCTCGACGCGTACTTCGCGCTGGAGATCATTGAGTTCGTGGGGCACCCATTTGTCAAGCTTTTTTTACCTTGCCAATTTGACGCAAATGGACCAACATTGTTTTGACGCTAACGTCGAAAGCTGCTGCTAATTCAGCCGTAGATTGTGTATCATCAGCTTCCACAATCGCCTTTAATTCATTCCTTCTACGCCTTCGTCATTGTTGACCAAAGTCTTCGGAAGACCGCGAGGTTCATTTTTCAGGTCGAAATTTCCAGAACGGAAGCGAGCAAACCAATAACAGGTGGTGCGTTGGTTTGTAGTGTTAGCTCCGCAAACGTTGATGTTGCGCGCCGCTTGTGCCGCGTTGCTGCTACGACGGTACTCATATTCCATAATTACTCGAATTTTTAATGTATCCATGATGATGAAAAAGATTGAAATGCGATGAAAATGTAACACTAATCAATAAACAAATGACTAATTTTGTAAAAAGAATTCCATGTTTTTAAAATAAAATTAATTTGAAATTAGAATTCTTAGCCAAACAAAAATTATTTTGATTTGAAATGGCCAGTACTGCAGAACGGCAATTTCATAGGTAAATACCTATTATAATATTAATTCAGCCTATTAATTTTAACTGACAGAAATGTATCAAAACTATATAAAAATGTCGCTCACTAGCCTAAGATAGCCTCGTGACAACATGAGAAATTGTCTGATATGTTAGATATAGTTTTTCTTAACACCCACGACATCCACGCACGACAAGAGTAATAACAGACTATTCGTTTGTTATTTCTCGATACCGATCTATCTTCAACTTTTATCCTGTTAACAATACTTATTCCTTGAAATAATAGAAATATTTTCAGTAAATAACGTAACAATAGTAGTATTATTCATAATAATAATAATAATAATAATCTTTATTTCCGAGAATTTGGTGTATAGTGTTGTTAAGTTTAATTAGTTTCACAATTTCTACCTCTTATAGGTGTAGAAATATCCAGATTATTGATTTCTTTAAATGCATAAATAAATTATTTCAATCATTTAAAAGCAACACATTAGAATTCAGAGTAACTTATATTGATAATAGGCATTTAAAGGGCAGATCAAAATAAATAAATTATTAATAAAACAATAAGCACAATTATTATGGTAATGTCAACTAATACAATTCAATTATTCAATTTAATACATAGGTGCATTTTTTATATTTTTATTTGCAATTATTTAATGTCAAATTTTTTTACATTATTTAAATATTCAAAATATTCCTTATTACTATAAAAGCATTTGTCCAGCAACCACTTTAATAATATTCTTTTAAACTTGATTTATACAGAGATATCTCTAATGTCTTTAGGCAACATGTTGAAAATTTTTATCGACATACAATAGCTGTTATCGCTGTATACTTGTTTTTTTCGACGAGGCACACAAAGCTTATTGCTACCCCTGCGTTCATACCTAGTTGTAGTCGTTAAACCATAGCCATCTTAAACAGATGGCTATGGTTTTTCACAAATATACATGTCTCAAATATACTGACACGCTAATGGAAGGATGTAAAATTTCTTAAATAGCAGCTTACAGGGAGCTAGGTATTCCGCGTTTGCTAACGCCCGTATACATTTTTTTTGTATGAGAAAAGCATTGTTTATTTCCGGTACTTTTAAACACCTAAGTAAATTCAGGATTTTTCTTAAACAAAATAGAAATCTAAAGTTAATTTAAATAACTCGAATTTTCTTGTCAACATCTTAATTACTTTTAGGAGCCATTATCTAGATTTTGTAGACTTTTACAGATTAGGTATTTTGCGAACTTTAGCTACACCCGCAGCAATGACTTAAGTTATTTTTTTACCGACTTAATGATGGTTATCAATATTACCTATTGTTTCTATAACGATCTACATACTATATAAGTAATATAAAATATGTGGTTGGTTGTTAAATAAATGGCAATAAACTAAAATGACATTCCTTTGCTTTTTGTTGTTTTTCGTTTTATAAAGGCGTACTTGTTATACGAAAATATGAAATTGCGGTAAGGCTTGTCACGTTATGCAAATTGTCTATCAAATATCCATTCTATTCTATTTCTCTGAAATATATTTTCATATTATAAGCTTTTTAAAGGACTGCTTCTATGAAATACAGTCGAATTTCAACCACAAGGCGAGCACTAGTAACAATAATTAAGATTCTAGATTATGCTTAGATTCACATAATATGTTTAACTGTGAATTTCTCATTGATATGCTTAGCAATTAAAAATTGGATGACTTTTAATTGTCCTTTGTTTATAAAAAGATATTTATTCAAATCATTGCTCAAATCACAGGCTTATTCTCAGTAATAAGAATTTTAAGGTAAGACATAACATATTGTTATATATTCCAAACCGTTTATGATCTCTCGTGCAAAACAAATAAGATCAAAGTAACATCGTGGGCGGCACTAACAATATGAAAGCGGATACCAGGAACTTAATGGTATGGAAAAATTAGTAAATAATGCCGCCTCTCGTGTGCCAAGTTGTTATTGGTAGTGTAACTGAAGCCTAGATATCTAGAAGCTTACTATATCCTGTTCAGACACAATTGATCTATTCTCGGTAAATGTACACAAAGAAACAATAGCGCCGTATAATGCTACCAATAAATGTTACACATTTACCTTGCAATAGAGGAACACATTAATTTGGTCGACCTTCATTTCGAATCCCATCATTAACAGACTCGATGTAAACTAAATAATTTAATATTATCAATCTCATATTTGCAAACTATTAAGGGCGATATAAGTACAATAAGAGCATTACAACTGTACAAAATTCTTGCAAATAAATCATTTATTCATTTATTAATCATGCGGGAAATCATGCGGGAGCCGTACATTTTGTCTCGATAAAAATCCTATGTCCTTCCCCATCGTCTACTCTGTATCTGTGCTATATTTTATCAAAAGTGTAAATTGATATTAGGTACAATATGTCTTAAAATTTCTTCGAAGTACCTACATATAATAATGTAGTTACGTTGAGAACTTGGGGATCTGCCCTTAATAGCCCTAATGTACATAATAAGGTTTATAGGTTTTGGTTTTCCTAAGTTGTGTAGGTAAAATTCTTTTTATTATTTTCCTACTACTTAGAATAAACTGTAGACGTTACTGATTATGCTATTACTAAAGAAAGAAATGCAGAAAAAGCCTATATTATAGTTGTAAGCACACAAAATGATTTTTCATTAATTAATAGCGATTGTGTGCTTAGTTAGGCGTGTAGCAATACGAATAAACGAGCATTTGATAATCCTATTCAAGTTATTTAGTATTAACATAACATTTGATCGCTCTCTTTTTTTATATTACACATGCTACATGGTCTTATTACATAGAGGCTGCCCTGTGGTTGAAATTCGCCCATAATTCGTATTATAATTTTTAAGTTTAAACTTTTTAAGGGTTCTTTTGCTTCTGAGATAGTAATAATTGTGACAGATTGACAAACCTCAACGTGTAAAAAAATTTTATCTATCAAACACACGGTAGTGTGTGTTAAAATCTGAGGTAGTGTGTGTTGTTGTTATTTTTATTAAAGATATGTGTTTCTCAGCATTATTTAAAAATATACTAGCTTTATGCACACCGTCCTCCACATAAACTTTAATTTACCGGTCAAATTTTACACTTCTCTAGATATACAATTCTCGTAAAACTGTACTGAAAGTTTTTGATTCACGTATTAATAATTATGCTAATATACATTCGTGGATTGCTAACACATAACTTTGCTAATTTAGGGCAAAAATATTTATTTTTATCTTGTAAATTAATAATAATGTTAGTAACTATACCTAACTACTTTAAATATTTACAAACTATAAAAGTACTAAAAATAAAATTTATTGTTAGAGTTAATACATAATATATGTATAACCTTAACTTCTTTGAACAATAAACTTTGTTAAATTTAGATTTTCATAAGTATTAACTTTGATTTCAAAAGTGGTTGCTAATACTTAAGTGTTTGGTTGTACTTTTCTTTAGTCACTAATTGTGAAAACCTATAATTGGCTTCGCTTTTTCTATGCCTAGACTATATTTGTAAGATTTATAAGCTGTTGGTTTTCTAAAATAATAATATGAAATATTTTCTTAAAAACTATATTCTGTTCTGATAACAAACGGACATCGTGGGCGGCAACATAATTTAAGTTGTTTACCGCGCAATAAAGAAATACAATGATGAATTAGTGGTCGAATTTAATGATTTTGTTTGCAATAAGATTAGGTAACTTATATCTGATGATTATGATCTGATCTTATGTTAAGTAAGCCTTGTCCTCGCGGCGACAAACAAAGTTAATGTGCTTCTGATTTTAGTTTAGGTATTCACTTACGAGTAATCCTGAAGGTCGATTCTGCTAATAATATTCTCCAATAATTCAGTTGCGATCCAGTCCATATTAGATATGTTAAAATTGCAAAATGGTAATCTTATAAACGTCAAACCAACGTCAAATCCGTTATGATTGGTCCAAACTCCAAAATCAGCTTATTATATCAAGACGATTCATTTATAATTTAATAGAAGTAAAATTAATATGTGAGTTACTTACGAGACTTGGCGTTCTGTTATTGGACTTATATAAACATACTCGTAGCTTTACGTACATACGATTCACTTGATAAAGTTTTTTGATTAGTAAGTAAGTGTTAATTACGCAATGGGGTAATTTTTTTGTATACACATATAACAAAAAATTGTATCTAAAACTATAACCCGGCTACGTAAACTATACAGTCTATGCTACCCGGGCTATTATTACGAATCTATTGATACCTTATTCATTAAAATCAGATTAGTAATTTAGGCACTACGGTGGAACAAACATACACACATAGACTGCCAAAATCATTACTCATCCTTTTGGCTTTGCCGTAGTCGGGTAAAAAGATAATAAGAATGTAAACCATACATTTTTCTGTAGAGAGCACTGGGGTAAGAAAATCGATTTCGTTTCTCATGCTCCTTAGGCTGTGAATAATTAGCAATCTCTTCAACATAATTTGTCTTGGCAAAAGGGGCATGCTCTGTTTTTCTTACCGGGTCAAGAGGACCATACTGTCAATTTTAACCCATATACAATGTTACCCCAATTGAGAACATCGCAATTTTTATGATCTCTCGATTTTGTTTCTTTTGTAACGCCCGAAATTAATAATCAAATTTTAATCTCATTTTAGCTATCTGAGATCAATATTTCAATACATTTTAACGATCCTAGGATTAACTTCACGTCAATTGTACGTCAATTTTTGTTTGAGAATATAAGATTGAAGTCAATCTAAAATTTTAGATAGGTTATTAATTTCGGGCCTAAGTCTTTAAAGTCCGAAGATGAGTGCATCTAACAGCTTAGAACAGTTTCATTGTTCTGTCAGATCTTTCAGATTTTATCTACAACCTTAGTTTGCTGCAGAGTCCAGACATGGGAACAATAATATTTTATTTTTCACTCTATTCATTGTAACTCTTTGTAAACTTCTCTGATATCTGTTCATTGAACAATATTCGAGTAGAAAGTCGTTAATACACTAGTAATATTGTGATATTAACAGCCTTCGTCGACCAGTGGTTTAGAGCTTGGCTCTCGACTCGGAGGTCGTGGGTTCGATTCCCGCGTTGGAAAAACAAATATTTGTTATTTCCAAGTTTGGTTAGGACAATGTAGGCTGATCACCTGCTTGTCTGACAAGAAAAATGATCCATGCGTCGGATGTGCATGTAAAACGTTGGTCTGATCTCTCGCTAGTCGTGTCGGCCTGTCCGTCCCACTGGGTTTTGAGAGTAAAGGAAGAGAGAGTGCTCTTGTGCACTGCCCACACACTTGGGCACTATAAATGACTTCTACGTAGCTGGCCTGGTTTCAATTCAAGTTGATTTTTTATTACATAATATATTTATATAAACTAAGTATATACCATTGCTATCTATGCACTTTTGGCATCTCATAGGTAATTCATTGATTCCTTTGCTAAAAAACCATTTGGACAGCTATCAATAAAATTTTTGAAGACTTTTTGGACTGCCTCATCGGAGTTGAATTTTTTCCCCTGCAAGAAGTTATCCAAATTTCGAAAAAAAAATGGTAATCTGTTGGAGCAAGGTCCGGGGAGTACGGTGGATGTCTTAGAAATTCCAATTGAAGCTCCTCTAATTTGGTAGCCGTCTGTTGTGCAGTGTGTGGTCTACCGTTGTCCTGAAGCAGCAGTGACCTAGAGCGAATGATAAACCTCGGTTGCTTAGCAGCTAGATTTTCCATCATGATTTGCAGTTGCTGGCAATAGACATCTGCCGTAATCGTCTGGCCAGATTTATGAAAACTGTAGTGATGATACCGACACTAGTTCACCAAACGCTCACAAGTAACTTTTTTTGAGTCAATTTTCGCTTGGGGCAGGCTTTGGCTGGTTTGCCAGGGTTCAGATATTGCGATGAGCGTTTCGTACAGGATCCACTTTTCATCACAGGTAATGATTCGATTTAAAATCCTTTCATTATTGTGCCGGTTGAGTAATGTAACGCAGCAGTCGACGCGTGTTTGTCGGTTTGCTGCACTCAATTCATGAGGTACCCACCTTTCAAGCCTTTTCACCTTTCCAATTTGCTTCAAGTGGATTAAAACAGTTTTATCACTAATACCGCAGCCTGCAGCTAACTCGGACGTGGTTTACGATGGATCCGCTTCCACAATAGCCTTAAATTCTTCATTATCAACTTTGGTCTCCGGCCGTCCACGGGGCTTGTTCTGCAGGTTGAAATTTCCAGAACGAAAACGTTGGAACTAAAAACTCACTGTGTTTTCTTTTGCAACACCGCCGCCATACACATCATTAATCCTTCGAGCCGTTTCTGCAGCACTGGTGCCAGGGTGGAACTCGTACTCGAAAATAATACGATATTTCAAGTTCAATTTTGAATCGCTAACATAAAAAAAGCGCGCCGCGTCGCGTCTCGGATATGATTCCATTTTCTATACTGGATGTTTGCTAGAAAGTAGTCCATCCCGGGGGTGAATACAAGTCATTAGAACCCCCGATAATAATTCAGATCCCCCTGAAATAATCGAAAAGAACCAGGTTTTGATATAGCAACACTACTACTGCTTATAAGCTACTTCACAATATATTCTTCAAGCTTAAACGCCAATAAGGCGGAATATTAGCGGTAATATCAATATTATAATATTGAGCGATATTATATAATATTGATGAGTTCCGGTAGGTTCCCGAGCACTCTCCGCTATATCCGATCCATTAGCCCGGTATTAAGTTACCGCAGCTGTCCTGTACTGTGTATTTGTACCTACAGCTTCTTAAGGATTTAATCGTCATACTATGGTATAACTCAGCGTTTCTTAACCTTTTTTCAATCCACGGACCCCTAGAAAATCAAGCACAATTTCAAGGACCCCTTAAAAATAAAAAGAAACATAAAAAATGTTCGGACCATTTCATTTACTCACTCTTCACTTAGGTCAGTCTCGGACACCGCCCGCTGGCGCACGTTTGCTGTGTTAAATGGTCCATAGATGAGACTGCGAACCCCCATAAATATACTTGCGGACCCCCAGGGGTCCGCCGACTACAGGTTAAGAAACAATGTTCTAAGTGATAATATGTAATGCAGTTGTTGAATGACACTCGTTAATTTCTTAAATATTATGAATAAATTGTGAATTTAAAAGATAGTGTTTATTTAATTTAAAATGTAATCTTGTATCAGGAAATTTGACTCATAAGCAGTTGTGTGTTGTCATAATTATGATTTGTTCGTATTGTCAACGTTTGTTTACATAATAACTATTTATTAATCTGTGGTATTGTGTTATGTCATTGAATATTGTGACTGTATTCCGTCATCGGTCATTACTCATTATATTGTAAATTAATTATTAGAACATTTTAACTATTTATGAAATAGATTCCCTGATAGTACAACGACTAAGAATGTTGGTGCCTGCAGAACAGGCCAAACCTAGTGCAAGAATATTATGATTCCGGTATGTAACGTAATTGTTTGTTACTAGGCAATATTGTTAAAATAATAATAATTATTGTGTGAAACAAAACTTTCTTTAAATTACCAATATTATAAATGCGAAAGTTTGTATTCTATTTTTGTCATACTGTAACATCTATAATAATTAATAACACACATTTTGCAAATAAATACAATAAAAAAAGATTGTATTTTTAGTGTATGTTTGATACGGTTTTTTTTTTTTTTTACATTGTTCCCCCAACCACAAAGTCAGGACAATTTTTTACTTTTTTAATTCTTATCATTTATAATTATTTATTATTAATACATTCCTTTATATTTTAATGACATTACCAACATTTCACTATTCTTTTACATTTCCTTTAATTTTAATCTTATTTTAAACTTATTTATCTTTACATTCATTATTTATTTCCAATTTTTACTACAATGTGTACGGTTCCTGCGTATTTGAATAATATACAGAGAGAAAACACTGGTAAAGACTTCACATATCCCTTTTTATGACATAAAACATTTAGCTAGGCATAAAATGGAACAAGATAGGTAGCACACTTGACACAAATCGAGTTAGTAAGGGAATTTGTCCTGACGTATCCCTCGTACCACCACTTACTCGAATTAAACCAGTAATTTCTATATTGCGTTAGGGTTGCCATCAACGAGAGCTTGACCCAAATAAAATTAGGATAAAATTATAGGGAACTGCGAGCCCTATCCGAAATGGACCTATGACTAGACGGGCAAATGAGCCTGAAAAGAGGCAAATGGGGAACTTGCATAGTTTTTTTTACTGGCTTTCGAAAAGTACAGCCAAAAGTAAAGCCAGGAAATATTGTCTTTGCAATGGCATATATCTACGATTAACAGTTGACCAAATACAATCATCACAAAAGGGAGATCCATGAGATCGTTGGAGAGCATTATAAAACGCTCTATACAAAAAATTATGCACGCGTGACGTCACAGTCGTTGAAAATGTATGAAAATATTGTCATTACAAAAAATTATACAAATAACATAAGGATTTTAACAAAAAACCGACGTTTTTTAGTCCTTTTTAGTCTAGTAACTTTTTTTATCAACTGATTTAAGACTATACTTTTTGCATATTTCGATCCACATTTTTGTTGCCTTTCGAATAATTTAAAACAAGTGCATGTTTATTGTAAAAAACTTTTACCTATGTGACAAATTATGGGTAGGTAATACCAAATAGGCTACTTGACCTTGTTTTTATTTATGTCCTAAACGCTTCATAATTGTTTCATTACACAAAAAAGTAATATTATATAATTTTGAAACCTAAAATCCTACAAAAAAAAAATATTTAAAAATACACTTTTTAAAAATCGCCGAAAATACTATTCGCCATATTGGTCGATAGATTATCTGTGCTGTGACGTCATACTAATACTATTTTTAATCTGTGCTATAGTCCGCTCAGACAAAATGGCGGTGTGACGTTCCGTTTGACGTTTTCACATAAATAACTTTAAAGGATGTCATGAACTATTGGGGATGATTGACTAACTTTTGGCTTCAGCTCATATATCTTGGATGTTTGAATTAATACAAACAAAATAACGGTTGTTACAGATAGAAAAACTAGCCAGGTAGTAGTCATTATTAATTTTAATATACATTTTTATCATTATGATACATATTTATTCGATTTTCTACACCTGCCTCTTGGTCAACCTACCCCATGTCCAGGGTTGGTTGACTATAAGTACGAGGTCGGTCGACCTAGGCAGTAATTTTCGTAAATAAAGAGGATTAAATGAAAATAAAACATTATAATTTAAAAATAGTAATAACTCTTTCATACAACATCTGAGACCAATTTACTTGCTTTTATATATAAAAATTAATCAACATACTTAACCTTCTATAAACTAAAACATTTTTCTTTTAGAAAACGAACTTAATAAATAATATTATAAACTACAAATCTTGTTTCTTCTTTTTTTTATTTATTCTCTGTCTTTCTTTTATACGTCCTCGTTTTCTGTTAAAATACAAATTTGGCGTAAAACAGTAAACTTACTTGGTTAATTATTTTGGTTAATTAATTAGTCTACCTACCCCGAACAAACTTCGTCAATCAGCATTTACAACAACAACCTTACAACATTTTAAATTTTAGCCCCGTGGCTTAAATACACCAATGCTAGTATGAAATAAATTGAGTGTAATAAAGAAAAATAAATCAAATTTATATTTGGCATACAAACAACTGTGTTTTAAATAGATTGACAGACACAAAAACAAAAAAAGTATGAGCGAAAAAATTCACTTACCTAGAGCAAAAACATAACATGTAGTGCCACTCCCGAACGTCACGCGACTGCGCCAGCGCACTTCGCAGAAGTTAGCGGGTCGCGGCGGCGCGTATTCGTTCGTGATTGGTTGACGAAAATCTCGTGACAGTAGAAAGTTATAGCCGCTTAGTCTACCTACCCCTATTGTTAAATATCCCCGGTCTCCCCTACTAAAGGAAATACTCCTTCAATGTATGAAATTAAATATGAGTATTGTTTGTATGCATACCTTTTCTTTTCTAAATAGTTTCTGTGTATGGTGGAAACTCCTTGCAAAATGTCACTGGACTAAATCGAAGTATTGATGAATTGGCTTGTAAGCTACAAACTTGTATAGCATTCATTTCGCGAGTGGCGCCACGTCCGTCGCAAGATTGATGGCGCGGTCTGCGAATGTACGAACTTCTCGTTTTTCTGATTGTTAACTTTAGTTACAAATTACTGTTCCAATAATAGAAAGAAATTGACTGAGGAAAAAGTTTGTGGCCAAAATAGTTAAATTATTTCTATGCTAGTCTTAGGAAAATGAATAATCGTTTTATTTTTGGGAGTATTTACCCACTAGGTATATCCGGTAAGATAGTAACTGAAGGTAGGGATAATAGGCTACTTAACCTTGTTTTTATTTTTGACCTAAACGCTTCATATTTGTTTCAAACACAAAAAATAATAATACATTATTTTGAAACCTAAAAACCGACAAAAATATATTTTTAAAATACACTTTTTAAAAACCGCCAAAAACATAATTCGCCATATTGGTTGATAGATTGTCTGCGCTGTGACGTTATACTAGTACTATTTGTAATCTGTGCTATAGTGCGTAGTAATAAAATGGCGGTATTACGTTCCGTTTGACGTTTTGAAATAAATAACTTTTTAATGTGTCATGAACTATTTATTTACAGAAACGTTCCGTTTCACTAATACATATGTGTTTAGTGTGTTTGTGTCGTCACATCCTTGCCGGAAGTTACTTCGAGGTGTTGTCATCAGTAGAAATTAAAAAACAAAAATACGTATTTCGGAATCAACTTTATTTATCAATCTTAAGTTTTTAATTTTTGATAATGCTAGAATACGTTTTTCTAAGCCAAGTACTAAAGGAAATACACCTTCAATGTATGAAATTAAATATGAGTCAAGTAGTCTATTTTTCATATACTAGATTTACTTAAATGAACACTAAAGTAATTAAATTATCAGAGTAATGTCAAATTAATAACATTCACCACTTGAATTCATTTTAATAAACGTTAAAGCTTATTAAAATATTTTTAAAAATCGGTATAATAATATCTTATAAGTTATTATAAACTGACACACTTTTTAAGTGGGAATCCTACTACTATTATAAATGTTAAAGTTTGTGAGGACGGATAGATGGATGTATGTTTGATACTCTTTCACATAAACTACTAAACGGATTCTGATGAAATTTAGTATGATAGTAGTTTAATCTGTGGATTAATATATACACTACTTTTTATCTCTAAAAAGTACAGTGTTTCCGTGGGATACTGTATTTGCGCGGGCGGAGCCGCTGACAAAAGCTAGTGTGCTATAAAACCATTAAAGCCTGCGTAGATAATTAATTTATTATTAAATTCAGCTAATTCCTGCCCATTAGCTGCTGTAGCATGTGAACGGGTATTTACGGGTATTTTTCATACGAGTTTGTACCGTGCTATAGATACTTAATAGACAGATACTTTAATTCATTTGCTGACTGTACCCCTCGATATGTCTACTGTGCCTCGCTTCTCCTACTTTGTATGCTTAGCTTACGTTCAGGCGATTGCGACTGCTGGATTGTTTTTTTGAAAAAGTAACACAATTTAGTCTTAAGTGTAACGTATAATACCATTAAACTGATAACATCTGTGGCTCAGTGGTAAGCGCGTTTGCGCTCAAGCTGCGGGTGGCGGATTCGAATCCCACTGAAGGAACAAAAAAGTTTTCTGTGTTGCTGGGTCGTGGATGTGTATTAAAAGTGTGTATAATAATATGATAAACATCTAAAATATGACTTTGTGAAGTATTAAGTATACTTGTCGTTGTCTGGTACCACTGCTAAGCATCCGAAGAACATATATATTATATGTTCTTCGGATGCTTAGCACGGGACCAGATTGGAATGGTGTGAAGCGGCCGTAGATATTATTATTATTAAAATGCATAGTGTCTCTGTAGCATCACCATAAGTATTGAAAATGTTCATTGAAAATCACAACCCAATAAACGTTACCCGTATAATGATAGTATGCTTGTTCGTTATTTAGCTACTTAAGCTTTTTCTGCAGATCTTAATTAAATAGAACCGGAAACAGTTGCAAAAATTGCACTTCCAGTTACTGGTCTTTTTAATAAAACTTTTATGGATCTCGTAGCGGTTTATCTTGGGTTCATTTTATCGGATTATTTAATACTATGATCATTTACTGTTAGGTATTCATACGAAGATACGATAAATACATTTCAGACACAAGTTACAAAATTAAAATAAAGAGAAAGGAAAATATCAGTAGGAACTCCTCGGATACAAAACTTGATGCTGTGTGGCTTAAAAGAAGCTTTTTGAACAAAATTAGAAATGATTACTAATGCTTTGTACGTGGTAACTTAACTATTTTAAATGAATTCGAATTTTCTTGTTACAGGTACGTAAACAATCGCCTCAACATTTTTGATTCATGATTTTTGATCAAAATGAGCCTGATCTACCGCTGATGCCGTTACACAATTTTAATTAAGATATTTTTTGTCACTTTTATAATAAGCCAAAATTAAATTAAACTTCTGTATTGCCTCAAGACTTTAGCAACACAAAATAGAATTAGCATTAGTTCACCACCGAAACGAGACGATACGCGACGCGGCACAGCATTTTTAAGATAGTAATTCAAATTTTGACTTTATTCACTGCTACTGCTCCATACAATAAGCACACAATAAGATATGCTGAATAAAGTTCAAATTTGAATTACAATTTAAAAAATGCAGCAAAGTGTCGCGGTATCATCTCATTTCGGTATGAGCTGACCCTTTTGGGTTTTTAAAAAAAATAGTCACACAAAATAAAACCAAGTTTAATTGGATAAATTGTAAAATCTAACCCTGTTGTCGTTTTAAGGGTTCTGTGGTTTACGTCTCAGATACCTTAGCCCAAGCGCGCACTGGCGCGGGCGGCCAGGCCGCGGCGGCCACTGAAATGTATGCATTTTATTTATCAGTGGGTGCACTTGGCCGCAAACTGCCAGCGGCCGCTTGCATACATTTCGATGACCGCTGCGGCCTGGCCCCAATGCAAGCTTAGGCTTATGGTTTCGTCATGTCCATCCGTCCGTCCAACCGTCCATCCGCTTACCGTCCAAACGGTTAGTGCTAGAAAGATGAAACTTTGCATGGATATGTGTATTTACTACGTCGACAAAGTGCTAAAATAAAATCACGAAAAATTTTTTTTTTGATTTTTTTTTTCTCGCGTCTATAGTGGATAGGGATTAGGGAGTTAGATAGGTATTTCAAAAATATTGAGAGGTTGTTAAGACGATATTTTGATTTATCTAGCCGTTTACGATATATTCAAGATTAAGACTCATTCAATATGCAGCGCCGAGCCGGGTATCATTGCTTATCGTCGCGGTGTGAACTAACCCTTAAGATAATTTATATATATATATATATATATATATATATATATATATATATATATATATATATATATATATATATCTATATATATATATATATATACATAAATTATAAATTTAAGTAGATAGGTACAATTCTTCTGGCTCTGTTTGAATTATAGGCCGGATATTAAGTAATTTAGGGGTTAGCTTAAAAGGGAGGGTTACGAGAAAACGGCCAACTTTAGTGATTAATTTTCTAGAGCAATCCATTTATCTAAACAAATACGCTTTTTACCACTCAACAAATCTTACCAAAGTATAAAATAAAGGGTTTGATTTCAATTGTCAGTAATTGAATAATTCAATTAATTGAATATTATAATACTAGCTGTCCCGACACAAGTTGTTCTGTCTTAACTATGAACTGAAAAAAAAACTACACCTACTACCTACACCTAAATTTACATCTAAACCTACCAATCTACTGGGGCCGGCCCATTTTTTTTTAAATTAACCAAACAGATATAAACTTAACGCACCTTTAAAATATATTTGTCAGTCAAGTGATAAATTGAACACTGAAAAGTTAGTATGAAAAAAATCTATAGTCGTTTTTAGTATTTTTTCCAATATTTTTCACCGTTTAAACCTAGGGGAGGAATTTTGGTCTTGAACTTCCACAACTTCAAGACCAAAATTAGCCAAATTGGTCCAGATGTTCAGCAGATTAGGTACTTTTTAGGGTTCCGTAGTAGAAAGAAAGAACCCTTACAGTTTCACTCTGTCCGCCGTTGCCATCGTCTGTAATTGTAAATACACATTGATGAAATTTAGTACACTTATAGATTTCGTATAGATTTTGGTAGCATAAAATAGTAAAAAATATATTTTAGGGGTGACTCCCCATACGTATCAAGTGGGATGTTTTTTTTCCTTCTACCCGATCGTGTGAGGTACGAGGTATCGTTGAATACGTCTTTCCAATTAAAGGTAAGGTTTCATACACGACTATTATATTATATTATATACTTTTATATAGTGAGCCATTTTCGAGTAATTGGCCTTCAAAGTACGTAACTTGTAAACCAAGTTGGTCCGCCCTGGCATTTCTAACTATAAGAGGTTAGAAAAGTGTAACGTTGGATGCTAATAGATCATGCTAAATACTCTTTGGGAGATTTAATTTAATTATTTAGAACGTAAATAATTAGCTAAAAATAGCTTTCTGGTATTTTTGTACCGCAAACAAAGAAACAGCACAGTGAAATACTGAGTTTAGTGTGAACCATAAAGCACGGACTGCAATTCACCGCTGTTGGATCAAGATGAACACGGGAGGGGCGGATTTCGTTGTAATATCCACTTATTTCCCAAGTCGCCTTTATCCTGTCGGCGCCAGTTCTATTCTAAAATTATTGTTCTACCGTAATTTTTTATTAAAAGTGGTATTGTCATGAGCCAAGATGGGATATAGGTAAATATGGCTAGTGCCACTCAAAAAGTATGTTACACTATGAACTACACCGATAAAATAAATCGGTACTCAAGTCGCAGGTCGCGGGTTCGAATCCCGCCGAGGGTACAAAAAAGTTTTCTTAATGTGTGTATTGTATTATTGTATTGTATGATGTGTATTAAATATGTTTATAATGTAATAAAAATCTAAATTAAAATTATGTATAGCATAAAAAGTATTAAATATACTTCCCGTTTCTTAAAAAGTATTAAATATACATCCCGTTTCTTGACTTTGAGCTAAGGGTTATATTTTTGACCCTCGTTAAGTAATGTCGAAAAAGTACATTATATTTGTATGTAATACTGGTTTTCGTATTTGAAACTTCCAAAGTAGCTTCCAATCCAAGTTTTTATATGTTGTTAAACATAAAAAGGATCGACATGAAAATATAAAAGTATGAAGAGAAGTATGTATGAATATATTTGGCTCGGAGTTCGTAATACAGTAACATAGAATTTACTGAACTACATTGTGGTAACGTAATACGTGACTTCATTTATTCAGTGAAATAAAGAAAATGTATTTTGTTGGTACAAACGCGTGAAAAGTAATAATAGGTTTCTTTTATACGAGTGACATCTGCGAAATTGTACGGATATTTTCATCTTTCGGTAGATTTAGTTTTTGCCGGTCGGGTACGAAAACTAAATCTATCCGTCCGTCCGTCCATTAATCGAAGTCACAATTGTCTTTTTTATTTGGCCTAAATGGCTTCAATCTTTTTTTGGACTATAAAGTAGTTTTGTTATCAAAATCTTAATTTCGTAACGTCTAAATATCATAATTTATAAACTAAAATATTGATACTTAGAAAACTTGAAATTAATCAAAAAAATCTAAGCCCTAAAAATTTCTTTTTAATCATTTATAGCAGAAATATTTGTACCTGACTGCGCACAAAGCAGTTATAACTGCTTTGTGTGCAGTCAGTAGTAACCAAAATAAATATACCTACTGCTTCATTACCATTTCATTGGTATAGAACCAGATAATTATTGGGTTTGAACCTGCACTTTGCCAAGTTCAACTCAAACCTACGCCACGGACATTTCAGCAATATTTTTTTAATTAATATATTTTGTCTTCAAAGTTTGGTCCTGAAGCCCTATTCTCGAAACATGTGATCATAATCCTTTTTGATTATGATCAAAAATATTTGCGAGAATTGGGCTTCAATTCGAATTGATTTGTGACTCGCTGGAGATAAATTTATGGACAAGATGTGTTCTAAATGATAAAAATGCCATTTGGAGATGAAAAATTGGCGTAATCTTTCATTCGTAAATTGTCTTCTTCTATTATCCTATATGATTGATTGAGATAAAATTGTATTTTTATTCCAAGTTACATAATATTCTAAAGAGTGATTGCAATGAAGATTTGAGATGTATCTTTATGAGGATGTAAAATGTGCAAGTACAGAACTCATATTTATATTACAATATTCTAACATCTCCAAAACTTTCTGAATGTAAATTGTTATTGATAATCCAATATTTATCATAAAATAATATATTTCATATCACACTGCATATCAACCGAATATTTTCGACGATGGTAAAATAAAGAGCAACATAATATTTTGTGCAGTAATATCTATAATAATATTTTTCAGTACCTAGTCATAAAACAATACGAGGAAGTATGAATATATTTATGAAGAAATATAATATTTTTATGGCTAGTAAGTATAATAATCGTTGAAACATTGTTGTAGACTGTAGTATTACAGCTATATTAATTTTTATACCATCGTCCATCACATTTAAAAACTCCATCAGTATAAAATGTTGATTATACTTAATAACTCCTAAACCGATTTCGGTAGCGGCAAAGAAAATGATATATATTACTAACGTGGTGGTGGCTGGTTTCGTTAAAACCAGTCGGAACGCAGGAGTTTAGTGCCCAAGTACACAAAATCACTCTCTCTTTCTTTACTCTCATAACCCAGTGGGACGGACACGATGCGCAGGACGGAATTTTTACATGCCCATCCGACGCATCATCTTTAATGTCAGCCAATCAGGTGATCAGCCTGCATTGTCTTAACAAGACTTTAAACCAACAGTTTTTAGAAGTCACGACCCCTTGATTCGAGAGCCAAGCTCTAAACCACTTAACCACGGAGGTGTTTAAGATTGTAAAGTACGCCACACACGTTCAAATTCAAGTAGTTAAGTGAGACAGCATCGTCTAACTTGAGACTGGACGCCGCGACCTCGGAATTAGGCCGAACAACTTAAAACGGGTCAATTGGAAACACAAAAATAGTTACGAAGCATAAACACATTTAAAGCTCTCCTATAGCTTTATTTTTAATTGGACGCTGGACAGTAATAAAATATTTTTTTATGTAAGTATTTCAAGTTCAACAGCCCAAATCCAGACAGACTTAAAATATCTTTAGATAATCATGGCGAAAGAAAACGTTTTAAAATTTGCTTTTCCCTTATTTTTTTAAGTTGTAATGAAAATGAGGATTTTATAAGGTTTTAAGGGCTATCGTAAATATAGACCATTAATTTTATTATTTAAGGCTTTTAAGGCTTAAATTGTTGGTTGGCGAGTATCGAGTAAAAGCTTTTTATCATTGGCTGGCTGCGAGCCAAGACTAGCTTGAATACTTTGGACTAATAACTTTAAAAACTGTTTTTAATTCATTTGACTAGTCCATAAAAATAACTATAATCTTTGACCTTCATATTCTCTTGAAATTCTCATAACAGTTGCTATGTAGTGAATTTTGTGTCATATTCTTTTTCAAATTGATAAAAATTAAATGGTAAAGATTAAAGAGGTATACTTTGTTTTGGTTTTAACACATTAATGGCATTACAAGTAACATTTTTTAAAATAGTAAATACACAAAATTTATAAAAGTGACAACAACACACACTACTATTAACACACCTTAGACTATAAACACACCACAGTGCGTTTGATAGTTACGATAGATACAACTTTGTTACACGTTGACGTTTGTTAAAACTAAAAAAAAAGTATTTTTTATGTCTCTAAGAGGCCAAAGAATCGTTGTAAAGTCCAAACTTAAAAATTATAATAAAATGCATTATTTTGGTCAAATGTTGACCACAGTGCGACTCTATTGAATTTAAAGAATATGTTTAAGTAATGTACAATTTACAACACACACTTCAAAATATGTAAGTAGACATATTATTATATACATTTTATACGCCTCATAGCCTCGTGTCTCGCTTTATCTTAATCCACCATAAGAGAAAATTTATAAGCATAAATTATACTTTCTTAGTAAGGTAATGTAGACTTTGAGCACCTATTTTATGTACGTAACTAAGTTTTATTTTCGCTAGTTTTATAGAGTTTTCCGCGGTTATTTAAATTTACATACTTTAAGATTTGGTAGGGAAATAAAATTAAGTGTACGAAATAAAAAAGAACTTAATTTTAATTTCTCCACATGTTACTTGATTACATTAAAGTAGGAATATAAAGTATTTTGATCCTTGTACACCGCCGCACGCGAATCCATAGTGTTAGTTATTAAGCCGTATAATTTAATTTCAGTGTACGCCCCGGATTAACAGACAACGAGATAGTTATGCTTATAAGAGTCATTACTTCGATACAGAATACTATTAGTGGGGTAAAGGCACATAGGGATAGGGTTATTTGAAAATAAAGTTTTCCCTTTTTAAATTAAAATCACAATACAATCACTTATTAGGTGTTTAATTTATCTATTTTATTTCGTATTTAATATTTTTAAATATCATACGAGCATGAACCATTATTAGTTATAAGTTCGCAGAAAAATTGCAAATTGCAAAAATCATTTAAATAATTTTTATTTTATACCTACCTACATTGGTAGACACCGAGGGCTCTGGTCAAACTTTCTCTTAAAATCTTACTTTGTCTATATGGTATAAATGAAATTTCACAATCGAGTAGATGGTGATCGATACTGGAAATCGATATACCATCACTCATCAGTCACTGGAGGACAAGTAAGGTCACTTGAGAACGAAGGAGGAGCTGGCGCCATAAATCTTCTACCCCGAAGCCCACATACTCGGCTGGGGACAAACTATAAATATTTTATTCCAGAACTTTCGTTATACCTTGTTTATTGAATTTTATGTTACTTATATTCTTTGGTGACTTTTATTATTTACCTGGGACGTAACAATTTTTTTTTCTAACAGCATCATTATATAAGTTATACAAAATTTGGTAAATTAGTTACAAAAGCGAGGTCGTCTTCTTTCCGACTTTACGCTAAATACACACACCGGCATATTTAGCGGAACATAAAATAAAGGTTTGATATCAGTATCATATAAGGTTGCTGGCTGGTTTATACGTCATTTAATTTAAAAAGAAATATTTTCAAATTAATAAAACAACTGAACATCACATTTTATGCAATTGTTTTAATTTTATTCAAATACACCTTATCTGGAGCGAACTTCGAGTATCTATTCTTCCTTCTAAGTTTGATTTAAAATTTCATTGATATACTGTTTTTTGTAACTAACATAACTAACATAACTATAACTAACATTTTTTTAATCGCGTATCTTTTTGGAGTTGAGGACTGAATTATGCCTGACTTAGCCTCAACGGAGATTTCCAGGGCACTCGAAATGCGAAGAAATGGTCAAACCTACAGAGTGATATCCAGAGATCTTTGTCGACCAGTTTCAACGATCCATCGCAGTATCCAACGGTTCAGGGAGACCGGTACTTATGTGTGAAGAGCAGGACAAGGCAGAAAAAGACGCACTTTGAGTAGGGATGATCGTTTCATTCGGCTTCGTGTACGTAGGAACCCCCGTTTGACGGCCGTCCAAGCCCGACATGAGTTAGAAGCAGTGCGGGGTGTAACCGTAAGTGAGCGTACGGTACGAAGAAGGTGCAAAGAAGCTGGTTTGGGTTCATTTGTGCCCGCCAAGGCTCCAAGGCTCGAGGTAAATCATCGTAGAAACAGGTTAACTTTTGCTCAGGAACATCGACTTTGGAACGCGGACCAATGGAGTAAGGTATTGTTTAGTGATGAGTGCAGAATTCTCTTAAATCAAATTGACGGCAGGCAAAGAATATACAGACGTAAAGGTGAACGATACATTCAGACAAATTTTGAAACTACAGTTGCGTACGGTGGTGGATCAATAATGGTTTGGGCGGGCATTTGTTTGGGAGCTCGCACAGACTTGGTAGTGATTGACAGAGGGAGTCTGACTGCAGACCGCTATATCAGAGAACTTTTAGAAGAAAATGTCGTACCGTGTGCTCCATATATCGGTGACGATTTTGTTTTTATGCAGGATAATGCTCGGCCGCATACCGCTCGGGTAACTCAAGCTTATCTTAATGATATGAATATCACTGTTATGGAGTGGCCGGCGAGATCACCGGATATGAACCCAATAGAGCACGTTTCGGACTTGCTGAAAAGAAAAGTTAAGTCCAGAATTCCAGCTCCTGCCAACGTGGGTGAACTGCGAATCGCCGTAGTTGAGGAATGGCGGAGACTATCTCAGGAGACCATCGATAACATCATTCTCAGTATGCCTAGACGGGTAGAAACTTTAATAAGAGCACGTGGAGGAAATACGCGATATTAATCACCATTTTTCTAATTTAATTAATTGTTATTTTAATATTAATTTTCACTTTTTCCGGTTACGTGAAAAGTTCAAAAATGTACCAATTTTCACAAATAGCCTTTACTTGCAACATCTGTTCTTAATATGATCACATTTTAAGTAAAACAAATGAAACTTTAAATAACAGTAGATTTTAGAATAAAACCATAGTTTTTTAATTATGGAACCTTTTTTGTGTTCCGCTAAATATGCCGGTGTGTTTATTTTATGCGAAAGTGACAGAAATGAATATGGTTCGGTTATAATATACAAATATACAAATTTAAAAAGAAAAAAATAGAACAAAGATAGCTAGGCTTGACGTTCATAAATTGAGGAGGAAAAGGAGGACTTCTTTTCAAAACTTGACTATTCCACTTTTGTATCAGTTGATTGAGTGTACGTGGTTCTTGGTGGAACGTCATGTTCATAGTAATATCACACAACTTTTTTATACACTTTTCGACTATATTTAGGTTTTTTACAATAATTTATACATAAACACTGTTTTTGGTTGGTAACATTCAAATTTACACTCCGCGAAAATAAAATTGGGCCATCTTGACAACAAACAACTTGATGATTACACCAGATAAAAGTGATTAAAAAGCATAATTTCAAATGTTAAAAATAGATTATGCCTTATAGAAATTAAAAATTAATAATTAATTAACTATTTTTTCAGATTGTGAAAAAACACAAAAGTGGATGACAGTTTTGAAAAGAACCTCCTCAAGTAATATTAGGCAGTTTCAACTTTACTTACATTTTAAATCATAATTCAAAATTAAAATACTATAAAATATATAAAATTAAAATGTGTACTCGAAAGAAAATGGCCGCTATAAAAATATTACGTTTCGAGATACAAGCTGTTAACTCACGTTTCGGGGATCAATTTGTATAATATTTACATTCATTTGCGCTACGCCTTTTATGGGATACGCAATATGTTCGACAGGCTTATACGAGTATGTGAACTTTATGTCATGGGGATAAAACTCATTTTCTAACAGCGACATATTTTAAATAAAATTTCACAATTTCATCTACATTAAAAAAAATATTTTAAAATTTATTAACACTAGGAAACATTTGTTTTGGGTTTGTATTTAGGGTTTAATTGGAATAAGTTATCATTTTAACTATTTATTTATTTTCTTAAAATTGTGTGTTTTATACTATGATAAAGTCATCCAACTGTTTCAAAATTTAAGATTACTTTACGTTAAACATAATTTAGGAAATAATTATAATATAATATAAAAGTTATTATTAACTCATTCAGTCGTGCGTTGAGCGAGCTAGCGAACGGTCGTGCTCTGCTTTACGACACATGACGTAGCAAATATTAATTAACAATTAATATTTCGCGGGTCACACGGCTCACAGCCGTTGCTTGCATGTCATCATGGCGCTCGTAGCCAACGAGCTGCTGGCGTTTATACAACACGTCATCAACGAGGACGAGGACAGCTTCGTGTAGCTCTGCAAGTCGACCTACACCAGCGAGGAGATCTGCAAGGGCAAGTTGATGCTGTACGAAGCGCTTGGTAAAGCCGCGCAGATGACGTCTCGAAGGAGAGATGGGAGCGACGGAAGCTTGCAGGACATCATCTCCCTGCTGAAGCGGACGAAACCAGCGGACGTGCCGGTATTTGTGGCTAAGGCGCTACACATGCTGTCGGCGGTATCTGCGGACAACGTCAACGTCTCCAGCCTGCTGAACAACTTCAACATTATGAGAGAGTTGGACGAGATGCGAGGAAGATTGGATGCCTCGGAATCCATCTGTTATTTGTCACCATCAGTGAGATGCGTAGTGAATTATTACAAATAAAAAGTAATAATTCGTTATGTAGGTCACCCGAGCATCCGATAGACTCGTTAAAGCGCAGTTTGACTCGTCGTTTTGCATGTCAGCGAAATCGTACGGGTCAGCAACCGCCGCCGTCAGCTCGCCGCTTGCGGTCGAGTCAAAATTGAGTCCACTGACTCAGCCGAAAAAATATGCAAGCATCGCTGCTTGCCCCGCGCCGCCCCCGTGGGTGATGAGGAGGGTGAAGATGAGGGGGGTGAGGGAGGGCCATAAGACTGAACCCTTTCGACTCGGCAAGGATGAGAGCAGGAGGTGCGATGAGGAGGGCTTCACACTGGTGGAGGGAAGAAAGAAGAGGAAGCCCGCCGTCTGCAACCACCGCAGCACCGCACCCAGCGGACCCGAGGAGCGTCTGCGATGTGAGGTACCCGCAACACCGCTGTATGTGTCCCGCCTGCACTAATCCACGAAGATCAAGGACGTCGTGGACTATGTCCGAAAGAAGACGTCCTTCACCTAAGGGTCAAGCGCTTGGTGTCTCGCCACAAGGTTAACTTTACTTCCTTTGTTGTGAGAGTACCAACGCATCTTCTACTGACACCCGACAACACTGCCAACTCTGTTGCCGATGTGGTGATGCAAGGGATGGAACTTTTCATTCCGTCCTCTGTCGTGCCAACTGGCGGCAGATTTCGTCCCTGGTTTGGTTCATCCCCCAAAAAAGCTTCTCGCCGAAAGCAGGAGGCTTACCAATCCTAGGCCAATGCAGTGTCTGCTCGGGATTTAAATACCAGCACATATAAAAAGGAGTACAACCTTGCCTCTAGGTCCCTCAAGAAAGAGATCACTCGGGCAAAGAAACAGCACGTCAATAGAATTGGTAAGAGACTTGAGCGCCTCCCCTCGGGAACCCGTGCATTCTGGTCTCTGGCCAAAGCTATTGAAGGAAATTTCTGCAAGCCAACCCTACCATCCCTACACGTAGGAAATGGATCGTTGGCCCAGGACGCAAAAGACAAAGCCGATCTTCTGGGCAAGCTCTTTGCGTCAAACTCGACCCTGGATGACGGGGGGCAGAAACCACCGACCATACCGCGATGCACGAGCATCATGTCGGATATTCTGTTTCATCAGCGCTCAGTGCAAAAAGCCCTCCGTTCCCTTGATATCCAAAAGTCGAGTGGGCCTGACGGAATCCCTCCTATTGTGTTGAAAAAGTGTGCTCCAGAGTTGGCTCCGGTCTTGACGCGTCTTTTTCGGTTCTCCTACTCTTCTGGCATCGTCCCGGCTTCTTGGAAGACAGCCTTGGTGCACCCGATCCCCAAAAAAGGTGATCGCTCAAACCCTTGCAACTACAGACCAATCGCTATAACCTCTCTCTTCTCGAAGATAATGGAATCCATTATCAATGGCCAGCTTTTTCGATACTTGGACGGCCAGGGATTACTAAGCGACAAACAATACGGGTTCCGTAAGTGTCGCTCGGCTGGTGATCTCTTGGCGTACCTAACTCATCGTTGGGCTCAGGCAATTGAGTCGAAGGAAGAGGCATTGGCTGTTAGTTTGGACATTGCGAAGGCCTTTGATCGGGTTTGGCATAAAGCGCTGCTATCAAAGCTTCCATCATACGGGCTACCCGACAAATTATGTAAGTGGGTCACTAGTTTCTTAGCAGATAGAAGCATGAAGGTCGTAGTTGACGGCGAATGCTCGGAAACTCAGTCTGTTGATGCTGGTGTCCCTCAGGGCTGTGTGCTATCGCCTACCCTATTCATACTGCATATCAATGACATGTTGCGGACCAACGGCATTAATTGCTATGCGGATGATAGTACAGGTGATGCTGTATATACCGGCTCCCAATATTTCTCGGCTAAATGTCATTGAAAGTCGAAATGAACTTGTGTCTAAAATAGAGAATTCATTGGAGAAAGTCTCTGAATGGGGTAGACGTAACTTAGTCCAATTCAACCCCGCCAAGACACAAGTCTGCGCGTTCACCACTAAAAAGTCTCCAATGGCCGTATATCCTCGTTCCGAGGGCACATCTTTAACCATCTCCCCTAGTATTGAGATACTTGGCGTCAACATATCGAGCGAAGTCCAGTTCCGATATCATCTAGAGGGTAAGGCCAAGTTAGCCTCGAAGAAGCTTGGTGTTCTTAACAGAGCGAGACAGTACTTCAGTCCGGACCAACGCCTACAACTCTACAAGGCGCAGGTTCGGCCTCATATGGAATATTGTTCTCATCTCTGGGCAGGGGCGCCAAAATACCAACTGCTCCCTCTGGATCGTATCCAACGAAGGGCCGCTCGAATTGTTGACTGCCATAGTGTTTCAAACAGCCTGGACCCCTTGGAATTACGCCGAGATGTAGCTTCACTCTGCATCCTCTATCGGTTGTATCACGGGGAGTGCTCTGAGGAATTGTTCGGAATCATACCACCTGCAACTTTTCGCCATCGTCCCACGCAATAAACATACCATCCTCATCACTTTGATGAGTGGCAGTCTTCCACCGTGCGCTTTTCGCGTAACTTTCTGCCGCGCACTGTAAAACTCTGGAACGAACTGTCACCAGCAGTATTTCCGGACCTATACGACCTGCAAACCTTCATGAAGAGAGCGTATTCCTTCTTAAAAGGCCGGCAACGCACCTGCAGCTCTTCTGATTTTGCAGTGTCCATGGGCGACAGTAGTTGCTTACCATGAGGTGACCCGTTTGCTCGTTTGCCCCTTTATTTAATAATAATAATAAAAAAAACCTTTGAGATGGAGGACCTTTGATTTCTGGCCGACGGACGTGGTCTACCGAAGGTTTAGGGGGAGACTGCCTAATGAAGCGCGCATCACGTCGCCGGATATACGTTATAATCATGTGTGTTAGTGAGTGAGAATGTAGCTAATAAGTATATTATATGTTATATATATTTTATATTATAGCTACTATAATATAAAATATATACCCGATATATCTAATACTCGTCTAATTAAACTAATTAAACGGGACTAGATAGGCGTGATGTGTATTAATATAATTATGATCAATATTATTATTTTGTATAGTGTTATTAGTATAAAATTATGCGTGTATTGTATTAAATATTTATCCGTTGTCTGATACCCGTAGCATAAGTTCTGCTTAGCACGGGATTAGATCAACGTGATATCTTTATATATATAATTCTACTGTACGTATGTATGTCACTGAACTCCTCCTAAACGGCTGGACCGATTTGAATGAATTTTATTGTATGCGTTTGGGTGGCGCTCTGGATGGCTTAGAGTCACAAATCAGCCCAGCAGGACAACGTCTGTCGGGTCCGCTCGTATATTATATAATTATGTATTAACCCGCCACTGGTGACGTGTATTAGACTTACATCGTTGGTGACCCCGGTCTCACGCACCGGGTTTTTGACTGCGAGTTTTTCTATAATTTACCGTTTATGCTGAATTTTCATTGGAAAGGTTATAAAATTAGATATTTGTTTGGTCAATAAAACATGGGTGTTACACAAATCAAATCTCTTTTATTAACATTGGACAATATCTTTGGTAGCATTCAAATTATAACGTATTTTGACTATATTTTTTTAAACTAAAAATGTCGCAACAACCTTTAATATTTACCGATAAAATCAGTCTTAATAAGTCTTATGACAATGGAAATATAAAATAAAGTAACATAAATGGTAATATTTCAACCAAAACAAAATATATAAATAATACAAAATCACTCATCTTTGAAAGCCAAACAATTGGAGCAAGTAGGTACTACGTGCTCAAGGCATATATATTTTTTACATTTATGGCAAGAAAACCTGATTTTTGGGTTTGTTTGCCATCCACATTCAAAGCACCGACCATTTCTCGAAGGACCAGCTACCCCAGGAACATCATCGATCTTCAAAACTTCTGAAAGTCTTTGTCGCAATGATCGCGGTAAGTTCAACTGTGTTTGTCGTTCTCTTATATGCGGTTCAATCAGACTCATAGCCAAATTCTCAATGAAGTGACGGCGTAGAAGTTTTGAGTTTTGATTATTAGCTGTATGTATCACTTGACTGTTTATAGAACTGACGTTCAACATAGCGTAGAAGACCACCATAGGCCAGCGTCTTGTTGCTCGAGCACAGTTGTAGTTTGCGCACAGACGATCTACGACATCGACCCCACCCTTCGTATCATTGTAGCTCAATATTATGTCGGGTTTTTGAGTTTCGGCGTCAACTTTAATATCATTATGCATAGTACTAATCAAAAGGACGTTTTTTCCTGCTTTTGGAACATGAGAAACCAAAACCATGTTGTCACGAAAACCAAACATACTAGACTTCACACTTCGAGCACGTAATACATTGAAGTCCGGAGGAATTTCCTTTTTGTTCTTCCTGATTGTTCCAACCATCGTTAGACCGTTCTGAAGTAACGCATTAGCCAACGTTAAACTGGTGTACCAATTATCAGTTGTAATATTTCGACCAGTATTGAAAATCGGTTCGCATAATCTTTGGAAACAGCTAGACCAGAATTATCAATATTGAATGGACCTTCCGTTGGTTGTTTTCCGGGATAAATTTCCATACTGAACGTGTAAAACATTTTAGAGTCGCAGAGCGCGTGAATTTTGATACCATAGGGGTTTGGTTTATTTGGAATATATTGACGAAATGGGCATCTTCCACGAAAAGCTTTTAATTTTTCATCAACTGTTACAAAAGCAGATAAAGTATAATTATCCTTGCACATAGTAAATATTTCTCTGATATGGCAAATCTTCTCAAAAGCTTTTCTTTGCTGCCTCGTTGTGCAATCATCAAATCTCAAAACTCGCAGCAGAAATTTAAACCTCGCAGCAGACATAGAAAGTCGAAATATTTCTACAGCACCGCCATCAGTCCGAAACAAGTCTTCAATATTCAGATGATTCCTTTTTTTTCACTCCGGCTAATAGAATCAAACCCATAAAGCATTGTATCTCTTTGATGTTAGTCAGTCTCGCATACGTATCTTTTTTATATCTATGTTTCACTGTGTCAATATATTGGTTAGTATACTTTACAATAATATTGATTATATTGTTGTCAAAGAAGTGTTTCCAAATTCCACCTCGGTTCTTTCTCACCGGCAATAACCCGTTTCGGTCCTGGTAACTGAGTAACAATATTGAATATTCTAGTACGGACAGATTGGCGATGGGGCTCTTTACTCCATCTCGTTGATTTGTCCTTTCCCAAATAAAATTAAGAGTTTTCACTACCTGAAGATTCTCGGTCACTCAAATCCTCTTCGTTAATTGAATTTTGTATTTGATCTGGTTCGAAATTTTCCGGTTCAAAGTCACTTTCAGATTCACTTTCTGATGACGTTTGTAATGTGTCCTCATCAGGCATTGTGTCTTGCAGAAGAGCCTCGAGACGTCGCTGATTACTTTCGTAAGACATGCTAAAACAAAGTTCACAATTTGAATGACAAGCGCGTAAATATTTCTTGTAAAATATCGAACAAATGGGGCAAAAAGCTTACTTATCATAATATTATATAATTACACAGTAAATAGCAAAAATAGTCTCATCAAAATAAGTAAAACAAAAATATACACAATAACCATTTGACTTACTTAGTTGGTGACGCTGGTCTCACGCACCGGGTTGGCGCCAAAATACGGTAATGTGCGCCCGCGTCGCTGTCGCGGGGTAAACTGGCGATAGGACGTGTGGAATAAGGCAGCTACTCGAAACCGCAATGTAATTCAATGGACGGTGAAAAAAATATTAGAGTTTTTCGAACAACCCGGTCTCACAGACATATACGTCACCAATGGCGGGTTAATAATATCTTTGTATATATTTTTCTGCGTGTGTGTGAATAAAGAATTTGAATTTAATTTGCATCATTACTATGTTGCCCATTTCACCCTACATGAATATAATATAATAGTAAATATTCTCACGGAACCCAAAACCCTTGTCGCAGTTGGATGCATGAATTGAAACACGTATTTCATTTTAGTGAATTTCAAGATTTGATTAATTTTCAGTAATTAATCCGCGGTATAGTTTGCGGTATTTCACTAGGGTTTATTCGTTGTTGGGTTGAAAAAATATTAATAATCCCACTATCTACATACTCTACATTTCTATTTATCTACTCTCTACCATACCGGCTGTACTAAGTAGGTATAATACTAATGAATCGATCTTAAATAACATAAAAATATTTTATGACACATAAAAATTATGGGCTCAGAGTATAATTAAGTATGAGTGCCTTATGGCAAAATTATTATTATTTATTTTAGTACAGTATAAGCTTTATAAGGACGAAACTTCTAAGGACGCTTAATGTTATGATAACATTATACATTTCTTAAATCTATTTATAATATCATATCCTAAATACCTAATGAGTTTATAATATGTTATCCAATTTGTAATGAAAGCCTTTTTTTATTCCCAATATTGTCTCCAAAGCTAATTCTGTTAAAGCGCAATTCATCGAATAGTTCCTTTGCCGTAAGGTTGGCACCACTGTCTGTCAAAGATATAAACACGCGAAGACGCTTCTGCTGATTTTAGTGATTTTACTTTGTTTTCTGACCGTTAATTATACCCAAAACGTTGAAAAGTGGTGAAAGAAGAATGGTGTTGAAGGTGGAGGACTTTTGTGAAAGTGAAAAACGTAATGATCACCGATAATTCCGTTTAGATGTGTTCAAGCTCCTGTTACCGCTTTAACAGGTCAGTTGAATAGGGTTACCAGCTGCAGGTAATAATTTACTTGTTCAGTGTGTCAGAATCTAAGTTTATTCTTAATATATATTATTTTAATTGTAAATATATTAAATAAATTTTAATTTATGTTAGAGCAATACAGGTGTATAGCGTCTTTTTTATTTTGTGTATTAAACTAAATAATTTTTTAGGTATATCCAAAAACCCGTCTCCAAAATCACCAAAGAAGGTGCCAGCACGCCAACAAAGGTGACAACACCACGTAAAAGTGGTACTCGACCTAAACGAGTCGAATGATGATGGGTGTGCAATAAGGCATAAAATTCACTTATTTTATTACGTAAGAAAGGAATTGCCTACCCTCAAAGTAATGGCATGAAATGCGAAGTAAATGTGATTATCAAAGGAACTACTTTGTAGAGAATTATTAAAGACATGCGGTTTTTCTTGAAGAAATGTAAATCCAAAATGAAGGTACTGATGGAGAGACATGACATTGTCGCATGGCGGTATCGGTATCTGGAAGAATTGCGGAAAAATTGACTTTTAGGCCAGCAACCAGTTGTCTATTTAGATGAGACATACATCCATTCAACATATTGCGCCGGAAAATGCTGACAAAGTGAAACAGAAGAAGGCGTATTATCGTCCGACTCCAAAGATCCAAGGTGGATTATCGTCCATGCAGGTGGTACTATGGGTTTTATATCGAACGCACAATTAATATTTTAATCGCAGTCAAAAAACGCTGACTATCATGTCGACATGAATAAAATAAATTTTCAAAAGTGGCTTACAGAAATACTCATACCTATTGTTAACGCACAGAATCTGTATGATGCATCTTATTGGTCAAATATCGCGTCATAACGCACGCTGCGTTACGATTGGCCGTCGATGACGTGATATTTCTACTACCAGTGACAGGGGTTCTCACGAAACTGTTAGAAATATATATCGCAACGCCATTTTTGTTATACGCATTTTAGTAACTAAAATTAGAAATACTTGTAAAATTGGGTTTAGATTTGGAACAATATACGCAATATCAGTCAATCTACTGTTTCTCTTCACTCCTCAAATAATAAGCAAGAATCACGCAGCCAAACCAGCGCAAACGCATCAAATACAAAACATTTGGTCCATCGTTCCTGGATATTGGAGAAGTTTATTCTTTGAGAGACGCTATTTGGTGGAGAAGATATATACAGTGCATCATCGGTAAGACGTGCCAGCAAAAATTACCCAAACATTTACCTATTCGCCTAAGTGATACCGTATTTTTATCAATTTCAGTGCTTTCGATTGTACCTGCCTGCTGACTTGCTATCATTCGCAGTAGTAGTACCTGCTTACAGTTTATCGTTTATGCTTCATTTCAAAACCGTAAGTACTTACAGCCTTTTACTACAGTGCAATGACTAGTTCTGAACAAAAAGTCGAAGATATGTTAAGAGATTTGAGGAGAAAACGAGGTTTGATAAAGTGTAGGTTAACAAACTTTAAAAAATATGTTTCCTCCTTTCAAAACGTTGATTTAACTGTTCATCAGCGAGCAGAGTTAAAATTACGTATACCAGGAGCTCAAAATTTAATGAATGATTTCAATCAGGTACAAAGTAAGATTGAAGATCTCGTGCCGGAATCGGAATCCGATAAGTTGATCGAATCACGCGCAGAATTCGAAAAAGAATATTATGTAGTTCTTGCTTTGTTGGACTGCATGGTAAATCCCGACAGTTCCGATGAAAGGTCGGTTAATAAGTCTTTTGAGTGTTCCTTAGTACATGAATGTAATAATCATAGTGGTGAGTCCGTTAAATTACCTACTATATCTATTCCTAGCTTTGACGGTTCAAATGAACACTGGGTTGAATTTCGTGACACATTCATGTCTCTTATTCATAACTCGAAAACAATACCAGCGATTCAAAAGTTTCATTATTTAAAAGCGAGTTTAAAAGGCGACGCTAAGGTGGTTATCGAAAATGTGGAGTTTTCGTCAAGCAATTATCAAGTAGCATGGGAACTTTTGATACACAGATTTAATAATACTAGATTAATTATTCAAAGTCACATTAAAGCTATTTTTTCTATTCAACCTGTAACAAAGGAGTCATCTGTTCTATTAAATAAACTCATTGATACTATCTTAAAAAATATACGATCTCTAAAGATTTTAGGTGAGCCGACTGAGTATTGGGATACACTGATTATTTATATTGTTGTGTCAAAGCTGGACCCCGCCTCAGAACGCGAGTGGGAACAGTATAAAAATACATTTTATAAATTAAACACAATTGCTAAAATACATTTAAGCGACTTATTGGACTTTCTTAAGGAAAAGGCAGACTTATTAACCACTCTTACCGTTAGCCACTCGAGTAAAGTTATTCATAGTAACGTAAATAAAAAATCAATTTTTAATAATAACGCATCTCGAGTTCATTGCAATTTAATAGCGGAAAATAATAATACAAATAGTAAATCGCAGAATAAAAGACTACGTCCGCAGTTTATTAAGCTATGTTTAATGTGTAACAGTCATCATCAGTTATACTCGTGTCAAAAATTTCTCGATTGTAATCCACAAGATAAATTAAAATTTGTGAAAGATAAAAGATTATGTATTAATTGTCTGCGTTCCGGCCATTCTGTGGAGGCTTGTCTTTTCGGTCCATGTAGAAAATGCGATCAAAAACATAACAGTTTGATTTGTGATGCTATTAAGTTAAAAAATAATACTGTAACTTTAGCTTTGTATGGGCACGGTTCAAGTAAATTTCCTCCTCCCGTTTCAGTTAGTGATACGAGCGCGCGCAGCTGTTATGAATTGCAGTCACACCATATGTACGCGCACAGCGATTTAGATAACGAAGGAGATAAATTATTTTGTCCAGATCAACTCGTCATGTTATCGACGGCTATTGTCGAAGTATGTGGACAATCGGGTGAGTATTACAGCGCGCGTGCAGTTCTTGATAGCGGAAGCGAGCGTTCTTTTATCTCACAATCGTTATGTAATAAATTGAGTATACGCATTTTACAGTCCACTCAGCATATTCACGGCGTAGGTAATTCTATTACGCTATGTTCGCAATCATGTAACATTGAGCTAAAATCGCGTGACGGGAGCTTCAATGCCCGTATTCAATGTTTAGTGTTGCCTCAAATAACCTCTAAGTTGCCTACCACTACGTTAAATTTAAAATATTTTAATGTTCCTCATAACTTATATCTGGCAGACCCCACTTTCTATAAATCTCAAAATATTGATTTATTGTTAGGTGCGGATTTATTTTGGGATTTATTGATCGATGGAAAAATTCGTCTTAAAAATGGTTCTTTCATTCAAAATACGAAATTAGGTTGGATAGTTTCCGGTGTCGTTCATTATATTCCCTGTAAACAAAAGGTGAAACAAGTTCATTGTAATTTTTTAACACAGTCAACAGATATGGTTTCGCTCGATCAATTAGTTAGGAGTTTCTGGAAGTTGGAGGAATTGCCTGTGACTTCTACTAAAATATATTCAACTGAGGAGTCTGCATGTGCGGAACATTTTTTAAAAACAACAAAAAGGCTTTCGGACGGACGTTATTGTGTTCGTTTGCCACTAAAACAATCTCCTAAAACTTTAGGTGATACACGCAAACAAGCGACTAAAAGGTTTTATGTATTAGAAAAACGTCTTGAATATAATTCTAATTATAAAACCATGTACCGTGATTTTATTCATGAGTATATCAATTTAGGTCATATGAGTCTTGTTAATACTTATAGTGATACGCATTATTTTTTACCGCATCATGGAGTGTTTAGACAACACGCTACAACGACTAAGTTACGAGTAGTGTTTGATGCTAGTATGCCATCTAGCACCTGCAAATGATCGGACCTGCAATACAGGGCGATTTAATTTCAATATTATTACGGTTTCGTGAACAGAGGTATGTCGCTTGTGCTGATATCGAGAAATTCTATCGTCAAGTGCATCTAGCTGAAGAACAGCGTGACCTTCAACTTATCGTGTGGCGCGATAATCCCTCAGAACAGCTGAGAGTATACCGCTTAAATACCGTAACGTACGGAACTGCGGCAGCACCCTATCTTAGTTGTAGGTGTTTGAAAGATTTAGGGCAAAACTGTGGCATTCCGCACATAGCAGACACTATAGACAACTGCTTCTATGTGGATGACTTGGTGGTTACTTCTAATAGTATAAATGAATTAGAGAGCATCTGTGAGGGCACTAGTAACATTTTAAGTGCAGCATGTATTAAACTGCGCAAATGGATATTTAATTATGACCGCTCTAACCTAAACACAACAGCTTGCACTGACAATAATGCACAGCAGTTATCGTTGTTCGATAAAATTATACAAAATAAAACTTTAGGCATCGGTTGGAATAGTATAATTGATGAAATTTACTATCTGTCCCAGATTCAAAACGATAATGCCAATTGTACTTTTAATAAACTAACTAAACGTCTTATATTATCATCCGCGTCTCAGATATATGATCCATTAGGACTGCTGAGCCCGGTGATAACGGTTGCCAAAACTTTATTACAAAAATGTTGGTTGCTAAAACTAGAATGGGACGAACCGGTTCCCGATGATATTTCACAAATATGGAATAAATTTATCGACGGATTATCTTATTTAAAGTGTTTACGTATTCCGCGTTATGTGATGTGTATTGAACCTATTCGAATCGAGTTACATATTTATACAGACGCGTCGCAAATTGCTTATGGTGCCTGCGCGTTCGTTCGCACTATCAATGCGTCAGCTGATGTTACGGTGCGCTTGCTATGTTCCAAGGGCAAGGTCGCGCCTACGATACCCACGACTATACCACGTTTATAGTTGTGTGGTGCTTTGTTACGGGCGCGTTTATATCACAAATTAAATGGATCACTACGTTCAAATTTTGATAAAGTAGTGTTTTGGACGGATTCTACCATCGTTTTGGGTTGGTTAGGTATGCCTATTAATTTGTTAAAACCTTACGTTCAAAACAGGACGACGGAGATCCATGAGTTGACAAAGGAACATTCGTGGCGTCACGTGGCAGGCAGAGATAATCCAGCCTATTTGGTATCGCGAGGCCAAAATTTAAGCGCGCTTATTTCTTCATCTTTATGGTGGAATGGACCACCATTTTTACAAGATATAAATTTTGAAATACCAGATTTAAAGAAGTGTAATTTAATATTGGAGGATTTACCAGAAACTAAATCATCTAATGTCTGTTGTCATAGCTTAAATCAGTTAAAAGATAACAATTTATTTGACTTTTCTCGGTTTTCGCAGTATATGCGATTGAAACGAGCCGCTGCTTATGTTTTACGTTTTATCTATAACGCTCGCAACGTAAACAACAAGCGATCTGGTTCACTTTCTATCGAAGAACTAAAATGTGCTGAGATGACGTTAGCAATGTTTAGTCAACGGGAATCGTTTGTTGATATTTTAGACTCGATTAAAAATAATCAACCTATAAAGGGTTGTAGTCAACTTTCAAAATTAAATTTATTTATTGATTCGTATAATTTAATTAGAGTAGGTGGACGTATTCAAAACTCGCCTCATTTTGAATTTGATAAAAAATTTCCTATTCTTATTTCCACTAAACACTATTTTTCTAGTTTACTTTTCCGATTTGAGCACCAGCGTTTGCTTCACGCGGGACCGCAGCTACTTCTATTTTCATTAAGGGATATGTGGTGGCCCGTCGGAGGCTGGAACCTTGCTCGGAAGGTGGCGCGTTGTTGTGTGCGGTGCACACGATTGCGACCGACGACGGTTACTCCTATCATGGGAAACTTGCCCAAAGAACGTTTAGACCCAGGTTTTCCGTTCTTGCGTTGTGGCGTCGATTACGCTGGCCCAGTGTTCACGTTGAATCGTAAAGGTAGAGGTGCTAAATTACAAAAATCATATATATGCCTATTTGTATGTTTAGTAACGCGCGCAGTCCATTTAGAGTTGGTGAGCGACCTTTCGTCGGATAGGTACCTTTTAGCTTTGAAGCGTTTTATTGCTCGACGTGGTAAACCAAGCGAGATATTCTCGGACAATGGGAAAAACTTTGTCGGCCTGATGAATGATTTCAAAAAATTTTTAGCTTCTTGTTCTGAGGAAATAAGAGAATACGCAATTTCTCAAAATATTAACTTTAAGATGATTCCTTATTACGTAGTCATTTCGGGGGTTTATGGGAGGCTGGAGTAAAAAGCTGTAAGCATCATTTGCGACGTGTGGTAGGAAACGCACATCTAACATTCGAAGAATTCAGCACGGTACTGGTTCAAATTGAAGCTATTCTCAACTCCCGTCCATTGACTCCTCTCTCCACAGATCCCAACGATTTTCTCCCACTTTCTCCAGCTCATTTTTTGATTGGCCGTCCGCTGATTGCACCTGTAACGACCGAGGTACACGACGTTCCTGCTCATCGCTTCACACGGTACCAGAGAATAGAACAAATACGCCAGCACTTTTGGAAGCGATGGTCTCAGGAGTATGTGTCTGAACTTCAGGCCAGGAGTAAGTGGCACCAGAACAGGGGAGAACTTAAAGATGACATGTTGGTATTGATAAAAGATGACAACTTACCGCCGATGAAGTGGAACCTAGGCCGTATCGTAAAAACATATCCAGGCAAAGACGGGGTGTCAAGAGTTGCCGATATTCGCAAGGCAGATGGCGTAGTACGGCGAGCATTTTCTAAGATTTGCCCACTTCTTCCATGTGAAGTCTGAGTTCGGAGATTTTTTGGAACCGTCTCCAGATTCCAAGGCCGAGGAGTATGTTAACGCACATAATCTGTATGATGCATCTTATTGGTCAAATATCGCGTCATAACGCACGCTGCGTTACGATTGGCCGTCGATGACGTGATATTTCTACTACCAGTGACAGGGGTTCTCACGAAACTGTTAGAAATATATATCGCAACGCCATTTTTGTTATACGCATTTTAGTAACTAAAATTAGAAATACTTGTAAAATTGGGTTTAGATTTGGAACAATATACGCAATATCAGTCAATCTACTGTTTCTCTTCACTCCTCAAATAATAAGCAAGAATCACGCAGCCAAACCAGCGCAAACGCATCAAATACAAAACACCTATTCTTCTAGCAAAGCTACATTTTTTAACGCATTATTGTAGCTGATAACGACGCTTCTAGCTTCATCTATTAGCTGTTGTTGATAATAATATTAGCTAATTTATGATAGACAACGCCATCTATTGGCAAACGTTTCTAACTAGAGCTTCATCTCTAATATTTCTTTATTGTGGCATTTGGATTACGCATTACCGCTAGTTGTCAGTTAAAAAAAAAAAACATAATGACAGTAGGAGTATATAAGGGCTGTCGCGAGATGACAGGGCCTTTTATACTTCTGCCGAATTTTATTGTTCAGGTTTTTCTAGATACAAGTGTATCTTATATTTTAATCCCTTGTCCACGGTGAGTAGTTTTGTATATCTGTGTTGTGAATATTTGGTAAATCACGCTTGTAATTAAAGCACATTATCTTTCATGTAAAATACCAACTTGGTAAAATTAGTTGTTAAAAGAAAAAAATGATTGGCCAGGTGCTCAATTTGTAGTTTAATATTTCCGATCTAGCATTGTTAAAATATTAGGATGCTTGTATCATATTAATTGTCGTTAATATCATCTTATCTTTTTATTTTTGCCTACCCTTTTTGTGATGGTCACACAGCCCGTGATTTTGATCGTTTGGGGTTAAGATCACGCTGTGTGACGGGACTCCTACCCACACGTTTATCATGAATTTTCCAGGGATCTATATACCAGCTTAAAGGCACCCTTATACAAGGACTATTGGCTAATTTCCCACAATCGGATTTCTGAGGCCGCTAGATATTCCGGACTGGATTACTGGATTTGTAATCAGGCCGCACCGCCCCCTTGGACGATCTATCGATGACGATCGGACGTAGCGGTGACAGAGAGACGCTACCAGAAGTTGCAGCCCCAGTTCGCCCTCACCACGTGCTATACTCCTGGACTCAGCTAAGTTCCCACGTGGTTTAAAGCCCCTTCGATACCCACAGACACCCAAGAAGCTAAACCAGATCCTTCGGCCTTCTGCCCACGACCCTTATTATTTTTCTTAATAGGCATTGTCACGGGAAATACCTCTTTCATTTAATTTAACCCGTAACAATCTGCCACCACATTCAATTGTGATCATGGACAATGCCTCCTACCATACAGTTAAAGTACATAAATCGCCTACACTGGGAAGTACTAAAATAGAAATGCAAAATTGGATCTTTATCTTTATGAAAGAAATGGTCTTTCGTATTTGCCGACAATGGTACGGGTTTAATGCCCACGTCACTCAGATATGCAAAAAGGCTATAGCGCGCTATAAGCAACTTGCAAAAGCGGCTAGAGTAGGATGGGGGCTTAACCCCCATATAATTAGGACAATATATATAGCCGTAATAGAGCCGACTATTTTGTATGCATCGGCAGCGTGGGCACCCACCGTGGAAAAGATGGGGGTCCAGAAAAGGCTCAACTCCGTTCAACGGGGTTTTGCCCAGAAGATTTGCAGAGCATATCGGACCGTCTCCCTGAACTCTGCAATGCTGTTGGCTGGGATACTCCCTCTTGATCTCAGGATACTCGAAGCTTCGAGGCTCTATGAGATCAAGAAGGGGGTACCACACCCGGTGTTGAGGGACAGGGAGGTGGAGCGAATGGCTCCAGCGATCGAGGACCCACATCCGGCAGAGCAGGTAGAGCTGGGGTTCGGGTTGGTGGACGAGGACTCTTATGCGGGCGTGGTCGATAGCCACGTCCATAGGATCTATACAGACGGCAGCAAGATTGAGGGTCGAGTCGGAGCCGCACTTTCCGTATGGGAGGGTGAGGCCGAGACGAAGGCCGTCAAGCTTGCATTGTCGCCGTATTGCACCGTCTACCAGGCCGAGCTTCTAGCGCTCCAGAGAGCTGTAAGTATAGCCTGCAAGAGTGGAATGGCAAAGGTCGGTATCCTTAGCGATTCCAGAGCGGCTCTCCAGGCCGTCACCCTTAGTTCCCCTCATCCCCTGGCAGTGCAAACAAGGGGGGCCCTCCGAAAAGCTGCATCGCAGAGGCGGGAGGTCTCCCTGTTTTGGATTAAGGCGCACGCAGGGTTGAGAGGGAATGAGAGGGTCGACGAATTAGCCAAGGAGGCCGCGCTGGGATTGAAAAGGAAACCTGACTACGATCTGTGTCCTGTCTCATTCGTCAAGCGTATCTTAAGAGAGAATACGGTTGAGGAATGGGACAGGAGATACGAAGTGGGAGGGACGGCCGGAACCACGAAGCTCTTTTTCCCAAGCGCTGCTGCTGCATACAAAATTGTCAAGAATATAGACATAACACACCACACAACACAGATACTGACTGGACACGGCGGGTTCGCCTTCTACTTGAACAGATTCAAGTTGAAGGAGGACCCGTCGTGCTCATGTCAGCCAGGAGTTGAGGAGAGCGTTTCTCACCTGTTACTCGAGTGCCCGATTTTTGCTAGCAGTAGATATGATACTGAGCAAAAATTGGGCATATCGATTACGGATGAGAACCTGTCTCTCATCCTGGGGGGAAAAAGGAGGGAAGTTTTTCTCTCCTACTGCAAAAAGATTGTAGAACATGTAAATAAGAGAAATTGCGACATATTGGTGTGATACTAATAGGCTTTAATGTGAAACTGTGATAATAGGGTTAGAATGAATGTCTGTGCCGTAGTTTTTATCGTTTTTTAATTTGCTTGAATATAAATCCTTTATTTTATTGAATTGTAATTTACCATTTTATTAATTAATCTTATTGAATTATTTAATTTTTATTTTATTTAACTATTTTATTGAATAATGTATTATTAGATTTTTGTAATTAATTTTGCTCCACTTTTTTGGGTATTTAAAATTGGACTTATACGGAACATCATTGATGTTCCCAAATGTAAATATAAAAATGTTTGACATCTAATTTATAATAACTATTAAAAATGACATGTACAAAGAGTACTCATACACCGATGACCAAATTACTATTGTAAGAAATATATAAAAAATGTAATAGATGTAAGGAAAATATTGTATAAACTAATTAAAGTAAAAAGAAAAAATTGTAATAAATAGTTATAAGAACAAATAAGGAAAAGAAAAAGATGAAAGGATAAAAAAAAAAAAAAATTAATAAAAAAGCAAAAAACAATCCCTGATAATGTTAGGGGGACTTGGAATAAAAAAAAAAAAAAAAAAAAAATATACGGGTTCAACTATATGAAATTATTAAAGAGCACAAAGTCTGGCTGCCACTGGCTTATGAAGCCGATATTATATTAGAAGAGCACGGCCATATAGTGGTAAGGCTCGGATTAAGCTCGCAATGGTAAGGGGACCCTTACCACTGCGAGCTTAATCCGATAGAGCTCATATGGAGTATTTTAAAAAGGCGAATTTCTAAAACAAATGTGGGCCAAGAATCTAATAAAATTGTGCAAATAACAGAGGAAGCATATTCCTCCACGTAATAAAAATTGAAGTAAAATATTACGCTGAGGGCCCAGCCATTGACGAGCAAACTCATAGATTTATCATTGAAGTGGGAATCGACAGCTCTGATGATGAGGTTGAATATGATGAAGATGAAGATGATGAGAGCATTCTAGGTATAAGCCCATTAGATGAGCATAATTATTCAAAGCTTACGTGTTAAGTAAGGACAGCTTCATAAGTACCTTTACTTAATAAAATGTTACTAAAATTATTAAGTATTAAGTCATTACATATTAAATTGGTGTTTTGTAAAGGAGGAATATAAAGTCGATTTTTTTAAAACATAATATATTTATTTAATCAAAGTATATACAATTGCTATCTATGCACTTTTGCCATCTCGTAGGTAGTTCATTGAGTCCATTACTAAAAAAACCATTCGGACAGGAATCAATAAAATCTTTGAAGATGATTTGGACTGCCCCATCGGAGTTGAATTTTTTCCCTTGCAAGAAGTTATCCAAATTTAAAAAAAAAAGGTAATCTGTTGGAGCAAGGTCCGGGAAGTACGGTGGATGCCTAAGACATTCCAATTGAAGCTCCTCTAATTTGGTAGCCGTCTGTTGTGCAGTGTGTGGTCTAGCGTTGTCCTGAAGCAGCAGTGGCCTAGAGCGAATGATCAACCTCGGTTGTTTAGCAGCTAGCTTTTCTGGCCTCTCGCCATATTTAAGAAAGCTGTAGTGAACGACACCGGCCCTAGTCCACCAAACGCTCACAAGTAACTTTTTGAGTCAATTTTCGCTTGGGGCAGGCTTTGGCTGGTTCGCCAGGGTTCGGCCATTGCGACAAACATTTCCGATTATCGTACAGGATCCACTTTTCATCACAGGTAATGAATCGATTTAAAATCCCTTCATTATTGTGCCGGTTTAGTAATGTAACGCAGCAGTCTACTCGCGCTTGTCGGTTTGCTGCACTCAATTCATGAGGTTACCTACCTTTCAAGCGTTTTCACCTTACCAATTTGCTTCAAGTGGATCAAAACAGTTTTATTCGGACGTGGTTTGCGATGGATCCGTTTCCACAATAGCCTTAAATTCTTCATTATCAACTTTGGTTTCCGGCCGTCCACGGGGCTTGTTCTGTAGGTCAAAATTTCCAGAACGAAAAGATTGAAACCAAAAACGCACAGTGTTTTCTTTTGTAACACCGCCGCCATACACATCATTAATCCTTGGAGCCGTTTCTGCAGCACTGGTGCCACGGTGGAACTTGTACTCGAAAATAAAACGATATTTCAAGTTTTCCATTTTGTAAACTTTTTAAAAAAACAAATGAGGACAAAATATATACACCCTTACTAATAAAACGATTTACACAATGGATAACTTAAACAACGTTGCTGTCTTTGTCTGTCAAGTGACTTCTCCAACGCATCAGACAAAGATAGCAACGTTGTTTAAGTTATCCGTTGTGTAAATCTTTTTATTAGTAAGGGGGTAAAGGTAAGATTAAGTATGGAATGGTAATAGTGTTGTCCGGTGTTGCTACACTGGACAACACTATTACCAACATAACGGCAAAGGAACTATTTAATGAAACGCACTCTAAGTTATAATTACATATTATGTCGGAGCTACTAGCGTCTATTATAGCATTTTTTAACTTTATATTTATAACGGCGTTAGCCTTTATTAATTAGATTCTTATATTTTGTTTTAAATCTTAGAAATAAAATATTGTAATTTAATAATCTTAAAAAACTACTTTCAATACAGTAGAATTGCAATATTTTGTAACATAGATTAGTAATTAATATAATATCTTTTTATTTTGGTATGTGGACGCTTTGTCAAATGTTAACAAAAGAAGAAGAAGAGTATAAAAGTCACTTCACAAAATGACGTTTCTTATTTCCATATAAATTCATATGGGACAATAATCAACATGTAATGGTGTAATATATAGTATATCACACTTGTAACATATCACTTATTATTTTTCATGTAAATTATCAGATTGTAAAATTACTTGTAAAAGTTGATTAGCCGAATATGTGTTTCATTCTGTCTGATTTTGCATTTATATTTTAGGCTGATTGTATGCATAATGAAACTGTTTTTCACATTCTCTTTTATTTTGCTTACCCTCTTTATTATGTGATGGACACACAATCCATGGTTTTGACCGGAGGTGGATAAAGCCATGTGACTGTTGGTTTCACACGATGGTATGGAATTTTTCAAGGGAGCTACGGTACGAGCACAACGTACCGCCAACTATATCCCGGATACATCGCTCCACTGACTATATTCGGCAATCAACGCACTGCTTTTTTTGGACTCAGGACTGTGTGGCCTCTGTCACGGTCTGCCCGCTCCTAGACTACCTATATCGTGGCGAGTTCCTGGCCTGAACACCAAATCGGAAAGCGCCACCAGCACGTGTGCTATCATCACGGGCCGAATCCGATGGCTTAGATGAACCAGCTAAGTGTCGTGTGGCTTAAAGCCCCCTCCAATCCCCAAAGACGCTAGAGGCTAAACCAGATCATATGGACTTCTGCCCGCGACCCTCTTTCTTTTGTTAATATAATATAATTTGTTACGCTAGTAAAATGTGTTTTTTTATTAAATATACACCCGTAACAATATCTCTACATTATATTTAATCATCGTAATTTCGTTCATTATTTTTTCTTAAATACAAATAATGTAGAATGACATACCGCAGTATTTACATACATGCAAATCCTGGCAATATTTTCCCGTATACTGTGTAGTAAGCCCCGGAACAATCAGATATTTTATGGCCGCAAATAGTATAGTCTTCCATAAACTCTCTTGTTATGGCTCCGGTCGCAACGTTATCAATGATTTATCAAATTGTTGTCAATTTTTGTTCCATACAAACAAAACATGGTAGCTTAAAGAAAAAAAATGTTAATTGAAACTTTGTGCAGTCAGTTTTTTATAATTTTTATTCATTAATTAACATTAGACAAGAAAATACACTCCATTAAGTATAAACTAAAATATAAACAACGGACAAAATATTATGAAGAATAAAAATGGCGTCGATAAATATAACGGAATAAAGAATTGACTAAATGTACACATATATTCGTGACCGTTTTATCTAATAACAGCAACATAATGAACACTATTTCGGCACTATCATCTTTTGCTTTCTTATTTCTTTCTAAATTTTTTTTTTCTACATTATTTACGCACTTTCTGATTTTTGTTTTCAGATATTTGAATTGTTTTCAATGAAGCATGAATGAGGAAATTACTCGTAGAATACAATTCGTAAAAGTTACTTATGCTCCTTTATTTAAAAAAAATAGGTAATTTATTAACATCTTAGATAAGATATAGAAATGATACTTGGGTATACGGTGTAGGTACTGTTTATTATAAAACTAGATGGTGCCCGCGTCTTCGTGCGCGCGAAATACCGCGAAAACTGTACATTTTGCCGCAATAAAAAGTAACCTATGTCCTTTACCGTGGCCTATTCTATATCTGTGGCAATTTAATCAAAATCGATCCTGTAGTTTCGGAGCCTATTCAATGCAAACAAACAAACAAATCTTTATTTTTTATTATATGAATATAGTTATTCAAAAATATATAATTAACACGTCATATTAATCATAATATGACGTGTTAATTATATATTCATCACATTACATGCAACATCAGTTGCATGTACTGTGTATCTATCTAATACTGAAGACTGTATCATCTGCAAATCACAAGACACAGGAAACACACACACAAATGATTGATTCGATATATGAAGATAGCTGAAGCGCTGTCGATTGTGAACAGCTGGTATAGTTTTTAGGTCGCGAGTCTTCAAGCTAAGGTCAGCTGTTCTCGTTAGTTACTAACATCACGTCTGTATAAGTGTGCTAGGAGACAACTCGAGAATACTAAATAACATATAACAATAGCATCCCCGCTTGATCATTAGCACGATTTATGTTAATGTTTATTCTTCCACTCGAATGAGACAGGACGCGCCGGTTTTGTAATCGACTTTTTATGTGTGTTAAAATTTTTAGATGCGCTGCCGGTATTGAGTTATTTTTATTTTCTGATTGAAATGATACGTTGAGTTGCAAAAACAGGACAGCGGAACAAGATCACTGTCCCTTCAATCTTCAGTTACCAGCTTTAAGGGCGTCACAAACGGCGAATATACTCTAATATTTTATCTTAAGATGGAGGATATATTTCATACAATTTTTCCCGCGGCTCCGCTCGCGTAAATAGTGTCCCACGGAAACACTACACTTTTTCAGGTTAAAAAGTGGCCTTATGTTTTAAATACAGAGCCTAAACTGTTATCACACAAAATTTTGTTTTGTAGTTTTTGCGTGAAAGAGTAACAAACATCCATCCATCCATACATCCATCCTCACAAACTTTCACATGTATAATAGTAGTAGGACTACGGTACGTAACGCAAATGTATAGTGTCTTAGCTGTCTGTGACAGTTCATACAAACGTAATATTCTGTCTTATCATGAAATATTATAGATATTACTTATTATCGTCGCTGTTTGTGACGCCCTTAAAGTTGGTAACAGTGGGTAGTATGTAATAAATGGATTCTCAACTTACCATAAGATACAATTACAATACTTGATAAAAATATGATTTCAAATCAAATACAACACCAACTTTTCCTAATATGATTGGGTTTCACCAAAAGGTTTAAAAAGTCCAATCCTCTTGGGTGTCATGTAACAGTCGTAAAAAAAATTCACCCGATGAATTATATAACGTCGTAAATACGTATCCGATTGAAACTCAATTCATAAAACCTTATTTGTATAGTTAGTTTTGGTGTGTAGGATCTTTCCGAGTAATAAACTACTACGATTTGGTGACCGAGAATTATTTTATAACTAGCTTTTGCACGCGGCTTCGTTCGCGTAAATAAAGTAAAAGTAGCCTATACCTTAAACTACAGCCTTAACTACTACCCCACCAAATGTCATTAAAATCTGTTCATTGGTTTTTGCGTGAAAGAGTAATAAGCATCCATCGATCCGTCCATACATCCATCCTCACAAACTTTCACATTTATAATAGTAGTAGGATATTTACTTAAAACTAGTTAGGTGGAAAAGCTAGCTCGCTAACTAAAGGAGAAAAGGAACGATTTAACTCAAACCTTTAAAAGCTGTTTAAAATGGTTATGTAAATGTAATTAAGAAATAAATTACGTATTCCAATTTCATGTTGAATTTTTAATTTCACGTATTAACACTTTTCTAAAAGTTGAACCCAAAAACATATTTATGAATGGTTGATAAATCACATTTATAAAGAAAATGTGCAATTTGCTCAGATCTAGGGTGAAGCAAGAATTTAATCACACAACTTAAATAAAAAACGTTGCAAAGAGAAAACCGAAAACAATAAGGGTGTTTGACATTTTTGCTGCTGCTAGGGGGTAGACCCAACGCACACAAAGCGTCATCTGGAGGCGTAAGTGGTATAAAAAACGGTCAGTAAAGAATATTCAATTCTTTTTCTGTCACCAGGCGGCGCTTGGTAGCCCGACGGTCCATGTCGTGTCAAAAAGCTGTCGGATGTCACGAATTTAAAAACCCTCATTGTTCTTCTCGTGTCACTCATAAGGCGTAAACTTCCATGGAATTTCCTTTGAAATGTTTAAACGAACCTCTCAAGCTAATAGAGAATTAAGTTTTCCTGTGAAACTCAAATTTATAATAATAAATGAATAAGCGGAGTAAAAAGTGTCCGCGCAAAATATTCTTTAATAATGCAAAATATAGAGGCAATTACCTTTCATGTCAGGTTAATACTCTTTAAATCGGCACGTCTAAGTCCTTTGTGTTCACTTTGCTTCTATTTAATTTAAAAATAATTCTCTTTTGTTAGCGAAATGTGCTCGTATTGTGTAAGTTTGAAATCCTGTTCAAAATGGAGGAACGCTTACAATACGTATAAAGTTATTAAATTTACGCCGAAAATAATAATTGATATTTACTATTTATACGCTTCGTAAGCAAATAAAATTTAATTAAGAAAATCATGCAGCATTTTGTTGATGTCCAATTACCCGCTATGTTTTTGATCAAGTTTTAAGAAGAAGAGATTCAAACTGAGATTATTTTGATAGAGAATTAACATATCTTGGTAAAGTTACTTGAACTTTAGCACTTTATTGAACATAAAATGTTGTTTATGTCTTTTGTTATGTTACCTGATAGGTATACTAATTGTAAACTGCTTCTCCAGTGTTAAACCTATCCATTACCATCACAAACCATCCGTACAATCTAACATTTAAAAAATATATTAACTGTTCGTATTATTTGTTATATTATAATAATAGATCCATAATTTATTTAATGACGTCTTGAAATACATCCGTTACTAAATCCTGCTAATAATATAAATGTGAAAGTTTGTGAGGATGGATGAATGGATGGATGGATGGATGTTTGATACTCTTTCACGCAAAAACTACTGAACGAATTTCTATGAAATTTGGCATGGTAGTAGATTAGGCTCTGGATTAAAACATAGGCTAGGCATAACACTTTCACAGTGTTCCTCTGGGATACTCTATTTACACGGGCGGAGCCGCGGGCAACAGCTAGTCACAAATAAACTAACGTATTCAGAAACACACATTTGAGAAAGTATCTTGTCTTTGTGTTTGTTGTAAATGACAATTTACAGTAAATGTCGTAATCACATCTGTAACTCTGACTGTAACCTCAGAGGGTGATTCCATAAGGGCGAATATCAGACCAATCGACCTGACTACAGCATTCATATCTAAGATCATAATTAACTCTGTATTACCCAAATTAATAGTATCATTCATTTCGGATTATTATAGTAGCCAAACCATCTCCGTGATAATCTAATTTTCGGCTTGCAATTTTTTAAATACAATACCTTTACAAATAGTTTGTATAAAACTTAACCTATATAAGGTATATATTAAAATAGTAGATTGTTAGCCTAGGGTTGAAAATAATCAATTCCCGAGGTAGTTAGACGCCCGAGCGCAGCGCTTTTGGCTGTTCTGGATCAATATTTGGTGTCAATATTTCGCTTGAACTCATTTTAATATTCAATTCAAATCTTAGCACAAAAGTCCGTCACAGATACATACATAACAGATTTTAGTATCCCGCCATGTGTTGACTTTTTAAATTTTAAATATGGAACTTGCCCTTCGCCGCGTAATTGTCGCGGCACTCGCGGCTTATTCCGCTCAAAGAAGTTTGCGCTAAATTCACACTGGCTGTTTAGAAAGTCATGTCATTTTTTAATAGTTTTTTTTTTACATAAAACTTTACAGCTGACAGTAGTTCTATTTTTGAAGATTTGAAGTTTCCCGACCCTCGGGCCGGAATGAATTTGTATGAGTTTTTCCCTCCCTATGAAAGGAAAGCAGCATCTTCCACCCAATAATCAGATCAAAACAACACTACTTTCCGAGTATGAGAAATGAAAACGTATTTTTTCGCTTCAAAATTTGTATTTTGCGTTGTCGTAAAACATCACTAACATCACAAACAACATTCACGATTCACAATTCACAATTCACAATTCACAAGTACAAAACTTTTGGATTTCTGCAAATAAACTGCAAATGTGATATCAGCAATATCAGTCAGATATGTGATTTCAAGTCTTTTCAAAGTTATTATCGCATGGAAAAGGAACAGATCGAGAGCTTCGCATCAAATTCACATAAATCCAACTAGAGTCTGAGAATGCAAAAATTGTTTGTTTTGTTGAATGCAAAAAAACCAAAGGTCAAATAAGATAGGCGAAAATTAAATAACTATTTGCTACTACGCGAAATTCATTTACACCCTCGGGAACACTGTACTTTTTCGGGATTAAAAATAAATAGCTTATGTTTCGGGAATAAATAGCCTATGTTTTAATCCAGAGCCTAAGCTACTAACATACCAAATTTCATCGAAATCCGTTCAGTAGTGTTTGCGTGAAAGAGTAACAAACACCCATCCATCCATGAATGAATGAATGAAAGAAATTTTCTTTATTGTGCACACAACATAAACAAAATAAAAAATATAAAAGAAAAGAGGTAAAAAAATACAATTTACACAGGTAACACAATGGCGGCCTTATTACTAGGTAGCAATCTCTTCCAGGCAACCTTGGGTAGAGGAAATAATAGAAATAATTTGGCGTGCATGAGCAGTTAAAAAGAACACAATAAAATACAAAAAAAATTATGCATGCGTTTAAACTATATATATATATATATATATATATATAAATTTCTATTATTAAATAAGTACGTACATACATAAATAAATACATAATATATATTACACGATACACAAATAATTTTAATTAAACTTTATAGTCTTAAGACAGAAAATATAAACAATAATAAAAACAAAAAAAAAAAGAATTATTGATTTAGCTGACTACAAATAGTCAAATAATGCATCTTAACCATAGGTTTAAAACCATTAATGTTTTAGCAAGTTTGATATATTTTGGTAACGAATTCCACAGCTTTACCCCAGTAACAGCAAACGAGGAGGCATAATATTTAGTATTATGCATGGGTAATTCTAGTTGAAAATTGGATGCAGATCGTAATTATTTAACAGTAGCTTGTCGAAATATAAAAATATCTTTTAAATATGAGGGTAAACAAGGGTCATGTATAAAACAGAAAACAAGAGAGAGAATACGAGCGTCCCGGCGAAAACGTATAGGCAACCACTTCAGTCTTGATCGAAAATCTGACACATGGTCAAATTTTTTTAGACCGAAGATAAACCTTACCGAGAGATTCTGTAGTCGCTCGAGCTTATTTAGTTGTTCTTCGGTGAGATTGGTAAAACATGCATCTGCATAATCAAGAATTGACAGGAACAGGGGTTCAGCGATTTTAATCTTAGTTGGAATTGGAAGAAGGTAACGAAGGCAACGGAGAACCAAGTTGCAAAAATCTTTTTACTAATTTCTTTAATATGCTGTGACCATGATAATGTGTCGTCAAAATAAACACCCAAATTTTTTACACATTTACTAAAATAAATGTTTACATTATTTAAAAGAACGGGGGGCAAGCTGTTCCAGTCAATCCTCGACACCAGCCCAGGACTTCCAATAGCAATCAACTGTGTTTTAGCAGGATTAATAAAGAGACCATGACGCTTGCTCCAATTACAGATCATTTCCAAGTCTCTGTTAAGGGAGTCAATAGCATTACGTAGATTAATCAAGGAAGATTGAGTATAGACTTGGAAGGAATAATTTTCCATCTTTTTGGTAAAAGATGGCCCCAGACGAGTTTCTTGCCGGCTCTTCTCGCTGGGTTAGTTCTCGAACCGGTGGTAGGCATCACGTAGTATCGACCTTCAAAAAGAGTATTTAAAAATACCAATTTTGAATAAAAAAATTTTGATTTTGATTTTGAAGTCATCAGCATACAAATGAAACAATGTAGTAGTAGATTTAGTAATGGAGTTTATAAAAATCGCAAAGAGAAGTGGGGACAAGACGCTACCCTGAGGGACGCCGGTAGTGATAGAGGTCCAGCATGAAAAACTATCAGCCACTTTAACTCTTTGACGACGACCCACAAGGTAACTGCGGATTAAGCCAATCAGTGGGGCAGATGGGTGATAGACCTTAGCAAACTCAGTAGTACATCATGATCGACAGTGTTAAATGCATTGCTAAAGTCTAACAAGGCTAGAATGGTAATTAGCTTATTGTTCATACCAAGACGAATGTCATCGGTAACCCTAATTAGTGCGGTAGTGGTACTGTGTCCACGACGAAAGCCAGATTGAAATGAGCTAAGAAGGTTATTGTCTATTACGTAGTTGGTAAGCTGGTGACTGATCAGCCGTTCTAAAACTTTAGAGAGAAAAGGTAAAACTGAGGTAGGGCGGAAGTCAGACACCAGCCTAGGCCGCAATGTCTTTGGCAATGGAATTACGTTGGCATCCTTCCATGCACTTGGGAAAACACAGGTATCAATACAATGATTATAGATATGAACAAGTACAGGCGTAATAATGTCAAGAATCGGAATAATCATCTTACGACTTATTCCATCATCACCTACGGCATTCGAGGAGATGGACATGACATGTCTTTTGACATCATCCCTAGTTACTTGGCTAAGAACGAAAGGCATAGAATCGGGTATTGGTGACCTAGAAATGTGATTAAGCGTTTCAGATTTGATATAATGGTTAGAAACGGAAGTAAAATGTTTATTTAACAAATCTTTATTTATTAAACAAGAATTATCATCCGAGCTTTTGCTTACTCCAAGTGTCGTCAAAAACTTCCAGACTACATGGATCACCATTTTCCACAGAAGAGTGGATATAACGACGCTGGGCATCCCTACACATTTTATTATATATTTCTCTCGGTGGACTTCGCAATTAGATTGCTTATATTTCCATATATCCATCCATACATCCACCCATCCATCCAGCCATACAATTTTTCACATTTTCACTTTCACTTTCACTTACTTTATCTTTAAATTAAATCCTGTAAAAAAGTTTGGTAGCCTAGGTACATGAACTTCTTCTGTTGCTACTCAAGTACATATTATACTTACATATGATATTTTTAAATAGTTTTTTTCATAGATAATAATTTTGCATTAAATATTTAAGCAAAAAATTAAAGTTAAAGAATTAAACACCATCGGTCGCCCAGTTATATGGTTGGAAAATTGGGATAGACATTCTACTACGCTCAACAAAAACACATTTGGTCCTAGGGCCTTGTAGTTTTGAGGGTAACATTAATGTTCTAACAATGTGACCCGGACGGCGGACCTCTCTCGCAAATAGAGACTTTTTGTCCACTCTACAACTTCCGAGTTATAGTGTGTGATTATGAAATGGTACAATTTATAGTCCAACTATGTTAGGAAAACTCCTACAAAACTGTGACTATGTATTTTTATTTTACGTTTTATTGAATAAAATAACACTTAACGCAAATTGGGACAATACAAATTAACACATTTTAAGTGATCTATTTTAATGAAACTTAACAAGGATACTTTGATAAATGCACAGAAGAATTTTATAACTGAGTATATATAATTGTATAAATTTATCTCTAGATTTAACCTTACATTTAATTATATTTTATCCGTTTATTTCTGTTATGTAAGTTGGTACCTTACTGTGATTGTTTTCTTTAATGTCGATACTTTGGTACAATGTAATGTAATAGCTCCCCACACTGATTTTAGTGACGGTGGCCGGTTTAATTGAAAACAGGCCAGCTACGCAGGAGTTATTTTATAGTGCCCAAGTGTGTGCGCAGTACACAAGAGCACTCTCTCTTCCTTTACTCTCGTAACCCAGTGGGACGAATAACCGACACGACTGGTGAGATATCAGGCGCAGGTCCGACTTTTTACATGCCCATCCGACGCATGGATCATTTTTCTTGTCAGACAATCAGGTGATCAGCCTGCATTGTCCTAACCAAACTTGGAAACAAGATTTTTTGTTGTTCCAATGCGGGAATCGAACCCACGACCTCCGAGTCGAGAGCCAAGCTCTAAACCACTAGACCACGGAGGCTGTTGTATATAATGTAATGTGAGTGTGATTGTTAAATAAATGGTTATTATTATTGCATCTGATAAGGGAAATTGTTATTTTTATATATAAAATGGATTGCAATTCAAATGTCTCGCTAAAACTCGAGAACGGCTGCACCGATTTGGCTACCTTTGGTCTTGAAATAATCGTGGAAGTTCATGGAATGTTTTAACGGTGGGAAATGTTGAAAAAATTGTGGAGAAAATACAGTAGATGTAGGTTTAGGTTATACGTGTATATGTTGGAGTAGGTTGTAAGTGTATGTATAGTTATTTATTTATTCCAGTTCATAGTAATTGAGACAGAACAACGTCATGTATCGGGATAGAGAGAAAGAGCTAGTTATCTTATAAAGGTTCCAAAATGGTGGACACTTTGTAGAATGATTCTATAAAAATAGCTTTACGAATACAAGACCTTCGGTGTTCTCAAGAGATTGGGCATTGTAAAGCAATTTCTCTTCTGATTGCAATCTAACCAAGATTTGATTTTTAGTGAGATAACTTCGGCATCGTCTGTGTCTAGACTTTTCCTTCAGATCTCATAAGGTATTTTAAGTTATTACCCACTTCATTTGAATGCAAAAAATATTATGATTCGATAAAAATCAAGACAATTAGATAAGTAGTAATATTATAAAATAAAATAATTATTGAAAACAATATTAGTAATCGATTAAGTATTATAAAAACATAATTTTTGTTTTTAATAATTATTAATAGAATCATTATATTAACTAATAATTACATTAATATTAGGTCCTTACATATGAAATTGGCATTTTGTAAAGGAGGAACATAAAGTCGATTTTTTTAAACGTAATATATTTATTTAATCGAAGTATACGAGTATACCATTGCTATCTATGCACTTTTGCCATCTCATAGATAGTTCATTGATTCCTTTACTAAAAAAACCATTCGGACAGGAATCAATAAAATATTTCAAAGTTGTTATATATACTACCTTATTGCTAGTATATCTATCAACTTTAAAATATATAGTAGTAGTTTACGGATTTTAATAAACTATGAAATTAAAATGTAGTAAGTAATATCGGTTATTGTATAAGTTACGTAAAATGTGATACGTTGTATTATCCGTAGGGTAACGTTCATAAACAAATGAAACACGAGGAACGGTAAACAGGCTAAATAACCATATTGAATGTAAATTTGCTCGAATATGCTATTGCTTGTAGCATTACGATTGCAAACGAATCCATATTGAACTCTACCACTGCAGTTTACTCTATCTTGAAATAATTTCGTTAAAATTGTTTATATTAGGTAATTATATTTTCACTTAGTTTACAATATTAATTATGAACAAATGAAATTAAAAAAGCTATGTCGTTCCATCGCTAACAATTTCAAAAATTAAACATAATTATTATAACAATAACAAAATATTATGTGTAGACAATGTTTTTAGGAATTAGGTTCATCAGATGTTTCTCTGCACTGATGCCCGCATAGTTTTGTTTTGAGTTGGTTTATCAAATATTATAAGCAAACAATAAACTTTGTTAGTAAGTTAGTTGTATAAATACTTTTATTAGTAAGGGGGGAAAAGTATAAAATTAACATACAAAATAAAAAATAGGTTAATTTATACCTACTGTAGAGTTGTATAAAACAAAAACAAAGTATAAATATCCTTGCTTCAGACAGCTTATTTTGAGTCCAATTCCAGCTTGAGGATAAGTTTATTAACACTTGTGTTAATTTATGACCGAAGGGGTTTAGGTTGAGCGTTCTCAGAACGATGTTTTCCCTCCATTGTGATTTTGGATGTCTCATTTGTATAAATCTCAGCTTTTCTTGCGAAAGCGTTTTTATCACCGCTCTCAAGAATATAATTGTACTTGTAAATTTTGCTAGCCAAACCAAGTGAAAAATAGGTAGGTAAATGCTTTATAGTAATTAAGAATGTAATGTTCATATTGTGATAGTATACTTTCATTTACTACTCTTATGCTGAGGCCATACGAAAGTAAAATGGTGTATTACGTTATGTTTTTAATGTTAAAGTAATAGACGTTTAAACTATAGGCGAGGCATGTCGACGCAAAAACTGTCCCCACTTAAATAACCCCACTTTTGGGGGTTGGGGGTTTGGGGCCATTTTGACATTTGAGGTATGGTGAAATCAAGATGGCGTAACTTTTTCTTGTATGAAGATTTGTTCTGTCAAATGTACGTCATAGCCTATTTTTTAGTTTTGAAATCTTTGATTAAAGTAGTCATGACTCGCAACATTTAAAAATTATTTATATATTTAATAAAAAAAAATTAAATACGAATTTATTTATTAATAAAACTTGTCGAACGTTAATATAATGTTTGTGGGATAAAACTAAGGATGCGCTCAAAGATAAAATTTTGGAAAGAAATGCATGACATAAATGTATTTCTCGAGCCGAACATTAAGGAGATGGACCAGAAAATTAAAGACGTAATCAGTACAATGTACATATTGATGTAACATACAGTAAGAACAAACTGAACCACCGAGATCGTCACGGTGGACAAACGATCGCCGTCACGTCAACTCGGCCTCGGCCTCAATCTCGGCCTGAAATATTCTCGTTCTCGGTGACGTTCCGTTGACGGTGGGGGTGGACAAACAGCGTATGAGTACGTAGGGTAATTCCATGATACATGCCCCAGTGAGATAGGTGCCGTGATTTTACGTACGCTGTTTTACAAGTATTTTAGACCAAAATATACTATGTCGTATCGTGCTTTATTTCTCCATCATACATTTATTATTTTGGTAAGAATATCTTTTTTTCCAGCTGTAAATTTATTTGTTTTTCTTTTTTTTTTTAATCATACACTGCCTTATATATTATGGTAAGATGGGTTTTATGAATATTTAATTTTTTATTAAAAAGGGCACGTATCCCATAGTGAAAGGATAGTTAAGTTAACCCGTTTTTTATGGCCATAGTTGCAGGTTTAAAGGTATTGGAGAGGAGTTAAAAAATAAACCTTAAAAATACAGTTCTGACAGTGAAACAGAAAAGAAGGGTTACGAGAACAACTAAAAGAAAAGCTACTAAAGGAACATTGATCAAAAAAGGTAGGAAAAAATAAAGAAGCATTCAGATATTAACTATTGCGTAGAAAGTTTCCGAAAATTATGTAAGTTGGCATAAAATTAATAAGGACTGATCAAGTAATATAGCCTTGTGTGAAAATTATTTTTATAATGAGTTTGTTGTCCCCTAGTAGGCAAAGGCATCCATCTTTTATAGTAATTTTACGACGAGTCTTCTATATTTTCGAGAGATCAAAAAAAAAATAATACAAATTACTTAGATCACGTATACAATTTGTTTTTGAGCGTGTTTGTGCTCAAGCCGGGGGTCGCGGGATCGAATCCCGCCGAAGGAACAATGAGTTTGTTGCCCCCCAGTAGGCATAAGCATCCATCTTTTATAGTAATTTTACGACGAGTCTTCTATATTTTCGAGAGATCAAAAAACTGATTATGCAAATTACTTAGATCACGTATACAATTTGTTTTTGAGCTTGTTGGTGCTCAAGCCGGGGGTCGCGGGATCGAATCCCGCCGAAGGAACAAAAAGTTTCTCCGTGTTCCTGGGTCATGGATGTGTATTAAATAAGTGTATAATATAATCAAAATCTTAAGTATATGACGTATAGGTATAAAAAGTATTAAATATATTTCCGTTGTCTGGTACCCGTAACACAAGTTCTTCGAGAACTTACTACGGGACCATATTGACGTGGTGTGAAGCGTCCACAGATATTATATTATTATATAATACACTCAAACAATTAGGGTACCATGATCAATTAAAGATCAAAGTTTTTAAATATAAGGGATTTATTTGCAAAAAATATTTATTTATTTATTAAGTTACAAAGTTATTATTTCAAAAAGTGCTACACTACATACCCTACATATTGCTACAACTCTGTTAGTAAGTGTTAAGATATTGTAATATATCCATGTATAGCATTTACGCAAGCTGGCTTCGTAGCGCGTGCATTTAATGTTTCGTTAAGGGGAAAATATTGGTATACTGCAATGAGTTTCAAAGTAATTGAAATTCAATATTTATTCATCTGTATTATTTGTATTTATATAAAATGTTATCTATTCTAAAATATTTTATTTGAAGTTTGATCTATGAAGATAATATAATTAAATAATATAAAAAAAAAACTCTGAATTAAGGTAGCAAATGACAATATATACGGATTATAATCTTTATATTATACTTTAAACGACACAGTTTTGTATAATTATTTTAGGTTTCTCGAAAACGGCTTCATATGTTTCCATGTAATTTAGTATGCGAGGGTTTTGAAGAAAAATCGACCTAGCTAGGTTTTATCTCTGAGCAACCGCACATTTACAAGTTATTATGTTTTTCTCTCGTCCTACAACAGCTATACTTCAATTAGATAGTGGAATGGTTATTTGTGCTTTGTTCACAACTTTGGGCTCGGGTTCGAAACTCGGTCAGAAGTATTATATTTTTGTGATACTTTTTGTTATTTTAAATCTACTAGAGCTCCGAGCAAACCTCCGAGCAAACGGCGAGGCCACCACGCCTCTCCCCCTGCGATCCCTCCACGGCCGCAGAAGATAGGGAGTACGGCGCACCGTAATATCGGCACTCCTCTTCTTCTGCGGTCCCACCTCCAGGCGCGGCCGCGGCGGACGTTCTCCAGTCCGCCGGGAGCGCCCCTCCTGGTTGCCTCTTCGCTTCACCGTGGGTCCTCATCCACGGTTACTAAGCCCCACCGCCACGACAAGGCGGGCAACCGTCGGGGGGAAGTATAAGGGGCCCTGAGCTAATACTACTTAGGGGCCCACCTAATTACTCAAAGTATAGGAAAACAATACAATACAAAAAAACAGTAAAATACTTACGATCTGTTTAATTTACTAAAATTATGTTTTAATTCGCAACATCGTCTATTTTTTACTTTGACTTGACTTAGTCCTTGAAGCAAAAAAAGCCATATGGTAGACCTGAATGGAGATACGGAGCTTATTAAATTTAGAACTCTATTTTGTTTCCCCCAGTAATAATAGCACTTTCTATAATGATCCTCCATTTTTTCACTGTAGTTCATTGCAGCGTAGTTTTATTATTATAGTAAGACAGAAACATCTATCAAAATGCGAAACTATTATATTAACACGTTAAGCAAAAACTTTCAGTACAGTTTTACGAGAATTGTGCTACTGGAGGAGTATAAAATTTTGGGGGTAGATTAAAGTTTATGTGGAGGAAGGTGTGCAAAAAGATAATATATTTTTATTGACACCTAGAACTACATAAAAATAATAAAATAACATCACACACCACCTTAAGTTATTAATACACACTACCGTGAGTTTGATGGATACAATTTTGTTACACGTTGACGTTGTCAGCCTAACACAACATTTTTTTTTTCTATCTGAAATGTAAAAAAACTGTTATAAAACTTTACAAAACAAAAAGGTTTAAATAATTCACTGTTTATTCCCTGATAGCGATACTTTGGAAGTTTCGATTCATGTTACTTTTCTAGGAGTTAGCACGGCTTCGCTTTACGGTTCACTGACTTTTGATTTCATACGAATTGCAAATTTTTCATGTTTTTTTTCGAGGAAAATTTTGCAATTTGTGCTGGCGAAATGGGAAAGTACCGGGAGACTGGTGCAAAGCCGTAATCGTGCCATTATTTAAGGGAAAAGGGTCACGGCAGGAATGCATGAATTACCGCGGTATAAGTCTTCTCAGCGTCTTCGGGAAATTGTATGCGAAAGTATTGATTGAAAGGGTTGTGAATGAAACAGACGAAAAAGTATGGGATGCACAAGCGGGATTTAGAAAGGGAATGGGATGTACGGATCAGGTCTTTTCATTGCGATGCATAGCCGAAAAGTATTTGGCTAAAAACAAGAAGGTCTATTGCACGTTCGTGGATCTTGAAAAGGCCTATGATAAAGTGGTGAGGAATAAATTGTGGTCAGCATTGTCCGTGAACGGGGTGAGCAGTATCCTCATACGAGCATTGCAATCTCTTTATAGGGATTCTAGTGCTTGTGTAAAGATAAATGGGGCATACACTGAATGGTTTAATATCGAAAATGGTGTTACACAGGGATGTGTAGCGTCACCGTGGCTGTTCAATCTGTTCATGAACAATTGCTTGACAGATTTAAAAGAGAATGAAAGTGGGTTGAGAATGAATGAACTACTCGTCAAATGTTTTCTCTATGCTGATGACCAAGTATTACTTGCGTCTTCGGCCGAGGAGTTGCAGGAGATGGTAACTGCTTTGAGTGGAGCTTTTGTTAGAAAGGGAAAGAAGATGAATGTAAAGAAGACGAAAGTGACGGTATTTGAAAGAGATGAGGCAGTGACAGACTGCAATATCGTGATTGGAGACGAACAAATTGAACAGGTAATTGAGTTTGTGTATCTAGGATCAAAGTTTACAAGAGATGGAAAGTGTGAGAGTGATATTGAAAGAAGAGTGAATGCAGGAAACAGGGTGAATGGAGCTTTGCACTCCTTTATGAACAGTCGGAAGGTGTCTAACAAGGCTCGTTTGGCTGTGCATGAGGGGGTGTTGGTTCCGAGACTCATGTACGGAAGTGAAAGTTGGGTATGGCAGAAGAAACATGAAAGCAGAATAAATGCAGTTGAGATGAGAGCGTTAAGAAGTATGATAGGAGTTAAACTGAGTGAAAGAATAAGAAATAGTGAGATAAGGAAACTTTGTGGTCTGAAAGAAGATGTAGTGACAAAAATTGAGAAAGGTATGCTGAGATGATTTGGCCATGTCGAGAGAATGAATGAAGAACGATTGACGAAAACAGTGTATAAGGCGACTGTGAATGGAAGTGTTGGAAGGGGTAGACCTAGGAGGACGTTTCGAGACCAAATCGGGGATGTCTTGAAAAATGGCCAGGTCAAGAGTACCCTAAACCGAAGAGCATGTATGAAGGAATTAATGAAAGTGGACGAAGCGAAAGAAGTATGTAAGGATCGTAGCAAGTTGAAAGAAGTGGTCTCTGCCTACCCCTACGGGAAAGAGGCGTGATTTATATGTGTGTAATATGTAATGTAAAAATTTTGTTTGTTTCTAGAACAAATTTAATAGATCAAAGGCTTCGGATTGTGTATAGTTTGGTAATTGATTTATTTCCTAATTCTTTAGCAGGCACAAAACGTTACAGTGAATAAACATCTTTTTAACAACTTTTGAAGTGGAAGTTTTTTAAACAGTAAATATTACTAACATTTAGTCAGTCATTTAGTCAATCTATCGTCCGGCTATGGTACAGACAAATTATAACTTACATTTGACTGATTGATACATTAATTAATCTGTGGTAATGGTACCAAATTAGACCCACTTTTGAAGTAATAAACAAAATAAAATGGTTTATATAACCACCAAATTGTCAAGCAGTGAGTGAGCTGATGATAATGAATAGCTAAGAACACCCTCGATCACGTCAGCTTTAAAACAAAAAAAAACACATCTATATCGGACCTTTCGTTTAGGAGCTACGATGCTACGGATAGACACACAGGCAGACAGATAGACACATACATTTTTGCGTCGGGGGTTTAAAATAACCTGCAACAATTGTCTGTAAAATTTCCTTGAAATAACGGATCTATTCATCAAACTAAATAACGCTTCAAAGCCTTAACGCAAGGGTTGGGGAATAAGGACCCTAAAGTAACGTTTAATCTAAAATATATTATTTTAACCTGGAGCTAGTTCATAAATTGAGTTGTCATGGCACAATGCCCCGGACGCTGGATGCTATAATAATCTGTCATATTGCCCGGACAGAGTGAAGAATAGCAGTCATTGTTGTAAAATTGATAGGACTTAGGACTTGTTGATAAACAACATTCCAGAAGATATCGGTAAAGTAATATCATACATTGTAAAGTTATATTATGAGAAATGAAAAACATTTAACTGTATTGGAAAGACAATTTTTAGATTGCCTGTTTCTAGTACAATTAAACTTCAGAATGGGGGTGAAATATAAAAAAGGCTTATTCATTGAGTCTCCGTTAATCAAACAATAATGCTAACCCTAACTAGAGATATACAGCGTAGACAATATGCTAGATTGGAGATCAAATCGCGAGTAAGGATTAGGGATGTCCGGATAAACGTTCGCTGGTTAAGCAAACAATCCTTTAGACGAGAGTAAGGTTAATGGAAAAATACAGTAAGAGCAAGGATACAATAAATGCCCCCGGGTCTTCACACAATAGCTGTGTTTGGGTATTGTAAACATTTCAATTCACTCAATTAGCTTCAACGAGCAACGAACCATCCTTGTTAGCTCTATTGAACTATTTACGTGGTAACTTGAGCCATTTTATCACACTTACTTTAAAGCTACCTTAGCTTTATATTAAATTCCATAAATTATATTATAAGCATATTAGTTTTCATTTGAGTATTGCATAATTATTAAATAGGCTAGGCACATTATGTGTGCCGTCGTCTCTCAGTTACACACTTTTGCATATAGCATGTGTGAATAATGACTGAAAACATACAGGTAGAAGAACTGAACTGAATTGCGCTGAAATTAAACACGTAGTCGGTCAAATCCCAATCAGTTTCTGAACCCATCTTCACGCTGTCTGAACAAACACCAGCTCATTATCATACACTCCAACTATAGGTGTAACGTATAAGCCGTGTAGATCCTTCTTGGGCCGCCATTAATCAGGTTTATCAAGCTCGTGCTGCACAGATCTCCCACGATCAATCTTAATAATGTATAGGGGTTCCTTACGAGAATCTTTTTTACCACTCGATTGTTACACTAATTTGTAGAATTGGATGTTTTGGATTGGATGATTGGCGAGTTTGGGAATTGAATATTATTCTAAAGTTACTTTAGCCCGCGATTGCGTATTCATTGTTTCAGTTATTATATAAGTTTTAATTATTAGCTCAATATACTCGTATGTACCTAATACAGCATGATATTTTAGATTTATCTCGGCTTCTAGGCAAAATGTAGATGAACAAAAAAATGTGGAAAATATTCTTTGCGTCTATAATGATATCTATGTAATATTAGACTGTCGTTTCCTCATTAACCTAATATCATTGTACAATTTAAAGTATCAGGTTGTTATGCTTAAACTAATAATATTTATGTATTTCACATTTATTTTTCACCTCTCAAATTGCAATAAAGATATTCATATGAAATTATAATATGGTAGATGTTCCCGCAACTTCATGCACTCAAAAATAAATTTCGCGGTAACCGAACATTTTTCAGCAATAAAAAGTAGCCTTTTCCTTCGCTGAGGTCTATTTTATATTCGTAACAAATATCATCAGAATCGGCACAGTCATTTCGGAACCTCTTCAATGCAAATAAACAAACAAATCTTTCTTCTTTATAATATTAGTATAGAATACAGAGTACACGTGTAGGAAGTAGATCATTTTGGATCTTATTAAAAATAACAACGGAGTAATATTAAAGGATCAAGGTAAACCGTAACTGACATAACTAGTAACTATTCCCACTAGTGAACCGCACGTGCAAAATGTATGACGGAGTACGAAAAAGGTGTGTATGAATATTAAGAGCCCGCCATATTTCATGTGTGTAGAATATCTTGGAAAAAGTATTCAAATGAAGTATATTTTACAAAATAAATCTACTTTTATGATGTTTTTCTAGTGGTTATATTAAAGAGGTTGCCATTTAAAACCATAATATAAAAACACTTTGTTAAATGTAATACAATTTCTGTTTCTCTTTCTGAAAACTATGAAATGCCTATTATCTTTAAAATTATACTACGATAAGAAATAACTTAGACCCGTCCATATTTTCACCCGATTTATTGTTAGGATCATCAAGTACATTTTAAAATGCCTATTTTAACTTTCTGTTTAAGTGTCATAATAAATTTTAAGCATTTAGATTCACAATCGCCTAATTTATATCGAGCGACAGATAAAACATGCAGTTAATCTATCTGAAAGATTGTGACGCAGGCCCTTATCAATCAAGAGACGTGCTAATTTTTGGGAGCCTAAAATCATAGTGGGATAAATCCATTTATAGAATGTCTCAAGACACCTGTCGCTCTCTTCGTACAGAACACTAATTGCCACTCACCATGCCTCACATAAGCTGAGTGATGGCTGTAAAGTTAAGTCACTCGTTCTAATAGGATAATTTATTTAATAGCATAAAGAAAGAATTTAAGATAAATTTTGTCTGATGAAATCGAGTTACACAAAAAAGTTAGCAAACGCTTTTGAATTAATGATAGTTTTTACAAATTCATTATTTAAATTAAGAAGCTTGTTGAATTAATGTACTTACCTAATTAAAAAGAGCATAGTCATAGCCGTCTACACTGTATCTAGTTTTACCTGACTACATCGTAGCCAAAAATAAGGGTAATCATTTTGGCAGTCTATGTATGTATGTTTGTTCCACCGTAGTGCCTAAACTACTGGTTAGGCCTAAACCTACCTAAACTACTTACCGATTTTAATAAATGGTGTACCAATAGTTTTGTAATAATAATTCGGGTAACATAGGCTTTTTAATTTACGTAGTCGGGTTAAAGTTTTTATAAAAAAATAAAGTTATATATACAGGCTGTTTGTTTCACAAAAATAGATATTCAAGGAGCGTAATCAGTGTTCGATTCTCGTTCCAAAAATATATATAACATCCAAAGTAATAACACACAGGACTTCTTGCACTCATTGCATAACATCCAAATACTTAAATTCTATTCATCACCGCGCGCCCGTACTACTCGTCAAGTGCGTGATCTTGAAGCCGACGCCTAGTACGGCAGTGTGATGGTGTCCAAGCGAAGTGCGAGTTGTCAGGGAATATTGATCATGTTTTTTTTTCTGTAAATAACGAACATTTATAGTTATGCGAACTGCCATTACATATGTAATATTGTGACCTAATGTTGGATTAAATATTACATTCGGATAACCAAACATTCTGTATAATTGTTTTCTTTTTATTAATTTTCAGTGAGACCATGTTCTAATGGTTTTTCACAGTTGTCATTCTTTATACATCGTCTGTCAATTTCTATAGAAAAACGAAGATTGTCAGAACCATTAGTAAATTGGTTTGCAAAAAAATATGTACACCAAAGCAAATTACCAATTTTCGTCCTGCTGTTACTTTTTTATGATAGTTATGGGTCCTCTCTCTCTTGTTTTTGTAAATTGTTATAAAATAAATTTTTTTGTTTACATGTATTGTATGATATTTTTTTTAAATAACATTTTTGGCTTATCGCTAAGATAAGCCAAGCGACGCGCAAGGGCACTACCAGACCACCTTTTCTCGAAGTGTTTCGTCGATTTTTTGAACCCTTCATGACTTGGGTTTGGATTATACCAGATAAATTAAATTTTGAGGATATGTTCTCAGTAGCGGACTTATTAAACATGTAAAGTTTTGATTGCATAGGTCTTATACTTTCGATTTAATTGATATCTAAAAACCCCTCAATTCGTCACTGACTCACTGATGATCGACAAAATTATACTTTTACTTTGTACTTACGAATGTCCTAGAAAGCTCAAATTTGGTACGTAAGATTATATTAGTACACAACTAACATAATAATTGTCAAAATTGGAACTTTCCTTCTCCAACCCCTTAAACTAGGGGATGAAAGTTAAGTCTCTTTAAAAGCGCCATCTATCGCGTATATTATGAACTATGTAAGTTATGTCGTCGTTTGTCGCTTGGATTGGAAGCTAATTGATGTAAAAAGAAATAATTATTTCCCGAGTATAGGTAACGTATAAGTAACGGGAAATTAAACATTTAATGAAACTAAAAAATAATATTATAATTAATTATCAAAAAGTCATTAATTAGTTGAAGTAAATAATAATGTCAAAAAAGAACATGTTATAATATAAGGCCATAAAACAGTTATAAACTTTTTAGTTTTTAGGCTTTGTAAATAAAAAAGGGATTTATATAAACAACTTAATCCGCTTAGCTTTTAGAGAAAAATAACATCTAAAGGTACTTAGCTAATAAATATTATCAATGATGTGTATTCAAGTAGTGCTTAATGCTACCGACAGATTTTGGACGCTGTATCACGCTTACGCTTGCCTTCAATAGATTACTTATGAAATCATAGATTCTATAAATATATCATGTTTTTCACCAAAAGATTCGGACAATATTAATAAGTACTTAAGAGACCGAGCTTCTTTGGTGTTATATTAATATTAGTACGGATAAAAAGTATTAAATATATTTCTTATTTTTATGAAATGAACCAGGGAACGAGCAGACGGATCGCGTGATGCTAAGTGATTACTGCCGCCTATGGACACTCGCAACATCAGAGAAATTACACTTGTAACTCCTCTGGTGTTGCGACTTGCGTTCCAAGTCCTTAAAATCCCCAACACTCCATGGGCCTCCGGTAACTTTACTCACTCGGCGAAATACAACGCAAGTGTTATTTTTAGGCTGGTTTTCTGTGAGGCCGTGGTATTTACCCGGTCGAGCCGACCCAAAGTCGAAGCGTGGCTCAATTTTTTAAATGTGGGAACATTTAAATATAAAAAAATCGTCTGACCGGGATTCAAACCCTCGACCAATTTACCAACAACGCGAAGTCTGATGCTTAGTAGCTGAAATACTGGAAGCCGTTTCCAAGATTCTCAATATTATAATACTGTATACTACATATTTACAAGATTTGCTCATTTAAAGTAAAAGATAATAAAAAATTGTATTGTTAAGAAATACGTTGTATATGATAGGTAGTGACATTCTTGTTTCAATGTAATTAATGTGAATGAAAATACCGTTGAATATTTTTGTTTTGTTCATTGTGAAAAGAGGGGGCAATCGTGAAACAAGCAGCTGGGTCACCTGATGAAAAGCGACTACTGTTCCCATGAATACACGCTACACCATAGGAGTTGTAAGTGCGTTGCCGGCCTTTAGTGTACTAGTACCTCATACTTCTTTTCTACGTCACATCACCGCGATAGATGGCGCTTTGATGATATAATTCCAGTTTAGTTAATGTAGCCGATAGATATCAATTCTCTATATATTATGTCCTGCTGAATCGCACCTGTATGACCAAATTTTACTTAACAGATCAAATAATTTATTGGGTCATTTACGTTCTCCTGTGGGCAGGATTATGTAGCACTCTCTACAGTGACTAATTTGCAAGGTGTTCACCATATAAATATTGACTCTAGTAGTATTAAAGCACAATAGTCGGATATAGTCGAAGAGCCAAGAATCGCCCTGATCTGTCACTTATTATAAATAGCAAGCCAACAAAAAAAAGGCAAAAATAAGAAAGTGGGCAGTAAAAAGGCGCCTCTATAGTGCAAGAAATAAACCCTAAATATAGAAAGAAAATAAAAATACTATCACAACAACTTACAAAAAGAAGTTAAATCCCACCAAAAACATTTTCATGTAAAGTGATGCCAAGATCGCACTGTTTGGTTTTACATGAGATCAGATAACTTTTTGACAGTGCGATCTTGGCATCACTTTACATCCTTTTTACTAAAAGGTGGCACCCGCGCGAGTTTCTTACGGCAGTTCTTCTCGCCAGGTTTGGGTTCCGAACTGGTGGTAATTGTAATCCTTTTTTTTCTTTGTTTCTTTGTTTCAGAAAACAAAACCTTGTTTTTTATTCTGAATAAAATGTTTTTTTTTCTTGCTTAGATTATAACCAGCACTAATCCGAGTACTTTAGCGTGCCCGGATTTTGTTTGATAAAATCCTACTACTATTATAAGTGTGATAGTTTGTGAGGATGGATGGATGTATGTTTGTTACTCTTTCACGTAAAAACTACTGAACCGATTTTGATGAAATTTGGTATGTTAGTAGTTTAAGCTCTGGATTAACACCTAAGCTACTTTTTAGTCCGAAAAAGAACAGTGCTCCTGTGGGATAATGTATTTACGCGGGCGGAGCCGCGGGAAAAAGCTAGTCTACACTATACCTTTACGCTCTTGACTAGATAATATATTTTCTTGTAAAAGCTCAGTCTCCGAATTACGTAGACCATTATGTATCGTGTTAATGTGCGGAGTGCGGACATTCGAAACGAGACAGAATTGACGGCACCCACAGCTTCGACTTTGTCCTAATTGTGGCCGGGATCGATACTTACTTAATCTCGTACTTTACCGACTCCACTAACTAGTGGAGTAACAATGTCCTTTGTTTTTAGAGTAGCATTATTTTGTCCTGATCGTAGTTGTTGTTTTAGACAAGTAGGTTAATGTAATCGCATTTAAATACGGATGTAAGAACAAACAGTTGTTGGGATGACTATAAATACTTCCTACGTTAAGTTTGAGAGGAGGAGGAGGAGGATGAATGGATGTTTGTCATCTTTCACGCAAATACTACTGAATATACTCGTATTTTGATGAAATTTGGCAAAGTAATAGACAATAGTATAGACTCTGGATTAAAACATATGCTACAGTTTATTCCGAAAAAGTACAGTGTTCCCGTGGGATGCTGTATTTACGCGGGCAGAGCCGCGGGCAAATCTAGTATATTATAAAATAATTGGCAACCGGTTGAACATCCAGACCTTCTCGTAACTGTTTAATAATAAAATTTTAAACAGTTCTGTCAGTTGGGCTAATATGGTAAAATTATGTATTTTGTTAAAGGATTGTGAAATATTGTATCGAAGTAAAATAAGGTTCTGAACAAGTCTATTTGTAGTTTACTCAATTTTTTGTTGTTCCTGTTTCTTTAAAGAAAATTTAAAGAACTTCTTTAATTAATTTTGTATTCCTCATGAAAATTAAATAAAGTTCATCAAATATTAGTTTAAGTTAACACTCGGTGCAAATAAAGTGTTAAACATGAATCGTAAAAGGCTTTAAATTTAAATAGTTGTGAATACAAAGGCGTAATGAAAGTCTTTAGTCCAAACGGTTTTAGTTTACCGTCACCTTATTAAACGGATCGGGCGCAAAAACTGCACTAAAAGTCACTCGGAAAATCCGCTCCATTTCGCATTCCATTCCGTCTGACCCCGTTTATTTGCACCAAACTACATAATTATAGAATATTCTGGATTTATTAAAATGAATGGTACAGTCAACAAAAACTGTATGGTAAGGATAAAAGGTTTATTCAATAAAATACTAAGAGGTCAGGTCAATTTATTTATGTCGATTATATTATTATTGAAATACCGATTGCCAATGGCGCTTTTCGCCTCATTTATATTTACATACCATCTCTCCTGGTCACTAATCGTATCGCAAAATTATAATCTCATGATTATAATTTTGCGATACGATTAGTGACCAGGTTAGTTATTTTCTACTCATGTAGAAAATAACTAATCACGAGTGATATCTTCTTTTGACGATCTGTGTTCCACAAAATACTTTATAAAACACGGCTGATAATAATGATCTGAATGAATGAATGAATCTGCACTTAGCTGGGCTTCGTGATTGACTAGTCAGCCGTTAACCTGAGCTAAAGCAAAATTTCAATAAATCCAATTAAAAATCTGGATACCAAGTGGCAGCTGTGAAAAAGGTAAAGGTCAAGCTATTTCTGAAAATTATATACTATCAGTACACACACTATCAGATTAATTATTCTATTAGATCATATAATATCGAATAGAATACTTAATCTTATAGAATTAAAATTGTGTGCTGATAGTACACAATTTTCAGAAAGAACTTGGCCGTTACCTATTTCACAGCTCCCACTAGATATCCATAAGTTTTTAATCTGACTTTATTTAACACAATATAATTATTCGATTGAAGGTCAAATAATACGAGTATATTAAATATTTTGTTACCAAAAAAATATAATATATGTTTTTCTTAGTATTAGTATTGTAGGATTTGTCTACGTGTTCTTTCATGTGTCGCAAAAATTTTCAACCACAGTCGCAACGATATAGACACCAAAGCTCGAATTAACGGCTGATGAGTGATTTCGCTAATTAAAATTAACACGTTCAACGCTTGTGGAGTATTTTACGAAAATGTTATAATTTGACTAGTGCCAGTTGATAAGTTTAATTTTTGTTTGATATATTACATGATGTTACCAGTAGGTACTTAATTAAAGCGGACAATTTATGTTTCAGCTTTCTTTACATTGCAAAATGTATTGAATTCAAACAATTTTTAAAACAAAGCCAAATAAAATATTATCTGAAAGCCAATTTCTGTAGCGTTGCGTTATGCGTAGTGCTTCTATAGTTTATATTTCATTCTATTACGTAGTTTTATGGTGAGAAATGTTTTCTGCTTGAATGTGCGAAAATGTAAAATAAATATATCTAACATATTCTGTATGAAACTTAAACATTAGTATTCTTTTTACAAAACGAATAATATAAAATTTTATACGTGTGAGATAGAAGAATGTACGAAGTGCTATAAATCAACATTGACAGGTGGCTCCCAAAGTGTGGGGATCGGGGAAGGTACACGGCCAGTGAACCGCAATTTAATTCCCTCCAACTGGGAATAATAATCACCCAAAAAGTTCTTATGAAACCTTTTTTTGCTGCGTGAGATCTTAGCTTGTAGGTATTCCATATGACGATGGTATAGAAGACCATAAATTTGATTAATGGAAAGTTTTGTAGTTAAAATAAAAGTTAGGCAATAACAATAATATTGTGTCGCCGCAATGATATTATAATTGAAATAACTGTAATAAAACAATAAGTATCTAAAAGTACAAAAAATGTTGTATGTTACAGAATTTTATATGTATGTGAATTTTCATAATTGTGTGCTTCAAAAGAGAATTGTTTTAGTTAATATAATACTAATCCCAAAGTTTTTACAAAAGAGCAAATAAGTCAAATTAAAAATTGTTCAACAACTCTCTTATTTAATAAAATTCAATTCAAGGGAAATAAAAGTTGGCATTTTAAATCGAATTCGTTTTTTAAGCCCAACTTGGCAACAATGGAATAAGTTCTCAAAAGCTTTTAATGAGGGTTTTTAAATTCGAGACATCTGACAGCTTTTTGACACGACAAGGACCGTCGGGCTCCCAAGCGCCACCTGGTGGTAGAAAACAATTGAAAATTCTTATTCACCGTTTTTGACACCAGTTACGCCACCAGATGACGCTTTGTGTGCATTGGGTGTGCCCCCTAGCGGCAGAAAAAATATCAAACACCCTCATTGAGCTTAATATTTTGTTTGTGTTCAGTCTACTACAGATATATTTTTACATATTTAATTCAACGTTAAAGTTTCTAATTCACGTAGGTAGTCGAAAGTGAAACGAAGAGAGGTCGGGGCTTAACAAGGTATAAAATAATTTATGTATATGTGAATTATGAATTTTTACTCAGATGAACGGTGACAAATATTATGTAACTAGCCTTTTCCCGCCGCTTCGCCCGCGTAAATATAGTATTCTACGGGAACCCTGTACTTTTTCGGGATAAAAAGTTTTTGCGTGAAAGAGTAACAAACATCCATCCATCCTCACAAACTTTCACATTTATAATATTAGTAGGATGATCATTATAGTTAACTAGCTTTTGCACGCGGCCGCGTGGAATAGTGTTCTTGGAGATGATACTAGAAGTATCATCTCATCTGCAGCAAATAACTCTACTCACTGCAATATACTTCTATACAATATTGAAATTTTTTTTTAAGGTTACGCACCCAATGGGTAAAAACGGTACCCTATCACCTCGACTCGACTGCGAGACCGCTTGAATATATTATATATATTAAAAGGAAGAGAATAAAAATAATAATAATAATTTGACATTCTAACAAAACTGATCAACTACCTCCATGGACAATTCTTAATTACTGCAGTAGAAAATATTCGTGAGCCTCATACAGTATACGTCTAGCGTTTTCGATAGCGTGATGCAGAAGCGCGAACCCCCCGGCCGCAAGTCGCAACAGCAATATCCCTGCATTTTAAATCTGAAATATCTTCGAAAATATTCATTTAAATTACATGCCATATTGATATATATTAAATACACAATGTATTTAAGGTGCTTGATTGGATAATTGCTTAAAATCGCTTCGTAAATAAGCCATTATTTCTCGTAAAAAGTAAAGGATAAAAAATGGTTATTGTGGGTTATCCCTAAGAATTAGTTATATACCATCGCGAAATTTTTTGTAGACCTTTTTAAGATGTACAATACTGTAGTACATTATTTTGATCTATCTCGTATGGTTCAGCCGGCGTTTTCAATGTAAGCGCAAAAAATGTGTTTATTTAGGACATTAGAAACCTCTTAAATTATCAGTGTTTCTCTACTATATTATGCATGTTATATACATATAAACCTTCCTCTTGAATTACTTTATCTAATAAAAAAACCGCATTAATATCCTTTGTGCAGTTTTAATGATCTAAGTATACATATGGACAGACAGAAAAAGCGACTTTGTTTTATACTATGTAGTAATAATAATATTATTAGTAGGTACTTAGTACAATGATGAATTCGTGTATAATAATTTTAGTACCTGAGTAACTAGAGTTCTGATAAATTTAAAAAAAAATGTCACAAAAATATTTATCCGACCAGGATTCGAACCCACCAAATTTTCGTGCAAAGCAAAAATTATACATACTCATACCAAACTGCCAATAGTACTGACATATTATAATAGAGTCGAAATTATTGACACAATATTTCTTTCGACGAAAGAAAAACATATATTGTTTAGAAATGCGCAGTTTCCCAGAGATAAGACCTAGCTAGATCGATTTTTCTCCCGCAAAACTCCTGGCATACTAAATTTCGTGGTAATACTTGCAGCCGTTTTCGATAAATTGATTTTATATATACAAGATTGTCTCGTTTAAAGTATAATATTCGTAGGACTTCTATCATAAAAAGCAAAGATAACTGTACACCTATGAAAAATTGTGACACGAGGAAGTCGTTTCCGCGCGCTCGCTGATCGCCTCCTATATCCGTCCCTCAGGGGCACTAAAGTGGAAGCTTGTTGACAAAATTTCATATTCACGTCTGGTTTGAACGTCATTCATCATGTGCCGCGGGAGTGCCGATCACGTGTCAGATTCTTGTGCGATACTAGTACTACATACAATATTTAACTGGACGAGTAGAGACTAGAAGTTATCTGACCAGTGGGTAGATTCCTATTTTGTAACTAACACACAAATACGGATGTAGCATTATGTTTGTTGACTGATTTATTTTATTGCATTTAGCTAGGGAGCTGGTGAGAATTTAAATGAAATGAAAATGTACTTTATTGTTCACAATTAGCAGTTACACAAAAACATAAATATTAACAATATTATATACCCAATAGTACACAAAGGCGTAGTACATTATTAATAAACAGCAATTTCTTCCAGCGGGCTTAGTATGGCGATTGGAAGAAATAATTTTAAAAAAGAAATATTCTATCCAAAACAGTTTGTTGCAAAATAGTTCTTAATCCATGGTAACAAAGTCGTCAATAGAAGTCAACATTCCTAAATAGCTATATTTTTAAAAAGGCTGCCGGAAAATATTCTGTCAAAAATGATCAAATTTTTAAATAAATGACTGAACGTAAAGAAACTATTTGTCTTGGACCGCCGTGATGTGGACTATTTGATATTAAATAAGAAAATGTTTCCATGTTAGCTGTCAATAGAGGCCATTTTATGAGCTCATGCTCGGGAAGAAAATATATGTTGTTTCTCATAGCGACGATGTATTGACCTTGCTGCCGTACAATAAGACCTATTTTGCTCCGAACGGTAATAATATGCAATCTGTCATTTCTTCGATTCTTCGGTGTTTCTAGGGTGCGCATGCTAAGCCTGAATGCAACCTTTGAAAGAAAGAATCAAATTGCTGGAAAAGGGTATTGTGCGAACGGTATAGGTACTCGTATCTACACAATATAAACATAAAATTTATATTATGATAAAAAAAAGGATATATTATGATTTCATCGTTGATACTATATCATTCCATCGACTTTTTAATAATTATTTTTATGTTTTATGAAGTATTTTAAATGTACTTAACAAAATATGACATACACAGTGTAATTATTGACTGTTTTTTTTGCCTAAAATGTCGAACTTATTTGTAAAAGAAAATTAATGTAGGTTTACACCACTTATTTATTCTAAAGTTCAAAAAGTTACTGACTAAATTACGTCTTAGTATCTACGATGATAAAATCATATAGGATACCTATATACCTAGCAATAAAAGTAGCAGTAAAAGCTCCTTAGCCTTAAATGAGCACTCTAAAAATATATGAGTAAGTTCTCAAAACATTATTGATTATTACTATATCTATCAGAGTTTCGCATGTCTCCTGAAAACGCTCCATACAGAAGTTGCGGAACCTTCATAGGTTTTTCGCAGATATCATCATCTGCTCGTCTTGTTCCTAAAGTTGAATGAACTACGAGGATCACCGGAACATAATTGCTAATATCTCCGACATTCGTGCGTACTATAAAAATTACAAATCACAAATATCATTACAAAACTTTTAAACCATTTATCATTTAAAAATCTAAAAGCAATTAAGGAAATTTAATATTTCGTGAGGAAAAGCGTAATTTGCATGTAATTTCATTACAATTTTAGTTTAAATTCCGCAGTGATACGTACCTAGATATCAACAATCTAGGTACAAATAATATGTAATTAATTGTATCTATCACATAATAAACTAAAAATTAGGTTACAAATTAAATTGAATTCAATTACTAATCTATGTAACGTGATAATATCCCAGTTTCATCGTTCATCCTCATTATAACTAAACGAAACTGCGTGTGAAAAAAAAAAGATTTACCGTTCACTATACTATAGAACTATGTCGGGGCGGCTTTTGTCTATACCGTCGCGAGCTTTCGTTGCCAACACAACGGAGCCTTATTGACAGAAACAAGACATGAATAAGGCATCGGGGATCAACCGGGAAGAGCTTAGCGAGTTACCTTACCTTTTCCCCCATAATTATAATGTGAGGGTTATATTGTTTAGGTTACTAAAACAAAAAACACAACTGCCTAAGATGAGGGTTGTGCTTTTCGAGCATTATAATATTATGTACTTCGTGTCCGTGTTCTTTTATATTGCCCCTACAACTTGAATATCTTGATGGATTTTAGTTTGAAAAATGTCGTCACACTAGCCAATTGCGACACTGGGTATTAAAAGGAGTATGGGCAGATTGGTATTGGACTAGTAGCAATAAAATATAATAATATGTTGTTGGAACAGTAATTATTTTGATAGCTTAGTTGTTACTACTGTCCGTTTGGAGGTATGCGCTTATTTCTTAAGAAAAATATAAATTTTTCAAGTGTAGATGGTAATTGATATATTTTTTGAACCCATTGACTTTTATATCAATTGAACACTACCAAGCCGTAACAAGTAAACTCGGGGAGCCCTCCTCCTTGAAACTTCCAGCCTTGGGTTCGGACTCGAATGGTTAGGATAGGTTAGAGTTAGGTTAAGTCCTAACCTAACATAACTTTAATCTAACCTAACTATAACAAATACTTAGTGTTTTTATTTTACTTTTCTTACAAAAATATTTCTTTTAAACTACATATAAGTATATCTGAAAGTACATGGGTGTAAAGAAAGAAACATATCTTGACTAAAAAGGCGTATTTTCAATATTTTTCTTATAATATAAAATAAAGTCCCAAACTCCATACGGAGAGGAGTAACAAAGAATTAAGTTATCTTCCCATTAATTGTTGTAACAATTTAAAAAATACCTATCTAACGACATATTATAATAATATTATGTTAATGTTTTTGGTGCCGGAATACAAACATTTTCGTCCATCATCTTTTAAAAACGGGTTTTGATATTTTAATAACTACATATTTATCATTTGGGAAAGTTGTGGTAAAAAAAAAAGTTTCATATAATAGCTTAGGTATATATACCAATACTTTGACGTTATTTGTACACTAAAAAAGTACAAACATAGTAAAGTTTATAATAATTTATAATATGACCATTTTTCCATAAGAAATGTTGGTTAAAAAATAATACCACTGACATGTTACGTTGCAATCTATTTTGTTCTAAAATGCAATAACTTATGTTGCTCTGGAGATTTTGCTCTTAATATAAATTTGCCTGAAACGGCCAAACGGTTAAACTTAAAAGACAAAGTTTCTGTCTGTCCGTGCTTACGAAATAGGTTTAGGTATAAGATAAGTCGTATATAAAAGCTTGTAAATTCTTAACACCAATCTAACGTTGATTAGTCGAAACTGTATACGATATTATTATTGAATGAACGATCATTATGTTATAAACTGGTACCTACTAATTATTAGTCAGTGTTTGTGCGTAGTAATTAAGTCATTATACGACGTATAAACTGATCGCTATTATTGTTTGACAATTTGTACATTTATGTGTATAATAATAATGTAATATCTATGGACGCTTCACACCACGTCAATCTGGCCCCGTGCTAAGTATCCGAAGAACTTGTGTTACAGGTTGGAAAACGGGAATATTTAATACTTTTATACTATACATAAATTTAATTTTTTTAATATTTTATACACATATGTAATACATATCCATGATCCAGGAACACAGAAAATCTTTTTGTTCCTTCGGCGGGATTCGAACCCGCGACCCCCGGCTTGATTACCGATGCGCTGAACCACTGAGCAACAGAGGTCGTCGTATAATAAAATGCTATTATTACACAAATAGGTAATACAATATTGCCGCGTCTCGTCGCTGTGTGTACTGACAACTTTACGCTGTTGCGCTGCTAACACGTTATGTTTCGTAGAACGCTACGGAGGTACGTGACGCTACGTCGTAACGTTAAAATTACGTAGGTACGGCAAAGTCAAAGTATAATTTTAAGTTTCTTATTGCTAAATCAAGCTAGATAAATAAATTGTAATTATTTTACACTTTATTTGCAAACAATATACAGTTACTAATCAAATTTGGTAGGATAATAAATACATAATATGTAATAAACACGTAAAATAACGTTTCCAGACATAATTAATTATAATGCGGGTATTACGATTTATGGATTGGCTTCTGTGTAATTCTTCATATGGAAACCTGTTGTGTGTCAATTGTTATTTATTCCTTTTAACAATTGTTTATTATTTTTAACAACATCTTTATTGTATACCTATCGCGAAATGCTCATTAAAATCATAAAGACGATATCATAATGTCATTTTATATTATTTTGTCATGATTTTGGTGGTTATCGTACAAAAATATCATTTTTATATTAGATATATTATTTTTATAATATCAAATCCTGTATTATAAAATAGGTTTTATAAAGTTATATCCTTTAACAAGAAAAATAGAAAACAGGGACGTGAGTGTAGGATGTCCATATTATAGTGAAATTCTTTACAGAGATGAGAATAAACTGGGAACCGGGGGTTCCCCTAAGTCTCGAATGCGAGCTACGCTGGCAACACATACACATGTAGGTGTATATGTACCCTCAGGGAGTTTATGGAGCTCCAAACTCGTTTATAAGAAGAATATTCTAAATTTTATAAAAAATCTTCGAACAAAGTATGCGGATTGCGATATGCGCTTTTCATTATCCTTGTGTAGTTTTATGGATATCTTAGGTTTTTATATGGATTACTGTTGAAAAGAAAAAACAAAACACACGAAGTTGTTGTCTATTTTCCAAAGCATTTTAGTAAGGTCAGTTATATGTAAAATTAATATCATGATTGTTTGTTTCCAAATGAGCGTTGATTTACTGTCTAATCTAAAATTGACTATGAAATGAAAGCCTAAGAAAGTACTAACTATTGCCCGCGGTTCCGCAGTATCCCACGGGAACACTGTACTTTTTCGGGATAAATAGTATATCCAGAGTTTTAACTGCTACTCTTTCAGACAAAAACTATCTGCTCAGTAGTTTTTGCGTAAAAGAGTAACAAACATCCATCCTTACAAACTTTTGCATTTATAATAGTAGTAGGAAAGAAATGGTTGCTAAGAAGTTATTACGTCACGTTTCGTAAAAGTTTCTACGTATTTTCGACGTAGTTAAAATAACTGTAAAAACTTCTAATTCCAATTTCATGAAGTCACGTCATTTATTCAGGGAATTTAAAGAAAACTTTATGTTTATTTATAAAAAAAACTTGAAATTCGTGTTTCAATTTAATTTGAATCTAAAGTTTTCGAATCATTGTGCTCTTAAATTTATTTAAAAATGTTGGGGATCCTAGGAGTGCAGGTTATCTTTTAATTAAGTATTTAACAGTCACAGTACTTTTATTAGAAATTTTTTGAGTATCTGTTAAAAGTCTCATTCAAATAAGATTATTGTGTTCTCGATTAAGAAATACGAGTTGATTATCTCATCAGTACTGATAACTAACTTCCCTACTTTCGGGGCTTAGGTCGCTTTCCAATAAAAAAAACAATTAATTGATTTGTGTCCGAATACTCAGAGGCAACTTATATCAAGAGACTCTCTGTAGGAGACAGTACTTTTCCAATGGATTATTCTAACGCCGGATCGGTTAGAAGATAGTACCTAAGGTTACACCCATATAGGCATATAATAAAACACGAATTGGAAAAGAGCACATTGTACACAAAAATCGGTTTACTATTCTAGCTCATGGCAACGCCGTATAGAGAGCCGTTCGGCAACGCCTCCTTTGAGACGATTTGCCGTTTCACTAGTACTATCTTATACGACTATTTTCGCCTTTTTTATCTATGTACTTTAAAAAGGTTTACATTGAAATATTCCGCTGTTTTTAGTATATAATCAAAATAAACCTACGTTCGAATACAACTATTTTACACTGATGCTATGAAATTAACACTTATATTTTTCACTAAAATTTCACTCTTAGAGTTTTTATAAAAGTTATGCACTTTATAGCGTTCGTATATACTCGTACACTCACTACCTATGTGTTACTTCACTGCGAGGCCGCTGTTCTCAACACTCTCTCATTCTGCCAACCAGAGATAGAGACATCCTGTGTGTGTGCCCCGAACTTTAAATTTGAGAACTAGGCCGTTAACCTCTCATACGATTAATCTTAAATGATTTATCACGGCTCTGTCTGAGCCATATTTCAAACCATAACTAACGCGGCGCAATAACGACACAAAATCAAACCGCAAATTAGGATTGCGGCTAGCTTTATTGCGTAATAGCTTTCGGTCGTTCTCGTTAGTCTAAATCCATGGAGGTTTGATCGTCAAGCCCTGTCATCCTCATAATGCTATCACAAATGCAGCCTTAAAACGTGAATGGATTAGCTAATTTTTGGTGTGGAACAGCTAATGACGCATGCGGAACTTTTTGTTTTAATTACAATGGCATTTGCATTGATCTGCAAACAGATGATTTTTACAGTCTACACAGTCAAAAAAATTTTAAGTTTGATTTAATCGTCCTCTTGATAGTATATACCGTTATTTTAAGCAAGTCCGGCAATTCACTTGCGACTCGTCTGGTGTTGCTGGTGTCCATAGGTGACGAAAATCGTTTTCCATCAGGTGATCCGTCTGCTCGTTTGCTCGCTTATATCTAAAAAAAAACAATAACAATGTGATGTCGCCATCGGACGCTTACCGTCGGGGGTAACATGAGAAACGGAAGAATAATAATACGCTAATTATTCTAATCCCTTAACCGTACACACAATTTATCTATAGGTTAGTTAGTTGTAGTTCCATCCATTTGGTGCCCTTTACCACATGTATACCAAAGGAAATTTTACTCTTGTTTGCTAACTTTAAGTCCAAGGCCTTATAAGTTCGACTAACTTTGAACTGCTAGTAAATTCAAACTGTTTGTGGTTTTCTATTAATCCGGCACAAATAATGTCGTAATACCGAGGGAAGGTTTCACTTTTGTTATATCAATAAACATAATTCAGATAAGAACACCTAATTTTGCCTATTGACGTCACTAAATATAAAAATATAATATACACTTTTTTTTATCGAATAGACCAGAAAACGAGAAGACGGTAATCACAATTACCAACAGGTAATTCGAAGTACGTTTTCTCGCGCCGGGCCCCTGAAAAGGGCTTTGGGCGGGGAACCAATACCAGGGGCTAGAGCCCCTCTAATTGGGGTGGGTTGGCGCGCCCAGTACGAGTACTGGGCGCATAAAACGAGTTTTTAGGGAAGACCCCCCGTGGCAGAGGAGGGAGGGGAAGGGTATTCCCGGGCCCCAGACTTTTGATGTCGGGGGGGAAAGAGGCTACCACGGGGCTGACGTGTTGGGCAATAGAGCTGCCCCACGTCATACTCCGGGCGCACTAAAAGTAATTGCGCCGGTTTTTATAACCGACGCGGGGTAGGTAAGGGGGGGCATCGATCCAATGGTGCATTGTACAGAGGGCGCACCGCGCGTGGGGCGTCTCGGCAGCGTGGCTCCGAGATGCTCCCTGCGTCTGGTGTTGCATGTGCTGGTGCCGTTTGGCGAGCGGGCATGCCACGGCGGCGGGTCGGCGTTTTGACCGGGCACGTGGCTTTCGCTCGCTCGGAGAGATCGGTGATCCTGCAACTTTAAACTAAAAATTAATGCGTTCGAGGAGCGCGGGGGGTGGTGCATAGCACGTGTATGTGTCCCGAGTCCGGGACGCGCGGCGCAGATCTCCGGCAATCACAGTCGACTCCTCTGATAGGACCCGCGCCCAGAAGATGCCGGAGATATCTGGGCGCGGGTCCAAGCTAGGGCCTGGGGAGCCAGATCTGAGTGAGAGCGGCTATGATGGGGGAGCCTTGTAAGAGGGCCTGCATGACGGTCGGGAAAACTTCCTCCCCGGCCATAACCTTCTGGACGCAGTTCACGGCCAGGGAGAGGAGAGACCGCAGAAGCTCTGCAGTCGATGCGGGGGCCTCGGTTTGCACCGACTCTTGGGGCGGCGGAGCGAGCACCGGAGGCTGTGGGTGCGGAGCAGCCGCATGATTTGCGGGCTCCGAGGCGGAGGCTATTTCCACGGCTGTGGTGGCCGCGGAGGTGTCATTTGACGTGCGCGGGCGACGCAAGGGGCGTCGAGTAGCCCGCGTGAGGTCCGGCTGCGGTGGAGCGAGCGTGAGTGGCTTCAGCTCTAGCTGGGTGCTGACTACGTCGGAGGCGGCATCGCAGGGGTGGCCACAGGGGATGCGGCGTCTTTACCCCTGGTGCTCGGCTTCCTTTTCCTCCTGGATGGCTGCACGGGGGAGTCGGGAGCCGAGGTAGTGACATACCTGGGAGTATAGTCGTTCGCCTCCGCCATCAATGAAGTAGAAGTTGGCGGAGGAGGAGGGGCCTCTTGCTCGGGGGGAGGCGAGTCGGCAAATACGTAGGGGGGGGGGGGGGGGGAAGGGCGGGCGTTGACTGCTTGCCCTTTCGTGCGGCCCTACGAAAAACTGGGCATTTATTACTGTTTGCAGGGTGGGCCCCCCTGCAATTTACGCAGGTAGGCGTCTCGGAGGGTGGGCGGGGGCAGTCCCGCGCGAAGTGATCCTGGGCACACCGGACACAGGCCACCTTCCGGTGGCAGTTGTGGCTCGAGTGCTTGAATTGGTGGCATCGGTGGCATTTGGCCGGGCCGCTACGGCCTCGCCAGGCTTCGATGCTAATCCTCGGCATATTTAGGAGTTGACTTACCTTATATATGCCGGGTACGACGTCTGGGGCCCTAGCGATAAGGGCGAAGAAAATCCAGCCACCGAGATCAGACCTCGCCTTGACCAGGGAGACGTGCTCCGCCACGAATCCCAGTTCGGCGAGTCCGGCCCTGATGTCTTCGGTTTCCGTGGAGGAAGGTAGGCCCCTGATACCTACCTTGAGTGTCCGTTCTTGAGGCAGCGAGTAACAGAACCAGGAGGCTTGTCCGTGCTTATCAAGGTCCGTTAGAAAGCTCTTGACGACCCTGTATTCTGATTCGCTTTGGGGCGAAAAGCGGATCCTACGGCCGTTATGCTTAGCGTTTGGTGGGTGCCAGAGGATGTCGCGAAGACGACGGAAATGGCGCACCCAGTCGTCGATTCTCTCGGCGTCCAGGGGCGGGTAGCGAGAGGCAGTAGAGGGTGACGGCGTCTTACTTACCAACGACGCCGGTGAGGGGGATGCCTACATGTGGGCGGCTGGAAATGCTCACCTCGGCGTATGACAGCTGACGGCCGGAGTACCTTGCCGGCCGTGGTGTAAAATTTATAAGTGGTGGCGGGAAGGTAGGCGCGCGGTGTAGGTGCGGCTCGGTGGTTGTCGCACGGCTGTGGTGCCGGCGAAGCGTCAGGCGAGCGCGGAGAGCTCGTGGTGGGCTGGTATGGGCCGCGCGGTTGAGCAGCCGGCGCAGCGCGGTGGTTTCGCGGCTGGGGAGCCGGCGAGGGGCGAGCTATGCCCGCGGTGGTGCGGGTTGCGTTCACTAATTGGACGTTGTAGCGTCCAGGTTGTGCAGCAGGCTGATGAGGATCGCTCACCTGCGCAGTATGGCGCGGTGCGCGCGTAGAGTTGGCCGAACCCTGATCGACTATGCGGGGCGGGGACCCAGACTCGCCGCAGGCCGCCGTCGGAAGGTATCTGGGCGGGGGGGTACCAGTACACCCCCGCGAGAATGCCGAAGGCGACCCGGGGCGGGCGGTGTCCTGACCGCACAAGCTAGGTTCGGTGAGCGGGCGGTGGTGCGTGTGGTGAGAGTCCCGTAGTGCCGATGTACTTTATCAATTCAATTTTTAAAAAAGAGGGCGTTGTATGAATAAAATATTGTTATAAATTCATATTTTATTCAGTAATCATTGAAAATTTTGTAAAAAATCACAATCAATCAAAATCACTGACGTAAAACAAAACAAGTTACATGGCGGTTTAATTGTGCTTTTAATGTGATTTACTTTTCCATGGTTCACAATGCTTACTCATAGCGACATCTTTACGTACTGAGCATGTACTTCATTTTCCAATGTATGAAACTGACCAGACATGGTTCGGCTATCCGATCGCTTCCGAAAACCGCCGAACTGGCTTGTTGGAAATTATTCGTTGCCTATAATCCGAGTAAAAACAATACGACGCGAATCTAATGAATCATGTACGCACAATATGCATTTTTGTTTAGTAAGGTATTATTTGTTTAAATAGAAGAAACGTTTTGTGTTTCGCGGGGGCCATATTGCATATTTCATGTGATAAGCATTGTTTACAATTTAATCGCTCCAGTTTATTTATAGTTTTCTTTAAAGATTTTTCATTTTAACATTTGAAAGTGTGTACATTTAACAGTTTATTACTGAGTTTCTATAATAATTGTAGTGATTAGCTTTTACTACTGAGTTAGTCGATTTTTTTAAAATGTTATTTGACTGTGAGGTTTGTGTTGAAAATGTGTGTTTATTAAAAATTAAAAATAACAAGTTCTCACAATTGTCATTCAGTGAAAAGATTCAAATTCTGTCTAAAGGTAGGTGTGTACCCGAGTTACAACAATAAAACCAGCAAAAAAATAATGTAACTCGAAAATTTCATGTTAAAAGTTATGAAACGTATAGCTGGCTGTGTAGTTGTGTACACAAGATTAAATTATATTGTTTTCCTTGCATATTATTTAGTAATTTACATCGGGATATAGTAATCTCAAGTAACCGGAACCTTTAATATGTGAAAATTGAAGCTGACTGGTGAGTAGTTCTAATATTTTAAAATATGCTTATTATTTTACTTATTAGAATTTATTCCGCCGCGACGATCGATCGCTGTTTTGTCTGCGTTGCCGTAGAAGATGTACATGAATAGTAGTACATCTAAGACTTGCTCTGTTGGCATGGTTTCGACTTAGAGATCCGTCGCTTGGCTGTAGCTATGCTAAAAATCTATAAACGAAAAAGTTTTTGTGACCGAGTACTTCGCCGCATGCCCAGTGTCATAATCCTGTGCACGCCACTGCTGTCTCCTCGTGACCCAACGTTGAGCCGAAACTCAACGGGAGGCCAGGAGCAGGGCAACTCCCCAGCAAGGCGCAAATCCACAACTTATTCTAATGAATAAGGTGTGAATTTACGATCGCTATCAGGAGTTTATAACTGAACTAAAGGCGGGTCGGCACGTAGTGGCGCGTAGGCAGGGCTACGACGTAGCGAATACGGAGCAGGGCTCAACGTATTACGCTACGGAGCAACTGAGAACGCGCGCGCACTAACGGAGACAGGACGACCCAACAGGTAATTGTGATTACCGCCGCCCTTATATCACCCGTGACTCCAGTCACAAGTGTATACCCGATGGTTTAAACTTCCCTAGGGCCTTCGGTTTCCTCACTAACTTGGTAAATCACTATGTGATTGTTATTTCACGCCGGTTTTCAGTAAACCAGAGATTTTTCTTATGTGTCTCCCAAATAGTGAAATTATAAAAAATATATTTCCTGATATTTTATAAGATTGAACAATATTATTGTTAGAATCTAATTCCTTGTGAGAAATAAACAATATTCATTTAATAAGTACATCCAATCAATCGATCACTCGCCAGTACGCAGACCGTACATAAACCGCTTACAATTATAAGAACCAAATGTTACTGATTTTATCGTAACATCTTTTGTTTTCTCTGTAATACAAGTATTTTAAATGATATTTACTAACTTTATTAGATAGAGGTATTTTATATAACATAATTAATAGGGTAGATGTGTAAACTATTTAGTTTAATTTATCTATTTGATAAATGTTAAAAATATAACATTATAATATGTGTAGTCTTAAAAAGGCTCGTATTTCAAAGTACTATTTTATGCAACAAACAATCAATCCCTATTCCAATTGCTTAGTCGCGTCTTGTGTCGCTTAGATTTGCGTAATTATAAATTAAAATTATCCCTAAAGTAACCAAATTTAGCCTAAGTCTATACGTGATAAAATCACATATTTTATGTGATAGTAAAATGTATATTAGAATAATTCTTATTGAATCTTTCTTTTGTTACAGATGTGCTAGTTGTATATAATCGGTAGAGAAGTGTTACAATATAGTTTAGACGTATAGACAGTTTCAATGTGTAGTTGAGTGTTGAGTGTATGGTGCAAGTGGTGGCATGGCCCGGAGCGGGCGCAGGGCGGCGCCGCGGTGAGGCGGGCGGGTGCGATGCGCGTGCGCACGATCCTCTTGGCGCTGGCGCTGGCGCTGGCGCTGGCGGTGGCGGTGGCGGGCGCGCGCGAGCTCCGCGTACTGCAGGTGGGTTTTTAACTATCCAGTAAAATATTGTACGTCATTAACAGTTAAGTACACTTGTTCTATTTACTTTTTGTAATAAAGCACGCTGAAAGTTGTTAGATGAAGATTCCAAATGATATCAATAGGTATTAAAAAGTTTTTTATGTTATGAATAAAAATATGATGGTAGAAATAAAACGTATTTCTTAGTTTAGTGATATAAACTTACGCTTACTTATCTATGGAATTTACTTCGACACTATGTTCCTTTGTATTCTATCTTTATCAAACAAAGGCTTGTCCTACTACTATTATAAATGTGAATGTTTGTGAGGATGGATGTATGGATGGATAGATGGATGGATGGATGTTTGTTACTCTTTCACTCAAAAACTACTGAACTGTAGTTTAGGCTCTGGATTAAAACACAGGCTACTTTTTATCCCTAAAAAATATTAAGTATTCCCGTGGGATACTGTACTTAAGCGGGCGAGAAATAGTTTGTTTATAATAAAAGTGGCAACCCTAACAGGCGGACGCTCGGAGCGCGTTCTACGTCGGCATCGCCGCGCCGCCGTCCGCTGTTGCCGTCGTGCGCGCCTTCAATCGCACCCTGAGCGAGCTGTCCAAGACCTACTTGGCCGGCGATTATCCGTTGTACCTGAGAAACATCACGCTCCTACCGCTTTACATCGAGCTGCCAGAAGATGAAAGGTATGATTTCTTTGAAATTTGGTTTTGTTTTGAAACAGAAGCTGGACTAACTAGTATATCTTTCTTAGAATTAATAAAGAAACAAAAAATGTATTTTTAACCGACTTTCAAAAAAGGAGGTGGTTATACGTTCGACTATATATACATATATATATATATATATATATATATATATATATATATATATATATATATATATATATATATATTTTTTTTTTATTTTTTTTTTTGATGTGCAGCGTGGTGTAACTTGACATTCGAACTCTTACAATGAAACGTATATCTTCTTAAATGGGGATTTCTTCATACATGTTTGGGGATTTCAGCGTTGTTTAAAGAACTACAAGCATACGCTATTATGTCAATTAGAGAAAAGATCACCACCATCATCACACCATACACATTATTCACGATATAAAAAGTACTTCTCATAGTATTTTACACCGCCACGGATATCTTTGAACATTACTCTGTCGTTTATGAACCTATTTGAAAAATTACTTTGTTGTTGTAAAGGGTATAATTCTAAATTTTTCCTTTAGTCACTAAAGTGGAAACCTGATGATGATATCCATGAGGAATCGAGGGAACTCCTTGTAATTTATATGGACACATATAGTGATTTTGACTTTTTCTAAAGTAACACAAGCATATGCTTCCAAAAAATAAGATTTTGCACCAAGCTATTCTCCCCCGGATCCATTAGCACTGAACATAGCTCCTCAGTCTTTAAAGATACGCGTTTGGAAATTTCGGCATTGTTTAAAGAACTGCAAGTATATGCCACTATGTAACTTACAGTAATCATCGTCATCATCATCATCATCATCTTATTTACAATACCTAATGGAAGCTTGGCGCGTATTAAATTAAACATTCGATCGTTTATTATAAACGTTCTTAAAGTGTATTAATAATATTAATTCAACAAATATCACTATTCAATTTTTATTTATTTTTTTATTTATTTTGAATAAAAATTGACTTTGAACAATCTACTCAATCTTCATAATTTTGAAGTTGGTACCAGTAAAGTTGAACGTATTCTATAAAATATTGTTTTATCAAGATGTTGTTCGGGCTGGTACCGACTTCAAAATTATCAAGATTGAGTAGAGAAATAGTTAAAATTATAGCCGAATTTAAAAGGGGAATTATTTAGAAAATTAGTTTTATTTCATACTTTTTTGAGCATTTTTATTTCGGAAGTCGGTTTAATTTTTTGTTTTTCGTTTTTACAGCAACGAGTATCTTCATAGCAGTGTTATAATACTCTCTATAAGTATATACGTTGTGTGAATCTTAAAACTGAACGTCGCGAAACTAAAAATATAATTTTGAAGTTATTTCTTACCTCACTTTGAAAAGGAAATGTAATACTATGAAATGCTATGATAAAAATATTTATTCAAAGACACATATTATGTAACTAATTATTATCATACTAATGACTGGCAACATAATTACGAACTATGCTGATTTAATAATTCAGCTACGAAAGCTTCAAAGGCCAGTACATACCAAAAAAAGACGATACGCGACGCGGCGCTGCCTCTTTAAGATTCAATTTTGAATAGCTATGTATGTACCTTCTTAAATGGAAAAAGTTCAATTTCAAATAGCATTATACGAATACGTACTACTAACTACTATACGGATTTTGATGAAATTTCGTATGGTAGTGGTTTAGGCTCTGGACATAGGCTTCCTTTTATCCCGGAAAAGTACAGTGATCCCGCGGTATACTTGATAGTATATTGACGCGGGCGGAGCCGCGGGAAACAGGTAGTAAGTAAATAAGGCTAGCACTTTGCTTCTGCAGCCATACAAAATGTCATGCTATATCTTTAACTCACTTGTACCAAATAATTAGGAGGATGTACGCGTACCGTGTAGCAACTTAGTTGGAAGATAAGTTACGTTGAGTTCTTGTCTGTTTGTTACATGTTTTTTTTTTTATTAACATACAAAATCTGAAGTAGACACACGTGTTGGTTTTTAAAGTTCGCTTTCGCATTATCCTCCTTACTGCGAACGTCAATGGCATAATATATAAAGTAAATTAAACAAACTTGTATCTAGAAGAAAAGTTATGACGCTTTCACGCATTTAAAAATTATAAGCAAACATTATTGTCTATCTAAAGATATCTCACAAAACTATTTTGGCTATGAAAAATATATGGCGGAATGTAGCGAGACGTGACTCCGACCGTATTTCGCTCTTTCGTATTGCAAGATAAAATTGTTTGTGTCTTTTTTTTATTTTAAGATATAAAGAAATGGGTTTTAGATTGTTTATTACCATGACTGCATTGATTATATGAAAAAAAAACGAGCGAGCCTTACAGTAGTCGCATATTAAAAAACCACTATGCTTAGCACGAATTTTATAATATGATAAAAAAAAACCGAAACTTTTTCACTAAGCAGTGACAAAAATCAACGTCAAAATTAAAAAAAAGCTAAATACTGACATAATAATATTTCACTTAATCACTCCCAAAGATGTTACACATCAAAAATATTTAATAAAATATAATTTAAACTCAAGTAGGGTTTGTTTATGAACAAGGAAACAATATACAGATATATTGTCCGTTGACTTACTGAAGAAAACATAAAAATACTAATAAAAGAAATGCACTGTAACTCGCGTCCCCAGAGATGTTTTATCAAAATTCCGAGGAAAGAAAATGCGGAATATTTCTCGAAGTTTTCGCAAATAACATCTGACTTCGTCTAAACTTAGCATGACAAACCGGGAAAATGTCTCCCGGATCGAAGGAATTTCTCGCTTTGTATAATATCTGTATTTTAAAAATATATTTCGGGGTATAGGTTGAGAGCAGGCATATACAATCTTGTATATACATAATCGGTTTCTCGACATCGGCATATGACATAAATTGTCCTTTTATATGGCATATAGAAGTTTAAAATGAAAATTTAATTAACTTAATTAGTCGACAGATCGACCTTCTTTACGGTTAGTTACTACTATTGGAATAGCAAACATTATCGAGTGTAAGTGCCTATACTGTTTGAAGTGCAGATGTAGAATTCAATTTTTTTTCTAAGTAATCACCTCTCGGGCTATCGCATTCAAGTTACACGAGGTAAAATATAGTTAGTGAAAAAGGTCTACATGTTGTTATTTCATTTTATCTTTTATTTTCTTAACACACTTTTATAATATTCCTTTATTTTCCGTATAACGAATAACACATTTCTTATTATATTAATTAACATTTCTTTCGTTGTTTGTCTATTCACTTGAATTATTCAAATATAACGAATTATGTTGTTTTAATTGCCAAACATAATATAGGCCAAAATTTAAAAAAGCTAAACACTAAAATATTTTATTCGAATCTAACAGCCAACTCTACCACCGCGCGCTCATTCGTCAAATCAAATAGCGCGCTCTTCTGCGTCTTCCTATTACATACTTCCGTCCCATTTCACAAAATCACTCCCACAAATTGCAAGAAAGCGAGAGGAAAGAATTTACACATCAAAAATACTTATTATAATAGCCTTTTAACTGTAAGTAAGTATAGTAAAGTAAGTAGTATGTTTTTTCCCTGTCTGTCAAGCGACTTTTACAACGTATAAGTCAAGGACAAAGCATTGTATAGCTTATCTTCTGTATAAATATTTTTATCTATTAACCATGCAAAATACTATACGGGCAGTGTCTCCATCCACTAACATATTTCAAACCTATCTTAGTTAATAGCTCTTGCCACGCTGACAATTATTTAGTATGGCGATATCCACCTCAGCAGTGGGGTTTTGATAGAAATTGTAATTTTATTTTCATTGTTTTATATTAGCGTCTCACTCCAGCTTCGAAATGAATGGGTAATAAATTAATAAATACACTGGGTACACAGGATAACACAGATATGCAACGAAATCCTCCTTCTAAAATTTATATTTTAAATATGAAGATTTTAATGCTCTGAATCTGTTCGTGTCGACCAATTGTTTATTGAAAGAAGGAATGTGTCTAAAGTAATTTTGATTGTTGTACTTAAATGCGATTGAGTATTCGCTGTAACTTTAAAACAGTTAAATGAAAACTTTTCTTTCAATTGTTTAAAATGTTTATTTCAATGGTTCTTTATTTCTAAATATTTTTAGAAGGTGTGCACAAAGTTCATATTGTATAATTTTGTTTAGGATTTTAGGTGTAGTCTACATATTTTATATGATGAAATTTATGAGAGAAAATAATTTTGTATGGAAATCGACGGAACTGATGAAAAGAAATAAGTTTCATTTTAAAACATATGTGCTGTATATATTTGATTGTTAAATTCCGGTGCTCCAACAACTACTACGATTTTAAGATGCATGAAAACATAAAGGAGATATTTTTTTTGCATAATAGTGTAATCAGCGTGGCAAGAGCTATTAACTGACATAGGTTTGAAATCTGTTGGTGGGTGGGGACGATTTTTTGCATGGTCCTTTCGTGGTAATTTCATATTCTTACTAAAACATTGTATGCCTATCGTCTACTCCATAAACCATAAAGTCCTTTGTTTTCATAAAGGTTTGAGAGATATTTTGCAGAACTATCAATGACAGGCGATCATTTTCTTTTTATTTCATTCCCCTTTTGTGTTTGAGCTACACTCTACAGGAACGTTTTGGGGAATATCGCTTCAATTTCATAGTTATTGCATTGAGCCGCAGGAGGCAGTTTCCTGTTTTCTCCTGTGGAAAGTATGTTTACCAACCTGTTGCATACTAGCTTATATAGCTATCTACTGTACTACTACTTTTTCGGGATAAAAAGTAGCCTATGTAGTATGTGTTAATCCAGACTCCAGAGCTTTAACTACGACCATACCAAATTTCATTGAAATCCTTTCATAATTTATAATTTATTGCCTTCTTTTGTTATTTTATTGACCTTTATTGATTTATTGATCTTTCATTCTACCACTTGATGGTGTGCAAAATAAAATTAAATCTAAAACATTATAATTGTCAATTATTTATAACAGTATAATTTTAAACATTCGAAAATTACATTTAATATTATATACGTCAATGAAACACTAATATTTTACAGAGTTAATAATAATGCATAACAATAATATAATAAGATTTTACGATAAGGTATATATCAGTCTACTCATATTATAAATGTGAAAGTTTGTAAGGATGGATGGATGTTTGTTACTCTTTCACGCAAAAACTACTGAACGGATTTTGATGAAATTTGGTATGGTAGTAGTATAGGCTCTGAATTAAAACATAGGCTAATTTTTATCCCGGAAAAGTATAGTATTCCCGCGGGATACCCGATAGTATATTTATGCGGGCGGTACCGCGGGCAACAGCTAGTGTTATAATATATTCCCTAAAGTAACAATTAATATCAATTAAATTATACGTCACGTCAAATTATTTCAGTGCATATAGTAATAGCATGTAGTATCTGTAATTAACTAATAAGTTAATATACGACAGTAAGGATTGTTTTACACTATATTAACTCTTGCATTTTTTTTAGATCTCTTACAGGTCGATTATATGTTCAACATTTTATGTGTGTCGGAATCTTCTTGTAAATTTTTACACACATACAATAAGTACTACTTTTCTTGGTTTTTTTTATCAATGATCAATCTCTCATGATTCCGATAATATTTATTCAGATACATATTTATTAATTGCGTAAAAGATTCCCTATTTTCGATGACGAATTTAAACATCTCCAGGATGTACATATATGGCAGAGGCAGGATATTAAATTTCTTAAATAATAATCTTACAGGATTATACGGTGGTATTTAGCTATTGCTCTGAGGCATTTCTTTTGAGCAATAAATTGATTGTTGTATGTGACGAGTTTCCCCATATTATGAGTCCATAACATAGTAAAGATGAGACATAGCCATGGTATGCAAGTATCTCCGCATGTTTGCTCACTGTTGTCCATAGCCTACTCAAAACAAAAAATAAATCTGTTAATTTTATGGCATACTTTATCTATGTGTGCTTGCCAATTGCAATGCCTGTCCATCTCTATCCCTAGAAATGAGTTTTCATACACCTCCTTAATAATTTTATTTTCATAATTATGGTAATTGGAATTAACGGCTTTTTATTGTAATTTATTAATTGTATGTATTTAATTGTTTGCGAGTCGCGCGGTTGCGCCGCTGCACGTGTACCATGGCGTTGGTGGCCAACGAGTTGCTGGCGTTCATCCAGCACACCACCGACACTATGGACGAGGTTAACATCATGCAGATATGCAAATCTTTCTTCACCAGCGAGGAGATTTGCACGGGCAAGCTGCTGCAATTGCTCTAAGAGACGCTCGGCCAGAGCGTGAACATCCCATCACCGAGATGGTGGCGAACGAAGCGTGCAGGACATCATCTCCCTGCTGAAGTAGACGGATTCAGACAATGTGCCCGCCTTTGTGGCGAAACATATCCATAAGCTGCCGGTGGTAATGATGGACCTAGTCGACGTCTCCAGCCTATTGAAGAACTTCAAAAGTATGAAGGCAGAGCTGGACGAGATGAGAGGTAGATTGGATGCATCGGAATCTACCATCCGTTACTTGCGTAGTGAATTACTACAATTAAAATGTAATAATTCAGTAAGTAGGTAACCCAATCATTCAACCGCCTTTGTCACACGTCGTGGCGGCGCGCGAGCGCGATACATTGTTTTGCGTGTTAGCGGGATCCGACGAGTCGGCAACTGCCGCCGCCCCCGCCCGCCTTCCGCTCCGGATCGTGAAGACGGCGAGTCAACAAGCGACTCGACAGAAAAATTTTGCGACTGTCGCCGGTCGCCCCGCACCACTCCCACGGGCGAAGGTAAGGACGAGAGCAGGGCTTTACACTGGTGGAAATAAAAAAGAAGATGAAGCCCGCCGTCCGCAACCATCGCGGCACCGATCCTTACGTACTGGAACTGCGCCAGCGGTGCGAGGTACCCGCGACGCTGTTGTACGTATTCCGCCTGCACTTGTCCATGGTCGAGGACGTCGTGGACTACATCCGCATGAAGACGTCCATCGCATCGTGGTTAAACGTCTGGGGGGTCTCGCCATAAGGTTAACTTGAGTTCCTTTGTGGTGAGAGTGCCGACGCATCTTTTGTCGACCTTCGAGGTGGAGGAGTTCTGGCCGACGGGTGTGGTCTACCGGTGGTTCCGGGGGAGACTCCGAATCGAAGCGCTCATCACGTCGCCGACAACACGTGTTGTACACTACACTTTATGTGTAGCTTAAGTATATAATAATAATAATATGTATGTAAGTCTTTAAGGTATTTATAATATGGGCCTATACCGCCCGAAATAAACGATATTTTATTTAATTAATTTGATTTGTATTCATTTGTAGATTATTTAATGTCAGCCAATCAATAATAGTTTTGAGCCTTTTTTTCTTGATTTTTGAGATTCTATTTTAATGATGTAATTTTTCCTATGTGTAAATAGTATTGATATGTCACCTGCGAAATAAAGTTAATTTGTAATTAGTGAGATTATATGGTATGTCACTAATATATAATAAAAATGGCAGTGAAACTAACACTGAGCCTTGCGGTACGATTCTTTATTTATATTTATATATTCTATATAAGTAGTTTTTGCGTGAAAGAGCAACAGTTGCGTGATAACAGTGAGGATGGATGGATGTTTGTTACTTTTTCACGCAAAAACTACTGAACGGATTTCGATGAAATTTGGTATGGTAGTTTTAAGTTTATGCTCTAGTTTCTGGACACATAGGCTATTTTTATCATGAAAAAGTACAGTGTTCCCATGGGATACTGTTTATACGCGGGCAGAGCCGCGAGCAAAAGCTATTTTTAAGTATATATAGAAAACTATTCATTCTTAAAGTTTATAAAGCATTATTTGGAAAATATAGGTATATAGCGGACCAATTAGCGTCAAAATCCTGAATCGCGATATCGACGTTTTAGATCTCCCTTTGGGGCTTCAACTTATCCCCACATAGCCAGATATTATTCCCATATATACCAGATAGGTAGGTAAGTAAGGGAACGCAAAAGCCATTTTTTTTAATTGCCGCTTATTCCCTAGGAAAATAACAAAATTTTCAAAAGTCCATACCTTTTATAAACAGTCACAAAAAATATGATAATATTAAAATAGAATATGACATTTATTTCTAATATTACGATACATCTACCTAGGTTACAGTTGATAATGCGCATGATCGGTTTTGGTCCTTACCCTTAAACTTTTTACCAAGAATTTATATCATTTTGTTCAACAAAACCTTACCAAGGGAAAGCCCTTAACACAACAAAGGATGAAATATAAGATTCTTGAATATTTTGTATCTTCATTCACTTAAGGCGCCCTAAGCTAACAATGAACTAAAACTACTTCCACTAGAAATACTTGACCGGCAACAACTATTTCAAGTTAATGAAGGAAAACACACAAACCAGTTACTGGCTTTTAATGGAAATGAGCAGTATTGTACGAGTTTAGAAACAAATAGATACTTCTTTTTGAAGTACCTAAGTGATTGTTTGTATAGTTCAAACTATTTTGTAGTCCAATAACTATATCCTTACTAATTTTGTAAACGCGAAAGTTTGTAACAATTGATGTGTGGATGTTTGTTACTATTTCACGTAATAACTACTTTAGTTTAGTCTCTGGTTTACTATTACACAGATACCACTCACACACACACATATATACTACTTTTTATCGCAGATATATAAAAGGCAAAGCTGATTGACTGATGTATGTATGTAGACAACGCACATGCCAAACCCATAAGGCTAGAAATTTGAAATTTTGCACACGTATTTCTCATATATAGGATACGAAGGTATCCACTAAGGAAGAATTTTTCAAAATTCAACCCCCAAGGAGGTAAAATAGGGGATGGAAGTTTAAAAACTAATTTCACACGGGCGAAGCCGCGGGCAATTAACGCTAGTCTCAGATAAAATGTACGGTTCCTCCTTTCTTATTGCGCGTACGAAGCCGCGGGCAAAATCTAGTCTTGTTCTATTTTCAATATAAAGTTTGTTACAAACTACAAACTTACTACTTACAACAAACTTTATATTAAGACAGAAAAGCATCGTCATCCATATTTTGTTAATGTTTTGTTTTTTCCTTAGAAAAATTCCACTCATACAGAAATCTGAAATCGCATGTGTATTCGAGCTTTATATTAAATTAATATGTACAGCGAACTCCTAAGTTATAGGAGCGATTATCTGGATCAGATAACAAGAGGTCAAACTGCCGTTATTCACACCAACTAATGACAAATTTAGTTAACCGTAATAGGGGTCAAACTTTGTCGGATGGTGATTGATTTTAGTGGAATACGGTTCAGATTTGTGATATCAAAATAGAAAATATACAATTCAGTAACGTGGTGTTTTATGAAAAGTAAACGCAATTTTTTGTTCATTGCCAGTTGTTTTCTTTAAGGTTGGGCTTAAATATTTACATAATATTCAATTCTGTTTCTAGTATATTTTGCTGTTACAAACGAAATACATCATCTGTGAAAATTTCATCTGCCGGTGACAGACAGATGGACGGACGGCATGACAGTGAAGACTCAGTAATAGGGTTCCGTTTTATCCTCTGGGTATGGAACCCTAAAAAGTCTCTTGGCAATATATATTCTGTAGCTTAGAAGGAACGCCAGCTCATAGCTGGATTTATATTTGACGAAGATCATAAATTACAGAAACATGGACAGGTCGCCACCCTACTTTATGTAACGATAGAAAGATAAAATAATATAGAGGATATTTGAAAAATGTTGAATTAGATTAGAGAAAGTTCACGTAGGTACACAATATTTTGCTAACTGTAATTTAACCATGAAATATTTAATGGAGTGTTTGATTTGTATTCAAGTTCATTGAAATGGACATCCCTTTTACTTGACTAAACTTTTTTTTCGCGCTGCAAAGCGCGGCAAAAACACATATTGTAAGATATGTGAAATGTGGATAGTTGTACGATTAAGGACCACCAAGATACAGGCTTCTGACTAGTTTGGTGTCCATTGCAATATTAAATTAGGCTAGTTAGCCTAGGTGGTAGTTACGAGTACCACATAACATTTAACAAAATTTTACCAATTGTAAATTTCTGTATTTAGTCACTTAGTATGTAAATTAATTGTGTTATGATACAGGCTATCCCAAAATTAGCACGTCACACTGACACCGGAGGTAGATAAACCCAAGACGCATTGAACAAGCCTAACATGCCCATAGAAAAGTTTCGTGGGTTTTGAGTTATGACCAGTTTTAGTCATTTTTTAAAAATCCCCATTTTTTGTAATGTTCGTATCAGAGACTTTTTAAAATGGACTTTATTTTACTATTTTTATGTGTACTCCCTCAAGACTAGGTACTTATTATGAAACAAATAATACTTAGTCGATAAGTAATGTGAAATAACGACAGTTGATAGTCAATGTCAATTTTATTCTCACATAAAAATAATAGTTTCGAATTTGAGCAGCCACCGTGAAAAAAAATTACTTTAAACATAATGAACAAATACCTTTAAAAACTTCCCTATGCCATGCCGATTCTAAAATGGTGTAACACTTGCCCTTTGATTCTTTACACAATACGTGAGAGTGGGAATAAAGGTGTTGAGGCGAAGATGACGTCATACACATTTTACCTGCCATTTGCCTGGGCGGCCCAACACGGGTTCTGAATAACAAAAGAAACGCTGTAAAACAAGTTTTAAAAAGAAAGAGACGGCGATAGCAGATACTTGACCAAGTGACCAGCCAGCCAGACCAGCCCCAGCCAGTCAAGCCAGTTCGTTACCTTGCGTTTCGTGCTACCGACGTGTTCTCTGCGCCTCTGCGTTTTGTTTTGTGATTTTCAACGTGTTTTTGGATTTTCTACTGGACTCTGTTTTGCTTGTGAATTTGGACTATTGTAAAGTGGAAACGACGACTCAGCACTCAACCGGACTCTGATTTTCTTGGGAATTTTGTGAAACGGGTACGATGGCGAATCCCAACGTCTCTTACTCTCATAGCGAGTACGCAGATATGCATCTAATTTATGGTGAAACCAGGCGAGTTTCGACTCGCGGAAACGTAACTTACAATGCGAGGTTGGCTGCACGATTGTATGCGGAACGGTATCCTAATCGTACGCCGAAAAACTACGAAATTATTTTGTGCGTTGTTAATGCATATCGCGAGGGTCGAGTACCAGGAACGAGAGGCCCAGGCGCTGGAAGACCCCGCACTGTAGATGATGATGTTGTTTTGGATGAAGTCCGCCAGGAGCCAGGTACTTCAGTGCGGATCATTGAACGGCGCACTGGGATCCCAAAATCGTCGGCACATCGAATTTTAAAGCGGCAAAGATACCATCCCTACCACATAACACGTGTCCAAACGCTTCTAACAAGTGACTACCAACGGTGTGTTGTATTTTGTCGCCAAATAGTTGCTAAATGGAGAGAAAATCCAAACTTTTTTAATGATGTCTTGTGGAGCGACGAATCTGCATGTAAACGAGATGGATACCTTAATCTCCATAATCTTCATAGCTGGCTTCTAACCAACCCTCATGAAAAAAGAGAAGTTCGCTCTCAATATCAATTTAAAATTAACTTGTGGACAGGAATATTAAATGGCCAGATAGTAGGACCATTCGAGTTACCAGTGGTCCTGAATTGAGAAAATTACTTAAATTTTTTGGAGAATGATTTTATAGTATTACTAGAGGGCTTCCCTGAGGAATTGAGGGAAAGGATGTGGCTCCAAAACGATGGCTGCCCAGCACACTACGCCCGCGCCGTAAGAGAGCACCTCGATATTGCATACCCTAACCGGTGGATAGGGCGACTGGGACCGATCTTGTGGCCGCCACGTTCCCCGGATTTAAATCCATTGGATTTTTTCTACTGGGGATTTTAAAAGATAAAGTCTAAGTTAAACCGATTACATCTGAGGCTGAATTAAGGAATTAAGACTATTAAGACTCAACCTAAATTTTATACGAAGGTATCACCTGTGCATAAGAATGGGAGGAAGACAATTTGAACACTTGTTGTAAACAAAATAAATGCAAAATTCATACGAAACTTTTTTATTTTCTTTCGACACCTATACCCCCCGCCCACAAATCTCTGCATCTGGCTCGATGACGTCATTTGGCGCTCTAGCGTCAGGGAGAACGCAGGGAGATGAAAGAAGAAGTGAGATTAAAAAATTCATTCCAGCGAGCGAGGTGCAGAGATATTGTGTTATTCACACTAAACTGTTGTCTGCTCTGGCACTATTCAAATACTGCCCACGTCCACAACAGATAGCATTTCGGTGTTAACAGCGTATTATTTTTTGTCTCTTTCAGTCCCAATTACCAGGTAAAAAAGACACCCTACTAGACCAATTCTCTACCTACTTGATCGTGGCAACTGCAGGACTTACTGGTTTATTTTTAATAATTCCACTTAAGTAGGGCATTTATGAGAAACAACAAAAATTTAATAATATACAATACAAGTGTTACACCATTTTAGAATCGGCATGGCATAGGGAGATTTTAAAAGGTATTTGTTCATTATGTTTGAAGTATTTTTTTTTCACGGTGGCTGCTCAAAGTCCAAACTATTATTTTTATGTGAGAATAAAATTGAGATTGACTATCAACTGTTGTTATTTCACATTACTTATCGACTAAGTATTGTTTGTTTCATAATAAGTACCTAGTCTTGAGGAAGTAAACATAAAAAAAAAGTAAAATAAAGTGCATTTTAAAAAGTCTCTGATACGAACATTACAAAAAAATGGTGTTTTTAAAAAATTACTAAAACTGGTCATAACTCAAAACCCACGAAACTTTTCTATGGGCATGTTAGGCTTGTTCAATGCGTCTTGGGTTTATCTACCTCCGGTGTCAGTGTGACGTGCTAATTTTTGGGACAGCCTGTATATTGTAATAAGTAATGGTCTAGAAATAAATAAATTTTTATTATTATTAACTACGTATAAAATTAATTCTCTCGATAATAAAATATGTAGTAAATAAATAAAAGCTTGTAAAATAAATAATATCATATCCAGCTCTATTATTACATGCTACTTTATTTTTCCGTTGCTATACCAGTGGTAGTCATTACGTAGGGACAATTCCGTGAGTGTTATTTAATAGCCTATATAGAAATAAAACTTTTTGATTCACGTACGTGTAAAATAAATTGTACTCAAAAAAAATGGGATCAAAGGTTTATAACGAGCCTTTCAGTTCCTTGAATTGGACGTATTGCTAAAAGGGTAAAATATGGGAGTACTGACGTAGCTTGGCTCCGGCCGATCGGCAAATTTTCCACTTAACTTGCTCTGAATGGTTATTTCACTATTCAGCAGCTGGTGTGACTGATTATGGACATGGCTGTATAAATCTCGCTATCTAGGATATATTCACCGGTTAATGGTCTTATGATGTAAGGTTTAGCGCGCTACTTCGTCCGCGTGGACTCCTATTGCACCCCCGTGGGGGATAAATTTCGAAAACTAATTTTTTCAATGGATGTCTACGTCAATGCTTTCCGTTCAGTCTTTGATATTTCACTATACAAAATTTGGCCTCCATTTCATCCCTCAGAGGGTCTAATAAACCCTGAAACACGTATTTAATGTAGTGTATGTTAGAGCATTAATCTCAATTTTCATCGAAATCTCATTTATTACAACCACAATTTCGCCCTTAAAAGGGGTTGTGTGCGAGCGTCTATATGTCATTCAGTAAGGACATATCCTTTTATATTACAATATTTATTGGATTTTAATTTTATTACTATGAATTAATACGGAATGCTAACACCAGCCAATAACCAATTCTATACTTTCTTTCTCCAGACTGTTTCACCGAATATCGTTTATGACGACGCGACCAAACATACAAAGTAAAAGGAAACACGAAAATATAATTGTATTATATTTTTGTACTACAGTAGGTACTATATTCTATTATAATGAGAAGAACATGTCTTTATAATCTTATTACAATATGCAATCTTCGTACATAATGACTACGTCTACAAAAAAGGAATGTAGTAAATTATTAATCTTGAGAGAACTAGGATTGTATTTCCATGTCATTTATTATTTCAATCAATTTTCTTGGCGAAGAATTTTAAGCTCTCCGCAGTGGTGTCAAAGTCTATTCCGCATTGCTCGCCGAACTCCTTGTATGAAATCTGGTAGACACAATCCATCGCAGCCTTTTCGGCGGCGCGCTGGCCGGACGCGCTGGTGAATATGCCTCCGGTCACATCGAAGCCCAGTTCCTTAGCGAGGGACATCCTGAGGATATTACATGATGTTATAAGATAATCACACAGAATCGAGAATATAGAAAAAAATGTGAAGGAAGGATGGAATATAAGACAATGTAGAATAAGTAACTAGTCATAAAACATTTTCTATCGTTACTGAAACTTGTATGTTTTAGAACTTATTCTAAAGGTCTGGTCAAACATAAAAGTCACATGTTGTATAAAGGTATAATATATTATATGGCATGATAATTGAACACTGATTACGCTCCTTCAATATTTATTTTTGATTTTACTAAATACAGGAGATTTTCATAAATATCTACTATCCGGCTTATCCCCTACGTTTTATGAGAAGCAAAAAAAACATTAAACCTTATTTTTTTTTTCAATTTTCACAAACACGTTTCACAATTTCATACGGATATGATTTTTTTTGCTACTATATTTGATTTTAGATAACTAGAAAGTTATTCGATAAACAAAATTGTTCACCGAATTATTATTTGAAGATCGTGAATCTCGTATTATTGTCTCACAGACTCTGAAATACCCTCGTTAATTAGATTGATGCGATGGAGATCGTTGTCTGCGTTGCGGGAATTTATCAAATTAGTTGGTCTGGTATATTTGTAGACTCTTCTGTTGCTGTTTGTAGTAAAAAAAATAAAAAAAGCCTCTCTCGTTGCTCCTTTTCTGTGTAAACTTATATTTTAAAAAAAGGAAAACCATTTTTCAATCTCTTTATTTATTCTTGCCTTATTCCTTAATAAATAATAATTGCAACACCTAATAATATTTAAATATTTTTATAATATTACTAGTGGTCACCCAGTCCTCGAAATGAAATGGTTCTTTTACCTCTGAGATGCGAAAAAAATGTAAATGTTGTCTATCGAATGTGAAAGATTGACAAACTCCAACGTGGGACAAAATTGTATCAAACGCATAAAAGTGTTAAAACATTATTTATATTAATTTAATGTATTTTTAAGCAATAATATAAAAAATATTAATGTTGTTCACTCTTCCTCTATATAAACTTTAACTGTGCCAAATTTCATACTCCTCCGTTAGCCTTACCTTCGTAAAAAGGTGTACGAAAAAAAGGTTTAAATTGCTTTACGTATAAAATAATAAGTACCTACCTGAGCAACTACTAACTCTAGTAGAGTTCTACTAGATTTAAAATAATAAGAATATCACAAAAATATTTGTCTGACCGGGATTCGAACCCACCACATTGCCAATTTTCGAACAACGCAAAAATTATAGATAATCATGCTTTTCTGCCACTCGGACTGACATATTTATGAAGTAGAAATTATTGATCTATTGTTGCACGACAAAAGAAAAGTATAATAACTTAGAAATGCGCAGTTTCCCAGTAATAAGACGTACAAACTACATAGATCGATTTTTCTCCCCTCAAACGAAATTTCTCGGAAATATTTACAGCCGTTTGAGAGATTCCGATTATATGTAATATAATATATACAATATTGTCTCGTTTAAAGTATTATATATGTTTTTTTATCTTTTTCAAATTTAATCCATTGATGTTTTTTTTTCAATTTCCACAAGAATCCTAATATTATTATAAATGTGAAAATTTATGGAGGATGGATGTATGTAGGGATGAATGGATGGATGGATGTTTGTTACTCTTTCACGCAAAAACTACTGGACAGATTTTGATGAAATTTGGTATGGTAGTAGTTTATTGGATTAAAATCCAAAGCCTAAACTACTTCTGTTTTAACTTAAACTACTTTTTATCTCAAGAAAGAAGTGTTCCCGTGGGACACTTTATTTACGTGAAAAACCTAGTGTTTAATATCAATTTAGCAATGAATGTAGCGCTACCTAACTTGCAGCTATACTCTGTTTCTCACCTGCACTTCAGCATCTCCACCGCGATACCCAAAGCTCTGTACTCCGGCAGCACGGACAAACCGGCACCCATCAGATATTTGTCCACATCGTACTGTTCGTATATAGCTGTCACCTTCATACCTTCACTGAACATACGCAGAGATAGCTGCCCAGCTGTTGATTTTGGCTGAAAAATTATTCGAGCAATATTTTAATTAATGTAGGCTATGGATTATTGAAGAGTGTAGCCTAATTATTCTTCGTCGATAGAATAATATACTGCACTCTACTCAAACAGTAAATGGAATAAATTATTCATTGTTATTTACTTTAGTCCTAGAAGCCCAACATGAACTATTAGGCGTCAAGGCTCAATCATATGCCGAATGGACGTTTAATTTTTTTTCTTGTAATTAAATAAATATTTCAACAATAAATCCCTTTTAAATTGTTTCTAGGAATTAAATAAACTATTTTCAATATAAAATACTTAAGTCTCAAAAATTCGGTTTTGCATTGTCTTGGCTGATATCAATAGGTAAACATAAGGTTTTTTTTTCATTCTGTGCCTTATTTTATGGTCATCCTACTTTTTGTATACATTGAATTTTCTAAATAATTCACCATCTCATTTTAAAGTAACTTCTGATATCAGTTTTAGTATCAAAATCTTCCTGTTCAACATCAGTATCCAGGTGTAGATCACTCACCTTGATATTCCAAAACGAAGCTAAATTTAACCCTCAAGAGAACTCTACCGTAAACAACTGTTTCAAAATTAAAGCAAAATAAAAAAGTAATGGAAAAAGCCTTGATTATTTGAAATTAATGGGAAAAATGAGTACTTATCAAAGCGACGCAGATACTTTCCAATACATTTCGGTAGCAAGTAATGCCCGCTACAGAAAACAACTACAGAAAACTGCACAGTTCGTGTTCGTGCAGTTTTCTGTAGTTGTTTTCTGTCGTAGTTTTATCGTAGTAATAACATGTCTTTCGTTGTAATAATATGTGTTTTATCGTTAAAGTAATAATATACTAATACTGTGAAGTAGACATATTATTTAGTATGTGTGCGTGCACCGATCGGGCGGTCTAGTATAAAGATGTAGTTACTGTATACGTCTACTGTGACCGAACTGTGCAGTTTATTGCAGTGGTTTAAGCGGTTATAAGTTGGCCCGGAATCTCACGGTGATCCGATCGTTCATTAGAAAGATAAAGCGTTTTTACGTCAGAGTGAACAATCTTAAAAATTCTAGGCTAAAAGAAACATGAGCCTCGCTAGGAGCTTCACTAGTAGAAGATATTTGAGGTTTTTAATCATTATTTGATAAAAATTACGTAAGGGTTTTCACTAAGCTATATTAAACACGAGATTGATCAATTAACATAAGTGAGTTTAACTCGTAATTTGCCTACAATAAATCTTTAATAATTATCCCATTATAATTAATCTGCAATAACGAAAATTTTGTAAGGAAACTAGAGAGTGCATAAAATATCTCGAGAACAAGAGCAATATATTTTTCATATCGTTCAGGAGCAAGGCGTCAATATATAGCGCGTTCGTGCTCGGCATTCCTTTGTAAACACGCAATTGTTGGAGTGCTCCCGTGGGCATTATTTACCTATTGATTTTATTGCGATGAATTATTTTCTTGAGCACATTGTTATGTTTTATGGTTCAATTTTGATTTTGGATCTTTCTTAGATAGCAATTAAAAATATAATAGGTAATAACATTATTGTCTTTGACCGCTTTCACACGACGTCAAGTCGCTGGTCCCATGATAAGTTCTCGAAGAACTTGCGTTACGTGTTCCAGACAACGGAAATAATTTACTATATAGTAATTTTATACTAAATACATATTTGAGATTTTTAACAGATTATACACATAATTTAATACACATCTATGACCCAGGAACATAGAAAACTTTTTGTTCCTTGGCGGGATTTCCCCCTCGGGATAACCCCGACCTCCGGTTTAAACGCTGACGCGCTAACCACTGAACCAAGTGGTCGTCGAAATTAAGATTGGATTAAAATAGATAAGGAATATTTTAAAGCCTTATTTTGATTTTTATTAGAAAATAGACTGGTGTATGTGCCATCTTATACAATTAAATATTTATTTTATTCTGTTTTTATTATTTGTTGTTATAGCGGCAACAGATATACATCATCTGAAAAAATATCAACTGTCTAGCTATCACGGTTCACGAGATACAGCCTGGTGACAGACAGACGGACAGCGAAGTGTCAGTAGTATGGCCCCGTTTTCACCCTTTGGGTACGGAACCCTAAAAATGCTGATAATACCAAGTTGGTATCATTTTATTACGTTGGTAACACCAACGCATTGCAGCAATATTACTATCATAATATGCGCATAACGTACCAAAGCCTTAAAAATCATTATCTGCTTTGGCGAAATTAATAAGCTGTTTTGTAATTCACTTACAATTTCGCATTTCGCTTCGGCATCGCTGATGTCCTGTGTACAGAATATGTTCTTCGTAAATATGTCAGAATAAATCTTTCACAAACCAATTCACCCAATTAATTAAAATCAATTCTACTTTATAGACCATACCGCGGATGAATATTTAAGCTATTGCGTTTGGACATTTTCATTTAGTTCCAATCCAAATACGTACCCAATTAGCACTGTACGATCGATCGCGAGAATACTGTTGGACTGGGATCCCAGCCCCACCAGACTCCCCTTATGTTCTTACTGATAAAATGTACGTCATATTGTAGTATTACTTGCGTACAAATGAACGTTTGTATACCCGCCAGATTGCTGGTACCTGCTGCTGCACCAATTCTCAGGTACAGGGCGCCAAAGGTACAAAAAATGTACTAACTTTTCTTACAGCCTTTGAAATGATTCTAACGTACATTAATAACTCCCCTCACTGATTTCAGTGACGGTGGCCGGTTTAATTGAAACCAGGCCAGCTACGCAGGAGTTATTTTAGAGTGCCTAAGTGTGTGCGCAGTACACAAGAGCACTCTCTCTTCCTTTACTCTCGTAACCCAGTGGGACGAATAACCGACACGACAGGTGAGATATCAGGCGCAGGTCCGACTTTTTACATGCCCATCCGACGCATGGATCATCTTTCTTGTCAGACAATCAGGTGATCAGCCTGCATTGTCCTAACCAAACTTGGAAACAAGATTTTTTGTTGTTCCAATGCGGGAATCGAACCCACGACCTCCAAGTCGAGAGCCAAGCTCTAAGCCACTAGACCACGGAGTCTGTTTAACGTACATAATAGAAGAATAATAACATTTGAATATTATGAAGTGAAATTTACACGGATTGCTATTTTTATGTTGTAGTTTCCATAAAAATAAAAAATGTGAAATCATCCACGAAGAAATAAAAATCATTAAACTTCTAACCTTTATATCTCTGTTCATACTAAGTTTAAAAAAAAATGACTTCAACAAGTTTTGTTCCTCACGTTATTCTGAATCCAAAAAATAAGACGCGGATACTTTATCAGAATCTAAGTAAAGTGAGGACAATCTTTCGCAACTCTAGCGCCTTCTACCTAAAAATTGGCCCACCGCACAATCTGGCGGGTATACAAACGTTCAGTGTACACAACTTATACTACAATATGACTTACATTTTATCAGTAAGATTATAAGGGGAGTCTGGCGGGGCTGGAATCCCAGTCCAGTAAAGGTACTTAAGAAAGATTTTTTTGGTAAAGCAAAAGTCCATATTCAATTTGTTTCCGAGTTTTCGAAGGAACTGTACATTTTGTTGGAACAAAAAGTATTTTATGTCCTACCCCGTGGCTTAATATTCAACTGTGGCAAATTTCATGAAAATCCGTCGCCTAGTTTCGGAGCGTATCCAATGCAAACAAACAAATACTTCCTCTTTGTAATATTATTAAAGATGGCGTTTTTATAACTTGATATAATGTGTTTAATGTAATGTATGTTACTGTACTTAATTGAATAAAGTGAAAATAAAATAAAATATCAAGAGTTTCTAGGATTTTTTAGACGCACGGTGGAGTTACAGCCAAGTTCACTTACCGGGATATGTTCAACGAAGCGGTCTCTCTCCTGAGGCATGCACATGTTCACTCCGACCAGCGTGCGGTCACCGTCCACGAGAAAGCAGGCCAGGCTCATCCTCTGTTTCACTATATTCCTCAGCAGCACTCTGTACTCCTCTACCGCTAGGGGCTCTTTCGCTGTACCTGTCAAATATTGGAAAAGAACGCGTAATTACCTAAGTATTAGGCTGTCCCTTATATGGGATTTTTTTTGTTGGTAATGCATACCTTCCACATTTTTTATAAATGCTAAAACAAATCTAAATATGATTTTTCTCCTTCTAGGATGATTGCAACCCGTGTCGACTGAGCCGCAAAATTTACAAAAAATCGTGTTCTGCTACAAAATCAATATAAGTGCAAAAATTAGGTAAATTAGGATCAAAATAAAACAAGGCTGACATGAATACTTATTTATGAACTAATAAAATAATAACAACCAGTTTGAATAACTTCTATTTAGGTCGGTTTTTACAGGCCTGATACAAGTTTCTATATTGACGACACGACAACAAAAAACTTCTTTATTTTATTTTTTTTAGCTGTGATTAACGTACTTTTTATGAAGATTCCTATCAAAGAGTGCATTAGATGCTTTTTGAGTGATTAACTTGAACTATTCCAATAAGCTTCCTGAGCCTTTAGTCAAGATGCATTCGATAATTTCGACGGCGAACTTTGAAATCAAAAATGTATGAGATTTGACATAAGTCATCGTTAAGTGACATGTCGCTTGCGATGTCTTATATCAAATTCCATACATTTTGTTGTCGAACTTCGCCGTCGAAATTATCGAATGCATCTTGACTAAAGGTCCTGGTTTTTTAAGTCCTAGAAGCTGTTCTCTATCGTCAAATGTAGCAATAATTGGCAAATGTTCTTCTTTTCAACTCGTCGATACATATAATTAGATAAAAGATTTCCACCCTTTGAAAGACAGCCTGAGATTACTTCAGATAAGATATTCTGAAAGACATTTTTATTGTTTCTGGATTCATACATAGACGAGAAAATCTCGTCTGGCATAGCGTCTAGAACTCAGAATCTGTTATATGACCGAATCTTTTGAATGTTTCATGTTATTTACAGAAACTGTAGAAATAACAACTATTAACACTTTTTTGTAACACGTTATTTGATATTGCACATACTAATGCCTTCATAAGATATATATATATTATCTGTGAGACTATGACACTGTTGTCATGGTAGCAACAGTATTAGTTTACACATGGAAAATGAATAAAGATTACACATTCTAAATACTACATTTATTACTTCACAATATCTGGCGACTGCCTACGGATCTACAGAAATGGAAGAGGATTCGCGCCTCTCTACGCGTTCAACTTACATGAAAATTACTTGAATACGAACAAAATTCCTTCCTATGCAGAAACCCAGAATACACTACAATGCTTACGTGAAAACTTACAAACATTTCGAGAATTACAATAAAACATAGAATTCGAAATACCAGACGAAGAATTAGAGAACGAAGAGAACGAAGAAATAGATACAAGATATAACATGGAAGAAAATTTACATTAATCAAAATTAAGCTCTTAAATATGCAAGAGCAAACCGAACATAATTTTACATCAGCACAAATTTTAAAATCCCATACAGTTGATAAAGTTAATTATACCCAGAGAGAGGACAGAAGTACTGCGATACGAGCGAGCAATACATACATACACTTCACAGAAAAGATGACAACAGAAAAATAGATTCAACGTACAGAACGGAGGAAACATCCAAAAATGAACGGAATATACAGTTACAAAAAATATTAAAGAAGCACTTACATATTTCACTGGGAATAATACAATTAGTGGCATTATATACGGGTCATCTACATCTACACCTTTAGAACAGAACATAGTAATAGATTGTATTCCACCAGTAGAAATAATAAGCACAGATGTAAACGAACGCCATGCGATTGACAACGTGCACAATACATTTAGAGAAGATAGAAATACCATAACACTTGGAAAAGAATAGCTATAGAAATTTATTATACAAAAAACAGATACAAGAAGCTTTTAAAGAGAGAACATGAATAAACATACTACACCAGATGTACACCAGAAATTTACACAAAAAATAGATTTTACAGATACTAGAGACAGAGAGTTAAAATGTAAATATGTACTGCTGATATATATTAAGGAAAACGAAAATAATTTGCAAAAATATAAACACAAGTGGAAAGAAAAAAAAGAAGCTAATAGAAACACGACTCGTAGAATTTATTTACCATGTCGCATATTTTGAAAGGTTAGGAGAGATAGTTACATCATACATGTAGTAAAAGGAGAGTTGAAGCAACATGTATATAAGAAAAGGGGGAGGAAGGCGGCCTCATGAACTAGGACTATTGCACGTCGCCTGCTACATTAGGTACAAAGTGCAAAGAGATGCTGGCGCAGTCTACCGTCGCCACTTGGAGCAGCTCCTACCTGCTTCAGGCGAATAGCGTCGGAAGACTGATATATATTATCTGTGAAATTATGACACTGTTGTCATTGTAGCAACATTGTTAGTTTACAAATGGAAAATGAATAAAGATTACACATTCTAAATACTACATTAATTACTTCACATTAAGGGGGAAAACTATTTTCTCTAAGTTTTTTCTTTCTTCCCAAATTTTTTGTCTGAACCACCTGAGCAATGGTTAGGGTGACCTTGCTCTCTTTGTTTCTATGAAAATGATTTGTCTTCCTCAAATGTAATCCTATTCAAGTTGTCAGAATATGTTTTATAATCTTATTAAGAATGCAATCTTATTATTATTATTACGTTTTTTTTTAACTGGCAGTCCTTTTGACTTCATAAATAATGTAAAATATACGTAAAATAGGACTAGCAAAACTTGACGATTATGTGTTGATTTTGCACCATTTATTTAGTGGCTAGGCTTTATTTTTTTATTACTCTTAAATTTTACAGACATCTTTAGGCACGCAATATATAATTGGGTAATCTTAAAAATTGACGCATGTAACGACAAATGAAACATTTAAGAGCAGGTCATAGGGTTGTCACCCTCATTTTCAGGTTGTCATCACTTGTATGGGGAAATTAAAATCGCAAGTCGGCATGGGTTATCATTTATCAATTGGGCTAATATTTTTTTCTAGGCTATATTGGGTCAATACAAACATTTTAAGTGGATATGCGTGTATACTCCCACAAAAGACCATTTTTTAGTAAGTTAAGGGCCTATTTCACAGTCTAAAGCTAGCTCCACACTACTCACGAGGCCGAGGAAGTGCTCCGCGTAACCCAAAGTACGAAAAGCGTGACACGAGGCGAAGCGAAGTGCGTGTCCACACTAACGTCGGCCTACTTCGCGAGTAGTGTGGAGCTAGCTTTATAATAAGTGTCGGATAGATTATTCGGCAGTCTTGTGGCTGAGTACTCTATATCGAACGACAGAGATAAAGCATGCAAATAAGCTATCTGACACGTCTCAGTAGGTACATTGTGAAACAGGCCCCAACGAAAATTATTATGATAGCGTAGCTAGCCATGGCGTAGCATTTCAATCATATTTCGCATGCAATCTGTTCACATAAAAAACGTTGCTTATAAATTATCCTGCCGAATATAAACGTAGCAAAATTTAATAAAATTGACCCAATGGTAAAAGTAAATAAGCAATTTTATTTTCATTATTCGTCTACTAATAAAGCGGTTGACTTGTACCATTTTATTGTACTTTACGTAAGCTGCTTGATGTTCTGTTTGCAGAATAATGCTTAATTAAAAAATATTATTAATTAATAGTTTGTTACTGAATTATTTATTCATAATTAAGTTGTTTATGCCCGCGACTTTGTCATTTACTTTTATTTTACATTCCTTTTCCTAGTAAAAAAAAATGTTTTTATGTACCTAGTCGATTAATTAAATTGTATTGAAATACCTGCAGTAGTCCACCAATCGTCTTCTCTAATGTAGTTTCCGAGCATAAACTCAACCGCATCCTCCCAATACGATTCGGGAATATCTTCAACTACGAACGTCAGTTTATCTCCATTCTCGAGAATCCTTTCGAAAGTAGTCCAATTCTGTGGGTACTGTCGCGCAGTCATTATTTTTTTACTACCTTTAGTGGGATCTGAAACACTTTTAGAGCGCTGAAGCTCTGAATCGAGTCTGAGCTGCATTCGTTACGGGCTCGTATACAACGCCGGTTGAGAATATCTGAGATTTCATTACGGATTATACAGAGTGTATTTTTTAAACTATTACTTTTAAATTTTATTTATACAATCTAGAACTCATAATATATATAGCTACTTAATGAATAAAAAGGCAATTATCCTACTATTATTAATATTATAAATGTGAAAGTTTGTGAGGATGGATGGATGTTTGTTACTCTTTCACTCAAAAACCACTGAACGGATTTTGATGAAATTTGGTATGGTAGTAGTTTAGTCTCTAGATTATAAAGAAACATAGGCTACTTTTCATGCCGGATGGTATATTTACGCGGGCGGAGCCGCGGGAAACACCTAGTTCACCATATCAAAACATTAGTCAAATAAAAGTCATTATAAAATATTTGATGATTAACATAATAGTTTTATTTTCTAAAATGAAGAATTTCCACTTTGTACATCAATTCCCTCAAATCCATAGAGAGTTAGCACTTACACCATAGGAGCATCAAGCGGATTATTGCGCGATTCATGTAAGCAAAACCATTGTTTCAAAACCGACGCCAACATTACTAGAGATATGAGAGCACAGGCTTGTAATCTCCTTATTTGACCATTTAGATTCACTCCACTGGGTTTCGGGTTCGTTTTTCTAAAGCTACAATAATATTCCGATTTTGATATCGCAATGGTTACCAATATGACCTCTTTAAAAGTTCTTTAGGGTATCAAATATATGGAGTGACAAGAAAAAGAATGAACTCAAGGATTTTTTTTAGGTCATAAGCTGTAAAGTGAGCAAGCAAGCCTGAGGCGGTTTCGAGCAATATATTATTATAAAATTTAGAATGTTTAGTGCATATATATTATATAAGTAAATTATTATGAAAAATAAAACGGGCCAAGTGCGTGTCAGGCCACTCATGGAGCTAGCAAAATTCATCACATGGACTACCATCATGAATAAAAAAAAATTAGCGCTTTAAATTTGAATGCCTCGCAAACTGATACCTGTACCAAAAAATCTTCTAAGCAATCTCGCAATGTTTTTAAAATAACTACCTATCTAATGATACCCTACACTATGGGGTGGACGGGAGAAAAAACAACATGTCGGGGAGGTACCCAAATTTTTTTTTAAATTTTTTTATTTTAGCACTTTTTCGACGTGGTAAAGACGCAATTGTTGACAATGGTTTTGACATTAGTTTAGTTAACTAACACGTTGATTAAATCAAACGACTGATCAAGCTTTAGGCAACTTAATTTACACCTGACAAGAGACTTGACCGCTGATTACTTAATTTTGGCGTTGATTAGCCTAGAAACCGGGGGTATAGCTGTTAATTCTAGAGCGTAAATTGTGTATCAATATACAAGTCTAAAATACGGTTTATTTTTGTTCAATTATATTCTGTATCATGGCTGACATAAATAAAAAACCACGATAAAACAACTTTCCCGTATTGTTGAGTGGCTTCATATGAGTGGTGTCATAACTACAGGCTGAGTAATACCGAAAAGCATGATAATTACAATCCCTTATGTGTCTATAATACATATTTTCAATAATTGATTAAGTATAATAATAATATAATATATGGACGCTTCCACACCATGTCAATCTATATTATATTTTTATTATACCTACTATACATATACAATTATATTTAATACACATCCAAGACCCAGGAACATAGAAAAACTTTTTGTCCCTTCGGCGGGATTCAAACCCGCGACCTCCGGCTTAAGCGCTTACACACAGAGGTCGTCATACAATGTAAGGTCTAGGAAAATCTATTATGGATATTTCGGGCACATGATTTACTACTTATATGAAGACGTTTAGCAAAAAAATATTCGTCCTACTCGAAAAAATTTTTTTTTCTTTATATGGGCGAATTTGCGTGCAGCGGAGTCACCCCATACATGAGATGATTTTTTACTTAGCTACCTTACCTAAACGTCTTTACATGGTAAATACTTTAAACATCTAATCTAATATAATTTAATATGGAGCACCGTGTATATGAAATACTTAAAGAAGGTCACGACAAAGTAGGTATTCCGATATCTGTTAGTGATCCGTGTACATAACTGCGGTTGTGTTATTGTAATGCCTGTATTGTTTTACATAATGCGTTATCGAAGACAAAATGCGGGCGCCATCGACAAAATATTATTGGTAAAATATATCTTACTTAAAAAGTTTGTACTTGGGAAACCGAGCTTTGCTCGTAGCTTATATTATATTTAACATTTTATCATTTACTACATTATTTTTATTCTTGACTCAGCAATTGATCAACAAACAGATGTAAATAGAGTAAAAGAACAAAAGTAACTTGAACAACAAAACTAAAATCTACAATATCAATACCTATACAAAATTACATCAAATTGTATTCATAATAACAGAAGTTAGAAGGGCGGACAGACAGACAGACAGACGGATGGAAAGAGCGAAACTATAAGGATCCCTTGTAGTACAACGGAACCCTAGAAATTGCATCATCCTAAAAATGTAAACGGACAAGACTATTAGCTCTAAAGGCAAACATTTCTAAGCGTTCCAGAACAAGATTAATAAATGCTGATAGTGACGTTGGTTATGGAGTCTATCGCGAACGCTTAATCCCAGTCAGTATACGGGGTCAGGATTGGCTTGGCTAGGACGCAATGACGTTTGCGTTTCCACGTGAAAAGCCAGAGTTTCGATTACAAATTAAGGCTCAGAGTTACCTTTTATTGTTCTCCTTTGGCAGTATTTACCATGTACATGACGTGTACATGTAACAGGTATCTAACTAATACTTTGGATGGGATTCATATGATAAATAAAATAAATAATTACAAAAATACCAATATTAATTTGCAAAATATGGGTCCCGCCTGTTACCAAACTTAATGTCAATTATTTCACTGGCTTTTAGCTCAATCTTTTTAGTGCGTTGCTTAGGTATGGTTTTTTTGTAGTCGGGTTTTTTTATTTTTGTAATTATTATTTATTTTATTTTAGATTTTTTACTTTATCCAACACACCAAAATACGACTATTTGAATGCATTCATTACAATTTCCTCGAATTATTTAATTAAAATGGTTGTAATTATTCCTGATTAAATTTAAATATATGGCATATGTATATTTTCGAAATCTCATTTTAATTTCCTTTATTTTCATACCCTACTCGATAGGTTTGGTAAAAAAAAATCTGAACTACTTACTATTTGCGCCAAAATCCGTATATTGTATTTTTTCCTTAAATTAGCTCTCTAATGACAGTTACGTTTTTGAAACGAATCTAAGGATACCTTAAGTGTCGAAATCCATTCAGCAGTTTGGAGGATACCTGGGAATAAAGAAATTTACAAAAAACATACATACATACAAGATACGCGCGAAAAATATAACCTAGTCGGGTAAAAAACGTAAAGACTTACGTTCAGTACACACGGAACCCCTACGCGGCGCGATGTGACGATGCTTAAAGATGTTGTAATAATCGCAACTCGACGCCGCGCGGAATTTTGATATTGTATTGCTATTAAAAAGTGCGCGCCGCGTCACATCATGGTGTGAACTGACCCTTACATTCAAATAATACTATAGTAGCGTAAGTTTTCTACTAGCATTGGATATAGATGGATCCACCCACATTTTATCTAGCTTTCAACAAGCTCTAGCTCAAGACCACAGATTTAAAAAGGCCGCATGCGGCCCGCGAGCCTTTGCCATGCGGCCCCTGAGCTAATTTAAATCTCGAATTATCTAATCGTTATTGTTTACGAACACGATTTTTAAAAAAATACCGATATTCGCGTATAAACGGTAACCGACCCTGTGTCTTTAACGGTAAGTCCGATATCCGCCTGGCGGCCGAGCGTTTATGACAATATTTGGTAATGTTTCTCAAATACGTTAGGGTTTTGCTAAAATTAAAAATGGCACGCAATTTTTAAAAGGTTGGTCATGCCTGGTCTAGACTATGTCATGAAATAATTTTATGTATTTATTTAGAAAACTTATTGTAAGTCTAAACTCTAAAATATCCATTTCTTTTGTAATTTTTCGACAATATTATTAGGTTTTGTTTCCATACTCCTCCATAGACTGTGACTGGAAGCAGAGAAAGGAGACCTGTAAACCTACCCTTATGGAATACCAGCGATGTCATTGCATTTTGTAACGGAATTTCAGCTCCTTTTATATCATAAATTGCTATTTGCGTGCGTGGGGCCGGCAGCCGCTGCCGTCAAGGAAATGTATGCTCTATATCTATTACATAAGATCTATTATCCACAGGTTCAGCACCCGTCTCCTGGAGCACACCTGCAGCTCCCTCGCGGGCCGGCGCGTGGCAGCGCTGCTGGTGTGCGGCGGGGGGCCGGCCGCCGCCGTGGTCGTCAGGGCCGCCGCCCGCGCCGGCGTCCCCGTGCTACGGAGTACACCAAACCACCTGCAGTTCTCTTATACTCTTGCAAACGTGAGTATAATATTATGAACTCACTGAAAAAGTATCAATAGAACATGACGCTTTTGCAGTACTAGACTACTGACTACCGATTAGATGATTCGAGTTTTTATTTGGCTCATGGCAAAGGCTCGCGGGCCGCATGCGGCCCTTTTTAATCTGTGGTCTTGAGCTAGAGCTTGTTGAAAGCTAGATAAAATGTGGATGGATCCATCAAGATCCCACATCCAATGCTACTAAAAAACGTACGCTACCATATTATTTGAATGTAAGGGTCAGTTCACACTACGATGCGACGCGGCGCGCACTATACAATAGTAATACAATATCAAAATTCCGCGCGGCGTCAAGTTGCGATTATTACAACATCTTTAAACATTGTCACGCCGCGCCGCGTGGGGGTTCCACGCGGCGCGGCGGTGGGGGGTTAATTGATTAAGTTGTTAGTCAATCCCAATAGAACAACTGAACCCAATGGAATTTGGCACGGCATTTTATACGACACTAAGTCGTGGACGTTAACTACTACAATAATAATACGTAGGCTTTTGATTCAACCAAACTAAATGGGAACATCTCGTCATATTGGATCGCATTTGAAAAGTTACCAGTAGCATAATATCAATGTTATGATTTAGAAAAGTGCTTTCAATTTCTATCATAAATCCACTTTTTATTACTTTTAAAATTCTTTCGCTTTATGCCGTGTAGAACTAGGTCGAATACAAAAGAATGAAATGCTCCTGCCGTAGGCTTTTCTTTTAATTTAATTTATTATGTAATAGATAGCTGTAGGTAACAGCTATTAGATTTGAAATTATATATTTTTTTCGTCATAACCGGACAAACGCATGCAGTCCAAAAAACACTACCTGTGCTGAAAAAATAGATTTGAAATACTGTCAGCGTATATCCATGATAGTAGTTATACCCAGGTATCTTTTTTTTTGCTTACACAACGTTCGCGTAAAAGTTTTCAACGAAAAATATAAAACATAATGTTAATAAACTGCTATAACATTTTTACTGTTATTTACTTCGAATATGGTTTTACTGTACAATAATTGAATGAGTTCATACCACAAATTGATTGACGACTCTCAAGTTAATTAATCACATTTGATGATATTATGTATAGTTGTTTAATTTTAAATGAATAAAAATATACAAAGGAAGATTGATCGGAATACAACATGTTTACTTGTGCATTAATTATTATAATTATTTTTATCTGAGTATTAACATTGCGTTAATATACATACATAGATATAATATTATTACACTTTTCCACAAATTATTTCATAATAAAATAATAGTACGAGATAATTGCTGAATAACAATGCTGCATCAAATTTATAAATACTTTTGATTATTTTGTGGCTTAACTGTTATGTTGATACCTACCCGCCTACTATTAATGTTACCTACCTACAAAATTAAAATTGTTCATAATATTTTATTAACTACATATTTGGAGTTTTGCCCGGGAGTTCAATGGGCGACGTTGTGTAATTTGTATTTCTTTATTAATTTATGTTATTTCGGTTTTTTAATGTGTAATTTTGGTAGAATATTATCCATTAAATATTCGTTAAGGTGCACAAGTGTGGGCAAGTGGTACAACTTGTAAAAACGTGGTATTTTGAGTTTCCCTCCAAAACTCCCTAGGAACTTTCAGTAAAGCTTCTACCACTTTACTGAATTGACTGACATGACGCATGGACTGTACTGACTCTATATTTGGACTTTGACTAGACGTTAGACTTGACGATATAGGAATATGGTGTTGAAAAAAAGTTCTATTTCCCGCCTTTTTAACTTGACACTGGGAAATGGTTATAAGCCGATGCCATATATAAATAAATAAAAAACACATATTTTATCCTATCGTTATTAAAAAAACGTTTTGAAAGTAGCACTCTGCATATCTCAGGATATAACGACGGGCGCTTTATCAGGCTGATCCCCAAAACGCTCTGAACATTTATAGCTTCAGGTTTAAGAAGAATTTTTCACAATCAACACAATCAAAAACAAAAAAAATACATAATTTAAACAACAATTGATTCAAATTAATATTATAATTCCTTAACATATAATATCTTAAAGTACTTCTTTGCTGGTTTTTTATTATTATCTGAAATCTAAATCCCTGTTTTTTATCTCTCTGTTATCTAAGTTCTTTTTTATAATTGGCAGATTCGCTAAGTTAAAACGATTTTTACCACTAGGTATGTAAATAGGCTCCAAACAATCATGTGCGCCAGTTCTCACTTGATTTTTATTTTTTTTATATTTATTTACTATGTGAATTGATTAATTCATATTTTTGAAATTTTTAGGACATTCTTCCACTGGAGATACGTCTGGAGATAACGATAAAAGAAATCTTACACGCTTTGAGGTGTGTACTCACTACTCAGTATTTTTAAACTAAGTAAGAAATAAAATAGAATAGGTAATAAATTAAATGTTTAAAACCTATCGTTTTAAACATTTTTTTTACTGGTGTAAAAGTGCATATTACTTTATTTTTCACAGAGCCACTCTCCTACACGCACATTGGCATTCTTTCACTTTGCTCGCTGAAGAGGACATATATTTGACGTTAACACTGCAAAAGGATTTGTATTCAATACTTGCTTCCCAGCCTCTCAACCCAAAATGGCTGTCTCTTCCGACTAAATACACTCGTCGTGCTATTTTTAGGTAAGTTATAAATAAGTTACAATTCTTAATACGCAAAAATTAAAACTTTAAACAAATACTAACGAAAGTTGAAATAACCCAAGAGCTTGTCAGGACATGTCTAAGGAGGGTTCCGTAACTATAACCGCGTAAAAGGTTTTTTTTCAATTATTTCAAAAGTTACTGTCCGATTTCGTTCAAAATAATTGAGTTAAAAACTTTTTAGCTTTTTTATGGAAAATTGCAAGTTTCTAAGTCTCATAGTTTAGAAATGTCAGGGGACCAACTTATAAGCCATTTTGAAGGCCGATTACTCGTAAATGGTTAATTTGTAAAAAAATCATGTATAAACCTTGCCCTTATTTTAAAAGACCTATTTGACGATGGAGTCAGATGAAAAAATATTTTTCATCCCCACTTCACATGTATTGGGAGCCACCCCTAAAATATAAAACTATTATTATTTTATGATGCTATAACTGATATCTATACACAGTCTATAACTATACAAAATTTCATCAATTTGTATTCATAATTACAGAAGCTAGAAGCGCGGACAGACAGACAGATAGACAGACGGACGGACAGAGCGAAACTATAAGAGTTCCTTATGAATTACGGAACCCTTATAAAATTAGTCGAATAGGTAGCTAGTAGGCTAGCTTATATTAACGGATTAAAGATTGACTGGGGTCTATACTCAACTTAAAGATGGTTATCTACAAACGCAATGGGGATGTTAGTGGTGATGGTGACGATGATATTATGAATGAACAATAAAACAATAAAGTGAACACACGAGATAAAACAGTATCGCGTTATTGTTCAAATGAAATGCACTCTCTATCATTAAGCGCAACAGTCGTTGATAAATCGCTTGACATGCTCGCGCATGCAGAATGTCATTCTAAATTACCCAGTACCAGAGCTGATGCTGGTTTATGAACATCAGCTATATTATGAAAATTAGCAACAGTGTGGACTAGGTATCCATTTATTTCAGTGAGTAGTAATAATAATCTCGTTTGTGATTAAACAGAGTTAATTCTGAGATGTTTTATCAAAGAATACAAACGAAATACAAATAATTTCGTTAGTAGCACGATAAAAAAATGACTACAAATGCCAATTACCTTAGTACGGTGATTCGCAATTTGGACCAGTTTAATATCGTCATGAAAAAGTTTTATTTTGTTATTAAATGCGACGAGGTCATACTTAATCATACTTAGTCAAATTAATCTCAAACGCATTTTTATTTATTTTGCAAAATAGATCACGAAATATTTCACGTATACCAGAAGAAGGACGTGCAAATATTATCCACTTCTCTCACATTAGGTGTGCATATAATAATAATTTTATGACATTAGCTAATCCCGCCCACCAAGTTAGAGAAATATTAACTACTTGTCTAGAGTAGCTTTTTATTACGTTGTGGAAGCTTACAAAATAAAACACATACGATAAAGGGATTGAATTTATTGAATGTATTTTATTGAATGAACTTCATTTAGAAAATAACGATTTCATACATGCTTATTTCACTCTGTCAAATCATTATGTATTAATAAACTCTTCCCTTTGTAGGCGACTAGCTGAAATATCAAGATTGACCCGAGGTGTTGTGGTCTTGATATGCGACGTTTATTATTCCAAACTAGTAATCAACGAAGCTAAGCGTCTCAATATGCTCGATGGACACTTTTTCTGGCTTTGGATTGACGCTTCAAAGGAATTAGATTTATTTCGTGACACAATCAATAAAACCAACTTCTCCGAAAATAATGATTTAAAATTTGAAAACCTAAAAAGAATGGATGATATTTTATCCAATGAATATGTAAAACGTATGAAACGACTAGAGGAAGACAATAATTTGTTAAAGAAAGAAAAGCTGCCTGATGCCTTGGGAAATCTTAATGTTATTTCAAATATTAGGGTAGATAATATTGAATCTTTATATAAAAGAAATGGATCAGAGACTTTAAATTCTCGTCGTGTTAGTAGAAACGTAAAAAAAATTGAAACGCACATTAATAGTAATGTAATTAATTTAAATATTAGTCAATCTTATGACACTAGTCGTAACGTTAGTTCAGAGAGTGTAAGGAATCATAATGTACATAATAAAGGCGTTGAAACTTCTAAAATTAAAAACATCTCAAGTGAGAAAGAAAATATGTCTTTACTCGATAGGAATAAAAGTAGAGAAACTAGTTCTAGTAAATTGAAAAACGAATCATTTAATAAATATGTAAATAGTATAAATATAAGAAGTTTGTATAATTCACGAAATATATTATTGGAAGAAAAATTAGGTAGCAATGATATTTCAAACGTTAGAGATAATAACATATTATTTTCAAGTGATATTAGTGATTTCATGGTGAATCCCACGGTGCATTCTTCTACAATGAATAGAGTAAGAGAAATATTAAAGTTGGAAGAAAATCATTTTATGATGGATCAAATCTATGATGATATTGATACAAGAAAAAAAGAAAATGTATCTACTATTACAAATAATTTTCCTCTAGGTCTACTGGCATTGTATCCACAACCTCAAAAAATTGGTAAGAAATTATTCTTCTCTTTAATTCAAGGGAGAGGGCAACAAAAATAATTATTGTCGGAAACTGCTGTCGCCGTTTAAATAAGCTTTACAATTGTAGGCTCAAATATAATAAATAAAATGCAAACATGAGATATTATTTTTATGCAGATTTCTATTACTTTGGTTGTTTACTTTACAGACTATTATTTGCTAAGTTTGAAAAATATTTGGTTATTGTCGTAGATTTATTTGTCAATAAAAGACATCTCCCTTGGATTATACACAATAAAGCCCTCAGGACTCCCAAGCACAGCCAAGAACAACTTGAAATTATTTTTGGCTTCCAGATCCCACGTTTGCAAGGGCATCTGTTCTCCTAATAGTCGGTGCCCTTCGGAGAGTGCTAAATGCCTGTGATGCTTGGTCAGCTCAAGCCCAGTTCTTCAGCGATGCTACTGCCTCGTGTTGGAACGAAGCGAGTGACGCAGCAACAGATTTTTCCATGGAGTTTGTTAGGTATACTATTTTTATTATTTCAATATTCAATATTTTAGTCCTATATAATAGGTATTATCTTCGTCACAATTTGAATTCACAAAATATCATACCATTTTATGCCAAAGCATCAAATGGTGTTCATTTCTTCCTAAATTTTAATTCGTATTATAAATATATCTAAGAACCAAAATGTTCTATTGTAAAAATTGGGGCCATTAAAACGTTCTTGTTTGAACTTTACCCTGACAAGTTAAATTCCTTGTCATTAATAATGCGCGTCAAACCCAACATCGATGGATTAATTATTTTTAAAAGCTTTTTGTATTTCATGTAATTTTTTTAAAAAGCTATTTTGTTTTGAGCTGTGCTTGTTCGTTATACTTTGCCAATCATAATAAATAGAAACAAATAAAACAATATTATATTATGTCATAGCTGCAAGTGTTAAAAGAAAAATAATAATAAACGAAGTGACTAGAGAATCTAGCGAATCCTATTCACTAACAAGAGTAGAGCATCGTCATAAAAGTAAATTGAGTGGTGAGTCCGACAGTATAGGATAACTTTTATGTTCTTGTATCTTAAAGACGTGAGTTCTTTTATATCGATTGTAATATTGCCCTATAAAATCTCGCCTTTACTATCCTCTTGCTTCCCATTAACTTTAAAACCTCGAAACAACTGAAGAGCTATAAAACCTATAAAGGGATAGCAACATGATGAACAAACAAAACGGAATATTCGTAAAAGGTATAATTGAGAATATAAATTAATAGTCTTGTCCCTAAGGTATTGTTTCAAAATTATCTCTTCTCGTCTTATTTTAAGTTATTGCATAAGAATTTGTCTGAAATAACAATATTTTAACTGACTTAAACCCATAAAAATAAGATTTAATTTATAAAATAATCTATAATATAATAATCTATAAATGTTATTAAATACTGAAAAATCTGCGGTAAAAGCGAGTTCGAAACTAATCTGATGTATAATTCTAATAAACCTCATTTGACAAGGGTATCTTTCATTAAATTCTAACGCGCGGCGCGGACGACTCAATGTTGAGGGGAATCTAAAATTCATTATTCTCTGATTTGGTTAATCAAATCGTTAAATTTATTAAACACCATTAGGAACTCACGTTCATTAAATTATCCATTAAAACGATCGTATACTTTTCTTTGTGAACCTCGAAAGATTCAGGGGAAATCTTGCCGTTTAATCTTGTGATATAACAAACAAAGTGGTTTTTACTAATTTATTTATGATCAGAAACCATTCTACGCCCCTAAGTTTAGTTAAAGCTAAGTTCATTACAATGAAACAACTTGCTGCTCAAAGCCGTGATAATACTCTATTAACTGGGTCCTTATAGCTTCAAGCGTTTGACCCAGTGTGTATAACTTTTTCTTAGTCTAACGCCAAATAAAATATGCAGGAGGTCTTTGTGAGAACTTTCCTGTACCAATGTCCTTTTCGTTCCTTCCATTACATATGTGGCGGACCAATTAGCACCACAATTCTGAATCGCGCTATCGAAGTTTTCTATGATCGGCACTATATATAAGACATCTGAAATTCATACAAGTGGGCTTCGGCCTGACCGAGCATAGCACCTCGCTCGGTCAGAAATCTCCCTTTGGGGCTTGCCACCACATTCCCACACATATAATGTGCAAATGCCCATACTAATTATGTTATTTGTTTAATTTATTAAGTATTTGTTTCTGTATTAAATGAAAGTACCTGGGTAACCGAGCTGTGCTCGGACTTCTGATAAATAAAAAAAGAATCACAAAAATATTTATCTGACCGGGATTCGAACCCACCGCATTCCGAATTTTCGAACAAAGCAAAAATTATACAAGCATACCACTAATCACAGTACTAATCGGACTGACATAATCGAGTCGAATTTATTGATATATATTGTTGCACGACGAAAGAAAAAACATATAATAGCTTAAAGATGAGCGGGTTCCCAAGGATAAGACATAGCTAGATCGAATTTTCTCCCCCAGAACTCCCTGAATACCAATTTACATAGTAATATTTGCAGCCGTTTTCGAGAAACCGATTATATATACAATATTGTTTCGTTTAAAGCAGTGTTCCGCATAGTGTGTACCGCGGCACACTGGTGTACCGTGGTCATTAGTTGGTGTGCCTCAGGAAAATACGGTTATCTTAAAAACTCATTTGTAGTAAGTAAGGGATAGAAAATACTTAAATAAACAAATTTTTAATTTGTGGTGTACCTCCAAAAATTTTTGTTTTCCTAGATGTACCGCACCTACTTTGAACCCAAAATGTTTGCGGAACACTGGTTCAAAGTACGAGAAACCGATTCTACATATATACAAGATTGTCTCGTTTAAAGTATAAGATAGTATCATGTTAAAATTTGGTGATTAGAAAAATTTAATTTTCAATTAAATTGGAGATAATATATTTAGAATAAGGTAACTAAAAATTTATTTTTATGGTTTGAAAGGAACTTTATTTTTACTTAGTGCCTCGACAATTGGAAAACTTTCAAAAATGTTATAAAATAATACATGGTTTTAAAACTTTCGCTTGATTATCAACGAATGGAGTGACATGGAATTAAATGGATTCCGCTTTTAATGGAGTTGTGGCATTTACATGACAAAATGTTTTTATGTTTTTCTTTTCATTTTTATGATAATTATTTTCATTATGAGTTTAATTTTTTTTTGTTTATCAATTACTAAGGGCGTTCAGTAATAAATTGACATTAACATGAGATCATTACATATGAAATTGGCTTCCGTAAAGGAGGAACATAAGATCGATTTTTTTTAAACATAATACCAATATATTTATTTAATCAAAGTATATACCATTCCTATCTATGCACTTTTGCCATCTTATAGGTAGTTCATTGATTCCTTTACTAAAAATACCATTCGGACAGGAATCAATAAAATTTTTGAAGGCGCCTTGGCCTTGGACTGCCCCATCGGAGATGAATTTTTCCCTCGCAAGAAGTTATCCAAATATCGATAAAAATTCGGTAATCTGTTGGAGCAAGGTCCGGGGAGTACAGTGGATATCTTAGACATTCCAATTGACGCTCCTCTAATTTGGTAGCCGTCTGTGGTAGCGTGGTCCTGAAGCAGCAGAGGCCTAGAGCGAATGACCAATCTCGGTTGTTTAGCAGCTAGCTTTTCCATCATAATTTGCAGTTGCAATATACATCTGTCGTAATCGTCTGGCCAGATTTAAGAAAGCTGTAGTGGACGAAACCGGCACTAGTCCACCAAACACTCCCAAGTAACTTTTTTTGAGTCAATTTTCGCTTGGGGCAGGCTTTGGCTGGTTCGTCAGAGTTCACCCATTGTGATGAGCGTTTTCGATTATCGTACAAGATCCACTTTTCATCACAGGTAATGATTCAATTTAAAATCCCTTCATTATTGTGCCGGTTGAGTCATGTAACGCAGCAGTCTACTCGCGTTTGTCGGTTTGCTGCTCTCAATTCATGAGGTACCCACCTTTCAAGCTTTTTCACCTTCCCAATTTGCTTCAAGTGGATTAAAACAGTCTTATCACTAACACCGCGGCCTGCAGCTAACTCGGACGTGGATGGCGATGGATCCGCTTCCACAATAGCCATCAATTTTTGATTATCAACTTTGTTCTCCAGCCGTCCACGGGGCTTTTTCTGCAGGTAGAAATTTCCAGAACTAAAACGTTGAAACCAAAAACGCACTGTGTTTTCTTTTTCGACGTCGCCGCCATACACATTATTAATCCTTAGAGCCGTTTCTGCAGCACTGGTGCCACGGTGGTACTCGAAAATAATACGATATTTCAAGTTATCCATTTTGTAAACAGAGTGACGCAAAGATAAAACCAAAAGAGGAAAAAATAAATGAATTACGGTTTTCGAAACACAAATGCATGAGTAAATAGCGGTATAAATTTGAAATTGGAATTCCTAACCAAAGAAGATATATTTGAGATCAATGTGGCCAGTACGATAAAACGCCAATTTCATACGTAAGGACCTAATATTATTATATAATTATATTGTAACTTGTACCTAAATTACTAGCAAAATTATTGTGTTTATTTTTGGTGAACATTTCTATTCACATTCTGTATTTCTTTCTCCACTGCCACTAAATATTCTGAAACATCGTAAACTTTGGTTGAGAGCATAATGTATTTGTTGTGTTTGTTTATTGACAGTGACTTATGAGTCCTTAAATTTTATACAAAGAATATTAGTTTAGCGAACAATCAAACAACGTTGTCGTAACTCGGGAGTGCCACAAGGCTCGATTTTTGGCTGCCGACCAAAAGCTGCATGAGTCGACGGAACGATGCCTATCTATTGACATGATAATGGATATTTTTTTGCTTCGTCCACAAATAGGGGTAGATAAATAGGTCAGGTCAATCGTGGCACGCTGGAATTCCCGAAGTCGTTTATCTTATAGTGCTAACATACACTCGGACTTGATCCGCGGACCATTTCCGCGTACTGAATCCGGTGCCGCTACAGACGCACGGATTTGGTCCGGCAGACCGAATTGAAAACTCGACACTCGTATGTTTGATTTTCAGCTCTATTGTATTAGCGCAGAGTTCTATTTATAGTGCTGTTTTTCGACGACGACGATGATTCTCGCAATCCATTGAAATCGTGCAGTGATACCAACTCTCAAAAATATTTCTCCCCAAACTCTTCTCAATACTATTTACAAAAAGGTAACCCTTAATTCGACCCTGATTAGTTATACTATTTACAATATTTAAGCTAATTTTATAGGACTTTAATCGGGATAGCCCAATTATAGTCCAATATAAGCGTAAATCTCGGTATAAGAGATAATAAGTTAGAAACTCTAAAAACTTTGTGTTTATTCACATAAAGACTTGTGCGTAAATGACATAAAACTAACGTGTCACTTTATCTGATTCCACTCCCTATAAATTTTCATACCCCGGGCTATATACACATATAAAAATTGATTTTTAAGGAGTAAACTCTAAAAATCCTGCCGCCTAGTATACCCACGCAGTTTTTTTCCCTAACTTTGGAGGGAAAATCCCTAAGTTGGCAACGGTGAGATCGTTGTCCGGCCCAATCGCCCGACTACTCTACATATGTACGGATTTGGTATGGAGCAAACCATATCCGATGCGGACCGCGACGGACTCAATTAATAATAATTATGTTCACCGGATTACTCTACACACGGTCGGATTTGGTACGAAGCAGATCGAATCCGTGGTCTACTGCGTACCGAATCTGTACGTGTGTTAACACTTTTACGTCCACCAAACGTCAACCGAAAATCAGGATATTGATTATTCATGATTATCTATCATTATTATCTATTATAATTTCAGAAATAGTCTTTTTACGACTTTTTTAAATTCTTTACCATATTATTTCTATTTTCTATTAATGCAAGTAGGCAAGAAATAAGTATGTTGATTTTAATGTAATCAATATGCAAATTTAAATATTTCTAGACCACAGCCGTTGTAGACATTTCTTTCAATTTGAATAAACCTATTTCGTACTACACAATAATAATATCATGAATAAACAATACACACTTATGTTTTTGGCATGTTTGACTCAACTTCGTTTTGTTATTTGTTTACACATATCTTTGCTTTCCAGTAAATTTTATTCCCTACACGTGTAGCAATTTACGATAGAATAAAAAAATGCCACTTAGCAATAAACTACACTACACTATTATTTTTTTTACATTTTTACATTACACTAAACATAACACACAAGAAATAAATTCGTAATTTATGGGTAGGTATCTAGGATGTTTAAGCGAATTAAGTAGGCGATAAATACAAATTATTATTTCTTACGATTAATAACTTAATCGGTAGACCGTACATAATACATATATAATGAAAACCTTTATACACAATCTCCAATGTAAATTGTCTTAGTCTTAGTTTATTTATTTATCATAATATCATGTTTCAGAGAAATGAGAATTACTGCAGCAACTGTATTGGCAGATGGGAGTGATTATCCGGATCATATTCTGACAGCAACATTTTCTTTCCTAAATTTGGTTCAAAATGAAAAAGGTGGCAATAAATGGCAAGAAGTAGGACATGTTTTTGGGAGAAATGTAAAACTCCATACTATTGTATGGCCAGGTGGCCGACTGGTCGCTCATGGCCAGTCATCAGGTGCTAGAACTATATTTAGGGTGGTCACTGCCTTAGCTCCACCTTTTGTAATGGAAGGAGAACTTGATGAAGATAGACAGTGCCTTCGAGGACTTGCTTGTCATCGTCCACAAACCTCTGACAGAGATAACCTAACTCTCGTATTTAATGAACTCGAAAGAGAAAACGAACAAGACACTGACGATTTCTTTTTTCCGACATCCAAACCAAATGTTTTAACCAAAATGGCTACTCATTGCTGTTACGGTCTTGCAATGGATTTACTAGAAAATATTGCTCAAGAATTGGAGTTTGATTTTCATTTGTATATCGTGGAGGATGGTTTATACGGGTCCAGGAAGCTATTGAAGCCGTTTCCAGTACTCGATGATACGAAAAATATGGACACAGAGCGATGGTCAATTCATGAAAATTACCGGTCCCAGTATCGAAATAGTTACGACGAATTGAACGGAAATAGAAATAAAGAAAAGGGTTCCTTTTTAAACGAAAATTCAGATGAAAATCCGGACAAATGGGATGGTATTATTGGAGATTTGGTTTCCGGGGCTGCCCATATGTCGTTCGCAGCTCTTAGTGTATCTTCGGCTCGTGCGGAAGTAATCGACTTCAGTCAACCATATTTTTTTAGCGGTGTTTCAATATTGGCCGCACCGAATCAGAGGCCAGATATACCCTTGCTTGCATTTCTGTTACCGTTTTCGCCAGAGCTTTGGATAGCAATTTTTACATCTCTAAACATAACGGCAATAGCGGTTGCGATATACGAATGGTTATCTCCATTTGGACTGAATCCTTGGGGAAGGCAAAGATCGAAAAATTTCAGTATCTCCAGTGCACTTTGGGTTATGTGGGGATTGTTATGTGGACACTTAGTCGCATTTAAAGCACCTAAAAGTTGGCCTAACAAGTTTCTAATAAATGTGTGGGGTGGATTTTCTGTGATATTTGTCGCCAGCTACACTGCCAATATAGCCGCTTTGATTGCTGGACTTTTTTTTCACAACGCTGTAGATGACTTTCAAGGAAGAAGTAATGTGAGGTTTATTGCATGATACTTTTACATTTAAATATTTAAGGAAATATAAAAATGAACTACTTATTATTTTCAAAATGCTTTATATATCTGCCTAAATCCAGCAATTGTTTACAAAAACGTGTTGTACTTGCAAAGTGTTCCGTATTATAATGAAGTTTTATTATTCTAGTGGCTATCGATGCGGGTTGGTACGCCAAGATCCTCCGTGTCGGAATATTATGTTCAACGAAATAATCCACATCTGGCCCAACAAATGCGTCGTTATGCTCTTCAAGACATCGAGGAAGGGATTCAGCGTCTAAGGTCCGTGATCTGATTAGCATATACCCACAGTTTACATTAATAAATATCAGAAATTAAAACATAAATTGCTGCTTAAGGGAAATTTGTATATAAATTGTTACGAAAGCGTTAAATTTTGAAAAATTAACATTAAATAACAGCTTATTGCAAGTTAAAGTTGTAAAGCCTTGTGAAAGTAATGTTGAAATTTATATGGTTAAATATAATATGAGACGTGTAGTGTAAGGAAAAAGATAATACGTGAGAGAATTAATTTGAAGTACCTAAAATATACATACAAATTTTATGTTACCAAAACTTAACGTCAAAAATTCGTAACCGTCATCAATTATGTTTATATATTTTTTTGTTTGTGTGTAATGTTTATCATTCAAAGTTTTATTATAAAACCACCTTCTAATTAAAAAAAATGCGTTTTGATATAGGTTTACAACGAGTAAACAACTGAACAAAACAAGGTAAAAACTTTGTGCCATAACATTCATTATTAAAATTAAGTTGAAAATTCGAAACAACTTTTGTGATTGGCCTCAGTAAGCGGGTCTCGGGCATAAACGGTTTACGGTAATAGTTAGTGCGGGAGTACCTCGTTGTTAAAACACCTCGTTTAATGCACCATTTGCATGGATAATTTATTTATTTCTCGCATGCATTTTAAAGCTGAAGGATTCGTTAACGTCATTTTATAATACTGACTGACTTTTAAAATTTTCGTTTATATTTTCTGTATTGCTTTTATTTTGGAATTTGATTCGTTCTAACAATTATTATGAAATAAATATTAGTAATACAGTCATCATTTTCATGCTTTTTTATCCTTGATATGGTATTTTCTGTGTATTTCGTTACATTTATAATATTAACAAATACTTTCATAATTTTATTGTAAAAAGTATGATACATACAAATACATCCTTATTTTGTACTAAATTGCCATGTAAGGAGAAGGGTCGACGTGTTCTCCTAATGACATTTTCGTTCCGGCATTGAAAGCATCTCGGTCAGATGAAATGTTTAGTTACAATATTCCGAGTGACGCGACCGGGAGTTCTAGTAATGTATCTGAATGCAGGCTCGTATGTTCTGAAGTCTTACAAAAATAATGAAATATTTAAAATTAAATAAACTTGTTTTAAAATATCTCCGTTAAATACGTCATGTATTAATGACATTACAAAATAATTCAAAATAATAATCTAAACTCTACTTAATTCGTATATAAAATGGGATTTACTTATAAATATTTCTGATCTAATTTTATTATTATGATAAGGGTATTATGAGATCCCAATTAATAATTGTGATTTCAGGAACGGAACCCTGGACCTTTTGATTGCGGACACACCTGTGCTGGACTATTATCGCGCTACCGATCACGGCTGTAAGCTGCAAAGGGTCGGGGACCACTCGCTCACGAAGGACACTTACGCCATTGGGATGGCAAAAGGGTTTCCCTTAAAGGTAATAAATATTTTCGTTAAAAACTTATTTAATATGCCAAAGCGATTGTTTGTTGTTTAGTTTCTTTTATATATTATAAAAGCTTTCAAGAACGCACACGTATCTTCAGGCGCTCCTTCGCCACAGTAGGCCTGATAAATTCACAGAATTGGTTTTTAGAATTGGTTTTCCATAAGCAAAAAAATACTTTCTGAGTCTGTCTAGTGTCTCTCAATCTTTCTAGTTTAGTATATTTATTATAATTAAATGACAATTTAGACAAAGGTTATAATCATATTATAAAATATTATTACTAGGTATATTAACTACAATATTAATAGAAACATTATCGATGGCGCCTACGCAAATTATTATAACTGCAAAATGGATATATGATTTTATTACTGTTTTGGAGTCTATATATAGGTATCTTTAGTACCACGTTTTCAAAAACTTTAAAAACCCATTGCAAGTGCATTTTTTGAGTTGTATTTTTAAATCGTAACATATGAGTCTGTCCGACCAGAACCAACGTCTGATAACTTACTCGAGTTAACGTTGCGCACCTGAGTGTGCGAGAAGGCCGTAACTACCACTAACGGTGGCGTGAGTGTTCGCCGCAATAATATGCGCGTCATTTATTTTTTATTTTTAAGTGTCGGTTACTTAAATATATTGTACCAATTGACATACAAATGGTTTTTTTTTTAAATCTTTATTTTATTTAAGAGGCTTTTGCCATACAAGGCATGCCAGCCCCATCATAACTTATACTAAAATATATTAATAAAGAATTTTAAACAAAAATTTTGCTGCTTCACTCGCAGGTGAAGCAAGAATGCTCATATATAAACCTAAATCACTAATATTAAACTTAAATTTCTCTAACAACTCCTTTCTTTCATCGGCACCTTTCACACACTCCATTATCAAGTGGTGAATATCCTCCACCACACCACACTCATCACAGTTAGGCGAATCAGATATTTTAATCATATATCTATAGTAACTACAAGGTCAATGACCCGATCTTAAACGAAATGCTAAAACAGTATCCCTTCTTGACATATTGCATGTTAAAAACCAAGGTATCCGAGGAGGCTGACTCTGAATAACTTTGTACCAAATACCTTTCTCCTGACTTCTTTTATCAAAATATTAATTAAACATATCACAGCATAGTCTCTTAATATTAGGTAGGTGTTCTGAAAAATATGGCTTAATAATATACGAAATTCCCTCTATACTTGCCAAGTTGGCTAATCTGTCAGCCTCCTCGTTACCATGAATACCCACATGCGATGGAATCCATTGCAACTTCAGAGTAATGCCCTTAGCTTTTAACGATTCTACATCGTGTATAATTTTGAAAGCTATCGAAACACCTCTGTAACCAGAGGCGCATCGAGCTATATGTTGCAAAGCGCTTTTGCTGTCACAAAAAATCACGATTCGAGATCTGTTTACATTACCAGCATAATTAATAGCTTCTGAAATTGCAATGAGCTCCAACGACATAATGGATACCATAGCTTGTGTTTTATACAATTTCGTATTACCTATCACTGCATCATATACGGCCATTCCTTTACCACTATTACTCATAGATCCATCCGTAAATATTTTGTGCCAATCATTATACTTGACATTAATTTCTTCAAAAATTTTAATTTTAAGACTATTATGTTCAAGATCCTATTTACGTTCTGTTACACACTCAAGAATAAAATTAATAAGGTCATTTTCATAATAATAAGATATCCAATGATCCATTTAAAACATATCTAGTGGGGCAGTAGAATGAATTTCCAAATGTTTGCATTGATTAAATGCATGTACAAGGAGAGGTCTACTTTTACGTTGCCAATAAGACTTAGTCATTAAAGAATTAAGTTTTTCGATCTTAAGTATTGTCACATTGTCTGCTAACGAAAAGTTTTTCAAACAAAATTTAAAAGCCAAATATAACCTACGAATGTTTAACGACGGTATTCCTAGTTCACACTCCATAACGTGTATGGGAGTACTTTTAATAAAATGCCCGATAACCCTTAACGCCGTATTTTGTAACCGATCGAGCTTACATAAATGAGTTTTTGCACAGTTCCCATACAGAAAACTTCCATAGTAAATTCTGCTCCATATAATAGATAGGTATAGCATCCGTAAGTGTTTGGATGTACCCCCCATTGGGATCCTGTTAACACTTTTAGTACATTTAAAAATTTTGAGGTCCCTTCTATAACTTTACTAATATGTTAATTCCATAACCATGCGCGATCTAACCATAAACCTAAATACCTAATGTTTTCAACTGTTTTTACGTTTTTATTATTAATACTTATGTTCAAAATATTATTTCTACGGCCCCTACTAAATAAAATTAATTTTGATTTATCAGAAGAAAGTTCAAGGCCTAAATAATCTGAATATTCGACCATACTATTCAAAGATACCTGCATCTTCCTCTCACCTAGCCGCACATCGCTATCAGAAACATAAAAAACGAAATCATCCGCGTACTGAACTACGCTTACATCTGATATTATTTCTTTACAAATTTTATATGTAGTGATATTAAACAACAAAGGTGAAATTGGGTCACCTTGAGCCAATCCCCTATGTGTCCATCTCGTAAGAATTTCACCGCTGTTGCTTTTAATCATCACACACCTATCTGTCAAAAACGACCAAATATAATTGCATAAGAAGTATCCGACTTATATGTATATATACGATACTTATATATATACGTACAACTTCATCGATAAGAACATCATTGTATGCGTTCTGAATGTCTAAAAAACAAGCTACAGTGGGCTTATTATTTGTTAAACTAATCTGCACGTCTGACACAAGTTGAGCTAAACAATTCAAACACGATTGATTTTTTCTAAAACCTGAACTATAGGGGATAATGATCTTATGTTTTTCCACAAACCACTCCAATCTTTTACCTATCATATTATGTAATATCTTACAAAGGCATGATATAAGAGAAATTGGCCTTATTTTCTGTTCGCAATTTAAATTATTAGATGTAAGTTTTAGTATAGGTATAACAAGAATTGAACGCCATTGTTTCGGAATATTACCACTCGAGTAAATACTATTATATAAACTGAGTAAGTATAGTCTGGCAATTTGTGGCAAAAAATAAATCATAGAATATGTAATAGCGTCTGATCCGGGGGATGTATCTTTTTCTTTCATACAACTCATTAGTTCACTAAGAGTAAATGGTAGTTCTAATACATTATTACGTGACCTAATACTCGGCATTTGATTTATGACACTATCAGGTGCCAAAGACCGTAACAATTCATTTAATTTATTATTTGAAACGGTAAAATATGAAGATTGTTTTCTACCTTTGTACCAACGCATTTTCTTCCACATCTCCATCACCGATGTGGCTTCGTTAATATTGCTGCAAAACTCCCTATAACTATCTATCTTAACTTTTTTTATCAACTTACTAGCTTCTGTAGTCTTATTTTCCAATTTAGACATGTTATCAGGAGTTGGGTTCCTTCTAAAGTATTTCAATGCTAGCTTTCGTTCTGCCACAGCTTTCGATAAATTTGAATTCCAATAATGTTTAGGTTTAAATTTTTTGTTTAGATCTAAATTAAATTTTATTAAGGGTACGTTATATTTTTTTTTCTTCTTCCCCTAACCGTAAGCCGGGACAATTATTTTCTTTGTTTTTTTTTTTTATGTTTATACAATTATTCACTAGTTACATTAGTTTTTTCCGTTTATTGGTTTTACATTTTTTCCGCTTATTTTACAGTTTTAAACCCAATACATTCCAATATTTTAGAGACCTAGTTTAACATTTTTTTGCTTTTACACCTTTACTTTCTTAAGTCTATTTAGTATTTTAACATTTCCTTTGTATTATTATACAGTATACATTATTATATATTTTGCTATTTCATTAATTTCCTTATTCCTAACATATTTTCCATTTCTTTCTCATACTTATCTACATCATTTCTGTATTCTACCTACATTTATTTCAATTTCACAATTTACATTTTACTCCACACATCCAATATTACAATATTACACTTTTTTAATCTACTGTCTTATTTTCTTCTACTTATTTTATATTTGTTTGTCGCTACTCACATTTTGCTTTGCTTCATTAACTTTATCTTGTATTTACACTTTAATTTTATAATCTTTTCTTTTGTTTTTCCTACCTTACTTTAACATTTCTGCTTACACTTTTGCTTATCTAAAATCTATTTAATATTTTTAACATTTCTTTTACTGTATCATTATATTTTACATGTCTTATTTTATCCAATTTTTTAGTTGTTCACATTTTGTTTTGCTGTATTATCTTATCTTCTATTTACAATTCAATTTTTTATCATCTTTCTTTTTCTTTTGTTTTCCTGCCTTACTTTTATATTCTTGCTTTACACTTCACCTTCAATTACAATTTCAGTTCAATTTCGGTCTTTTATATTTTCCGTTTATTACATTTCCAGTTTAAAGTTTTATGCATTAAGTCCGGGACGTCCGTTCCGAAGTTTTTTGCAGTAACATTATAAATTATAACTGTCTTTGCAATCTTCCATAGCGCGCTTATGTGCTAATAGTGCCAACCAACATTCTATTCTTAGGACTAGGATGCACGGCATCATACTTTTCTTGAATGCTTCTGCTATATATGCTGCATTATGTCATCATAACCATATATATGCTAAGCAGGTGTTAAGCGGTTTTACCCTAACATGCTTAACATATACCCTACATCTTGTCTGTCCACTTACTTACTACATTGGTTTATTATTAACTACTAATAACGACATCCAATTTGGTTGCGTAGACTTTGTTTGCTGGCATCTATTCTTGTTCCTCAATGTTATATGCAACCGTGGCACGCGCCATGGCGTCCCACCGTTGCCGGACCGGACATTCCGGACTGAACGCATTATGATCGGTATTATCTAGCTTTTCCTTTTTGCAATTTGTACAACATGCTTTAGTCCCGGCTCTTTGACCCTCACACTGAGACTGGTGGTGCGCCCCGGAGCAGTGGCAGCACTTCTCCTCGGTGGTGCTGCAGAATCGCTTCCCATGTCCGTAACCTAAACAGCGCGAGCACTGTATTAGGGGGGACTGGTCCGCGACTCTAACTCGCTGCGTGTCGATATACAAATGACCCGCCTTGGTGAAGCACACCCACATAGCCGGTGACACAGTCAGCACCACGTGCTCAGTGTGATCGTCCTTTCCTTGCTTTCTATATTTTATCTTCATTCTATCCTCCTTCCTGTCCAGGATTTGCTGTATGAGGTGCTTATTTTGACTTTTAATTGTTTCTATTATATCGTCATCGGTGTTTGACTTAAGCACCCCATACAACACAACCTGCGGGTCCTTGTTCTCTATGCTTTGTACTTCTAGTTTTCCTCCACTTTTCTCTATTCTTTCTTTGACCTTATCCCTGTCCTTCCTATTACTTAATCCTATAATGACTTTCCTATCTTTCCCTTTTCTAATCCTATCTATTTTATTCCTTCTTTCTTTGCCTCTATCACTTTTCCTACCTCCGCCACTATCTCTGATCCCGTCATAAAGTTTTCCCTATCAGTCACTATCAAGGAGTGGAGGGTCACGCGCCCCGGCTCCGGTGGCGTGGTTTGGGTTTCCCCATCGCCACCGACCACGCTCGCATATGTCGCGGGTTGCGGTTCTGCTGGGGCTCTGGCCCCCCACTCCTCGACAGCCCTACTCAAATTTTCTTTATTTTCTTTTACCAGCTCCTGATTTGTCTGTCTAATTTCCTCCACCCTGCAATTTATTTCCCCTTTTATACCCCTACATTCATTTATGACCTCCTGATTTAGCTTGTTTATTTCTTTTAATTTGTTACTTGTCTCCTTTCTTATATTCTGACCAAACTCTTTGACCCCTCTTATCAATTCGACTGCCCTATTAAAATTTTCCTTACTCTCTTTTGCTGATTTCTGACTTATCTGTCTGATTTCCTCTATCCTACTATTTAACTCCCCTTTCATATCCTTACATTCTTTTATCTTATCTTATTTAGTCTTGGTTTGAGCTATTTATTTCTTTAATTTTATTATTTACCTCCTCTTTTATTTCCTGGCTTGACTCCTTTACCCCATTTATCAGCTCGAGTGTTTTAATACTATATCTATTGTTTTCGCTCAATATACCTTCACCTATTATTCTTACCGCTCTTTTTACCAACCTTGTCTGCCTGCTATTTATTTCCGTTAAGTGCTCTTTTAAACTATCCATCCTTTCATCCATCATCTCTTTCATCCTTCTATACACTTCTGCAATTTATTCCTGCAGTCGCAGCTTTTTGTTTCCATTTCACACTGTTCATCCATACTCCCTTTTTTTCTACTTTCCTTTCTACTTAATAATGCAACCTTCCCTAAATGGTCAGAAATCTTCGCGAGATTATTTGCTAAACCAGACTTTAACTCGCCTCTCATGTTCCTGGTCTGGTTCAGCAAATATATACTGTTCCTAACCGTATGGGAGGTTTCGGCCAGAAGGGCGTCGAGGGAGCTGTCAGGGTTTTGGGGGGTGTCTATTCCTATTTGGCTACTGCGCCGGCTACTATCTCCACTACTCCTACTTCCTGCGGACCCCGGCCCCTCCATGGATAGTCGGTTTGGGTTCATGGGGTTTTTGTTGTGTGGGGTGTGCACCGTAGCCATCTGGGTCAAATCTAATTTAAGGGTACGTTATTAGACACTGAAATATTAATTGCGTTTTCGAAACAATCATAATCATCTTGAACATTATTAGATAATTTATAGTTAGAAGAAAAGGTTAATTAAATCGCTACTGTACTTATCCCAATTTGCCTTCTTAAAATTCCTTTTCTCAAACACATGAATTTCCTCTTGGTAACTATATGTGACCTTAATAATTAAATGATCACTCCCCCAAATTCTCATTAAACACATTCCATTTAAAATTCATTGCGATATCAGTACTTACGAATGTTATATCAGGCGAAGAATTCTGAACTGTTCCATCCACCAAGTTAACTCTAGTGTGCGTCCCGTCGTTTAAAGTAATAAAACCACCGTCTAAGGATGAATCCAACAGCTGATTTCCACGCGGGTCTATCTTGTATGACCAGTTTGTGTGATGGCCATTAAAGTCACCACCTATAAGTGTCTTTTGCGAGCATATGGAAAAAATGTTATCCCAATCAACAGAGCTAGATCTTATAGATGAAGGGCAATATACAGCTATTATGTTATTCAATTGCTTACAATTAAGAATTTTTACATGTAATACTTCTATCCCTGAATTTCCTATATTAACTGGGCACATGTATGCACGTATTGATCCATGAGTAATAATGGCCACACCTCCATAACCATCATTTCTGTCTTTTCTGTAAATATTATAACCAGTAATTTTATAATTAAATTTTGAGGCAAACCAAGTTTCAGTTACTATAGCTATATGAACTTTTTCCTGTACTAATAAATTCTCAAAACTAATTCATTTTGGGTTTAAGCTTTGTGAATTCCATTGCAAAATATTTGTATCAAAATTATTAATAGAATTACAACCCATCATAAACCTAAATTTTTTTTAAAAACATTTCCATCAATAAGCATACTATAAACAAAATTCTTAATTTCACTTAAAATTTCTTTCAATATTAGTATACATCTATCTTCTATTTCCATGTTTTTCTCTGAAATTACAATATCCTTGATTCTCTGAAATATTTTTCTCCATTCTAGCTTCCATTCTTCCTTCTTCTTTCCATCCGTTTCTTCATTATCTACGTCTTTTTCAATATCGACATCAAAGTCATTAATCCAATCGATATCCTGTCTTTGATTCTTGTTTATTCTTTCAGGTCTTATCTTTTTTTTTCGCAAAGCTGCATTTAAATAATGTGGACTAGATATTGAAGCATTGAAATCCGGGGCGTCACTACACTGAGGTTCCTCATTTACTGTAGATATTATAGATTCGTGAGTTCTTGTTGGTAATGGTGGAAACTCTGTAATATTGGAATTATTGTGTGTACCAAATACGCCATGCTTTTGCTTTTTATTTGCATAATAACTTTCAAGTGCTTTTTTATAACTAACACTATTGTCACTCATGATCTTCCGGATAACTTGTTCCTTTTTAAAAAATGGACAGCATTTATCTAATGACATGTGCGCACCTTTACAGTTTATACATTTAAATTCCTTAATTTCACAATTTCCATGTCCCAAACCGCATTTAGGACAAATAATTTTACCTGACGAACAAAAGTTTCTTGTGTGTGACCGAATCTCCAGCAAGCTGAACATTGAGTAACAGGAAAATAGTATGTTTCAACTTGAAATTGGCAGCCATAAGCCGTAATAAACTCTGGACGTTTATAATTTTTAAAACATAATCTTTCAGACTCGCTGTCAACCCATTTACCATGCTCATCCATACGTTTCAATCTTTTTAAAGAAACAATTTCTTCAGCACGCGAGCCCTCAAGGGATTCAAGCACTTCTTTTTCAGACATCTCAATATCGATCCCCTTAACAACCTTATAACATAAATTCAATTGATCAGTAAACTGGCATTTTATATTCATATCCTTTATTTTTGAACATTTCATAAGGTTTTCCGCCTGCTCTAAATTATCAAAGTGGATCAATACTTTATAAGCACTTTTGTACCTAATCCGAATAATATTTTTGATGTTTTGATCACGTAATAATTTTGCGAAAGCCATTTGTTTAGGTAGGACTTCCAATGATGTCAAACATATCTCATAAGTTCTATCACGATTTTTGTTTAATAGAGAAAAATTTGTAGATTGATATTCCTTACTTAGCAACGTAGCAACCGGTAAATCGCTTCTTAACAACCTCTTACTTTTTCTTCGCGTCACATTAACAAATCCATCATCATTACTGTCTTCACTGCTTTCTCTCATTCTTTTCTCACAAATTTTATCACTTGTCATCATATCACACTGCTCATTTTGTAAATGTATATTGTAATCCGTCATCTGTTCAAGTTCTTTTTCACAATCGTCCAACATTTCGCTGTAATTTTTATCATTCCCCTCACTATTTATCTCCTCTTCCATACTAATAACTTAACGCAAGTGTTACACGTACGCCGCGATAAACAATACCTACGCGCAACACAGACTCAACTTTAGACGCGCGCTCACAGCGAAGCGAAGTGAGCACGGGACTGAAATGGTTTTCTTGAATTGAAAATTTTACTGAATAAAGTATTGAATCGGGCAGAACCGATTGCTTAAGATGGATTTTATATTCCAAAAATAACGTAAGTGGCAGTTCCGGTACTTTAAATAGCTTTTCTTTAACGTATTTGTATCGAATACGGTGATTACGATACTTTGCTAGACTGTGTCAGAAAAAAAAAAACTTATTTCTTATCAGACTGAGCAAAAAATTGTAAGAGAACTTTTTTGTACAGAATTTAATTTCCTATAAGATAATGGAAATGGAAATTAAAAAAAATATTTTTTTCGATGATATACATTGAAAATTAAAAAAATTGTTTTTTTTCCAATGCATTTTAAATGGGAAAGGGGCCCATGCGCCAGCTCAATTTTTGAGATATGCTCAAATTTTAGGACATTTTTTTTTGTCTATCAAAGAAACTTTTTACATTTATTTACTCAAAAAAAATAAAATCAGTCTATACTCTATACTTTACGTGGTATTTGAAATTCTGATATTTATCAAAAATTTATACGATTGTTTTGGAGGAACTTTTTACACTTTTTGTACGTACTTTAGTATGTTTTGTACTTTTTGTAAATTCGATATTATTGCTTATGTAACAATGAAGATTTATGTTTAATTATAGGTACGAAATGGTATTTCTGTATGAAAACATCATTAAATTACATATTTTTTTAAGTTACCTGCTTATTGGAATAATTTGAAGGAGTTGGTGGGTGACCCTTCTTGGATAGAAGCTTAGCACAAGAGGTTTTTACAGTTTTAAAATTTTATCAGCAAGTTTAAAAGTTTCAGGCAGAAAGCTCGGGTCACATTATATATAAAAGCCAGAGTTCCGTTTTTTAAAAATGTCAGATACTTTAAAAGATCACTTGATAGAAACTGACTAGGTCAGCTAACAGTTTTATGTATTTTATGAATGAGGAAGTTGGAAGCTTATGTCAGTCATTATGCAAGTAATTTTAAAAGAAGTTATATCGAGGATTACAGCAGAATAGTATAGTTAATATTCTTACAGTAGCCTAGTAAACACCACACTACCTATCATCCGATCGACTTAACGCTATCGATTGTATCAGTCTCATATTGAAATAAAACAGTGTCAACTGTCATGGTAATCTACGCCTACACATGGTTAGTTTTAACTGATCTAATCGGTAGCACCGATTGGAAAAATACACGTTAGGCAGTATCGTGTATGGCTACACATAAAAGCTTTTGCCATGAAGTATGAGATATAATTTGCAATAATTCCGACGTTTCATTGTGTTAATGAAAGCCAACTAGGCGGAGACGCTCTTTCAGCTGAGATTAAAAGTAGTAAAAAAGTCAAGTTATTTCTTGAAGACTTACACCCGGTTTCTGAAAGGCTAATCAAATAGATGATGAAATAACACGTTGTCGGGTTAACAGGCTTGTTATATCAATTTATGTTTATGAAACGCTAATTAGTGAAAAATGTACTAATCTTTGATCATCTTGACATTACACATTTACGCGTTAAATAGCTTTCCAGAAACCGAAAACAGCGTTTGACATGTGTTTTGACCATGGGTTTGACATTAGCTTTGTTAACAAACACGTTGATCAAATCAAACGACTGATCAAACTTTTTGCAACTCAATTTACACCTGATAAGAGATTTGACCGCTGATTAGTTAATTTTGGCGTTGATTAGCCTTTCAGAAACCAGGGATTAAGAAAATAATGGAAGAAGACTAATAATTGTATGTTTGTAATTTCAAATGAACAACTTTGCACTTACTAGGATATTACAGAATAATGAATAATTAAAACAACTTAATTACTATCTAAACTATATATATATATATATATATATATATATATATATATATATATATATATATATATATATATATGGCTATAGGTAAAAAAACTGAATCTAGGTCGGAGGCTGCGGGTAGAGTACCTGGCGAGTGCACGGCCCCCGCCACGGGGGCGTCAGCTGCACTCGCCGCAGTGGCCGCTACGTGTATGCGACCGGCGTATCCACGCAGGTCCCACACCAGCGGCCTCCCACGGCTCCACGGAATTAGGGTCATACCATCGAGTCTCCTGCGGTCGTCACGTAGGATACCGTTCGGTTCAATTGTGAGCAGCACGTTGACAGTGACAAGAGCCCTACGGATGACGTCATTTATGGAGGCATGGCGGGATTGGCGGCCGGCACTGCGGCGGCAGGACAGTCCATGGCTGTCCACCGTGGTATCACAATGGCAGCAATGGGGCTTCCAGATTAGTAGCGGTTCCTAAGCGCAGACTGGCTGATAGTGTGAAGGTGTAGTTATCCAAGATAGTTCTGATATTGAATGACGGGAGTGCCTGGAGCCAGTACCCCGATTCCAGCTCAGTGGACGCTAAGAAACGGGCGCGATCAGCAGGGGTGGAGCAATTTAACAGGTCTGATTATGCCAAATTAAGAAGGGGTTCATACCAAGTCTGTTGAATATTGGAATGGACTGGAATTTCGCCTGGACAGACTCCTCGCTAAGTATTTATAGCTTCTGGTAATGAGTCAATACTCATGCAGCCTAATGAATTTGTAATGATTTTAGTGAAAAGTGGGTCGATGCTTTGAGCAGATGACAAAAAAGCTGGAAGATATAACTGACTTAGCTGTCAAGTTTAAATTTCAGGATTATTTCCTTTTATTTTTTTAAGTGTAAGTGATATAACGTTAAGACGATTAAGGTTTGAACAATTAAATAAAAGAAATAGAAGTAAAACAATCCTAATTTGGTACGCAATTAACGATTTGTTTAATATCCTTTTCTGCACTTGAAGTCTTAATTGTATCAAACATTCTGTTGGCCTTTACAGAGATTTAAAGATCTTCTCTTTTATGCAGTAAAAGGTTATAAAGTTTGTCACATTATTTATAGTATTTCTCTTTCCTCTTCATTAGTGCCTCATATGTATTGCCAATTTCTACTATGAAAACAGTCATGGGTGCCTAAATCTTGTTTAGCCGTTATTAGCTCTCTCATATTACAACGATAATGAAAATATCGATGAAGAAAGAAAACATCAGTCTTACATTAAATCAATTGTATCCGTTTAAACATTTTAATTAAACCAAAAAATAACATTATTAATAGAATTTTTAAATTTTTCGCTTAACAAATAGAATCCATACCATTAATATTATCAATGCAAAAGTAAGTCAGTCTGTAACGCAATAGTGCACAAACTACTGAACTGAATTTCAACTTGAAATTCCAAAATATTGAAAACTATTCAATATTTTGGATTTTTGATACAGTGTAGTAATTTGTTATCCTAACAATACTGTTTATGCAAATTTTCATAAGGATCTAACCATTAGAATACAAAGTTATACGAAAAATAAATTTTAAATCGCTCCTGAATCTGAAAAAAATCTGAAAAAAAATCCTGAAAAGGAGTATTATTCTGATACAATATTTTACGTAGGCGCCGTCGTTATATTAATAAATGTAAATGATGAAATCGGGAATGAATTATTATGGAGGGATAAACAGACGAGTGGCGATTTCACGGGTTATTACGTTCCAATTTGCGTGTGGTTAAGTGCTTCAATGGAAACTACAAAAGGTGCGCTTAAAAATGTAGAGATAAGACATAATATATATTTAGCATATTCTGCTAAATATATTTTGATGATAAAATTAAGATTTTAAACCATTATACAAAACCCACAGGTAAAGGCGAAAATTATACTTTTAATTCTGATGCATCGCAAACAGCAAGAAAACGAGATGCCCTTAGTACACCTACGTATTTGCATACTTTAGCGACTCGTTGCGAAAATACTGCGGTAGCGAAACATCTACGAAACGTGATAGGTGCACTGTAGTTTTTTTTGCAAAGAAATGGCATTGTAATTTCCTGCTTTCTGGAATTTTCCTCCTTGCCACCTCTTTTTCGTACTCATTTTTACAGTCTGCGTGTCCAACTGCATAAAATACGGGATTATTTCGAATCGATTTCAATATTTACGGTCTCCATGGTGGAAAAATCTGTCCTTGCCTATAATAGATCACGTGCGAACACCTAGCGATGCGAAACAGCAGCGAAACATCAGCCAATTCGCATTTCCTTGCGAAACTATACCGACAAGGACACAACTATTTCATCTGTGCTAGAGAGAGTCATATAGCATATGCGAAACGTTGCCATACTACTTTTACACTGACCATGTTCGTCGGCGTATTTTTTGGCGTTGTCTTGAAATTCACGGTCCACGGTAATTCAATAGAACACGGCCACTTTTGTTTTGTAGTATCGCTGACGCATTCCTCGGTGTACAAAGGGCGTAAAAGGTTTTATGTAACGTTTTGTAGAACCCTGTTTTTGGTGGTTGTCTAAGAACACCTTAGAAGGCAAACAATGTTGAACTAATACAAAATATTACGTATGAAAATAACAACGAAAAGTGACTAGCAAAACAAGCAATATGTTGAATGTCAAACTTTTGCCATTTTACTTTAAAACTGTATTTCAAGTAGCCATTTAGAATTTTATACAGGTGAAGGTGGAGACGAAAAATTCAGGGCAATGTAGCTCTTAAGTGTAGGGTCAGCTATTACTTTTATTGCCTATAAGCTGCTCCACTTTAATGTAAGATTTTTAGAAGGGTCAGTCAAACTACTTGAAGCAATATCGTTATGATTCTAGAGCCTTCCATTTAAAACGCTCTTAGGTAAGCACTATTTCACTTTAAGAGATGTGCTAAAATATCAGGTTCCGCAAACATCTTCACCGTCCGAAGTATGCAGTAAGTCACGGTATTAGGCAGGTAGTGGGTATATACTATATAGAAAATAGCAATATAATTTTTGACGGCAAAAATTTTAAGCTTTATGTACCGGAAATTTTTTAAACGTAAATGAATATAAGTAGCTAGCGCTTCGTTAAAATAAGCCTTACAGATACGATATTAGAGATGATTGTGATTTTGCTCTAATCTAAAAATTTAGCGTCCCACAAACCGATAAATCAATATATAAATTAGTATAATATATATTAAAATAATATATCAATAAAAATGAGATTTTGTAGTACAGGTTCGACTTTAATCTATACATTGTCAGCATTTGTTTTCAGAGCTTATCGTGCTGTCGCTTAGAATTTTTTATGGAACGCTAAGTGACAGTTAAGCGATTCTGGATCTTATGTACTTTAGATTAATGATGAACACACGCCGCTAATGGCGTGATTGATGTATGTTATACACGTTGACGTATCTCCCGGACTAAGATTACGACAGGGATCAATTTTCTGGAAAATGTTTTAGGTTTTTATACACTAAAGTCAGGTTTCTTCTAATCTTTAATTTAATTTTTTAACCTTAATTAGATTGTTTACTTAGTTAGCCTGTAACCTTTATTGTGTAGGTACCTATTTAATTACTAACTTCTGTAAAAATATTAATAAAATATCTGCTTAACAGATCATGTCAAATGTCGTTTGCACACAATACCTACACCGCAAACTATTTCATTTGCAACATAAATTTTGGTCAACGCCATTTTGCATTAAACTTTAAATTTAAGGCTTAGATTTTGGCAAAATTTTCGAATAAAAAGAGAGAAATGATTATTATTGTTACTAATAATTATAATCTCTTAAGACTTTTGGAGAAATTTAGTCGTAGTAATAATTACTGTAATCATTGTATAGTTTATCTTACAATAGTATAAATGAATGGTTAAAATTATACACGAAACCGCTTGTAAGCTGAATTTATTGAATGCAGACGTTATTCCGGTTGAGTTTGCGTTAGAACGGTTAACATGCTCAGTCTTGTGCCGGTCGTTGGATCGGCTGATGGGTTATTGATTATAGGGATGTTAGATGTTCCAGTTAAATGTATGCACTGAAATCTAGAATATTGCGGTCTATTTGTAACACGAGTATTTATACCATTATACGAATTAGAAGTTGGGTGTTTTAATCAGGTAGCTACTGCTGTATAAACCGTATCAATTATAATTATATTATATCACCCATAGGTGATAAATTTATATATAAACTTCTTATCACTCAGTGTTTTTAACGTGCAATCTTTTGTCTACCGGAGGTTCCGGAGGAGACTCCGGAACGAAGCGAGCATCACGTCGCCGACAACACGTGATAAAATGTAGTTTTTAGGTATATAATAATAATATGTATGTTAGTCTGTAAGTTATTTATAATATGGCCTTATGCCGCCCGAAATAAACGTCATTTAAGTTATATCTATTTGTTTTTAATTTCGATGTTTCTAGAACTACAAAATATGCTAAAATTTATGACCAGTAATTTTTTTTTCTAGGTTTCCAGAACTATAAAATTCACAAAAAAGCCCGAACAACATCCTGATAAGACAATATTTTATAGAACTCACGTTCAAGTTGGCTGGTACCGACTTCAAAATTATGAAGATTGAGTAGAGAAATGGTTAAAGTTTTAGCCGAATTTAAAAGGGGAATAATTATTTAAAAATAAGTTTTATTTCATACTTTTTGCGCATTTTTACTTTGGAGGTCGGTTTTAATTTTTTGTTTAAAATATATATTTTTCTTTTTTTAGTTAAATTTATTAAATTATTATTATAAGCACATTTTAAGAAAGCTATAAATAGAAAAAAGCCTCCGCTATTCTCACTCTCTCTGCAAAACATACTCAAGCGTTCTTTTATGCCAGTTTTTTGAAAGTCGTGGTATTTCCCCTAATAAGCATTACCGATCTGTGAACCTACTAAACAATCACCAGTAATAATATTGATTACATACAATATTATCAAGTAATTATTATTATCTATTGTAATAGTCGACAGAAGAAATGTAGCAGTCAGCATTAAATAAATATATTATAGTGATGATGATGATCACGAATATAATTTTAGCAATAGCAAAATTTCAAACACATTGATATCGGTGCACAAAACTCTGATGAGTAGTGAGTACATATATTATGTCATCATAATAATATGTTGGTGTTTTTTGTGAAGATAGTGGTGATGATGATGATGATTACTGTAAGTGGTGTGACGGCATATGCTTGCAGTTCATTAAACAACGCCGGAATCTCCAAACGTGTATCTATAACGACTCAGGAGTTCTGTTCAGTACTTTCGAAGCCAGGGTATACCTTGGTACAAAGCTTACTCTTTGACTCTTTGGTAGTATATGCTTGGAAATAGGTTTTGTATGTAAATGTACTTGTGACACTATTGACAGCGGATGAATTGACGAGGTACGAAGGATACAGCTGATGCATATCCGTAAAATCTCGGGTCAAAGAGACTTCCTCTGATTTTTTGTCTTGCTCAACGCTGGCAATAAAGCAGAAGCGCACACGCACGTGTTGCATCACAGCACACCTACGCTGAGCCTAATTGTTGTGAGGTCTAAAGCATGAGCGTTCAGTGATCTCCGCCCGCTCGAAATAGCTTACTACATGACTTACCGACATCGATGGAGCAACAAATCACCATACCGGCATCAATGGAGCAACAAGTTACCATCAGGAAACGCAAGAAACCGCCAGAATGCTGCAATTGTGCCGAATAAATACAAGGTTTTCGCAAAGATATCACCAGTTTATTGGACAAATTTACAAGTACCCAAGAAATAACTTTGAAATTTATGCGTGAATATATCGCCGAAATGGAAAGTCAGTTGAATGATATAAAGACTTCAATTCTCTCTTAATAACGAACAGGTATATATGAAGACTTAAATATCGGATCTGTTGTGTAGTGATTAAGAATTTAGTGTCACAGAGAAGAAAGTCGAAAATATTGAATTAGGATTTGCCGAATATACACTATGTACCCACTAATAAGCTTAACGTTGATAATGATGAAAATATCATACGCGAATGGCAAGAACGTACAATCAGAGAAAAAAATATAATAATAGTAGGAATACCTGAGTGTCGATACCATCTCAGATGAAAACTACTCCTCTGATATGATGAACGTCTCCAAAATCATTGGTTATCATTAGTACTTGGAAAATATAACCCTACGAAACATCGCAAAATAAAAGTATGTTTCGAATCGCCACAAACTGCAAAAATATTGCTACGCAATAAAGACAAGCTCCCAAGTGATATCAAAATAAATTCGGATCGTACCCCTACACAGCAGAACTATCTGAAAAAACTAAAAGACGAACTAGAATGTAGAATAAAAAGCGGAGTAGACACAGTAAAATACGTTAAAGGAGTACCAAAAATTGTTACCAATAAAGATACAAGATATAATGTCAACCTTTACCTATCACTAACTACAACACTACAAATAACTACCAAAACATACTCGCTACTAAGTCAAGTCTTAATTTTCTCTACGCAGAAAAATGTGTTTTCCATTCCTTCCGTTGTACGCAGAAGCATCTGTAAGCCAGGCAAACTTGACGAATTAACTTTACTTAAATGTATACCACATTCTTTTAATAAGTGCATACACACTGTCTTGCTATCGGAAACATGAAGAAGATTAGATCAACAAGCTCAACAGTTTAAATTGCAAATCTATACACATTACTACAACATCAGGCCTGAGATTATTGGTGGCGGTGTATCCATCTACGTCCATAATAATTTAAAACATGAATTAACATCAACATCGTTCATTAATGGAAAAAACTATTTATGTATACACCTTAGCAAGTATGCTCGCGAGGTTGGAGTGGTGTATAAGCCTGGTCACTCAAACTTTAACGATTTTCTTGTCTACTATGAGACACAATTGCAACAGTAAAATAGAGCCATAATCTTTGGCGATATTAACATTGATTTGTTAGCTACCGATAGCAGAACCAAACATTACAGTGCCATACTAATGGAATACGGATATTATAAAATAATCAACAAAAAAGATGCAACACACTGCACACGCGAAACAGCAATAACCAAAACAATTATAGATAATGTTGCAACTAACCAGAAGGAAAACAACATCCATTTCGCTCTAATCGAGTCCTCTATATCGGATCATAAAAATATTTGTCGAAATGAAACATACAAAACAACCAAAAAAAACAAAAAATTCAATATGAAGCTATTAACTATAACAATTTATATAAAACGATTGAGAAAACTACATTTGATAACAATAACTACTAATTTACCTGCCTAGACGAATTTATCAAAAAAATGATAGAAAAAAAAACAAAATAATACAATTTAAAGTGATCAACCAACCACAAAAAGAGTGGATAAATAGACAAATTATAACAGAAATAAATTTAAAAAACCAGTTATGGAAAGAACTAAAAGAAAATGTTAAAGTATTGGAATTAGAATTTAAAACTAAAAGAGACAATCTAATACAGACTATGAGGAAAACAAAGGACAAATATTTCTACGGACTATTTCTACGGATTTTCTAATATTTGTACGAAATGTACAAGTAGTAAAAAAAAATGTGGTAGTTAGTTAATACTCTTTAAAATTACAAAATTGTAAATAGTTGTGCTCCCCCAAATCTAAAAACTGAAAATGGACCAGCAATTACAAATCCCACACAAATATGTGAAACTTTTAACAACATTTTTGCAAATATAGAGATTTAGCCAGTAAAATTCCATCATTATTTCATAATATGACACAAACACTTCCTAAACTTAGCCCAAACACCGAACATCATGAGCTTTCTCACTTCCCACCGTGCACCATTAATGAAGTGTTAAAAATCAATGATAGTCTTGATACCAATACCGGCACAGGTGTTGACGGCATTAGTACCAAAGTCCTAAAATGTATCAAAAACTTAATTGCTCCAAACTTAAATGACTGTTTGATTAAACTATTTGTAGAGGGAAGAGGTATCCCTTCCAAAAAGCTAAAAATTCCTATAGTCACCACCATGTATAAAAATGGTACAAAATCAGAACCTGAAAACTATCGTCCTGTTTCAGTGTTGCTAGTGTTATCCAAGATAATGGAAAAATTATATTTAAGAGACTAGAGTAAAATAAACTTTTTATATGAAACTGCTTAAGTAAAAAAAACTTTTTATATGAAAAACAATACGGATTTCATCAAAGGTCAAACACACTTAGCACATCTATAGATTTAATAACAATAATCAAAACAAAAAATGATCAGAAACATGTATCACTTGGTGTGATTATCGATTAAAAACCTTTTGACAGTCAGTCACAAATTACTTTTAAAAAAGCTGCAGAGTATTGGCATCACTGGAACGGCGTATAAAATGTTACAGTCATACTTATCCGACAGATACCAGGATGTAAAACTAGAAAACCATCATTGTAGAACCTCAATTGCTTACATGTGGCGTGCTGCAAGGCTCGATCCTTGGACCATTGCTATTTTTATTATATGTGATCTCAACATCATCTTACATCTCCCAATTAAACTTACACGGTCAACTCACCTTATACGCAGACGACATTTACTTGTTTTATTATGGACTCAATCTGGAGGAAATTATACTACTAGCTCAAAAAGGTTTGGATACTCTGTACAGATGGTTCATTCACATTCACAAATTAAAATACTTCACCGCTGCGAGTATTTGACGCCATCCAAAACTATATACATGATAACCAAACTTATGAATATACAACAACTTTATACATATAACACATGCATACTAATATATAAAAAAATCACAAACTTCACAGATACCTTTATCATACCTTTACAACACAAGACAAATTATCTAGACATACATCTCGCTGCGCGCACCACCTTGTACTACCAAGTATAAGAAAAAATTACGGGAAAAGCACAATATCATTTAACACAGCTAGGTATACAACGCACTTCCAAAAGTTGTCGAAGAACACTCCACAAGCCTCGCTCAACATTGTTAAGAAAAAACTCGCAAATCATATTATTGTAGTTAAAAACGCTTGTTACTTGGACCAACGCCTTATATATGCATATATATATAATAATATTATACATAATTATATTATAATAATATTATGCAGCAAACTCGTATCTTGGACACGTCTCCATATAATACTTTTTTCAGTCTACCTACATATTCGGGTCATCATTAATTAATAGTTTTAACTTTATATAATATGTTCTCATGTAAGTGACAGTGTCTTTTTGAAAATAATAAAGACCGAAAATCGGTCCACAGACCGAGGTTTTTTTTTGATATGGGGCCACCATAAGGTTTGCTACGCCACTGGTTTTAATTTATATTATAGTGCAATTAGCAATTTTGTTAGTCGCGTATTTTAGGTATAAGTTTTCTAGTAGAAAATAATAATAATTCGAAAATATTTTACAATTTTACGCAACCTGCCTATCTACTTACACTTTTAAATAACACCACATTGTAATTTTATAGTTGAGTATATACAAACTGTACAACGAAATTATTATTGTACCAACACAATTTTGTGAAAATGCTAATAAATTTATATTTAAAATATAATATAATTATTATAATATATAAAATAAAATAAAATATTGTATAATATATTATACAATATACATTTACGTTCGAAATGTGATAGTAATTATACAATCAGATAGCCATGAGTGAATCACGGACGTACGGACGAAGAGTTAAAATAATACCCACCGAGCATTTCTGTACGAGGTAAAATGCCTACAAATTGAGGTAATAGGGTACGCCACATGAAAATAGACGCTAATGACAAAAATAACTTGTCGTTTTACGAAAGGGAAATATATTATAGCTGTTTTATCATGGTAATATCTGGTATGATTATTTTTTAATTTTATGTTAAGCACATGAAAAAAAAACGATAAAAATATCCAATGCTTGTAACAGCTATATAAAATTATTTAACCCTATTTTTTTTTTTACAGGATAGTATATCAGCGGTGATAGCGAAATATTCGTCGAATGGCTACATGGACATACTGACTGAGAAGTGGTATGGAGCGCTGCCCTGTTTCAAGCTCAGTCCAGACTATGGGATACAGCCGAAACCTCTTGGTAAGTCACGATTACATTAACTGTAAAATATAGTTTATCAATTGTTAATTTACTTTTTCGCAACGCACACATAATTCGCAAAACGACTAACTCGCGCTATGTCTAACTCAATTCGCAAAGTAGCCAAAACGAGAGTTAGCCTTATTAACCTTGTAAGCCACACGCGAGATAGGATCAATGATACATTAGAAATACTGAGATTGAGTCTTACAGCTAGAGTGACTTCTTACAAATATTTTTTTGGACTCAAAATCTACCCTTTCAATGCTCGGGCCATTATTTTGTCCGCCATACACATATAACGTGTAGGTGTATTATGTACTGGCTGGCTTCAAAATTGTTTAAATGACATAAACCAGAAAATGAGCTGACGGTGATCCGTCGCTGACCATCAGGTGATCCTGATGGTCAGCGATTACCGCCGCCCATGGACACTCGCAACGCCGGATGAGTTACACATGTAACTACCTCTGTTGAAGTGCACTTGCGTTTCTGGTTCTTAAAATATCCAACCTACCTTTGGTCTCCAGTAACCTCACTCATTCGGCGAAACTCGGCAAGCGTTTTGTTTCACGCCGGTTTTCTTTGGGGCCGTTGCATTTATCCGGTCGAACCGGCCTACTCGTGCCGAAGCATGGCCCTCCCACAGTTATGAGCAAATAGAATGTCGTAAATATATCATTGTCATGTGATAGTTAAAAGTAATCAAACGTTTACAACATGCTTATATATATGTACAAAATTTTAGCTATAATCATAGTCATTTATTGCAAGAACGTACTTATAAAGGTGTTACAATTAAGTACATAATATAGATTCTAACATTCTGCCATTACAATGGCATGTAAAATATAATGGAGGGTTATACGAGTACATAAGGCATGAGGAGAGTTAGGACATTTAAGATATTTTAGGTGCACAACGAAGTAAACAGAACACGAGATAGGCAAATAGCGCGTAAGCCCAATAGCTATTGAAAATGACGTTTAGGTATAACGCGAATTAGGCGTTCCGTGAATTAGGTGTACCAAACGTAAAGGCTCAGTACGGATACGCTGTATATAATCGGAAAGGCCTCTTTCATACATTATTTGTTTCTTGACACACATAATATGAAAACATTGGAATTTTTTATGTATGCGTCAAAAACAAAAACAAAAATATTAGATTTTCTACTCTTTACTATGGTCTGCTAGATAACATTATTTGCTGCATTTTTGGGTGGGTATTCGCAGAGGTGAGGGCAATGAGTGAGATAGAATATACGTACTACATATGTACTGCAATTGACTATTGGTTTAATCAGTGATACGTAATCAATTTGGGATTGATTGCCTTTAACTGCTCAAGTAAACGTAGATCTTGTAACGAGCAAATTAATATTTGCCTAATAACACAAGACATCAACATTCACTAAATAATCCTTTAAAATTGATCTCAGTGTTTTGTTTACAATTGATTTAGTGTTTTGTTTTAAAATTGTCAATACAAGAATTGCATTATTATTAGATATTTGATTGTTTAATAAACATAAATATATTTTGTCAAGCTATTGACTGTAGAGAAGTTATAGAGAAGTATGAAGAAATGAACCGCCCCTCTAGCTGGCATTTATAGACCACGCTAAAGCATTCGACTCAATCTCACACAGTAACTAAACTATTCAACTCATCCAAGATAATTATACATATGAAAAGTAAATATAAATTCATATAAAAAAATCATGTCCTAAAATAGACATATGTAGAAACATCCGGCAAGGGAACCCGCTATCTCTCAGAATTTTCATAACCGCGGGGCTACAAAATATTATGAAGAGTCTGAAATGGAAGAATAAATGTATATTCATAAATGGAAAATATTTGAGTAACCTAAGATTCGCTGACGACATAATTCTTTTCGCGGAAACTGCATCACAACTTGAAATGATGATATGAGAAATACACAATGTCAGCCGTGAAATTGGTCTACAATTACACACAAGCAAGACCAAAATTATGACAAATAGTAAAACAGTAAAATAATTGTTGACAACGCAATATTTAGGTAAACAAACATGATTCAAAAAATCTAGACACCGAGTTAGTTCATTTAAATTGACGAATAAACATGGCCTGGAGTAAATTTTGTAGCCTAAAAGAAGTCCTTAAACCAAATCTTCCAGTGAGACTAAATAAACAAGTCTAACTTGTATTCTACCAACTCTATCGTACGCATCACAAACATGGATATTCAACAAATTTACAAAAAAACAAGATACTTACAACGCAAAGAGCCATGGAACGGAGCACTCTTAAATTCATGGATATTATGGATGATGATAGATCGACAAAAAAAAAATTACCACATGGAACGGCCTATTAGGCAAGCTAAGTAGAGGCAGACCAATGGAAAGATGGCTAGATGAAATTTTAAAGATAGCGAGAAACGACTAGACAGAAAAGGCGACAGACAGAGACAAGTGGAGAGTAATGGAGGAGGCCTTTACTCAGTCCTTAATAACATAAATGAAATTAAAAACTTATAATAATAAAATATATAATACATTAATTAATTAATAATACATAAATAAATTTAATAATAAATATAATATGTAAAATAATTAAATTATATTCAATAACGAAATATTTCAAAATTAAAATGTAATTATGGTGATAAAGTAAATAATAAATTAATCATAAATTAAATTTTAAATTTAGTGGTAGTGTAACAATAAAATTTTAACCAAATATTATTATAAATGAGATTGTAGATGTATATATTTTATTGTAATTGTATTCTATTAATGAATTTAAACAAGGCTTTATTATTATTATTATAGGCGTTGACAGAGGGAACTGTAAATAAATAACACGTGCGTGTGTTATTTATTATTAGTTCCGTATAATATTATATTAAATTTATAAATATTATAATTATATAACTTATCATAAAAGCATCATAAAAGTTACGATGAATATGTAACAGGGATAATAATATGTTTGACAGTAAACACGACGTAGGTAATGACGGGAAAACATCGCAACTATCAACTGTGTATTCGCATACCTCCTCCTGCAGCATGCGTCAAATTGTCCAAGTATTATCAGACGGAGTCGTAGTTAGTGAACTATGCATGACTACATATGAATACAGCAAGATTCTATAATTATTTCTACTACATAGTATAATATACCTATTATAGCTGTGTGAAGACTGAATAAAAAACTTATGTTGTTGAAGCTGCATGGCCTGTTGGTGCTTACCATCCTGGCTATACAGAATAGCTGCATATATATAAATGTGCGACTGGCAAAATATGCTCGTTGAATATACGCGGAAACGCATATAAACAAGACAAAATATCTATATTATGTCGTTGGATACTTTTAAAATGGGGATCTGTGTGATAATCCTTGGACCGTTACAATGAGCCGTAATACATACAATATATTAATATATTACATATGAAATTGGCGTATTGTAAAGGAGGAACATAAAGTCGATTTTTTTAAACATAATATATTTATTTCATCAAAGTATATAACATTGCTATCTATGCACTTTTGCCATCTCATCTCATTGATTCCTATACTAAAAAAACATTCGGACAGGAATCAATAAAATCTTTAAAGGCATTTTGGACTGCCCCATCGGAGTTGAATTTTTTCCCTTGCAAGAAGTTATCCAAATGGTAAGTGATTAAATGGTAATCTGTTGGAGCAACTGCCGGGGAGTACGGTGTCTTTGACATGACAATTGAAGCTCCTCTATTTTGGTACCCGTCTGTTGTGCAGTGTGTGGTCTAGCGTTGTCTTGAAACAGCAGTGGCCTAGATCGAATGATCATCCCCAGTTATTTAGCAGCTAGCTTTACCATCATGATTTGCATTCGCTGGCAATAGACATCTGCCGTAATCATCTGGCCAGATTTAAGAAATCTGTAGTGAACGACACCGGCACTAGTCCACCAAACGCTCACAAGTAACTTTTTTTGAGTCAATTTTCGCTTCCGGCAGGCTTTGGCTGGTTTGCCAGGGTTCAGCCATTGCGATGAGCGTTTCCGATTATCGTACAGGATCCACCTCTCATCACAGGTAATGATTTGATTTAAAATCCCTTCATTATTGTGCCACTTGAGTAATGTAACGCAGCAGTCGACGCGCGTTTGTCGATTTGCTGCACTCAATTCATGAGGTACCCACCTTTCAAGCTTTTTCACCCTCCCAATTTGCTTCAAGTGTATTAAAACAGTTTTATCACTAACACCGCAGACTGCAGATAACTCGGACGTAGTTTGCGATGGATGCACTTCCACAATAGCCATCAATTCTTCATTATCAACTTTAGTCTCCGCAGGACTTGTTTATACTTTTTAGTTCACGGGTCTTGTTCTGCAGGCCGAAAACAGAGTGACGCAAAGAAAAAATCAAAAGAGGAAAAAACAAATTAATTACGGTTTTCAAAACACATATGCATGAGTAAATAACGGTATAAATTTGAAATTGGAATTCCTAACCAAAGAACATATATTTGAGATCAAAGTAGCCAGTACGACAAAACGACAATTTCATATGTAAGGACCTAATTATTATTAATTAATTAATTATTATTAATTTTTATTAATTTTAACCTAATTATTATTAATTAATTAATTTAATTATTAATTAATTATTCTGTTATTAAATTGCACCTGCTTCGTAACAGTTTTCAGAATCTTCGCAAATAACTTGATTCATTTAGGAATATGGAAACTTAAGCTAAGACTCATTGCCTGTTGCCAAGAGTGCATTCAGGGCATCGTTATTCAGATTGGTCAAAAATATATAAAATACAACTAAAGTAAAGAGTAAAGTGGCTGTTCTAAGCATAATATTAAGTCTATAGGTACACAAGTTTAAAACTAAACCTGTTAAGATAGTCGACGGGGACGGCAAGAATCGACGATGATGAATTTACCAATTAGTGCCCCGCTCGGTTAACTTTGGTTGCTTAACTGACATTATTCATGCCTGTATAGGTACAAGTTTTGCAACCGGAAATTTCATTAGAATTTATCGTCTTCCTCCCACTTATTCGACCCTACCGAGTGCCGAACCTTAAAACTCTGTTACACTGCTACTGCACTCGCAAAGTTGATTAGCAGGCCAATTTTGACTAAGTCCTTAGGAAGTCTCATATCAGCAAAAGATCTTGTCGCTGGAACTTCCAGAAGTTTCTGATTTTTGGGACCTCACAGACAACAAACAAAAATCACTCGGAGCGAACCAAAATAGGGCAAGGTGAACCAAAATGTAGTTCTCAACTATTGTATTCGCTTAGCACGTTACCGGATGAAAATGCTTCCCAATTTACCCAAAACTTCCTTCACTCGCTTTGTTTCTGATGCTTCGTTATGCATTTATGTGAATATTTTGTAGCAGCTAGATCTTTTTCTTTTTTCTTAACTGCTCAAACAGTATTGACTTCCTTAAATCAGGAAAAGTCTCTTGATAGTTTTAAAGACTGTCCGGAAAATTAAAGTTAGTGAGTGTAGCGGAGGCTTAAGGGATTATGTGTAGATTTTATCGCTGAAAAAACGAGAAGGGAACATAATGTCTCACTCTGGATTAGGTCGCCCGGCGACAACGAAATTAAAATCTACCAGCGCGGGAAATCGTTCATGTTATAACTTTATTTGCAACACAATGTGCTTGTAATCCGTGGTAGATATAACGTTCCTGAATATTATCTGTCTTATATGATTTATTAATACAATGTTTTTTATGTTATACAATTACAACTTTTTAATCAAATGAACAACTTAACATAATATATATCTTATATTATATATATCATAAATCTATTCGTATAATTTACTGTTCCAAATATTTTGCTACAGGAAGTATCTTTTATAAGTTCTATAATTGTATCTAAACTTCTAGCTCTGTTGCCGTTTCTTTTACTCTCGTTACTTCTAACTTGTTTAGCTCGCAACATTCACAATAATTCACGAAAAGACAATTATTATTAATAATAATAATAATAATGCTATGGACGCTTCACACCACGTCAATCTGGCCCCGTGCTAAGTATCCGAAGAACTTGTGTTACAGGTACCAGAAAACGGGAAGTATATTTAATACTTTTATACTATACATAATATATTTAAGATTTTTATTATATTATACACATATTTAATACACATCCATGACCCAGGAACACAGAAAAACTTTTTGTTCCTTCGGCGGGATTCGAACCCGCGACCCACGGCTTGAGCACCAACGCGCTGAACCACTGAGCCATAGGTCGTCATTTTTAGGAGTTATTACAAAATATCTAGCAAAGTCAAAGTTTTAACTATCACATAAATTACTACGTGTTTTCTAAACTTTCCGTTACGCTATAAATCACTGGTTCAGAAAAAAAGTTGGCAGAATGTAATGTAACGTACGTTTCGTGTGGTTATTACAACTGTCTTAAGCTTCTTTGTGCTAGCAATAATTATGTTATTATTTCGAAACACATACGATTAGTCATAGTGGAGGATTAGTCATTGTATCGTATTGATTTATGGGCTCTTTCCCATTTGGTCACATTCCCATCTCGTAGACCTTATTAAACTTTGATAAAAATTGGCGTGTCGTTACCTTTATATTATTTTATATAATATCTGTCGTTTGGAAAATCTAGTTTTATTGTAAGGTACAGTCAGGATAAATTATTACTTAATTATTAATTACTTTATTACATAGATCTTCAGATGTGAAAGCTATTCTGCATCAAAATAGGTATGTAGGAAAGTATTTATACATCTAATCTTATTAAATATTCATGGTAAACAACTTACAAAAATTCTTTCAGATACCTAGTCTATAGACTAGGTATCTGAAAGAATTTTTGTAAGTTACAAACAAACAAATGTTTGTTTGTTTGAATTGGTTCCGAAACCACAAGGCCGATTAGGATAAAAGTCGACACAGACATTAAGTATTCCACCGCGAAGTACATAGGCTACTTTTTATTGCGGCAAAATGTACGGTTTCCGCGCAATTTCCTACGAAGTCGCAGGCTATATCTAGTATTAAATAAAAACCTGCCAAGTACGTCTCAGGCCACGCATAGTATAAGGTTCCGTAGTCAACTTATTTTTTCGTTTTTTTTGTACGAAGTTTTCCAAGAAAGCACATTTTACCAGTTAGGCCTCTATAACTCCTGAACTAACAAAGTTATATAAGCTGTTATAGTTTTTCTTCAAAGTGCATAACATCTAGTACCATCATATTTTTTTAGAAATATTAACACTGATATTCTCACTAAAGTTTTCACTCTTAGAGTTTTTAAAACATGCACTATATATAGCGTTCGTATATTATGCACTATGTGTCAACTGCGAGGCCGCTGTCCTTAAGAATAATATAATAATGTTTTGCATAAAACATTTCAAAAAAGATGATCCGTACATTTTTACAACAAAGCTAAGAACGCTTTTAATTTGATGTTTTTTTTTCGACCCGACTGTACTATTGAAGAAAATTTTCCAAATGTTGAAAGCTGTTCAAAACTTCAAAAATATAATGATAACGTAATGCCGATTTTTATCAAAATTTAATAAGGGTTGCGAGATGGGAACAAGACCAAATGTGAAGGAGCCGATTTATGCTGTATTCGCTGAAAGTCTGTTCAGAGTTATTTTACCTCTAACAGAACCTTTTTGCCAACGATATAAGGATCACTCTTATAGAATCACCGAGGTAAAATAACTTGAGAGTGGACTATACCTTCAGGAAATCGTAACTTAAGCGACTGTGATCTATACATATTAGATATATTTGCCTAATTATTTCCTACATTTGATTTGACATTCTCGTTTTGTGTTGTATAATTAACACTCCACTCTACAGCCCAAATTTTAAGAGTACAGTTTTGATTTACCCGAATAAGCAATTCCCAGGCGTTGTAAGCGGAATGTAGAAATGACGGAGCTATGCTAAATTTTAAAATTAAATTACAATTTTATGCTGTGTATGTACTTTGTGTATGTGTATGTGTATGTGTATGTGTATGTGTATGTGTATGTGTATGTGTATGTGTATGTGTATGTGTATGTGTATGTGTATGAGTATGAGTATGTGTATGTGTATGTGTATGTGTATGTGTATGTGTATGTGCTAAAAACAGTTACATATTTTAACTTTATCTTATAAGTTTTTGTCTACCTACTAAACATATTCTATACTAAGTTTAGCAGTAGATGTTATTCATTTTATTGCATGAGCTTCTTCATTAGGTCATAGTAATATAATAATATCTGTAGACGCTTCCACACGACGCCAATCTGGTCCCGTGGTAAGTTCTCGAACGACTTGTGTTATGGGTAGGTACCAGACAACGAAAATATATTTAATAATTTTATACCATTAACTATACAGATATTTATGACTTTTATTTAACTTTTTTGTTCCTTTGGCGGGATGCGAACCTGCGACGTACGGCTTCAGCACTGACGCGCTCAACCATTGACCCACAGAGGTCGTCAAAATAGCGTCGTCGTAATAACGTTAACGTTATGAAAAAAGTGTATTACCGCTTATGTAATAACTTTAAGTCTAAATATTTACTACAATAGGTATAAATAAATGGATAAGCCAATAAGTAATTTCACGTTATATTGAAATCCAGGCCGTTTGTGGCCAGACATCTGGAATGTTCTGAAACTTTCGAGCCAACGTCGATTACCTGCAAATCGGCTATTGGTTTGGCACTAATTGAGATTTTCTGTAAAACATATTGAAAATGTTTAACTATATCCCTACTAATATTATAAATGTGAATGTAAGTTTGTTTGTTACGTTTTCACGCGAAAACTACTGAACGGATTTTGATGAAATTTGGTATGGTAGTAGTTTAGGCTCTGGATTATAAGATAGGCTATTTATCCCGGGAAAGTACAGTGTTCCCGCGGGATACTTGATAGTATATACACGCGGGCGGAACCGCGGGAAACAACTAGTTTTTCTATAAATACATAGGTTTAATTTTAAAAACTCCACAGTACGTCTAATACAGTAGGTTCATAAGCCACCCTAATAATTTTTAGTACCTACAGTCTACACTCGTGACGTGCTTTCTAAACTTTATTTACGTAACTCTAATTTCTAATTCTCATGTTCTTTCATCTGCCATATTTTTTAAATTTGTTAGAGATATTAAAAAAATAATTTAATGTGATCCTATGATTCCAAATATAATTTGGTGCAATTTGGCAGCAATTATCTGTCGATTCCAACTACAAATCATTGAAATTGGTTCTCAAATGTGGGTAGGTAATGTGTATTATCCATACACATTAATATAAACGATACAATAATATAAATAAAATTAATATAAAATAAAACGTTTGCAATTCTTTCGATCTTTTTAATTAAACATATTTTATTTCGTACCTCTTACCTAACTTAATTTTTGCAGATGTAGCAATAATTATCTAGCTCTTAATCATTTGAGATTATCCGAGTGTCTAAAAAGGCCACTTTAGGTGTTTCATATTATGTTTCATATATTTTTTTGCATACAAAAATCTTGAAATGTTAAAATGACAACATGATTCATCTGATTTCATCATATTAGAAAACATCAATATTGACAGTTTTCAATAGAAATGCGTAAAATGGCGCACATAATATGAGTTGAAAAAAATATATTAAACATAATATGAAACACCAAAAGTGGCCTTTAGACCCCCTGCTCGTAGTTGAATATCCAACATAATCTAGCGAAAAGCAAATAAACTTAGATACTTGAGAAATAAAAATATCTAACCTCATACAAAATTCCACAAAAATACTAAAGATATTGTATAAACACGGGAGTATGGGGTAATTGATAGACTACGTGAGCGCTCCCCGCCGCGCCGCGCCGCGCCGCCGCCGCCGCGAGATAATAAGCTGAACAAGATTGGTACGTGTCCCCATCAGTGGCACATGTTCGAGTCATATTAAAATGTCACATCGAAACAACTAACACAAGTTAATCTAGGTATAAAGTTATGAACGAGATACGTAGGAGAACCAAAATATTAAAATAAAGTTAGTAATATTAAATTGTGTACATCCTTTTGTTTCTTGAAATATAAAAAAGGCCTATATTTTTAAAAACAAGGCAGTTAGCTTTAATCTTCTTACTTAAATGTTATTTCTTAGTAAGATTAGGTCTCTATTGAGATCGATAGATTGCTTTGTGAAATTCAACTTAGAAGTTCTATGCTACATTTACAAACAATATTTACGATTCTGTAATTACCAACGTTACTGCTTGGTTAAGTTTAAGTAACAAATTTTTAAATAAACTCAGCTCCGTGGCAAGATGCCAACGGTTAATTTTTTTACTCATTATATTATAAACTAGGTCATGATTCAAGATGCAACGTCAAAACAAAAAAATAATATTATTTTTTTTCCGAATTTAATAACTGTATTAAGTAGAATTAAAATTCAATATTTTTATTAAATTGTATTTGCGGAATGGATTTTCATTGCTACAAAAACTTTCATAATATAAGTTATTTCATTTCTTTGAATAATTTCATAGATCACTTAATTGGTCCTTTCACGCGATGACAACTATAGGAACTATGACGTTATATTTTTAACTGACGAAAAAACCGGAGGAGGTTCAAGTCAAACGCGAAAGTTTTTTTTTTTTAAAACGCCTAACTATTTACAGTGTAGTTTATTATTTTTTAGTATTATTTTTTTGTTGTAAAATAGGTTTACTTGTAAGTTGATCCCATTGTCACCAAATGGTAGACGTGGTGATGGTTTCTATGAGAAATCGAAAAAGTGATTTTTTACTTTTTTTGAAGTAACCCTATGCTACAAGATATTAAGGTTTTGTGCCTGAGTCTTTAAAGATACATGTTCGGGAATTGCAGCGTTGTTTGAAGAACAGCAAGCATATGCTATTATGCCAATTATCGTCGTACACACGTTGACAGTAATGTTCATCATCATCACCACCATCATCACACCAAACATCTTCATATGATGACATAGCTACTTCTCATAGTTTACACCGATCTTTGAACATTTCCTATTCCCAAATGTAAATTCATCATCATCACCATTCGCTCACAGGTTTTAATGCTGTGTTGTTGAATACAACAACATTAAATTATTAACAATTACTGCGCTTAAGCATGTTGTTAACAGTGATTAGTAGGTTCTAGCTACAAAAAATTAAATTACTGAAAAAAATTAAAAGCAAAAAACAACAAACTTTTTTTATTTAATCATAAATCATGAAGTTCATAAACTAATGTAAGTATACTTAAGTAAAAAAAATAGCGACTCAAAATTAAACTTTATTCACTACACAAAAAGATACACGTCGGATCATTGCAAGAACGGCGCCGCACTATACAGCGTACTATACTCTTTTTATTATTATTATTATAAATGCGACGCAGCGTCGCGTCTCCTTGTGCATCGACGCTAATAGTAACATTTGAAATACCATACGTCATAGATATCAAAGTAATATCGTACAGAATGGAGCAAAAATAAATCGCCCTAATACATTAATCTCGGTCAACAAAAAGATGAGAAGCTCTCCCGATTGATTAATCAGAACATTACTGGAAAAACCTATTTGCGGATATGTGCCTATTTATTAGGAATACTTACTGTCTAGTGATCGTATTTGTTTCGGCTTCAATGTAAACAAATATATAATTAGTTCCATTTAATGGCTGTATTTTGTTGCGTCATTTTTACATTGGATTTTTCGTTTTACTAACGACTCCTTTTAATTCAGTGTGACATTTTAGTGTTCATATCTTCTCGACATAATAATAATATTATAATTAATAAATAATTAATTGAATGACACAACTGAACTACTGCAAACAGTGCCAACATAAAGGAAAGGAAACGAAATACGTTTTCAGTGGATTATCTCCTAATAAATTCGAATAATGTGACACGCAATGTTTGTTCCAGGCGTGGCGGCGGTGGCCGGGGTGTTCATTCTGCTCGGAGTGGGAATGATCGTCGGCTGCCTGATATTGATCTTGGAGCACCTTTTTTATAAATACACGCTACCCGTGTTGCGTCACCAGCCCAAGGGGACTATATGGCGGAGTCGGAACATTATGTTTTTTAGCCAGGTGAGGAATGTGTGTAGAAAATTTACGAATTTTCGTTTTTTATTTAAGTAACTAAATAATACGAATTTATGTTACGAATAAAACATTTATTTTCCCACGCTTTCAAGTTTATTACTATCCTGGTGCTTTATATTTTAGATATTAAAAGTTAAAATACACGTCTACTACGTTCACTTAAAAAATAAATAGCATTACTTTAATTTTAAATCGAAACCATTTAAAACCTCGCATTTCAGTAGGATGTATTTAATCTGAGCATTCTACAGTGAACTAGCGCTTAACATAGAGCGAGTTTCTTAACTTACTAACTACACTTAATCGGCCGCGATTGTCTTTGTAGCGACAGTATTATTTCTTCATAGTATTATCTCTTCAAAGTATTATCTCTTCAAAGTATTATGTTCTTTATTTATTGTGATATTTTTTTTTTCTTGCGACTTCACCTTGAGCGAATATCATTAGATATCGACTGTTTCGATTGCTATATATATTGAAATTTTAAGATTGTTCTTAAAATAATTCTAAAAGAACTACAATAATTGTAGAGAGATTTTGTACAATGATTGAGGTCAATGTACTTTTTGTTACAGAAGTTGTACAGATTTATAAATTGCGTGGAGCTGGTATCGCCGCATCATGCAGCTCGTGAATTAGTGAACACCATCCGTCAGGGACATTTTACGTCTTTGTTTCAGAAGAGCGTCAAAAGGGTAAATAAATTTTGCTTTAGAATATTGTTTTTTTCATAGAAATAAAAAAAGATACATGCGATCTTTTATTACTTACCTTTAAATAAATTTAATAATCATTTTTAATTGATAGATTTATATTCTTTGAATTATACGTCATAAGCTATCTTGCTTAGTCAGCTTGGCAATTTAGACATCCAAACTTACAAAGTCAACAATTAATAATGCTCTTCGTTGGAAATCTTGGGCGATTAAATTGGCTTATTTATCAGAACTTTGCTTATAATTGAAGTTATCTTGGCAGCGTACAACAGGAATGGCATTTGTTTCAGAAGGAACATGAACAGCGTAGAAGGAGGAAGAGCAAGGCACAGTTCTTTGAAATGATACAAGAAATCAGAAGGTATATTTATCGATTTTTCCTGTATGCATATTTAATTATTTAATCCTCTTCTTTATTTGATATCAAAGCACTAGTGTTCATAACTTTATCTTTTATTCTTTTTTTCCATTGAACAGGGTTCAACAAGGTCGAGAGCATTCATTGGATTCTATAAAAGAAAATGTCGTTATAGAAACATCGGAAGTGTCAGAGGAATTATCAGGATCGAAGTTTTTGTCACCTTCACCCGATGTGTCTAGTAGTAGATCGCCGCGACAAAGTCGATCGCCGCGACAGCTCAGATCACCGAGAAATCGAAAAAAACGATGCAGCGTCTCGGGACTAAACGTCAGACGTCTTAGCACAGACTCGGTCCTTGGATCCGACTCTGCGTCTATTTACGAAAAAACCAGCCTTAATATAGGACGAAGACTCAGCCGCGATGTAAGCTTTCTTACCAGTTCACCTCCTGATATAAATACTAGACTACGAACTCCATCACCAATGGTTCGAAGACCAGAAGGTTCTTCAATTAGATCTTACCAAGACGTTTCTGATTCATCACAAAATTGCCTAAGTGTGGACGTGCCAACATATCGAACCAGTGTTGAAATTTTAGTATCTGACGAGAGTGATATTCCTCCGGCTCCTCCGTATCCCAGAGTTTCACCAGCAGGTGCTAGGTCTGGACTATCTCAATTATCCGAAGAAGAATTGATAAGACTCTGGCGAAGCTCAGAAAGAGAAGTGCGTGAAGCATTATTGGCTGCTTTACAAGAGAGAAGAGCAAATCTGGATCCAAAGCAAGATCCAGGATGAGAAAATTGAACTTGTGAACTTGGAAAGTATTCGATGTGAAAGTCATGGGTTTTCTCGATGCTGGTCACGTGGGAAGTAGAGGGTAATAATGATAGAACACCAGTAGTGGTGTTTGTGTCTATTTTAAACTGTTTGACACGGATTCGTTCAGGCTTTAGTGACTACAGTGTTCATTTGAGTGTCTTCAAATAGTTATATCATAATGCCTTATTTGGTGTGTTTGTTTATTTTTAGTGTTTCGTGTCAAACGATTTAAAAATTAATGGTACTCGTAGTTATATTATTTCAAATTACGTCCATGATTAATTAAGTTGTGAATGTGTTGATAATGAATTAAATATAGCGGTGTAACATAAAATTTTAGCTATGACCACAAATATAAGTGCTTTACTCTACTATCGTAGTGCATATTATTATGATTTCATGATTTGGACTTTAAAATTTGTGGAAATGTTATGCTAATATGATAATATTTTACAAAAAATTGTATTGTAACATTGGATCATTGAACTAGATTTAATTTTTTTTTGTTGAAGATTTTGTGTCTTTTGTTTGCCTTCATTATAGTGCTTTTCTTCTTAACCTAATAATAAAATGATACTGCCAAATTATATCTAATAAAGTAGACAAATAGGTATTTTAAAAATCTATCCTAGTTATGCACCCTAGAATAATTTAGTTTAGTATTTTCACAACTTCCTTCTACTTATCCTAATATAATTATTAAATTATCTCTTACTCGATTTAAAATGTAATTATTCAAGAATGAGCAATATTTTCATAGAAATTAATTGCATAGCCTCTAGTAACAACGGCCTTAATAATTTTTACGTGCCTCAATTTTAATCCACGTAAATCGTTTTCTTTGTCTCTTATTTGTCTAAATATGGATTTAACAAATTGTTTAGAAAGAAAGAAGTCGGTTAATGACTTTAAAAATAAGGAGGTTCTCAATTCGACTGTATTTTATTTCTTCCTCTAATATAACATACTGTGCTTTTCCAATTTACCATAAATTCTTTAGATTACACGACTCATATGCCAAGCATTTGGAAAGTTCGCTATGATCGTATTTCTTTCTAGTCAATCATGGACCAACTTCATTGTTCGGTGATTTTTAACTTGTCTTGGATGTGATTCATCTAGTGATATATAAGGTCTTATGCATTTCAATCTATACTTATATTCTGATTAATAGAGTAGTCAAATTAGAGTTTAAAAAATACAAAGAATTTATACATATTTCATTGAGTTGATTAAAAATAAATTATAGTATCAATTTAAAGTGATTGATTTAAAAATATGCATTTTTGTGTCGTTTCAACCTATTATTTCACCTGATTGAAAAATAACGAAATTTCAATTTCGAAGATACTCAAAGTAAAAATAAAAGAGAAACTAGTACAACCCTTTATAACTCTGCAAAGTTCGTTTATGCAAAGTTCAAATTACCTACAAACTGTTTACACAGCATTAGTTTGGTTCACTCCTTTAGCTCTTCAGGTAAGTGTCCGTATATTCGCACTGAATGCATCGAAGGCAACGATCACAAACGATCCTTAACGGACCAGTGAAAGCACTTGTATAACTTTCTTTATTATAAAGATTACTGAAATACTTTTTATATGATGCGTCCTATGCAGATAGATTGACAACTGTGCCAAACCAACACCTACTGTTATTATACAAAAGTATGGTACCTAGTGTGAGTTATTAATCTGAGGTAGTGTACCATTTTTTTTTATTTCTACGCATTATTTAAAAAATACTAGCTTTCTACACACATTCCTCCACTAAAACTTTAACTGTGCCACATTTCATTCTCCTCCGTTTGCTTATATATAATATGATTTTTCCTGCACCAAATAATTAGTGATTTACATGGCATTGGTATGTTTTTCTAATATGTATGTTTGTACCTACTTCCCACCTTAATGTCATTGTTTGACATAACACCTCAAAAAATAATTGCATTAACAAAAAAAGCTGTGTGGTGTCGTGGGACACCGGATAGGAACGAAAGTTCTATTCGAGGTATAAAGAAAATAATAAAGACTATACATAAAAATCTTACGTTACGGACGTTTTTTCCCGGCTAGGGAATCCTCCGCATCGCCCCATAAGGAACCTCGTTCCAATAATTAATATTCTTGTATTTCCAGGACAAAATTAAGTATATTGTAAGAAAAGAAAAATAACTGTGTTATAGGTAATGCAATATATTATTATATTGAAAAATATACAAAAGTTTGTGTGTCAGTCAGAATTTGGCTAGCAGTACTACTGTGCAAAGTACGCTTAGAATAGATAGGTACATTGTATTACCGACCTATAAGACAAGAGTAGATATAAATGTAAGTAAAACCTAAGTGTTTAAAAAATTAGAAACGCCAATTTTATTACTTATGAATATTTATATTTGAAAAGTGTTGGTCATTATGTACATAGACGAATGTGTAAAAATCATATATTAACATATTTTTGTGGTAATTTTATTTTTGGGGCAGAGAATTTGAGAAAAATATATTTTCATGTCTAAATAGTCAATTAAAAAAATAATATTCAGAAACCGCAATAATCATAAATACCAATTTGTACATAATGTTATGACGTAAGATATTACTTGACACTGAGCTTTAAAAAGAAAATCGGTCTTTACAAGATCTTATTTATGAAAGATCAATATTATTAATGCAATTCATTTTATTCTAGCGTAAACATTAATATAAAAAATTTAGTTTTTTTTTCTCGATGTTTAACTATCATAATAAGTAGATAATAATAATCCATTTTATGAATTACCTACGTAAGAAAATTATCTGCCTCTTAATAAAATTGCGTTATCATTGAAAATGTATGAAAATAAAGTATTTGTCACTAAAATTGTTTTTATTGAACCTAAAATCGAGAACTTAAAAGTAGCTCCACTGGCATTAAATAATAGACTGAGATCGCAGGCCCGCCGCCAGACAACCCCTATATTCTTACTGATAAAATTGGTCCATGGCACATGCTGGCGGGTGTGTATACTTTTATTTTATACACAAATACTACAATATTATAATAATATACATTTTATCAGTAAGAATATAAGAATAGTCTGGTGCGTCTGGGATCTCAATCCATACTAAATAATCGCATAGGAAATCAATTATGCCAATAGTCTAAATTTTACAATGCTGTAAATACAAAGTAATATTAAATGGAAATATACATCTTAGATGAAAATATATCAAACTTACAATTCCATATGTATACTTACAAAAGAGCATGCATTTTTATTTCAAAAATATAGCAGGAGAGCCAGCGCGTCTAGAGTATAACTCGTGAAATCGTATTGGAGAACACTTGAAATATGATCGAGACTGACATGTTGTTGCATATGCGATAACAAAATGGAACACATGGAGAGGTTTGAAATCGACTACATTTAGTATGAGTAATAAAAGATAGTTACATATTAACTGTAAGTTGTGTAATCTGTGGGTCTAGTAGAAATATTTGACAGCGGCGTAAGCGTAACGTTATCGAATGAAATTCGTATGAGCGCTGTCATGATTTTGACGGATTTTCATACAATTCTCATTCGATAACGATACATTTACGCCGCTGTCAAATGTTCCTGCTTTTTTGTCTTTGGTACATATTCTGTGCAAGTTTCTAGTAAAGTCCAGTACTTAATAAATAAATTAGCTTTTAAAATACAACATTTCCTTTAATACTTAATATTTTATTCATCTCAAATTTTTTTTTATATTTATGCACCTTCAACGGTTAAACAAGTCATGATTCATTAGCGGACTCTGAAGGTATTTACTATTCAGGTATTCTGCAGTTACTATTTGATTAATAAACTACAAACGACAAGAAATATCTAAAGTTAAAAGCGTTTAAGTCTGTTAGTTTACCTTTATACCTAGATCTGGTATGTCTTAATTTATAGTGAATTTCACTATTCACAAAACATTATTGGGCTTAAGATGTCATTAAGCTGAACAAAAACAAACTTTAACTCATTTAGTTAAATACACCAATTAAGATTGACATTAAAATTATTATACCTCTGGTAAAATTTATGATACAAATTTTAATTGCATTATGATAAGAACCAAAAAAATATGTAATTTATTGATGAAATTTAGAAACCCGTTTGTGCGTGTTTAGCAATGACATCTTAGCGTTCATTTAGTGAGTTCTCGACTTCGGATCCACCTGTACATTGTCCGCAATGTTGAAATTAATTGTTGGCTTTGTATTAATTGTTTGTGTTATCAATCCTACTTTGTCTATATACTGCTATTGGAATACAGGATGTCCTTACAAGTTTTTGTCAACTGAAACATCCTATGATTCTGTTAGAGGTGATATGAGAGATTCGGCAGTGAAACTGAAAGGTAAGCTAAGTATAAAATACAAAATATATTTAAAATTACTACAAATTATTATTATTTAGGTTATTAATAAAATAATTAACAATTAACTTTCTTTAAATCTAGACAAAGAATTATGACAATTTGAGCCAGAAAAAGTTAATGTAAGTTAAAATTTTGTTTTGGTAATATTTTAGGTTGTGAACCAGTCAGTATTTGGGGGATTTACAGACATGGCAAACGAAAACCCAGCGCTCTTATCAGTGAGCAAATAAAAAATGCCATGCAAATTAGAGATCTAATTTCAGATAGCTACAAAAAACACCATTCTTCTATATGTGCCCAGGATCTAGATAACTTACTTAATTGGAATATGGATAACAAGTTTCTGAATGGTAAGCAGGATTTGACAGATGAAGGGATGAAGGAAATGGTAGGACTCGGTAATCGGTTGAAAGAGGCTTTTCCATTACTTAGTGATGTCAGGGACGGTGATTACACTTTCCGTCCCGCAAAGGGTCCCTGGATAGAGGAGAGTATTAAATATTTTGTGAAGGGACTAGGGAAAAAGATAAAAATAGACGACGCTAAGCATGACTCAGATGTTATGGCGGTGAGTGAATTTTAAAACTTTAAGTTCGATTTTAAAAAGTTTGTATTGTAAAGTTGAAAGCATTTTCACATAACGCGATATCCGATATCGCGCCGATATTTCATGTAATGACGAATTTAGAATGTTAGTTTCATATTGAAACAAAGACGGAATGTATATTTCATACCATTATCACGTAGTGTGAAAACGCTCGCTCTTAAAAGTATTTGACATACTAGATGTTTACGGTTTCAGTCAGTATTGAACTTGAAGGATTGTTTTTTTTTAATCTAGGGTTAAATTAATTTATTATTTATTTTAGCCCCACTGTGACGAACTAAATAAGAAATACGATGATTCTGAAGTGAAAAAGTTTATGAGCTCTTCTGATTATTTAGCGGTGAGTTTATTTTTGTCACAGTCGGACTCGAGTGCATTACGTTTTCATTTAGTTACATGTTTTTAAGTTACTTATTTTTTCGAAAATATATATTTCTTTTTATGTAAAACATTATGTTAATAATACTTTAGATTGATGGAGGTCAAAAGATATAAACATTTAGATAATATTGTAATTTTTCTTCCTTACCGACATGTCCTAGAAAACATTCCAATTTATGCTAAAATAATACATGGTAAATATTTTATTATATTTAAATTATTTTACGTTAATTATAAGGTTATTTTTGGTTCGCAATTTTTAATAGTTAAATACTTTTTAACAATATATTGAAGATTAAAAAAATATTAATTCATTAAATTTTAGGTAAAAGACAGAATCCAAAGACGGACTGGTATAGAACATGTCTTATCTGGTGCAGACGTGACAGCTCTTTATGATTTGTGCCGATACACCTGGTCCGACAAAGCCAGTCCCTGGTGTGCACTTTTTACTACCGAAGATCTACAGGTCCTGGAATATATTGAAGATCTAAAACTCTATTACACAAATGGATACGGTGTTAAGGCAAATGAAAAGGTGGGAAGGATCCCTCTAGCTGATCTATTTAAAGCATTCAAGCAAGCTAAAGAAGGAAGTGGCAAAAGAATAGTAGCTTATGTTACTAATGATGCAACGATTGATCAAATGTACACAGCACTCGGACTTTTTAAAGATGCTTCACCTTTAACAGCTGCTGCTAGAAGTCGCGACAGAAAATGGAGAACAAGCTATTTATCAGTATTCTCTGCTAATCTGGTAGCTGTTTTGAATAGGTGAGTGCTTGTTAAGATAATAATTAAAATTTGAGTGCGCCCTAGCCCACAAGTTACAAACAAATTCTTTTTATTTTATACACAGATAGGTGGGGAGTCCTGTGCCCTACTCAACTTAAATAAAATAAATGAGTATTCAAAATAATATTTGTAACCATTATGAAATTATTAAAAAGGTCTTATAAATTATATTGGCGGAACTCTGATGACTATCTCACGAAACCAACATTGGGAATCCATGCTCTAGCCGATATTTCAAAGACTTTTCGATTTTCTAGTGTTTTAGCCGTGTATAAGTCATAAAAGAATCAGCTCAATTATTTTGAAAAGTAACAGTGTTCAAAACAATAGTTCAACGTCTCGTCTTAACCGTCTAGACGAGTTCGTCGAACGTTGTGTGTAGGCTTTACCATACCTGTTTTACATAATTTTATATCTGTATGCACAATAGTACTCATTCAGATCTAAAAAATTCTTTATAAATTGTCTGCAAGTGCAAAGAGTCTGTTCTAATCTAATCTTACAGATGTAAACATAATACTAACATTATGTTTATATTTCAGATGTAATAAAGACTCCAAGGAAGAATTTAACGTAGTATTTTATTTGAACGAAGAACCTATTGGAACAATCTGTGAAGAGGGTGTATGTACATGGCAAGAATTTGAAAACAAATTAGGTTCTTTCACTACAAATAGAACTGAAGCATGTGCCATGTATTAATCTTTATATTGTGTAGAATGTAAGTAGTAATTAGCTGTAGTTCTTATTATTAATTATTATAAACAACATTTAAAAAAAATTGGTAGTACCGTAAATAGATTTTTTTTGCCTCGTTTTAAAGTACGTGCCTGAATTAAAAATATAAAAAAGAAATTTAATCTTACGCATCTTTAGTTTAGCATATTTATTTATTTATATCAAATAATGTTTTCGGACCTCACAGCTATGTTTAAAAGTAAATGTGATTATACACTTTTATTTATTTTTTATAAAAAAAGTAGAATAGAAATGATACCACTAAAATGAAATAAAAAGCTGTGATTGCCCTTTGATGTTGAACTTAGCAACTTAGTTCATAAAATATCTGTTCGGCGGTAGTAAAATTTCTCACAAATACAGTGCAGTACTAAATATGCTTTATTATTTCAATGAATAGGTTTATAAAATATAATTTTTATAGTTAATCTATTTATTTATCTTAGAACATTTTATCTAAAATTCTGATAAGAAATAAAATTGTGGGGCTTAAATAAAATATAATAAAAAAATGAGGAAAATAATTCAAAAGTTTTTTTTTATAACATAAAAAAAAATATATTACATTTTGATAAATGTAAAGTTTGATTTTTCCCCAATACTAGACAGTATAAAAATTATAACCATTCCATACTATTCAAAATAGTCTTATTTCTAGCAGTCGTGTAAAGTTATTTAATTACTAACCGTAGAATATTTTTATCTAACTATAGGTAGTAAGTAGATAGGTACAATGCCGTTTGTCGCCGTCACAAAATCTACGGCTCTCGCCAAATTCACACGCGAGTGCATCATGAGACACCCGTCTCAAAGACAGGATCTTCATATAAACAATGTGTTTTGAAGCGCTCAGCCCATCTTTTATGCTTTGCTATTACATTAGGGTACAAGGTGGGTTGTATTTTTCGTCTCAAATCAAATAAAGGCGTAGTTTAATGATTAAACTTTACACGAGTAAAATGTAGGTCCCATGTCTAAGTTATTTATTGCTAGTTTTGTAATACTCAGATAAACCAGTATAAGAACGTTTTTCTCGCTAAGCAACACCAAATTGCCTAAAAATTGTAACAGACGAAGTATCGTTCTGTTACAATAAAATTTTAATCTTAAACAGTAGTTTAAGATTAAAATTTTGTCTCTTCTAAAAAGTCAAGTCTTTACTAATTTTTACAAGACTTACAGTTCCATAACTTACTTGGGCTTGTTTAGAATAACTTTTTATCTTATACAAAATGGCGCGGCTTAGGTCCGGTAAACTAGTTTACCGGACCTAAGCCGCGCCATTTTGTATTATAGTATAATAAACAACAAGTAAAATCTTGTTTGCTCTAGAGCAAACAAGATTTTACTTCATAACATCACATAGTAACATCCTTGGAAGAACACTAAAGTCGTTAACAACCAAAGTACAAAATTCTATAGGTTTTTGTACTTTGGTTGTTATTTTGGTTGTAATGTTATTAAGACTTTATTTCAATGTCAATAAGTGGCATCGTAAATAGATAGCAATACAATTAATTTGTATACGAAAAGCTTCAACAAAAACAAAACACTAAAAAAAATTGGCATGTCACTAACTATTACACATCTCTTCTTCCTTATTAGCATCTGTCGTAAGGAGTATAAAGAACGGTTTATCTTTTTAAAGACTTTCTAGTTACTAGAATCTAGTAAACACCTACATGAAAAGTCTAGGATTAACATGATCAATTGAAAACTAGATCGATCTTCTAATAATAATATCAGTTTTGAGTAATCATGCCTATGATAGGAATAAATCAGATAATCACCATGTAAAATGAACAAAAAAGCTACATCCGAATATAAGAACCTTCTTATTTTGTTACCTTCTTATAAGCGGATCTCATTAGGTTTTATTAGTAAATTGCAAACCTCAATCCTTTAAAAAATTATAACCTCCAAATAAATTTGGAGGTTATAATGCTAATCCAGAATGACCTTTATGAATCTTCACCTTCAGGTCTTGCTTGTTTTTATTTGTAAAAATATATTGTAATTCCAATGGCTATAAATTATAACAAAAGTCTCGAAGTCGTCGATGATCGTAACTGCATAAATAAATCACAATATAAACACAATTCAAAACAAATGATATTTGTAAGCTAATAGTCTTAGAATTTATGAATGATTATTTTAACAATTAATTAAATATGTAAAGATTTCTTACAATACAACTCAGGCTTCTCATTACAATATATTTGTTAATATCATTGACCTTCTTGACGTATTGATTTAATTAATTTTAATTGATATTCATAAATTTGTTTTTGAAATGAACAATCCTGTTTTCAAATTCACTAATAAATCTGTTTCTCAGTGTGAATAAATTAGGTAGGTATATCTACTTAAGTAAAAATGTAGTGCACATTGGCGCAAAAAGAGAGTTGTGTCATAAGTTTGATTAGTCTACTGTTAGATATACTGCTAAATAGACAGTTTTTATTTTATTTTAGGCTGGGAATAAATAATCCGGAACCCGGAAGGCCGGAGAGAATTCAGAGCGCTGAAAATTAAAATTAATATGCAGCGCATTAGCGCTGAATTCTAATGTATTGTATTAACATTAGAGCTGAAAATCGAACACACAAGTGTCGAGTCAAATGTCAATACCAAATTTTACAACTCGACACTCGTGTGTTCGATTTTTAACTCTATTTATTAGCCCAGAGCTCTATTTTTAGTGCGATGATTTTTTTCCGCCCTTCCGGATTCAGGATCATGTGATAGTCCCAGCCTCATAACTGTTGTGAGTTTGTGATCGATATGGTTAGCAGTAACTCATCATCATCAGCTCTCTTACTAAACAACAACTTGACATTTAATTTTATTAATTTATTATTATTTATATATATATATATATATATATATATATATATATATACGAGGGGCGGCTGAAAAGTTTTGAGCCTAAGTACCTTAAAGTACAACTAATTACTCGCGCATCATACCACTAATTGCGGGTATCCTTAGAAACATAAATGTCAAATTTCATGTCATTTCCATCATTACGCTTTTAGTAATTGAATCGTAAACGTCACAATGTCTGAGTCTTCCGCACTTTGCACGAAATTGGAGTACAGAGCTGTGATAAAATTCTTAACAAAGAAGAATAAAACACCGACGGAAATATTTGAAGAGATGACAGCTGTTTATGGGGAGTCTGCACCTTCATTTGCTACCGTCAAACGTTGGAACCGACAGTTTAAACTTGGCAGGGAGTCAATCGAAGATGACCCCAGGTCAGGACGCCCAAACACCGCTGTTACCGAAGAAAACATCGAAAAAGTAAAAAAACTTGTTCTGGAAGATCGGCGAATCAAGTTGTGGCAGATAGCTGAAGCCATGGGCATTAGCAAGGAACGAATCGGAAATATTTTGAATGATCACCTGCACATGAAAAAGGTCTGCGCGCGATGGGTGCCGAAAATGCTGACGCCGCTGGACAAGCAACGTCGAGTTACAACTTCACAGGAGTTTTTGGACATCTGTGGCGATATTCCAGACGACGTTTTTTCTCGCCTTATTACTGTTGATGAAACCTGGATTCGACAGTACCATCCGGAGTCAAAACAGGAGTCAATGCAGTGGATAGAAAAGGGAGAAAAGCTGCCACGGAAGTTCAAAGTGGAAAGATCGGCGTCCAAGCTCATGGCCACTGTTTTTTGGGATTGTGAAGGTATTTTGATTACCTTCCGAAAAATACTACAATGAACGGAGACTACTATGCCGCATTGCTGACCAAGTTACGTCAAGTGGTTGTTGAGAAACGGAGAGGCAAACTGACAAAAGGAGTCCTGTTTTTGCAAGACAACGCGCCCGTCCACACTGCGCGAGTTGCAAGGCGTGCCCTCGCCGAGACAGGATTTGAGGAAATCAACCACCCACCCTGACCTGGCTCCTAGTGACTATTATCTTTTTTCAAATTTGAAAAAAGACCTACGGGGACGGAGATTTTCCAATGACGAAGAAATGAATATGGCCGTAGATGAACATTTTGAAGACAAAAACGGCGAATATTTTTTCATTGGGTTAAAAGCTCTTTAAAATAAATGTAAGAAGTGCATTGAAATACAGGGAGACTATATTGAAAAATAAATTTTTTGTACATTTTTATCAGCATTTTTAATACCTTAGGCTCAAAACTTTTCAGTCGCCCCTCGTATATATATATATAAGCCTCAGATATATTTCTAAGCAGGTATGATAATTTGATGTGCAACGTCACAATCAAATGGTGAATTGCATGTTAAAGTATGTTAATGTTGTTCATCCTGCCAAATTGCATAAGGCAGTGTTTCCCAACTGCCGTGTCGCGACCCGCTACCGGGCCATCAAAATAAAATACCGGGCCGCGACATTCCCGCCTTGATTTGGAAACAATACCTACTATCAATCGACGCTTCTTAAATATTCGTAAGCGGTATGGCGATACCAAAATATGTAGTAATAATAAAACATTTAACTATTAATAAATTTGTTATATTCGCTGTATAAGTGGTAATTAAAAGTATTAAACAAGAAAATAATTCAAATAGAAATCCAGAAATGCATAGGTACAATAATGGTCAAGGTAGAGCCGTGACACCTACTTTATAAGGTTCGGAACAGTCGATTCGGAATAGTCGATGTCCAATCGCAGCCGTCTGAATCTATCTTGGGGAATGCATGTTATGACGAATATACGCATTTTCTAGAAACTTCTCTAGGCCTTAGGGTCAGCTCACTCCTAGACACGAGTCACGACGCATCTCGGTGTGAACTGAAGCTTAGATGCCATTAGTAGGTGCATTTCTGGATTTCTATCAAAACTATTTTCTTGTTTCAGCCTTTTTAGACCCCTTTTTTATTTAATTTTTTTGTTATCTGTATTAATCAGTGTATGTTCCACTTGAACCAGAAACAAATATAGTAAATATGCCACTCTAGCCCCAACTAACATTAAATGAATATTTAAAACAAAACCAATTGCAACTATCGCTGCATGTAGCTGAGATCGCCGTCGAATCCAGTATACTTACTTATTGTTTTGGACCTTATTTCAATAGTAATAAGATCGAAAAGTATAAAGCACACCGGATCTGTCAGCAACCGTACAAATAAAGGCATAAGGTACGATGACGCAACGGGGTTTAAAATTTAAAGAAAGGTATTTTCTACAAACTAAATAAAAGCTTTAATAAGGCTATAAACATTATTTTACTCAATCATAGAATTTTTTTTAAGATTTTCTCAACATAAACCTCATCCGAGGAAAACAGACGCATACAAAATGCAATTTATTACTTTTTCCATAGTATAACGTTTCGCGAAGATATATCGTCCTTATCTAACGATACAGATAAAAACCTCGGAATAAATCTTTCTTATCTGCGAAACTATAATAAATAGTTTTTAAAACAACCAAGAATGTTCCAACATTTACTTGAAATACCAATTGTGTTTGCCATTTAGTTTTTGTTTATTTGAAAAGAATACAATGTTTAACATAAAAATAAACAGAAAAAATTGTCTGCGAGCAGTTCACACGCGACGGAAGTGAAACCATCAATTCAAGTTTAAAGTAAAATAGTAAGTCCACTTATAGAAAGAAAGAGAAAAAAAAAATATTTTCAGTTCACAAAAGACACAAATATAACATGACATAAAATAGGAAGATATAAAAGAGAATAATAAATTGAGACATGCACCATAGTTACTGCTGTAAATAAAATAGGACAAATTGTGACTTCATGTGACTTAGAAAATGGGTGTTATATTAGGTCTTTACCTATGAAATTGCCGTTTTGTATGAAAAAATTTAAACGAATTTTTTTCATGTATATTTTTATTTGTATTAATCGAAGTAATCACCCATGCAATCAATGCATCTTTGCCAACGCAGTGGCAGTTTATTGATGCCCTTCTTAAAGAAATCAGCTGGACGGGAGGCAACAAATTCTTCAAAGCCATTTTGTACTACCACTCGGGTATTGAATTTTTTTCCCGCCAAGAAGTTATCCAAATTCTGGAAAAAGTAGTAGTCTGTAGGCGCAAGGTCTGGTGAGTAGGGTGGATGACGGAGAGCTTACAACCCCAGTTCTTGCAACTTGGAGACCGTCTGCTGTGCAGTATGAGGTCGCGCGTTGTCGTGCAGAAGCAGCGGAGACGAGCGATTGACCAATGCTGGTTGGAGATGTGCCAGCTTCTCCATCATTGTGTTCAGTTCTTCACAGTACACATCTGCAGTAATGCTCACCCCGTTTGGTAAGAAGCTGTGATGAATCATAAGTAAGGGGTAAGTTTTCGTTTAGGCCATTGTTTAGGTGCTGAACCAGGATCCAACCAACTTGCTGAGCGCTTGCTGTTATCAAACAGAATCCATTTTTCATCGCAGGTAGCAATGCGGTTCAAAATTCCTTTATTTGTGTGTCTGTTGAGCAGTGCAAGGCACGTCTCGATGCGTACTTCGCGCTGGCGATCATTGAGTTCGTGGGGCACCCATTTGTCAAACGCTTTTACCTTGCCAATTTGACCCAAATGGACCAATATTGTTTTGACGCTAAAGTCATAAGCTGCTGCTAATTCAGCCGTAGATTGTGTATCATCAGCTTCCACAATCGCCTTTAATTCGTCAATGTTGACCAAAGTCTTCGGACGACCGCGAGGTTCATTTTTCAGGTCTAAATTTCCAGAACGAAAGCGAGCAAATCAATAACAGGTGGTGCGTTAGTTTGTAGTGTTAGCTCCGTAAACGTCGTTGATATTGCGTGCCGTTTGTGCCGCGTTGCTGCCACGACGGTACTCATATTCCATAATTACTCGAATTTTTAACGTATCCATGATGACGAAAAAGATTGAAATGCGATGAAAATGTAACACTAATCAATAAACAAATGACTACTTTTTGAAAAAGAATTCCATGTTTTTAAAATAAAATTAATTTGAAATTATAATTCTTAGCCAAACAAAAATTATTTTGATTTATAATGGCCAGTACAGCAGAACGGCAATTTCATAGGCCTATTATATGTATAACCGTGGGAGAGCCATGCTTCGGCACTAATGGGCCGGCTCGACCGGAGAAATACCACGGGCTCACAGAAAACCGGCGTGAAACAGCGCTTGCGCTGTGTTTCGCCGAGTGAGTGAGTTTACCGGAGGCCCAATCCCCTACCCCCCTAGAAATGCCGCAGTTGAAAAGCAATTTGTTACCCCAGGAGGGTACCAACTGCGTTGGAGAATCCCTCTCTGGACGTCCATGCTAAGGAACCCCTGGAACTGAACGTGGACGTCCAGGCTGCCCCTCGTATTCTGGGGAGGGCAAAACTGCGCTCCAATCTGCTCGGGGCAAGAGCAAACGCACAAAGGCACCCCCCTCGATATTAAACATGGACTTTTGTAATATCAGGGGATTACACTCCAACCTTAATGCCGTCCATTACCACCTTGAGACGGCAAAGCCGGCTTTGCTCTTTTTAACCGAGACGCAGATATCATCTCCGAGTGACACATCATACCTTTCCCACCCAGGGTATTCTCTCGAGCACTCCTTTCTGCCCAAAGCTGGAGTGTGTGTGTATATCAGAGATGATATCAGCTCTCGCCGCCTCACCAATCTTGAGGACAGGGACCTGTCAACGTTATGGCTCCGCATAGATTGCGACGACCACCCTCGCGTCTATGCGTCCCATAGTGGTGACCCGAGACGGGCCCACACTTGGAACACCTGCAAGCTGCTTCAGATCTTGTGCAGCGGACGATCCCATCCGCAGAGATCATAATACTTGGCGACTTTAATGCCCACCACGCCGACTGGCTCAATTCCAGTAAAACTAATCATTCGGGGAGATCTGTCTGCAACTTTGCCCTTGCGAACGACTTGACACAACTGGTTACTACGCCTACGCGAATCCCAGATGTGGATGGTCAGAATCCTTCCTTGTTAGACCTTCTGCTGACTTCAAATCCTGACGCCTACCAAATATCCGTAATCGCACCACTTGGTTCATCGGATCATTGCCTTGTTAGGAGTTCTGTGCCACTTACGACGGTGTTACGACAGCGTGCTGTTAAATACCGTCGTGTGTGGCACTACAAGTTAGCAGACTGGGATGGGATGCGGTCGTTTTTTGCATCCTATCCTTGGGGGAACGTGTGCTTCTCGCCGGATGATCCCCACAACACTGCCAACTCTGTTGCCGATGTGGTGATGCAAGGGATGAAACTTTTCATTCCGTCCTCTGTAGTGCCAACTGGCGGCAGATTTCGTCCCTGGTTTGGTTCATCCCCCAAAAAAGCTGCTCGCCGGAAGCAGGAGGCTTACCAATCCTGGGCCAATGCAGTGTCTGCTCGGGATTTAAATACCAGCACAAATAAAAAGGAGTACAACCTTGCCTCTAGGTCCCTCAAGAAAGAGATCACTCGGGGAAAGAAACAGCACGTCAATAGAATTGGTAAGAGACTTGAGCGCCTCCCCTCGGGAACCCGTGCATTCTGGTCTCTGGCCAAAGCTATTGAAGGAAATTTCTGCAAGCCAACCCTACCATCCCTACGCGTAGGAAATGGATCGTTGGCCCAGGACGCAAAGGACAAAGCCAATCTTCTGGGCAAGCTCTTTGCGTCAAACTCGACCCTGGATGACGGGGGGCAGAAACCGCCGACTATACCGCGATGCACGAGCATCATGTCGGATATTCGGTTTCATCAGCGCTCAGTGCGAAAAGCCCTCCGTTCCCTTGATATCCAAAAGTCGAGTGGGCCTGACGGAATCTCTCCTATTGTGTTGAAAAAGTGTGTTCCAGAGTTGGCTCCGGTCTTGACGCGTCTATTTCTGTTCTCCTACTCTTCTGGCATCGTCCCGGCTTCTTGGTGACAGCCTTGGTGCACCCGATCCCCAAAAAAGGTGATCGCTCAAATCCTTCCAACTACAGACCAATCGCTATAACCTCTCTCTTCTCGAAGATAATGGAATCCATTATAAATAGCCAGCTTCTTCGATACTTGGGCGGCCAGGGATTACTAAGCGACAAACAATACGGATTCCGTAAGGGTCGCTCGGCTGGTGATCTCTTGGCGTACCTAACTCATCGTTGGGCTCAGGCAATTGAGTCGAAGGGAGAGGCATTGGCTGTTAGTTTGGACACTGCGAAGGCCTTTGATCGGGTTTGGCATAAAGCGCTGCTATCAAAGCTTCCATCATACGGGCTGCCCGAGAAATTATGTAAGTGGGTCACTAGTTTCTTAGCAGATAGAAGCATAAAGGTCGTAGTTGACGGCGAATGCTCGGAAACTCAGTCTGTTGATGCTGGTGTGCCCTCAGGGCTGTGTGCTATCGCCTACCCTATTCATACTGCATATCAATGACATGTTACAGACCAACGGCATTCATTGCTATGCGGATGATAGTACAGATGATGCTGTATATACCGGCTCCCCCAATATTTCTCGGCTAAATGTCATTGAGAGTCGAAACGAACTTGTGTCTAAATAGAGAATTCATTGGAGAAAGTCTCTGAATGGGGTAGACGTAACTTAGTCCAATTCAACCCCGCCAAGACACAAGTCTGCGCGTTCACCACTAAAAAGTCACCAATGGTCGTATATCCTCGTTTCGAGGGCACATCTTTAACCATCTCCCCTAGCATTGAGATACTTGGCGTCAGCATATCGAGCGATGTCCAGTTCCGATATCATCTAGAGGGTAAGGCCAAGTTAGCCTCGAAGAAGCTTGGTGTTCTTAACAGAGCGAGACAGTACTTCAGTCCGGACCAACGCCTACAACTCTACAAGGCGCAGGTTCGGCCTCATATGGAATATTGTTCTCATCTCTGGGCAGGGGCGCCAAAATACCAACTGCTCCCTCTGGATCGTTGTTTCGAATTGTTGACTAACATAGTGTTTCAAACAGCTTGGACCCCTTGGAATTACGCCGAGATGTAGCTTCACTCTGCATCCTCTATCGGTTGTATCACGGGGAGTGCTCTGAGGAATTGTTCGGAATCATACCACCTGCAACTTTTCGCCATCGTCCCACGCGAAAAACATACCATCCTCATCACCTTGATGAGTGGCAGTCTTCCACCGTGCGCTTTTCGCGAAACTTTCTGCCGCGCACTGTAAAACTCTGGAACGAACTGTCACCAGCAGTATTTCCGGACCTATACGACCTGCAAACCTTCAAGAAGAGAGCGTATTCCCTCTTAAAAGGCCGGCAACGCACCTGCAGCTCTTCTGATGTTGCGAGTGTCCATGGGCGACGGTAGTTGCTTACCATCAGGTGACCCGATTGCTCGTTTGCCCCTTATTTAATAAAAAAATAAAATAAAAAAAAGCCTCTTTTAGGTTTTATTATTTTTATTAATTAGAATTTTTCTTAAGTCATATTCTGAAAGGTATTAAAATTTTTAGTTCTTTTATATTATAATAGATGTAAGTAATTAATGTTTTCTCTACATCACGCTATCAAAGCACTGAGAGTTATGTATATATTGCAGGGAGTAGTTTGTAAGGTTGAATTGGAATACAAATCTGCTGATTGATACTCTCGTTTCATTTAGTAGATATTGTTGGGGATTCTGTTCATGGTCCTTCGATATCATAAAGAATCGTTGCGGCCTGTGCACTATCCTGGGGTAAAGTCTGGGGCCCTGGCAGACTGGAGATAGACTGGTAGCCTGAAGAAAATCAGCGAGGTACTCTGCGACCGGACGAGGAACAACCTGGAAACTGGTGGTTCGAGCAGAACCTTCAGCAGCAGCAGAGGAACACGAGGTGCTGGATCAGGCGCCGGTCTACACTCCAATTCCACTCCAATTGGCTGAGCCGGAACTTACTAACTGTTAGTACACAAGTCCCGAGTGAGTAATTTTGATCCTTATTCCCTAAAGTGTTAACAAATAGTGCAAAAAGGAAAAAAATAACAAGAAAAATATAGTGCTGTGCGAATTGCGAACAAAGTTATTATAAGTTTTTTTCGAAGAATATTTAGTTAGTGGACATAGTCAAAGAACATAAATATCAGATAAATGTAATTTGCAACATTAATAAGGCTCAAATAAATTTTAAAAAGTCGCCGAAAGAGCGCGTAAATAAATAATTTATAGAGACCCGATTAGAAACCCTTGAAAACTACTGGCAGACATTTACTTCTAATCATAATACTATTATATTAGAAGTAGAAGCCAAAGACCTAGAAAAATCTGATTACATTACCGATGATTTGTATGAGCAGGCTGAGGCATTGTACGCTGAATACAAATCGCTGTTAAAAATGCTTTTTGTAATTATGTTAATAGTGTAAATAGTGTTAAGGAATCAGTTGCAACTGCGAATGATAAGCCTGCAGTAAGTTTACCTAAAATTAGTTTACCAAAATTTTCGGAGAAATATTCTGAACTTAGCTTTCGGGATTTTTTTTTTCTTTAATACATGAAAATTCTTGCATTGAAACTTCACTACCTCAAAAGCAGTGTCACTAGTGAAGCCGAACAGCTTTTAAGATATATGTCAAATACCGCTGACAATTATTATAGTGTTTTTTTGGAATTAGTTAGAAACTAGATATAATATTAAGAGATACTTCTGAAATAATATTCTAGCTAGGTTAACTAACCAAAAGGTTATAGTCACAGAGTCGGCAGTAGCTATTAAAGGCATACTAGACAATACCAAAGAATGCCTTCATGCACTGGGGAACATAGGCAATGTTACTAGCAGTTGGGATATGATAATAATCTACCTTATACCCCTTAAATTAGATTCAGAATCCCGCAAAAGTTGGAAACAAAAGGTTTGTGAGGCCAAAATAGACCTACCTAGTTTTAGTATGTTTGAAGAATTTCTTCAAAGCAGATTTAGGTCTTTGTAGTTTCTGGATACCAAAGGTTTAAGAGTAGATAGACCGAGCTTTTCACATGTTGAAACTGCCATCCTTGTTTGTAAGTTTTGCAATGATAATCATAAGATTCACACTTGTAAGAAGTTTGACAAGGAAAATGTAGGGACACGACGTGAGTTCGCACAAACTAATAATATATGCTTCAACTGCTTAAAATCGCGACACTCAACGTACCAGTGCACAGTTCCAACCAAATGATTTTATTGCAAAAGAAAACATCACAGTCTACTACATTTAAAAGTACACATGCCGCCTTCACGACCTGATGAGGCTTTTAGTTCAAATAGTCAATCTCCAAAAAACAGTAACGAGTCTCCAATTCCGCCAGTAATTACTACATGTCACTATTCTGAGGTTCAAGGGCATGTACTACTGGCTACCGCCCGGCCCTAGTAAAAGTAAAATCAAATAGGAATAGTACAGTTGTGTTGGATCTCTTATAGACCAGGGGTCTCAGACCTCCTTTATAACGGAGTCTGCGGTGCAATTGTTGGCACTAAAAAAGATACCTGGTACTAGTTTAATATCCGGGCTTGGCGGTGATCAGACGACTTTGACTTCAAAGTCGTCTGTTATAGTTAAGATGATATCACGCCTTGACCCTAATTTCAGTAAAGTAGTAAGGGCTCATGTCCTAGGAAAAATTACAGCTTTGTTGCCATCAAATAAAATAAAGGTCCAAGTATTGCCTTCGTTGCGAGTAGATGAATTAGCAGACCCTACTTATGACGTTCCTACTAAGATCGATTTGCTCTTAGGAGCTGAAGCTTTTTTTTTTTTTTTTTTTTTTTTTTTATTTTAAAGTAGCTGTTGGTTTTTATTTTCCAACAACCTTATTTCTTTTAATATTACTGTAGGTTAATAAATTACACTTTTTTTTTTTTTTTTTTTTTTTTTTATTTATTTATTTGTTTCTTTTGATGACTGTTGTTGCTATTTTTCTTGCCATTTCTACGAATATTTCTCTTCTTTTTCTGTTCCTCATGATGTCTTCTATTGTGTCTGCTTTTATATCGATTTCCATTTTTTCTTCTGCTTCCATTCTTCTGGTTTGATGGATTGGGCATTCGCACAAACGGTGCATCACTGTTTGTGATGTTGTTCCATCACATTCACAGCGTCCGGTAATGTTCTTGATCTTGAAACGATGCAGATACTCACCGAACCCGCCGTGTCCGGTGAGTATCTGCGCCATGAGGTTATCTTTTGGTATTTCTGTTATTATTTTGTGTGCCTGTCGGACGCTCTTGAAGAATTGTACGATGTTCTTTCCATTTCTTTTTTCTTCGTAGTTAATTTGAAACGTCTCAGTGTGTGCCTTCTTAGATGGTACTTTGCAGCACTTATTGGTACCGCCCTGTACGCTGGTGTTGTCTTGGCTTTGGTAGCTTCCTTTGCCAGTTGGTCTGCTCGCTCATTTCCCTCGATGCCTATGTGAGCTTTAATCCAGAACCAGTTGATCGTGGCCGTGTGCTCCTTTATGTGGTTTTTTATGGCCACGGCGACTGGATTCACACTGTTAGGGTCCATCAGAGTCTGGAGTGCTGATCGTGAGTCGGACAGTATGTTGGCTTTCCTGTCGTTAGTACTTTTGTACTTCGTCAGCATCTGTACTGCTTTCCAAATGGCTACCAGCTCTGCTTGGTAGACCGAGCAATATCCTTCTAGTTTGATTTTGGATGATTTTTGTTCTGTACCTCTTTCCCACCAGCTCACTGCTGCTCCTACTCTACCGTCCAGCTTACTCCCGTCTGTGAAGATATTAGGTATGCCTTCTCTTATTTTCTGTAGGTCTTCTTCTCCAGTGATTAAGAGGAACGGCAGAGGGGTTCTCTCAGCAGGGTGAGGCAGGTCGAAGGGATGAGCTCTTCTTTCTATTCTGCGGTCGGGGTATTCTTCCATGGGCATGCCTCGTTTTATTTTATATAGTGCAGCGTTCTCCACGATCCTGAGGTGCAGCGGTATGGTTCCGCTGAGTAGTGTGCTGTCCATCAGGGAGGTTGTCTTGTGGGCTTTGGATATTTTAATAGTGAATTTTCTGTTTATTCTATCTATCTTCTCTCTCATGTTTTTCTTTTTTAGTGCCGGTTCCCACACACTTGCTGCATATAGTATGGTTGGTTCCAATACTGCGCCATACATGACTCTGAGGATGTCGCCATTCAAACCCCACGTGGCTCTTGCCGCTGAGGCCAGTTTTTTATAAATGTTTATGGCCTTTTTGTTAATTTCTTCCACGTGCTCTTTGAAAGTTAGCTTCTTGTCAATTGTCAGGCCCAGCAGTTTTATGCTCTCGGAATAGCTCAGGTTGGTGTCGCAGAACTCCAGTTTGGGTTTGTCATATTTTAATCTGTTGGTGATAATGAGTGACTGGGTCTTGTGAGCCGCAAATCGGAGCCTGTTCTCTCTTCCCCACACTTCCACTGTTTTTAGAGCTTTATTTGCTGAGGTTTCTACTTCACTACTATTTCTTCCTGTGGCTACTATCAGCAGATCATCAGCAAAGGCCTGCACGTGTGCTTCCAGTTGTTCCGCTTCCTCCAGGAGGGGGTCCATAATGATGTTCCACATGAGTGGGCCTCCCACCGATCCTTGAATAAATCCTTTTTGTGCTTTCCTTACCACTGTGCACCCAGCATAACTTAGTTTGATGAAGCGTTCCGACAGATAGTTGTACATTACTTTCAAATGGTGTTTGTCTATTTCTTTTCTGTGGAGTTGCTCCTTCATTTTTGGCCACCATGCATTATCAAACGCTCCTTCTATGTCCAAGGACACTACCACTACTATCTTTTTGTCTTTCACCGCTCGTCTAATCAATTCGACGGCGTCGTAGAGGGCGTCCTCGGTGCTACGTTGTGGCATGAACCCGTACTGTCTCGGGTTTATTTTTTGCTCTCTTCCGAGTTGCCACATTATTCTTTTGCATAAAATCTTCTCAAGGATTTTACCCATGATCGGTAGGAGTCCGATTGGTCTGTATGCCTTTGGGATGGTGTAGTTGTCTTTTCCGGGTTTTCTGAGGACTACTACCCTGGCTATTTTCCAGCTCCGAGGGAAGCATCCTGTTCTGACGCATGCATTGAAAATAGCTGTCATTACCTCTTCATTTGTTCTGAATGCATGTTCACAAATGTCTGCTGTTAGGCTATCCTCTCCTGGTGCCTTCTTAGGGCTCATTGTTTTTATCGTTTGCTCAATTTCAGATCTTGTTATTTGTATATGTTTTTCTTCTTGTTTGTCGTGTTCTTCCAGTTTTGTCGTTAAGTTTTCTGTCATTAGGCGTATCTGTCTGTGGTAAGTTGTGTCTTGGGTTTCGTCATCGTCAGGGAAGAATGTCTTTGCCAGTAACTGTGCTGATTGCTCAGCGTCACATTTACGGTCATTGTCAGTTAGTAGTATGTCGTCTTTAGTTTTATTAGTTATTTTAAGAACTCTGTAGATTTTTTCCCACATTGTCTCTTTTTCTTGAGTAGTACAAAAGGTCTTCCAGCTTTCATTCTTTGTGTTGTGTATCATGTCTTTGTATTCCTTTAGTTCTTTTAGATATTCTTGTATTACGTGTTCTCTTCTTTTCAAGTTTGCCTTATTTATTTTCCTTCTTAGCCTTTTTACCTTTTGCTTTTTCTCTCTTAGTTCGTCGATCCACCATTTTATTTGTCTTGTTGTCTTAGGTTTTAATTTGGGGATAGTTTCATCGCATGTTTGCTTTATTGTTGCTGTGTATATGTCTACTATGTCTTTAATTTCTTTTTTGTCTTTTATGTTTTCTATGATGTTTGTAGTTATTGATTTGTCTAGTAGTCTTTCTTCCAGTATCTCTTTAAATTTGGTCCAATTAGCTTTCTTTGTGTTATATTGTCTGGTAGTTGGTTGTGTTTCTATTCTGTTGTTGTTTATGTCGGGGTCCTTACGTGTTTTTATTTTAAGGGTAATTGCTCTGTGGTCTGAGGTAGTTATGAGGTCCGGATCCACTCTCCAGTCAGTGACCAGTCCGAGCATCGGTGTGGAGCAGCAGGTAATATCAACTATACTGGTGTAGGGGATGCCTCTACGTATTGTGAAGAATGTAGGGGTGTTTCCAGTATTTAGGATTTCCAGGTCTTTGCTTGCCATGTATTCTGTTAGGGTCTCTCCTCTTTTATCTTCCAGGTTTCCTCCCCACCATTGGCTCTTCGAGTTAACATCGCCCCCCACCACCAGCAGTTTTGTATTGATGTCATCGATAATTAGATCGAGTTGTTTTATCTGCCCCTCCACGTCGATATATTCTTCCCAGTATATTGAGATGATTCCAATTTCTGTATTACCTGGGAGTGTTAGTATGGCGCTAGCTATATTTTCGCTTGTCCACTGGTCTTTGGTTGTTATTCTGACGTTTGGGTCCAGTACCACTAGAGCAGCTTTCACTGGTTTTTCTCTATTAGAGTTTTTCTGTATGATTCTGTACCCGCACGTCAGAGTTCCTGTGGACCCCACATATGGTTCCTGCATCATCACCACGCTGTATCCGCTGGAGGTCGTGCTTTGTAGCGCTTCCTGAGTTGCACTGTGACCTCTGCCCAGGTTTATTTGTGCTATTTTGACTGTTGGTTCTTCGTTTGTGTGGCCTTTAGCAATAGCTGATTCGGGATCTTGCTATTTTATCCCATCTCTGCCATTGCGGACATTCTGCCGAGTACGCTGGGTGGTCTCCTGCGGGGCAGTGAATACACTTGGGTGCTCTATTTTTATTTGGGCAATCTCTAGTGTCGTGTTTATCAGCACAATACCCGCATGTTAGGTCCCCGGTGCATATTTTTGCCGTGTGTCCATAGCCGAGACATCGGTAACATTGGAGTATTGGCGATTGATCCCGAGCTGTTATTATCTGATACCCGATGTGTAGTTTTGTATCCACCATCCTTTTCCATACCTGGGGAGTAACTTCGAGGATGACGTTTGTTAGTTCTCTGGTCCGTCCTCTAGTTCTCCTAACCAGCTTTATGTCCTCTGTCGTTATATCCTGCATTCTATCAGCGTTTTGTTTCAGTATGGCTAAGGGTATCTGGGTGTTAGTCAAGTCGTTTAGGATTCCGGGGAGTTTTATTAGAGGATTCCGGTTTTCAAGGTGAGTAATTTTTAGGTTTTTGTTTTTGGCGTTTATTGTAGTTTTGAGCTGTTGTAGGTCTTTTTCCGTGTCGCAACCCATTACTACCTTCTGACCCTTCGCTTTCCTCATCCTACTTATCCCCAGTCCCATCTCGACTACATCCACGGAGCTTTTTATTTCCTTTATTACGTCGTCGCTTGTGTGTAGAGGTTCTTCAGATGTTATTATAACGTTATAGCTTGGTGTGTGGTTGCGTGTTTTAGCTACTTCGGCGAATGTTAGGTTTTTCCATTCTTTTGTTGTTTCAGGTCTGCCGGTTTCTAGAGCACTTTGTGTTAGTCTTGTTTGTTTGTTAGGGGTTGCTGTGTTCCACTTCTGTTTCAGATCTTCTACTGCTGTTCTTACTGGGGCTATTAGGTCTGCTGTCGTGTCAATTCCATCTTTGATTTCATTTTTAATTTCTTTTATATTTAATGTTAATGTGTTGTATGGTTCTTTTATTTCACAGATGTTCCTGTTGATTTTTATTAGTTCTTCCTTTAGGTCTGTTGCTGCGTTATCCTTATGTGTCTTTTCCTGGTGAGTATCGGTTTTGTTTTTTAGTAGGATTTCTTTTATTTGTGCCAGTTCCTCCATGATCTTACAGTTCTCTAGGTTGCTTACTTCGCTTTGTGGTTCTTTGCTTTTGTCTTGATTATTTTCCTCTTTTCCAAGGTGTAGTATGGGGAGGCTTTCGTATTTTTCTGTGATGTTATTAAGGTGACGGCGCAGCGAGTCAAGTTGATTCGAGATGGTGTTTGTGCTTGTGTTTATTTTAGCCATTTCCATTTGAAGGTTTGTCCATCGGTCCTCCATGTTGGTATCGTTAGTTGTGACTTCCTCCCTAAGATGCCTTTCAATTCTTTTTATTGCTGTTCCCGCTTCTTCTATTTCTTTGAAGGGTGCTCTTGTTTCGTAGTTGAGCCATTTTAGGATATTTGTTGTTTCTTTTGCTATATTTTGTACTTCCAATCGGGTTTTGTTTAGTTCCCCGGTTAGGTTAGGAGCTGAAGCTTACAGTCAAATATTACTTGAAGGTATAATAAAATATCCATCTATTGTTGCCCAACGCACAATGTTGGGCTGGATTTTATCTGGAAAAATTAGTACACAAAAAAAATCAAAAGAAATAAGGCATTGTCATCCTGCTAAGTTGGAATGTTATGATAACGGAGAGGACGAGCTCCTCAAACGTTTTTGGAAGTTAGAATCAGAACCAAAATTATGTACAAGGAAAATTTTAACTCCTGAAGAGAAGAAATGTGAAGATTTCTTCTATGAAACAGTAAAGCGTGATGAAACAGGAAGGTTTATAGTAAGACTAACGTTCAAAACGAATAATCCGCATTGTTTACAGGGCAACTTAAAAGAAGTCACCAAAAAACGATTTTCTAATTTAGAGAGGCGTTTATCAAAGGATCCTGAGCTAAGAGTATAGTATACAAATGTACTCTATGAATACCAGGATTCAGGTCATATAGAGTACGTGGATACCTGTGATATTAATAAAGAAGCAGTATACTTACCTCATCATCCCATAGTCAAGAAAGACAGAATAACAATCAAGGTACGTATGGTTGTAGATGCATCCTGTAAGGATTCAAATCGGAAATCATTAAACAGTGAACTGTTGGTGGGGCCGAGGCTCCAGCCAGAACTTCCTCATCTTATTATGAGGTGGCGCTGCTATACTATTGCTCTAGTTGCGGATATTGTGAAAATGTATAGACAATTGAAAGTCGCACCAGAGGATTTAGATTCCCAAAGAGTACTATAGCGAGACAGTCCTGAGGTCGAACTACAAAATCTTTGTTTCACACAAGTTACCTTTGGAACTTCATCTGCACCGTATCTAGCAGTTAAATGCCTTCAACACTTAGCAACGATTGAAGGTTCTCAGTTTCGTCGAGCAGTGCACACAGTTTTAAATGAGTATTATATGGATGACATGATGAGTGGTTGTTACACAGAAGATGAAGGAGTACAACTTTATAAAGAAGTAACAAATTTACTTGATCGTGGTGGTTTCACGCTTCAAAAGTGGGCAAGTAATAGTAAAGGTTTGTTACAGAAGATACAAGTGGATACAATTCAGACGTTAAACTGGCACCTAAATTAGATGAAACGTATAAAAATTATCGGATTAAGGTGGGATAGAAACTCTGACAATTTCCAGTTCATAGTCGATGTTCTTCCTCAGAGTTCTGTAACAAAAAGGAAAATTATCTCGGACATATCACGCCTCTACGATCCTCTTGGGTGGTTAGCATTAACTATTATAATGGCGAAGATATTCATCCAAAAGTTATGGCTAGCTGGGATCGATTGGGACTAGAAAGTTCCTACTAAATTATTAGAAGAATGGGAAAAATTCTATAAGGATTTACCAGTACTTACTAAGATAAGAGTACCACGATGGAATAATTGGAAAACGGATGGCCAAATTCGTGAACTTCACGGCTTTTATGATGCATCCAATGCAGCATGTGCTGCTCTAGTATACTCATACTTAAGAATCATTGATACCACTGGAGAAATAAAGGTTAGTTTAATATTATCAAAAACAAGAGTGGCTACAGTACACAAGTTACTACTACAGTAAAACAAGTTCCAATCCCACTTTCATCAATTTGAAATTCTGTGGTGCAGTTTTGCTGTCGAAAATCCTTATGGAAATCTCTGAGGTACTGAAAATATCTAAGAATCATATACATGCCTGGACTGATTCATCGATTGTGTTGGAGTGGCTCAGTAACCATCCCAATAGATGGAAAACTTTTGTGGCGAACTCTGAAGAGACTCTACTCTGAATTTTGACGGCAATGAATAGAAATCAGTGGACTCATGTCATATCTTCAGATAATCCAGCTGATCCAGCATCACGAGGACTCTTACCGTCAGAACTAGTAAAGAATAAACTCTGGTTTCAAGGACCTGCCTGGTTGCACATGAAAAATATTAAATATGAATTAGGAAACATAGAATATATACACTTAGAAGAAAGACATACGGAGATTAAAAGTCATATATATAGTCACGAATGAAAACAGTATGGATTTATTATCAAGATATTCATCATTAAATAAACTTACCCGAGTGATCTCCTACTGTCGTAGAGTAATACACTGGAAGTCACCTGAAAAAGAAAAAGTTAGTGCACAATTAACAGCAAGAGAAATTATCAATCAATCAATCAATCCTTTATTGCCAGAATGTGGTATACATAAGGTCTTAAAAATATTATAATAACTAGGATCCAACATTCTGCCATCACAATGGCGCGCAAAATATCCTTAACATGCAAGGTGTGTGAAGTTAACATTTATAAATCGCAACAAGTTGGAATAAAATAAAATATAGAAATACAGTTAATAATTTAGGAGCATCAATAATTATTAATTGTTCGCGCCAAAACTAGCGCGACGTTTAGAATAAACACAAAGGACATCACTACGTGATGTATGGCCGACCGAAAGGGGCGCTGTCAGAGAGTGACGAACACTTGCATTTAGATCCCCTTCCGCGCCGGATGCATTTTCAGCTCATCCCGAAACCTAGTGAACGCGAACGCGTGTGCGCATATTTATTTGTGCTCGTTAATATAATACCAAATTCGCCGGCGAACCGCGATAAATCTATCGATAATCCGCTCAACAGCTGTGTAGTGTAGTGAGAAGAAACCTCCGCCCAGATACAGAACCACCAGCTCAACAATAAGGTCAGTCCCAGATTTCTCCAGCCCTCACATTAACCTATATACCTACTTCCCTCAGCTCAAAGTCGTATGTGTAAGTTCCTAGCTTACACATTAATCATAACAATTTAAATAATAATTAAATGTTATACCCCTGCACATATTTTAGAAAATACATTACCATTTTATGAAACCGTTTAATATAAGTTTAAACTTATTTATACCATATATTGCGAGCAGAATACCCATGATATAAATTTGCAATAAAGGACATTCTGTGTAATGAAATCGGCGATACATGCAAGGATATTGGACAATAATCATTGACAGCCGAGTAGGGCTATTGACATCATTGAAAAAACGTCAACTGAACGTCAGAGCAACAACAATATGTCTCGAAATTTTTAAATTATTTCTTAATATTTATTGCGTTATACTTGTATAAAACAATACCAATTACGCTTGGAACACCTCAGAAAATTCTACGAGTAATTTTCAAGATTTGCCAACGCCTGGACTCCGACTTATTTTACCGACCGGATTACTATGGAGCAGTGAATGGCTTGGAACGGCCCAAGTTGAGTAAACGGTGTTTCCTACTTACACCCCAAATACACACTGGATGTTTTGTTGGACACCATAACATCGATTTACGCTGTTGGAGTAGTGAATGGACTAGGACAGCCCTAGCTCAGTAACCAACAACGGTTCCTAGTTACACCTTGTTGGACACCATAACTTGCGATCGGAGCTATCAAGGTGAATGACCAAACAAGCACCATTAGAAGGAGGATATTATATTTTAGCAGTTTGCACCCCAAGAGGTTCAAGGTTTTTTTATATTAGTTAAGCAATTTTTTTTGTCTATAGTTTATTCTATTATATAAGTTATCGTTTATAGTTTATCTTTATCAACCTATGACAAGCAGCCAGGATGCAGGGACCTCTAATATTTCGACCGTGTCCTTTGGAAATCTGTTGCAATGCTCCCACTTTTCCCGATATTTTAAAAGCCAGCGGGGTTTGAACATCCACGTAGGCAAATACCACAAACAGCTTCTAACACTCATTCCCCCAATAACCAATTCACTTCCGAACCCAAATTATCAAACAAATTTCTGGCAAGAAATATCCAAATTTAAACGTTTTATACCAGTTCTAAGACGGATCCCTAGGGATGCCAGAGTGACTGTAGCCCAGAAGCTTGCCGAGACGATACGCCACACAGTGCTGGAGAACTCGAGGCAAGCCTGGGAAAATCTACTCACCTTTCCCTACCGTTTTCTGCATATCACTAGAGATCCGCTCAACAATGCCTCCCTCACTTCAAGAGTCAAAAAGAATTGTGTTTCGGACATTAACCTCAACCCAAATTTTTCTTCACATTCCACGGTCAAACATAACATCGTGAAAACTGTGGAAAATAAAATACGTGAGGGAGACATTAAGGGTGCAGCGCGGCTCCTGTTTTCCAATGACACGGTCGCCCCCGACTGCCCAGAAACCCTCATCGCCTTGCAAAACAAACATCCATCACAATCAAATCCTTTCGCAGTTTCCAATGACGCATTACCACCACTACAAACGTCGACAGACAAAGTACGCGGAGCCATCATGTCCTTTCTTCCGGGTTCAGCTGGCGGCCTCGACGGTCTCACCCCTCAGCATCTGAAGGATCTCACCAGCGGTTTCTGCGGGGAGGCCGGCGAGAAGCTCCTGCATGAACTTACGAATCTGTGCAACCTGATGCTACGTGGAGGGGTCGCATCAGATATCGTAGAGATTCTGTATGGAGCTAACCTCTGCGCCTTGAGGAAGAGAGATGGTGGCATTCGTCCGATTGCTGTCGGCTCCACATACCGGCGCCTTACAGCCAAACTAGCTTGCAAATCGGTAACTTCCCTCGCGTCATACTTCCAGCCAAAACAGCTCGGTTTTGCCTGCAAAGGAGGTTGTGAGGCCGCCGTTCACTCTTTCAGGACAGCTATCCACAATCAAGGCGATGATGTGTTTCTGAAGGTCGATATCAAAAACGCTTTCAACTCAGTTGACCGAGGCGCCTTGTTGGCCCAAATTAAATCTAAAGCACCTGCCATTTTACCATTTATGCTCCAGTGTTACAACGACCCCACCAAACTCATTTACAAAGACCACCTCATCTCATCCGAAGTGGGCTGCCAACAGGGCGACCCTCTAGGTCCAGCAATCTTGCTATACACCCGGTCATCGAGCTTCTAAATTTAAAATTTAATGATTGGTATTTGGATGATGGGACCCTTGGAAGCGATGCACCCACTGTACTATCAGACTTCCGCACTCTGATCCGCGAGTTCCAAAAAATAGGTCTGTAGCTGAACCTAGGTAAGTGCGAACTTTTTGTGCCAGACAGTTGTGGGGATAGAAACGCGATTATATCCAGCTTTAAAGAAATAGCTCCACAACTGTCTGTCATTGACAAGGATTCGCTCTTCCTTTTGGGCTCACCTATTTTAGACGAATCTCTCCCGGACTTCTTAGATAACAAATTACAAAATTTTAATAAAACTTTAGACCGCCTCCTCCAAATTAACTGTCACATGGCCTTTACCCTAATCCGTTTTTGCATTTTCGTACCTAAATTGACATATGTCTTACGGTGTTGTCAACTGTGGAAGTTCCCTCAACTTCTCAAACAGTTGGATGATACCATAAGACAAACGCTCTCCACTATTTTGAATACAAATTTCGATGACCGCGCATGGACTCAGGCAACGCTTCCAGTTAGGTTCGGTGGCCTGGGTGTTCGAAAGCCCTCTGACATATCGCTTCCGGCCTTCTTGTCCTCAGTCCACGCGAACCATAGTCTTATCTCCAAAATACTACATCACCCATCCTACTCCAATACAGTTACCTTTCTGGACGAGGCCAAGGACGCCTGGAGCGTAACTAGTGCTTGTAGCGAATTGCCTGACAATACTTTTTCCCAAAGGCTCTGGGACGAGCCACTCTGCAGACTGGTACGGAATAATCTTCTTAATACGTCCTCCAGTCCTGTGGAGCAGGCTCGCCTCTTAGCTGCGGAGAAGTGGGAGTCGGGCCTTTGGCTACAAGCACTACCGTCACCCAATACGGGCACATTGCTGGATCGAACAGCTTTCCGGTTAGCCACTTCCCTGCGTCTTGGCACCCCCCACGTCGTCCCCCATCGCTGTGTTTGCGGTGCAAATGTGGACAGCCTCGGACACCACGGGCTGTCCTGTCAACGAAGCGCCGGCCGCATCTCCCGACATCACTGCCTGAACGATCTCATCCGTCGGGCTCTTGTCACCGCCGGAGTGCCAGCTGTGCTGGAACCCTCTGGCTTGGCGCGCGACGATGGAAAGAGACCAGATGGTATGACCCTGGTCCCTTGGAGAGTGGGACGGGCTCTTGTATGGGACGCTACTTGCATCGATACACTTGCTCCGTCCCATGTCCAGGGCACCTCGAGTTCTGCAGGTGCGGCCGCCAATCAGGCGGAAAACCTCAAGCGGCGCAAATATGAGAACCTTAGTGGGGATCTCATATTTGAACCGTTTGGGGTTGAAACCTTAGGTACATGGGGTCTGGGTGCGCACAAACTTTTCGGAGAAATCTCCAAAAAACTCATTGAGGCCACCCGAGACCCCAGAGCCGGCACCTACCTGGCCCAGAGAATAAGTATCGCAATCCAGCGAGGAAACTCTTTGAGCCTTCTAGGTACTCTGCCTGGTGGGGACGACCTGGGAGATTTCTTTGTTTTGTAGCATTTTAAGTTTTGGAGTAGTTATTTTTTTTTTAGTACTTTCCTACTTTTATGGTACAATTGATTTTGTTATCATAACTAGTTTTCAATTCTTCTTTTTTAATATTGTAATGTGAACCTTATGTTTTTACCAATAAATTAGTACTATCAATAAGTCCCACAATTTTAGTATTAGTCATAGAAATTTTATAATGATATATCACGGCCCTTAAGTATTATTAAAAAAAAAAGGGCGTAACAAAAAAAATTGACGATTGTCACAAGTATCAAAAATCAATATAAAAAGTAAGATATAGCTCAACATATTGTCATCATAACAATAAAATCTAAATAGTAATAAAATAAATAGTATTCATAATTCATAATCATCATAAAATCAAATAAATTCATTAATAAAATATTATGTCAAAATCATCATGTCATGTAAAGAGTAAAAATTAGATATCTAATGTCATATTTGTAAATTTAAAAATAACATTCATAATCATCGTTAAATCAAATAAATTCCTTAATAAAATACTATGTCAAAATCATTATAATGCTATGTAAAAAAACTTATTAATAATGTTATGTAAAAAAATTAATGAAACATTACTTACTTGCATTAAATTAAGTCAAAAGCAACATTTCCAACAGGAAATGAATAGAATTTTAACAGGACATAAAGTTAGTAAAAAAAGTAAACTCACCTCTTTAAATCCGTTTTTGGATTCAGTTGGCATCCTCAGAGTAGGCGGTAGAATACAGAGTGCTCAAGTAGAACTTGAAATGAGAAACCCTATTATCTTATCACACGATTCGTCACTTTCCAAATTAATAAATACAGATGCTCACCAGAGGACTATGCATGGCGGACCACAAATTATGTTCAATTTTCTACGAAGTAGATATCAGATAATAGGTGCTAAGCGTCTTGTTAAAGGAATTGTACATAAGTGTATCATTTGTGTGAGACACTCAGCGCACACTAGTCAACAGATGATGGGTCAACTACCACAATCACGAGTACACCTAACAGACCTTTTCATAAAATCGGGGTGGATTACGCCGGACCCATAAATATCCGCTGTACGAAAGGACGCGGAAATCGTTCTACTAAAGGTAATATTTGTTTATTCATATGCATGGCAACTATACATTTAGAGTTAGTAGAAGATATGACAGCAAAAACTTTCTTAGCTGCATTTAAAAGGTTTAAAAGGAGTGATAACGGCACTAATTTTGTTGGCGATGCTAAAGAATTATCTGATTTTTGAAAAATAATTATTTAAAGCGGATAAATCCAGTTTTACTACCGAAATAGTAGATTGGATGGCAACAAACAGTACTAGTTGGCATTTTATTCCCCCAAACTCTCCTAATTTTGGAGCGTTGTGGGAATCAGGCATTAACTCTACCAAATATCATTTGTTAAGAATTATAGGTATACTATTACTTTCGAGGTGTTAAATACAATATTAGTTCAAATCGAGGCATGTCTTAACTCAAGACCCATTTCACAATTATCAAATAGTCCAGATGATCCGAACCCTTTAACACCAGGGCACTTCTTAGTAGGGGAACCTGTAGTTCTAGTACCTGATATGAACTATGAAAATTCCAACATTGAGAAGGTGGCATTACACACAACGTCTAGTTCAAGATTTTTGGCGTAGGTGGTCCAAAGAGTATCTTACTCAACTACAACAAAGATACAAATGGACTGATCAAACTTCAGAACCGGATGTAGGTAGCATAGTATTAGTAAAGGAGGATGGTCTTCAACCTGCGAGATGGCTTTTGGGGATAGTAGCACAAAAGTATCCTGTTTTGGACGGACTCACGCGAGTTGTTACTTTAAAATACAAAGGTCATACGATTAAAAGACCAGTATCAAAGTTTATTTTGTTACCAGTAGAGAACAGTAATTAGAGAATAATTATACTCTATAACTATAAGCATTTTTCTATACAGTATGTTCGGATTATTTAAAAAGTTAGTTTTATGCTATTATGCATTTGATAAAAATTCATGTCAGTTTCAAGTTAAAGTTTTATGTGCTTACAAATGTTTATTGGTATCAGTTTTAATGTAAAGTTAGTTGAAGTAATATTAATAAATTATAACAAGTATGGTTGGTTTTGAATGGATTGTTAATTTCTTTATAGTTGGTTTAAGTTGACCAACATCTAATAATAATAATGAATGGCCGCGCGGGCCACCTTGCCTGGCGATTAGCGAATAATTTCTCTTCGATATTTTTGTGGACTACATTTCATGAGGTATCTGGTGTCGCCAGGTTAATATGCAGTAAGAATTAGATGGAAATGGAGAGGTATAAAGGAAGGCGCTTACCGGGATTACCGCTTCGGCGAATGGCGTCTGCAGCTGGAGTTTTCGTCACTTCCTTCTGTTCACAACACTTTAGTCTTTCCAGAATTCTTATCGCGTTCTATAGGAATATATCACACTTTCGTGGGCGGGAATTAGTAGCGGAAAAGTATAAAAACACATGTCGCACACACGCACTCTCGACGCCTCGTTGCAATATACTCTTCGCGTATCGCCGCATTTCTTCGGTTTACGTCGGAGAGGAGCGGGGAGGGAGGAATACTGCTTTATCGATATTATGAGATGCCATTCATAGTGGCGTTCGACGCTCCAAGATGGCACTACCATTTCCCCCCTGGCCTTAAAGGGTTGCCTTTAAAAGAATATAAAAATAATAATAATTTAGCTATGTCAGGTATATCCATTATCGCATAACCTATCCATAGACTAAGACAGCGGTATTATTAATTAACTAAAGCGAAGTAATAACAAATAATCTTATTATCTAGATGCCTAAACTAAAGGAGATCCAACCTTAGCTAAATCTCACTGCGTTGGCAGTGGGCAGAGATGTACGACAGGGCGCACGTAACATCCCTTTGCGGTTTTCACAGTAACAACGCGGGTTGTACTGTCTTTAGAGGTATGTAATTTCTCAACGATGCCTAATGGCCACGAAAGTGTTGGCGAATTGTCGTTGATAATAATCACTAACGTACCATCCTGTATAGGATACCCAGGACTATTCCACTTGGATCTAGTCTGAAGCTGGTGAAGATATTCTGAACGCCAACGTTGCCAGCACGATTGTACAAGCTTATCTAACAATGTATGTCTCTGGAGTAAACTAGAGGAGTCTACTTCAGGCGCGGGAAGTAATGACAATGGCACCGTGTTTAAGAAATGTGCAGGAGTAATACCGCGAGACAGTCAATCGGCAGGATTATCAGTACCTGCGACGTGATTAAATCAAGCGGGGCGATGAATTCAATCATCCTAGTAACGCGGTTTGCGACAAAGGTATGCCAGCGGTGCAGAGAGGAACTAATCAAAGAGAGGGCCACCTTGGAGTCCGTAAACGCGTATATTCCCTTAATGGGATAGTGAGACTAAACTGTGTCTTGAACTCTGCGAAGTAGTTGAGACAACAGAAGAGCCGCGCATAATTCCAGCCTCGCAACCGAAATAGTTTTAACCGGCGAGACTCTAGACTTAGCACAAACCAGCTGAACAGCGTGGTTAGAACCAATACCGACCTGTACATACACGACTCCTCCGTAAGCGAGTTCACTATCAGTGAAACCTATCAAGTTGACAGTGCAACCATCGACCAATCCTAGATGACGCGGTATATTAATTTGGTTGAGTAGTGTGTTACGGGTGAAATTAAAAATAAAAGAAATGTATCCGTGACAATATATATTAAAAAAAAGTAAGGGTCGTAGGCAGAAGGCCGAGCGATCTGGTTTAGCTTCTTTGGTGTCTTTGGGTATCGAAGGGGGTTTTAAACCACGTGGGAACTTAGCTGAGTCCAGGAGGGTAACACGTGGTGAGGGCGGACTGGGCTGCAAATTCTGGTAGCGACTCCCTGTCACCGCTACGTCCGATCGTCGCCAATAGATCGTCCAAGGGGGCGGTGCAGCCTGATTCCAAGTCCAGTCCGGAATATCTAGCGGCCTCAGAAATCCGGTTGTGGGAAAATAGCCAATCGTCCTTGATAAGCCTTTATCCGGTATATAGATAGCGGTGCTTGTGCCCGAAACGAAACTCCCTGGAAATTTTCATACCAGCGTGTGAAGAGTGTGAACCACAGCAGCCATGGTTCTAGCCTCTAACGATCCAAACCATGGGCTATGTGTCCATCACAAAATAAGGGATAAGCAAAAAAATAAAAAGATAAGATGATATTAAGGACAACCAATATGATACAAACATCCTAACATTTTAACAATGCTAGATCGGAAAGATGAAACTACAAATTGAGCACGTGGCCAATCAAATTTTTCTTTTAACAACTAATTTTACCAAGGTGATATTTTACATGAAAGATAATGTGTTTTAATTACAAGCTTGATTTTCCAAATATTCGCAACACAGATATACGAAACTACTCACCGCGGACACGGGGTTAAAATATAATTATTATAACGACTACATCTTGAGTCTATAGAAAGTTTTATTGAAAAAGGAAACGTCATTCGAAGAAGTGCCATATATACTCTTCCTCAGTCCTCTTTTTTAAACTTTTTACAACTATGAAACTAAGGCGTAAAGAGAAAAAATCCAGAAACCAAAATAAAGTATATTATATTAATAATCAATATATTATGTAATATAATGATGCAATTCTACTGTATTTTCATTATTAATCAAAATTAACTTATTATTTTTTAAGATTTAAGACGGAAGTAAAATCGATCTAGGAATCAAATATTAAAGCAAGGCTAACGCCGTTTTAGTAAGGACGTGCGCCGATAGATGGCGCTAAAACCTCTAAATGACAAATAATTAAGCAAACAAATCATAGATGACGGCGATTTTACGAAAAGAAAATGTAACTACGTTACAAGGGGAAGCTCAACGCATAACTGCTTCTAAGCTGCGACTATGTGATCGGGTGGTGCGTCATCCCACTCGCTAATTTTTTTAAAATTTTTTTTTTAATTATTTAATAAATAAAATTTGTTAATTTTTTAGAATTAGCCAAAGCTCTTTTATTAAGAGCTTGGCGTATAAAATGGTGGGAGCCACGAAACCCATTATGTCCCATAGTCGAGACACTGTGGACAACATAGTGCGTTTAGTGCACTTACCATCAGGTGTCGCGACGTCGAACCGAAAACTATCACAGGCTCTGTCCCAGCGTAAGCCAAGAACCTTATGCGGTAAAGACTTCTCAAACTCAATGTCTGTAGAAGCCTTGTGCGACTCAGGTATTCGTGCTAGAACGTCTTGAGAGTTACTTGTCCATTTGACAAGGTCAAACTGGCCTCGCTTGAAAAGCTGAATAAGCTCTTCACAAAGCGAAACTACGAGCGGAACGTTCATGACGCTACAAGCAATGTCATCCATGAATAAAGCGGAAGGAGGAGCGGTAACGGAAACGAGAGCGGTAGCGGTAGCGTGCGGCCGAGCGGTAGCGGTAGCGGGTGCGGTAGCGAGAGCGGGAGCGCACGCGGTAGCGGTAGCGGGTGCGGTAGCGGGTGCGGTAGCGGGTGCGGTAGCGGGTGCGGTAGCGGTAGCGGGTGCGAGAGCGGGTGCGGTATATTGATAACTACGTACTATATTAGGTAATAGCAAATGCGGGAATACTGAAGCCCCAATCAGAATATCCACATCACCCGGGCGCGAAAAGTCAGTATCTGCTAGCGGGAGGGCTTTCAGGTGCGTTAACAAAGACATGTCTACGTTAGCGTTCGGTAACTTATCGGTAATACGTTCCAGGATAAGCGGAGAAATATTAAAACTAATATTTTTATTTAAGCGCGTGTATACGACAATATCCACGGAACCCTTACATGATTTTTCCGAACCCCCAATTCCTTTAACTATCATATTAGTATTTTTAAATTTATTCAAAAACCCTAGACGATTATAACATTCCGACATAATGAAACTACTTTGTGAAGCGTTGTCTAGTAAACATCGCACGACTATGGGTTTGTCATTTACATCGTAAAAAATAACCTGGGCGGTAGGTAACAAAATCGTTTGCTTGGCTGAGTTGCGAGTTGTACAGCGAGCGCGCGCTGGGTAAGTTTTCTGCCTAAAATTATTTCTTATCGCTTGTTTACGTGCGAGCGACGTCGAGCACTGCGACACTTCGCTATTATGTTCGACTCGAACACCTGTACGCGTAGGTATTCGATCGGCTTGTGGCGTCGGCATCGGACGGCGAGAAATGTTACTATCAAGTTCAAGGTCACGCCTCACAGCTGACTGCTTGATCTTATCGAAGTGTATTAGTATATGGTGTCGTCGGTCACAAACGCGGCATTTAGACTTACTAAGACAAGAGTTCTATTTATGTTTTATGCTTAAGCAATTAACGCAAGCTTTCTTTCCTTTAATATAATTAAAGCGAGCCAACGGGGCCAAATCATTGAACGCGGGACATTAGTAAAGATGATCATGCGCAATGTTATTATTGCACATATATCTGAGCGGGTTATAATTATTATTACTAGTATCCGAACATGCTACATAAGACTGCGGATTAGGCGCGGTGTTATTATTTCGGTGTTTGTTCAACCTTTGTTTATTAATATTACTGGACGAGATAGATGAACTAGGCTGAGTAGGTATTTCTAAATATTCTACACTGATCTTTTATGAATGAGATAAAACTGTCCAGTGTAGGAATATTATTATTACGTACCGTCATTTCAAAGGCGCGAATAGTTTCTGTATCGAATTTTTTCAATGCGAGTTATAATAAAATAAAATCGGAAAGATTTTCTAAATTTAAGTTTTTAAGCGAATTAACTGCCGTTACGAAATTATTTATAAATGACTGAAAATTCAAAATAGATGCGGAACCATTCAATTTGAAATTTAAGGCAAAATATGTGGACGCGAGGATACGAGTATCTTGATACCTGTCCACCAGTGACTGAAATATTAACTGATAATTCTCAGCGCTGGGGGTGACGCCAGCGAATACTGATTAAGCCCTTGGCGCCAACTTACCTATTAAATAATATAACTTGTCGGCATCGGTCAACGAGCTATTATCATGTACCGTTGATTTAAAACTGGCATAGAATAGTGGCCAATTTTGTATGTCACCATCAAAATACATTATCTCAATCGCAGGCAACCTCAGCGTTAGAACAGTTGAAGCGTTAGAACAGAAAACCTCAGTTTTAACCTCGGGTTCAACAGTTTCAAGACGTGATTAAATGCGTTTAATAACGCAATATAGGTCCTCGAATGAAGTATACTACGCTTGAAAACTAGGCGGAGTTTCCGGATTAATAGAAAGCAACTTCGCGTTGTAGGCATCTAACAAGTTATGAAAATCTATTCGAATATCACCTATTGTCATACATTGACTGAGAAATAATTCCTTATCTGCTTCGGATGACTCGGCAGTTTGCGAACGTTTATATTTACTTTGAACACGTCGAACAAAATATTACGTTTAGCGACTAGAATGGCTAACTATGGATCCTCCGCCATTTTGAGTTAGATTTATTATAATATTCAAAATACTATGCGAATTATATACCTAAGTATTTATAATATAGGTAGGTTATGCGATATTTATGTTACACCCAAGTATCTATTTACTAATTTACAAATAGAATACCTAAGAATATATGCGGTTTAATTATTTATTCCTATAGGCAACGACTTTAAAGCGGTTTGAAAATATGATAGCGTTTGAAATATGAGATTTATAATAGAACTATGATAGTTCAAATAATAATTCCAATAAGGAATCTCTGTAGGTAGCCACGTTATATCGTGTATTACCCACGGCGGTGCGGATTAACAAGAAATGGCTTTATAGAAACGTAAATATGTATTACCACTGCCTAGTTAGGCAGTTTTAGAAGCTACATATGCGGGAAATTAAATAAAATCTGGATATAAATCCGTGATGGAAATGGATTAAGATCCGGACCAAATGTGGTCCGGCTCAAATGGACCAAACAATGGCCGCGCGGGCCACCTTGCCTGGCGATTAGCGAATAATTTCTCTTCGATATTTTTGTGGACTGTATTTCATAAGGTATCTGGCGTTGCCAGGTTAATATGCAGTAATAACTAGATGGAAATGGAGAGGTATAAAGGAAGGCGCTTACCGGGATTACCGCTTCGGCGAATGGCGTCTGCAGCTGGAGTTTTCGTCACTTCCTTGTGTTCACAACACTTTAGTCTTTCCAGAATTCTTATCGCGTTCTATAGGAATATATCTCACTTTCGTGGGCGGGAATTAGTAGCGGAAAAGTCTAAAAACACATGTCGCACACACGCATTCTCGACGCCTCGTTGCAATGTACTCTTCGCGTATCGCCGCATTTCTTCGGTATACGTCGGAGAGGTGCGGGGAGGGAGAAATACTGCTTTATTGATATAATGAGATGTGAGATTCATAGTAGCGTTCGACGCTCCTAGATGGCGCTACCAATGAACGTGGCCGTTCATGGCGGCCTGTATGTTTAAACCTCTTTTAGGTTTTATTATTTTTCTTAAGTCATATTCGGAATGGTATTTAAATTTTTATTTCTTTTATATGTATTATAATAGATGTCAGTAAATGTTTTCTATATCACGCTATCAAAGCACTGAGAGTTATGTATATGAGGCAGGGAGTAGTTTGTAAGGTTGAATTGGAATTCAAATCTACTGATGATACTCTCGTTTAATTTAGTAGATATTTTTGGGGATTCTGTTCAATATAGCACAATTACTTTCTATTTTCATACAAAGTAAATAGTTATTACTAATTCCTCTCAGGGAGCTACATCGTCCTATCGATATCACTATTGCTTCTCTGTATATCGTCTCTTTCACACATCTACAACTTATTCCAATTTCCGATGTAAATCAAAAATTTTATCAAAATATTTTTTGCAATTAACTTCGTGTTTCTAGATTCGTAATTCGTGTTCTATAAGCTATGATTTTCGTGCTTCAATTCAACGCCGAAACCAAACTAATTTCGCCTTAAACAGTTAAACAAAAACACGCACCAAGCTAACTTTAATACTTGGATAAAAGTAATTCCAACATTGTTAATGTACGTCGCACCCTGACACCACGTAGCCCAAGTTTCAAATCTTATCGCGCCCTGACGGGGCAGCTTATCTAAAACGTGACTTACATAACATCACACCTGTAGGTATAATGTGGACTCACATTTTTTTCAATTTCCTGCAGATTAGCTGAAGATTTATTAGGGTAAATCGACTTGTAAGTCATGATTTCCGAATAAATTATTTGGCATTTAAATATTTCTAACTAGCCTTTGCCCGCAGCTTCGCCCGCGTGAGAGAGTGTTCATGGCAAAAACTTCTTTAGCAAACGTACCTGCATTATAGTAGTAGCACAGAGTAAAAATATATACTTTATAATAAACGTACTTTTAAATTTTAAGATATCTCATAGATATCTCCTTCGTTCGTCGTCGTGCGCTTGAATAAGACTGACGCGTGTTTTGTACGGATTTAAAAATGTCCACCAAGTGCGACAATTGCAATAAAAGTATTTCTAAGGCAAGACCGGGCCTAGAATGTAACAGATGTGAAAAAACAGTGCATATCAATAATGTATGTACCGGCCTAACAAAGAAGCAGATAACCGCCTTGAGAGCAACGGAAAACTTGGAGTGGACATGTCGTGATTGCCAAATGAACACTACAGGACGACGTTCTATCATCATCCCTAGTAACGAAGAGGAGGAAGATGATGAATATGGGGAACAATTCGGAATGAAAATCGATATAAAAAAACTAACCAGTGATATATCAAAAGAGGTAGAGAAAGCTATAAAAAGGGAAATGAAGGACATTACTCACACTATGCAATTCTATTCCGATAAAATGGATAAACTCTTGAAAAAAATAGATACAATGCAGGGAAATTTAAATAATTTGCAAAAGAAGAATGCTGAACTAACTAATCGAAATAACTTTTTGGAAGTGAGGGTAGGAGCATTGGAGCAACGTGTACAGGAAGCGGAGCAACGTAGCTTGCATAAATGCATTGAAATACACCACATGCCAACTAAAACAGGAGAAGATCTACTAAACATTGTAAGCAAAATCGCTGAAAAACTTAACCAGAACCCTTCGGATATAGGGGAAATAAAACGCTTACCTGAGAGAAACGGTCACCCAGGGCCGATACAAGTAAAGCTTAAAAATGAACAAACACAGATGGCCTGGTTGACCTCATGTAAAACTAAACTTCCAAAAATTTCTGCATCTGATATCTATGATGGCATTTCTAATTCCAGTAAACCGTTATTTATATGCGAAGCTCTTACTCATTACAACAAACGGCTACTATTTTACACCAAACAAGAGCTAAAAGATACCTACAAATACATATGGATCAAGAAAGGAGTGTTACGTGTGAAAAAAGAAGGAGAAAACACAAAAACATATATTATTCGGTCCAAAGAAGATGTAAAAAAAATTAAATTCATTTAGTCGTAAGTTCATTTCATAACATATATAAAGTAAAATTATAAAAATGAATATCTCTCTAGAAGATATTATTGAAATCAAAGATTGTGTAGATTTAAATAGTTTTTTAAAGATTGTTCCTAACAAGGTCCAATTACTATGTATACATATGAATATAAGATCAATAACCAAAAATTTCTCAAACTTAGAACAAATTATCTATTCTTCAACAACAACAATTGACGTAATAATGTTGACTGAAGTTAATATCCATGAAAACCTTTGTAATATGTATAATCTAAAGGGTTATAAAATGTATAGCAAATTACGAATCAATAGAAGAGGAGGTGGTATTATTTTATATGTAAAAAATAAGCATCAGTTTACTTTAGGCACTATTAATACACTACACTGCGAAACTATCATAGGATCAATCAAAACTTCTTCTAAATACTCGGCGACCTTATGTTGTGTCTACCGTCCTCCAAATAACAGTAAGCACCTATTTATAAGAGAACTCAACTCCTTGTTAAATACTGTAAATAACGAATCCGATATGTATTTGCTAGGTGATATAAATATTGATGTGTTACAGGAACGCCCTATAAAACATATATACAACACCACTTTGTACGAGTATGGCCTAGCGTGCGGGATCTTAGAATATACGCGTATTGAGTGGACTAAAAATTGTATTAGTAAATCTTGTATAGACCACATCTATGCACGATCACGCACGCTGGACCTTTACACGGCGGCGCTCGGAACTGCACTAGCAGACCATCGCATCATCGCACTCGCCACGGTAGGCACAGTAAGGCACAATGAAAACACACGAGCAGATATTAGCTACATAACTCGATACGACAGAAATACATTAATTAATAGTTTAAAAGCTTTGGACTGGAAGCCCATAAAACAAATAATAAATCCAAATAAAATTTATGAAATTATTGTGAGCAATATTAAAAAATGTTATCACGAATCTCAAATTAAGTTAAAAATCAATAAAAGCAGTAATAAAAATAATAATACATGGATTAATAATAAAATTATAAAGGCATGTAAATACAGAGACAAATTACATTTAAAATGGATACGTGACACATCAAATATGATATTAAAACAACGATACAATTCTGCCAGAAACTACGCTACTAAATTAATTACTATAAACAAAAATAAAAAAATTAAGGAACAAACTCTGAATTATAAAAATAGTCCTAGACAACTGTGGAAACTCTTAAATGAAATTTCTGGGAGAGCAAAGCCTATGGCGGACACTATAATTTTAAACGCATTTTCAAGTAATAGTATTACGATTAAAAATATTGCGTCCAGCTTTGCAAAAAACCTTCTCAGAATGTGGCTTAAATTCTTTAAAAACATGTAACGTTAAATTACTAAACAAAAATCGTTATACTTCACCAGCCAATGTTACCTTCAGGTTTCAACAAGCGTCTGCCAAAACAATATTACGAGAAATAAGGTCGTTAAATAATCACAAAGCCCCGGGTATAGATGGCATTAGAGCTCAGGATTTGAATATAATTGCAACGGAAATTGCAGATATTATAGCCCACTTCATTAATATGTCTATTAAATATGGAGTTTACCATCGCGACTTAAAGACGGGTATTGTAAGGCCTATATACAAAAAAGGTTTACAGACTGATTGGAATAACTACCGTCCGATAACAATACTATCCATCATAGACAAACTCGTAGAAAAGTCCATATTCAAACACATTTATAAGTTTTTTAAAGAAAATAGAATAATAACGGATAAACAATACGGATTTCAACCAGGTAAAAGTGCCACTCAATTACTTTCTGAATTTACTGACAAAGTTTACGACCACCTTAACAAAAAAGATCATATTTTATTAGTATTTGTCGATTATACGAAAGCGTTTGACACTTTGAGACATAGTACGCTTATTGAAAAACTCGATGACTGCGGCATACGAGGACCTCTGAATGAGTGGTGTCGAGACTATCTTAAGGATAGGTCCTTCGTAGTAAAAGTTGGTGACGTTTTTAGTGAAAAGGTGCCTATTGACGAAGGAACCGCGCAAGGCTCAGTTATAGGGCCCCTACACTACATAACATACGTTAATGACGCCATCAATGTCGTCAATAATTGTGACATGTACCAATTTGCTGATGACACATGTTTGGTTTCCGCAAATAAGGACATGAACATAGCCATAAAGAACCTTCAAAAGGATTTTACACTACTAACCAAGTGGTCTCATGATGCGGGACTAGCGATTAATGCTAATAAGACAAAACTTATTTATGTTAGCTCCAGCCAAAATCGTAGTACCATATCTCCGGAAATAATAGCGCACAGTCATAATTGCCTACATAATAATGCCTACACAAGTTGTAATTGTGAGTCAATAGAAGTAGTGAGCAAACATAAATATCTCGGTCTAATAATCGATGACAAATTTAAATGGACGGATCATATTAACTCAGTTTGCGACAAACTACGAGCAATGTTAGCTAAGTTTAGAATCATAAAAAAGAACATTCCATATACCATGATTTTAACACTATACAAAGCCCTGGGTGAAGCCACAATATATTACGGCCTAAGTAGCTACGGGAGGACATTTAAATCGCATCTCGATCAAATTTACGACCTACAGCTTCGTATCCTAAAAACGATAGTGCCTGCAAAGCTTAAGACTAATAACTGTGAAGAACTTTTTATCAAAACTAATATATTACCCATACATGACCAGGTAAAATATATTTTACTAAAAGAAAACTTTTTTAACGAGATCTACCTAAATATAATACACCATTATAAACAAACTCGTAGTGCGTCAAAAATCAAATATTTGGTTCCACGATATTGTAACCTCTACGGCAAACAAATGTTGCAATATCAAGTACCTAATTTAATAAATAATCTTCCTGATAACCTTATAAAAGAAATAAATGAAACGAATATTAAATATAAATTTAAAAACTATTACCTCTCAAAATTATTAGTAGCATAATATAAAATTCATCACAAACAAAGTAAATAAAACCCGAACTTAAGAAAAAAATTTTTTTTTTTAAATAACCTAGATAATAAATAATATTATGCTGAAGCAATTTATGCCCGTGTGTTTCCATTGTGTGATGAGGATGCGGCCGCGCGGTGTATTGGCGGCGGTATTGTAGTTCTACCTACGGTTATGACTTTTTTAGATTTCGTAAATATTAGAATGTGTGTAACCTTAAAAATATATTGCTAAACTTAGTAATAACATAATTAAGATATAAGCATTGTCTAACTAAATATAACTAGTTATTAAAAATAAAATGAGCTACCGACAACGAATAGCAGTGTGCGGAAAAACCGGCAATGGTTTATGTCACACTGTATAGTTTAAGCTTAATGTTTGTATTCTTGGTTTATAAATAAATAAAAATAAAAATAAATATAATCTCCTGGATAAGGATAATTAAATTGTATCCGTCTAAATAGCTTCTGAAAATACCACATTATTTCTGATCATTTTTTTTAAACTTAGAATGGGTATAGTAACCAGTCTATCATGTATCTATTTAGTATAGTATCTATATAGACCGATGCACAGTACCGATGTCGGTACTGTGCATCGGTCTTGACTACACGTAAAACCTGCTGCAAGTTAAAAAGCCAGTGGTGCTCAACATTTTTTTTTCTTTATAATCATCATAATATTAATTTTATAAAAATGAAGTGTGATGCATGCAGTTCTTCTTTCACTGACGGTGTATTTTGTAATTTACGAAATTTGGATTTTTCCTGTGCCTCCATCTCCGAGTCTGGATATCGCAAACTAGGGGCTGACAGACGGGTAATGTGGAGATGCCCTCAATGTAAGCTCGCTACAGGCTCGCGATCACCAACAGTCTCCGATTCAGGTTCTGTGACTCTTGAAATGATCATGATGGAGTTGCGGGATATGAAGACTCAGTTAAGGAAACTCCTGAACTTTTCGAAGATGTGAAGACCATAAAAAAAGAAATCACGGAGTTAAAAGCGTTATGCGAGTTTAATAGCTCCAGACTTGAAGGTTTGGAAACTAAAGTTCTGGCTATCGAAAAGCATGTCTCGGAATCCCAGAGGATGGAGTCCTCTTTTTCTAAAGATATTGGGCTACTCAAGAAAGACAACATCAACCGGAAGCAGTGGTCTCGCATGAATAACTTGGAAATAAAGACTTATAATAGTCTATTCAACATCATTAATTCATTCCCAAATAATAAATTTGTAGTCTTAGGGGACTATCGACTGGCATTCTCAGGGAATACACTTTGCATCAGGTGGCGTGCCACTCACGAGAAGTCACATTAATTTCCTGGATACCCTGGCACAGTGTAATCTCATACAGCGCAGTCAAGTTCGCAATCATAATAATCGACTCTTGGATCTAGTTTTTTCTAATTGTGATCTGACTGTTAATGCTTGTGATGACCCCTTGGTCCCTGACGATGTACCTCACCACCGGTACTTATGTATTGAACTTGTACAGAGCATGGAAAGCACTTTGTAAATAAAAAAATCGACTTAAATATTTTTATAATCTAGGTAAATATGACTTAATTCGCTCCTCTTTAAATTTAGTTGACTGGCATGAACGTCTTAATAACAAGTGCTTAGATGATGCTGTCAAGTGTTTTTATAACATTCTTTACGATCTTCGGAAAACACATATACCACTTAAAATAATTTCACCGAACTGTTACCCCACCTGGTACGACTCTGCGCTAAAAAAAGTATTGAGAGAGAAACACAAATTTCATCGTAAATTTAAACGTTATGGTAATCACAGTGATTACCCAATTTTCTCATTACTTAGGCGCAGAGCGAAATTATTAGAGCACGCGTGCTATGAGTCTTATATAAGTAAAACTGAGAGTTCTCTTATAAATAATCCCAAACTGTTTTGGAATTTTGTGAAAGGTAGCAAAGCTTCTTCCACATTTCTTCCTCCATGTGCTATAAAGGAGAACTAGCAACTGAAGGTGATACAATTTGTAACCTATTTGCGACATACTTTCAAGCAAACTTTCTCGATTCTAGTACCTCAGCTAGTGATTTGGATTCTGAATTGCATACTATGAATAACAATTCCATTGGGGACGTCAAGATAGATTCTGATGACATACTCAAACTGCTAAAGTCCGTAAATTTAAATAAGGGCGCTGGGCCTGACGATATTTCCCCTGTACTAGTTGTTGAGTGCGCCACTAGCTTGGTTACGCCCCTAACTATATTATATTCAAAATCAATTAAGGAAGGATATGTACCAAGCATTTGGAAATCTGCATTTATTACACCTGTACATAAGGGCGGGGATAAAGTCAATATTAAGAACTACAGGCCAATATCTAAGCTTTGATTTTTGCCAAAATCTTTGAGAGCATTTTACATCAACAATTTTATTCTGCACTTAAATGTTGGTTCATACCTGAACAATATGGGTTTCTAAAAGGGCGCTCAACAACCTCAAATCTTCTTCTAACTTATGACCATGTCAGTTCGAGTATGGATTCAGGCGCACATGTGGATTTAATATTTACGGACTTTAGCAAGGCGTTTGATCGTATAGACCATTGTATCTTACTCCAGAAGTTGTCTTATACGGGTATACATGGAAATCTTCTCCGTTGGTTTACCTCATAGTACCTTAGTAACAGATCCCAAGCAGTAGCTATTAACGGCTTCATTTCTAGGTGGATATTTGTACCTTCTGGTGTTCCTCAAGGTTCTCTGTTGGGGCCATTGCTCTTTGCTGTCCTCCTTAACGATATTACTTCTTGTTTTCACCATTCAAAATTTTTATTGTACGCTGACGACACAAAAATACTGAAAAAATTTTCATCGTATGACGACTGTCGCCTGTTACAAGAGGATTTGAATAGGTTTTCTAACTTCTGTGTAATTAATAAATTAGACCTGAATGTATCAAAGTGTTTTGCTATTAATTTTAGTCGTAAAGTAAATTTAGTTAAGTATAATTATGAAGTTAAAAATAAGGTTCTCATATTTAGTAAATCGATTAAAGATCTTGGAGTTATTATTGACTCTAAATTAATTTTCGATGAGCACATTGACTATACTATTAATAGGGCCTCGAAAGCTTTAGGCTTCATTATAAGGTCTTGTAATAAATTCAAATCTATTAAGGTTGTAAAACTACTTTATTGTGCATACGTTCGCAGTCTTTCGGAGTATTGTTCAGAGCTCTGGAACCCTGTTTATAATATATATGTATATAAATAGAATTGAGTCAATACAGGAACGCTTTCTTAGATTTATTCAATTTAATTGCCACTTAACCCTTACTGATTATGATTCCAGGTGCAAAAAATTCCATTTTCTTCCTTTACACTATCGTAGGAATATCTCTGACCTGGCTTACTTGTGTAAAATTATTAACAATAAAATTGATGTACCTGAACTATTAATTAAAATCAATCTTAACGTTCCCATTAGAACTTCTCGTAATTTTATGCCTTTTTATATCCCGCCTTTTAACACCTACTATCGTCGAAATTCATTTGTTTTTAGATCCAGCGCACAATTCAAAAAATTCCTAAATAGTAATCCATGTGAGGACTTATTCTTACTAAAGCCCAAGAAAGTTAGAAAACTTATGACTGATGCCTTCTTTAAATCTAATTTATATGCTGCCTATTTAATATTCTATGTCCTAATTATTTATTAAAACCCATTGAGTGCTGTGAGTATGAGTATGTGTAACGTGTCCTTTGATTTTATTATTATCTTTATTAATTAGCTAGCCTTTTCTTGTGGTTTGAGTATTTGAGTATTGATTATGCTGATCATTATTATTATTATTGATTTTAGTTTTACTTTCATGCAGTGTGTCCATGTTATCTAATGTCATGATCAGATGCTTAGCATGTGCTTAGATTAACTTTAATTTGTTTTACACTAGTGAAAAAGCGACCTCCCCACCAATTTTCAGCCAAATCGGTTCAGCCGTTCTTGAGTTATAAATAGTGTAACTAACACGATTTTCTTTTATATAATATATAGATATACATATGGACTAAGACCCGAGGCCCGCCTGACATATTAAACTGTATACCATATTGTAGCATTGGCGTGTACAATGAACGTATGCTTACCCGCTAGTTTGTGCCATGGGCCAATTTTTAGGTACATGGCGCTAAAGTGGCGAAAAATTGTGCTCTAACGTACTTACATTCTGATAAAATTATTATTGGCATTAAAATAACGTAAGGAACAAAACTTATTATAGTCGACAGAGATATACAGGTTAGAAGATAAATGATGCATTGACATGGATGATTTTCCATTTTTAGGGTTCCGTAATACATAAGGAACCCTTATAGTTTCGCTCTGTCCGTCCGTTAGTCTGTCAGTCTGCCCGCGCTTCTAGCTCCTGTAATTATGAATTTAAATGGATGAAATTTGGTACAGTTATAGAATGTGTGTAGATCTCGGTGCAAGCATCATAAAATAATAATAATTTTATATTTTATCTCCATACATGTGAAGTGGGGATGAAAAATGTTTTTTGATTCTTCCCCGTCGTGAGGGATATCGTTAAATAGGTATTTTAAAATAAAGGCAAGGTTTTATTTATGACCTTTTTAAAAAGTCAACCATTTTCGAGTAATCGGCCTCCAAAGTGGCTTATAAGTTGCCCCCATCCCTGGAATTTCTAAACTATAAGAGATATAAACTTGTAAGTTTCCATGCTGATGGATCATGCTAAAAACTCTTACGGAAAATAATTTTGAGCGAAATCGGAGAATAACTTTTTAAGTAATTAAAAGAAAACCTATTGCGCGTTGATAGTTACGGAATCCTCCTTAGACACCTAATTTTACTTTATAATATTTAAATGTCATCATTCTACTATAAAATCCGTGAAAATAATTTCAAAGGCTCTAAGAAAAGTTGGGTTATTCCTAAACCCTTACAATATACAGACATATTACAGTTCTTTATTAACAAACTCGAACGTACATGAAAATTAACTAGAAAGGAATAAGATTTAAAACATAATTAAAGTATGATGTTCTTCTGGTGACATTATAATACTATGAAATTTTATTGCGACATAACATAAACATCGCAAACGACTTATCCTTAACCTACTTATTTGTGATGCGTGATATTTTGTACGCTTTTCATCGTAAATAAAAAAAAATATTTGTCTACTTCTTTTATTCTAGTGACAATAATCCTTTAATGAAGAGATAACTACGAGATAAGGCGGTAAGATTTTAATAAAACTTGAACTGTAAGCACAGCAAATTAAACTAAGTGTAGGTGTAGGAATAAGTGGATGCCCCAAAGGGAGATCTCCGGCCGAACGAGGTGTTATGCTCGGTCAGGCCGAAGCCCATTTGTAGTAATTTCAGGTGTTGTATATATACCGCCGATCTTAGAAAACTTCGATAGCGCGATTCAGGGTTGTGGCACTAATTGGTCCGCCACATCACCCCCCCGAAGACCAGAGGTCGAATCTTGAGTCTTCTGCTTGAGACGCCAGTGACAGAGAGTCCCAGTGAGTCGGAACTGTGCTGCTGCTGCACGGGCTCCAGTGAGACGGAGTGCTGCCGTGCGGGGCCGATGCTACGTGCTGACCAGGAGAGATGTGCTCTGCTTGCTGACCGGTCGTTGTAGTGAGAGGTGCCCGATGAAGCCGGTGAGGGTTCGACCAGGCCGCGGTGCGTTGAGGCTGGTGATCGAGGTACCCGATGAGGCTGAAGCTGGCGGGCGTGGTGCGGAGGGAGGGGTGGGGAATGAAGATGATGATGTCCAGAAGGAGGCGTGTTCTGTCAAGGGTCACCAATGTAGGAATAAGTGGATGCCCCAAAGGGAGATCTCCGACCGAGCGAGGTGCTATGCTCGGTCAGGCCGAAGCCTATTTGTAGTAATTTCAGGTGTTGTATATATACCACCGATCTTAGAAAACTTCGATAGCGCGATTCAGGGTTGTGGCACTAATTGGTCCGCCACATAGGTACAGAAAAAATATTCGACCAAATTACCGAAGGACCGATGGCCGCCGGGGCCGAAAGGAGACCACGAACTGGACGTCGAAGTGTTGGAAGACCTCCCACCAGGTGGAAAGACGACCTGAGAAAAGTCGCAGGGTGTCGGTGGATACAGGCCGCGAGTGACCGGTCGCACTGGAAATCTATGGGGGAGGCCTGCAGTGGACGTTACCAGGCTGAAACGACGAAATAAGACTTTGAGTTGCATTATAATAACACTGAAGTCTTGTTTACAAGAATACTAAATCAGATCTAAATGCTAAGTTTGAGTTTTTCTTTTCGCATTCGACCGTGAGTGCGTTTGGCATTTACTAGGAATTTGTGTATGATTTATACAGCGCCACCTAGTTCTAAGCGCGACAACTAGGTCAAATCACCTACAAATTCGTAGTAAACGCCCAGCGCGCTCACGATCGAATTCGAAAAGAAAAACTCACACTTAGCACTTAGTGTGCGGAGTTCGGAATTTTGTCACTACTGTGAAGAAGTTAACTACAATTTATATGGGATCGAATTAGTTACCATTGTTTGCCATACAAATTGTAGTTAACTTCTTCGCGGTGAGTAGTGACAAAAACTAGCACACAGCATACTGAACACAGTCTATGCCCAAGATTTCAAAACTAGAGATAGGCTATGACGTAAATTTGACAGAACAATTCTTCATACAAGAGAAAGTTACGTCATCTTGGTTTTCACCATGCCTCAAATGTCAGCCATCTTGATTTCACCATACTTCAAATGTCAAAATGGCCCAAAAACTCGAAAAGTGTGGCCATTTAAGTGGATACAATTTTTGCCTCAATATGCCTCGTCAATAATATATACGTCTATGGTTTATGCATAGTTGTGTAACGTATATATCATCATGCGTAGAATTTGACATCTACTGCACAAGGTTGAAAATAAGCCAGGATTAATCTGCTGAGTTGAGAATTTCTAACTTACAACTCGTACACTGTCAGTTTAATACATTTGAAATACAAGTTCATAAATACGACAAACTCGTTATAATTAAGTAAATTTTCAATTGAACTTGGTCATTCAGGGAGTTTATTGTCAACGGAACTTTTAGCTGATCACCTGGTTTAAAACATCAACATGTGGCTGTATTTTTTTTATATTTAATAACTTTAACGTTTCAAGCGCACTATGCATTTTGTATTGGACAAAGTATTTTTATAAAGCTTCTATTTAAAAGAATCGTCAAAATTACAGTAAAAGAGGTCAAAATGAACTAAACGGATACAGATAGTTACGACTACTACGGTTGAAGATCTAGGGGTCAGATCACACCGTGACGATACGCAACGCTATACGGCGCTGCATTTTTAAGATAGCTATTCAAAATTGATCTTTATTCAGTATACAAAAAGATACTCGTTTCATATGACATCAGTCATATACTGCACATGGGCTGTGCTGCGCCACTTTACATTCGAACAACGAATTGTTTATATTCTTGTGTAAATTAAATAAAGTTCAATTATGAATAAGCTATCTTAAAAATGCAGCGCTATGCTACGTATCGTTTCGTTTCGGTGTGAATTGATCCTAGGGGATAATAATGGAATAAACCGTTTGGCGTTTTCATAGTAACATTGGTGTACAGGACTGTATTATTCCACAGGATTTTAACCGCCGGCTCAGATTAGACTCGAAGCCGAGTCGGGGCGATAATAAAACACTTGTTTGAGGAGAACATTTTTCACAATTTTTGTCTTGCTTACCTGGCCCATGGCAATGCCTTATAGAGAGCCGCGCCCGTACGCCTCTTTCGGGCCGATTTGCCGTCTCGTTTTTGCCTCTCTATACGTCTATTTTCCATAATTTTCCCTATTTTCCATGAGCCAGGTGAAGTAAAACGCATTTTGTGAAACTCTTTATTACTTTGCCCAATTACATAATGCCTTATTTACTAACAATCTTATTTAGTACTAAAGATATTCATAAACCGGTACAACATCTATGAAATGTTATGTATTTTTACCAATATTCGCTTAATAATTACGTATCTATTTATTATATAATCCAAACTGTTGTTCTTTACGTTAGGTATTATATTTATCTACACAACATAAAAGAAATTACGTTAAAATTCACTATAGTTTAAAATATATAAGCAAAATAACCTTAAGTTCCTAAAACACCATTTAGCACAACTTATTTCATACTGATGCTATAGAAATCAATACATATATTGTCACTGAATGTTCACCGTTATATTTTATGTACTGTTTTAAATCACTTGTTTATCGTTCACATTTCGACTCACTGATATTATTACATTACGAGGCCGCTGTCCTTAACAATTGGATAGCATTGTTTAGTTCAGTTCTTAAGTTGTTGTAACAATTAATAGTATATGAAACCCTGTACTGTATGTCGAAGATATTACACGGGTTACCGGGTAACGTTCCAACATGATTTGCGATTGTTTGATTTTGGAATTTTATCCATGTTGTAATTTGTCCCTTATAAGTTTGTGTACCAAATCAGGCGTTCGTCACTCTTAAGCGAGACGCGAGACACACGTTATTTGCCTACCGCTCGGCGTGTCTCTTACGAGACAATCGATAAAGGGCCGCTGTCCTGAGCACTCGCATCGCATGTTCCCGCTTTTACGCGTCGAAATGCCATGTAATTATTGTGCAGTGGATGGCTACAGTGTAGTAGTTTAACAACTAAATTAAGTAGTTTTTGACCTCTTTAATAGGCAAAACAGTTCTTAGTAGTTTTTTTTGTAGGAAACAGCCTTTAGTCAGAAAAAATTAGCAAGAGTGTTAAAATTGCAATACTTACTTATTTTAGAATTTATTGATTTTTTTCTGCTTTGCTGCTTTTCTTATTACTATATACATATTAAAAGTATTTACGCAATTTAGGATATTTTTAACTATAAAATTTAATAATCGAGAATTCAATGAAGGTTAAAAATGTATAAATACTTTTTAACATATTTGTTTGACAAATAAATCACAATAATCCTCATGGATTATTGTGATTTATTATGTGTTATTTATTATGATTAATTATTATTGTGATTATGTACAACCCTGGCGCATTCGAGCGATGGCGCGCGTGCTTCACGCGTAACGTGAGTCGCATGGCCGGCAACACAATCTCGACTCTTTGTGCGCGTACTCATGGTACATTTTTTCTCGCTGCGAAAAGCAGATATTATTATTAAGATTTTGTAGGTAATTATAGCGTAGGTATTTTCTCTTTTGTATGGGAGTGATGTATCTGTTACGTAGTAACTATTTATTAATCTGTGACCAAATCATGATTGTTAACGACAATTTTAACATAAAATCTGTTAATTTTTAAAGGGCTTCCTGAATTCGTACAGGTGTTTTGAATAACTGAATTATATTATATGGTACAGAGTGGAATAAATAAATAAACAAAAAATAAATATTCTTTTAGACCTGAATAAGTTTTCCATCCATAGAAAATAATAAATGAAATCCCGAATTCTCCATCTAACAAAGCAGGCGGAAGCGGAAATATAAATCTGCGTCTATAACATAAGTATTTACGATTATGGTTCCGTACGACATAAACACGCAATGTTCTCGTATTTTAGCTTTTTACTCGAAGCCCCTTTTGGTTGTAAATAAATCGTGACGTAAACACCAATGCTTAAAAGGTAGAGTTAGTGTCAATTCACACCGAGACGTGATGAGGTGATACAATTTTTATTTATTTTATTATTAGTATGTATATACTTTATTCACTAATTATTTTGTAATTCATAATTTTGTTTCTCGTGTAAGTAGCTAAATGTCTTAATCAGAGATATTTGATTGGTCTCGCTCGCTCGACTAGATGACGCACTCCATAGTAAAATCAGCTTCGTAAATGCGGCAACTCATTATTGTAGTGTGTAAAGTGACAATTGACTTATATGTGACAAATTCTAGTGTGCGCGAAAAATTGTGATGCCAGCTACTCAACTCTTGCACAATTTAATGGGAAAAATATCTTATGCTGTGGTCTATTAATTAAGTTATTGGTTATAAATGTGGCTAAGAAAATATTTAAAAACTAACTTTTGGCTCCGGCCGCGTAAATATAGTATGCCACAGAAACACTGTACTTTTACATTTATAATTATAGTTACTACTATAATTATAAACGTAGTAGGATAGTAGGATTATAAATTAATTAAAAGCAAATGTACATATCAATATTATGTTATTCTTATGCGCTTCTTCTTCAAAATAATGTTAGGTATATATATAAATGATAAGGCCTCATTTTTATTTATTTATTAGTCAGGACAGAATAACGTGTGTCGAGGCAGCTAGTAGAATAATAACTGTACACATAATATATTTAACTGTAACGTTATCATTATTATTTTTTCATATTTTTCCTTTATTTTTCGACCTATGCTACTTGAGAATAGTTATTTAATTCCATAATAACATAATAACTAGGTTAGATAAATGAAATAGGATATTATTTATTGTCATTGTATTTTATTACATTATAATAAAAATTCACATTATAAAAATATTGGAACTTAATTCATGCATACGCGGCAACACTGAATGGCGTTTTGAGTTCATGTAATTTTATGCTGAAATTTCGATATTATACGATACTTACTGATGATATTTCATCCCAGTGTCCTTCTTATTTCTGGTTTAATTTTTTTTTTCGATTTTAACTAAAATAAAATAAAATATTCGGGATGTACACCTGTCATAAATATTTCAATATGACTGGCAAAGATAATGTAACTATACTACGTAATAATGACTGGCTGGGGTATTCCGACCTCTACTGAGTATTTATTGCAGTATTTGACAAGCACGTCAGCTCGGTGTGGTAGAGCGCCCAGCGAGACCAATGATTAGTACGACTGTCTCCTGGGCTGACCAATGATTATTCACACTAAGACCATAGGTCTTAGTGTGAATAATCTTTCAACCTAAACCTAATTTATAAATTTAAGTAAAAATTGCAATATTCATAAAAATAACTTTATTACTGGTTTTCTATTTCATAATGCTATATATTATCGGGGAATCTAATTCTTAAAAAAAAATTCAATGTTATATGGCTTGTTTATATTGGGTAGGTAGATCAGAATTCATTTTTACCATCTTCCTTTTTTGTTTTGTACAATGTAAAGCGATGGACTCACGGCCCATCCTGCAAATCCAGCACCGGTACTGATAGCCGTCATTAGTGTCAAGAGTGTCAATCATTTGTAATTGTTGCCTACAAGTCCGCGGCTTTGGGCTTGCGTACTGGGCAGGCTAAGTACGGCCCTTAAGAGAACAACAGGTTTTTACTTTATTTAAGACCTTTAAGTCTCTAAAAATGTTGTTCGTAATAGTAATATATTTTCATTTCAAGATATTTTTTTCACTCGTCATGCCATCTACAGTAACTAAGTGTGCAGTTTTATAGTTTGTAATTGTTATGTAACAGAGTTGCTATTTAAATACCTGAATGTTCTGTAAGATGGCAGTATTGCTGTATTTGGTAATATCAGTTGTGAAAATTTATTTGTAAAGAAAACACAAAGGATATTGAAACCATTTCATACATTCTTGGGCTAAGAATGCAATAAGATAAAATATATAGGTAGATTTAAATAATTGAGAGCCTTGTGGAAAATTCTGTAACTTTTGGCAATCTGAGAACAAAGTTATGAGCTGTTTAGTGAAATTTAATTTGACCAATGAAAAATTTTTAACATAGTATATTAGGTGGAGAATGCGTGAAAAGTCCTTATAATAAGTTATTATTAATGATTATTATGATGACTTAAAAACAATAGGAAAATATTTATAAGAAACAGAAAACAACAATTTCAATGTAGTAAGTATAATTTATTCGTCTTCTATAAGGAAATGTCGTCAAGAAATTATCCAGGTGGAGCAATATGATCTTGATACCTTGTCCAGCTAAGGTACCATAATATTACACACACAACATGATTTCATAACTCAAGATAAGCTTTGACGTACATTTGACAGAACAAATCATCATACAATAAAAAGCTACCGCCCCATTTCACGAAATCACTCCCAAAAATTGTAAGAAAGCGAGAGGTAAGACGTTACATATCAATACGGAAACTTTTCTATTAAGCAGTGAGAGAAATCAACGTCAAAAGCTAAGTACTGAAATATTTTTTATTCTAATCTGACGGCTAGCTCTACCACCACGCACTAATTCGTCGATTCAAATAGTGCGCGCTTCCGCGACTTCCTGTTACACACTTCTGTCCCATTTCACGAAATCAGTCCCACAAATTGCAAGAAAGCGAGAAGAATCATGTCATCACAAACAATGTAATCATAAGTCTTTAAAAATCAGGACTATAATGATCACTGTCCACACTGCGTTTATATCCAATAATGATAGGTGTTCAAAAGACAGCATGAGGAATTTTTTATCATAAAATACTTCAGCTCTCTTTAAGTTCAAATTCATCGTAAGTCGAACATGACGTATCAATCTTGGGATAACCGAATGATATGTTGAAATTCTTATTGAAAATGTTGCGATATGTTCCATATGACACTTTATTATTGTTGTTTTCATTATACATTTTATAAATCTTAGACAAGTTCAACTCATCCGACAGATATATTTTTTAACTTTCACCTAAATTATAGTGGCCTTTTTTACCATAAAATGTTTTCAGAGTGTCAATTTGCTTGTACATCAAATCAGTAGTTCGTTTAGAAAGCTTTGTTTTAACATGTATTCCACGTTTAACTTTTTAAACAACATCATGATCAGTTAGTGATTTCTAAAGAAATTGAAGTCTTGTTCCAGTGATACCGTGTAAGGATATAAAAGCACACACACGACACACCGGTAACTGGTAGGTATCATCCCCAATAATACGAATCTTGTTATATGAATATGACTTGTTATGTAATTTCGCATTTTATTCACCTATTCGTGGACGAAGACGTTATACATTAGATACGGTTATAAGCCCGCTTAAATAATTATCTGATCATACCTGTTCGCAAAGTATTTAACTGTCTTATTAAATATTTAAAACGATTACACTTGCAGTCATCGCCAATTTCATGTCCCTGGAGTCGAAGTTTCTTTAAAACGTCACGTATACTTTCTATCTGTTTTCTTTTTTTCGTATTTCTGATCATTTCGTTGTTCTCAGTCATAATTATTTTAAGAAAGAAAACACTTAAATCCGTATAAGCTTACAGAACGCCAGACTTACAAAGACTAACAAAACAATTGGCGGGAATATCGTTTATTTGACAGCAAGATGGGGGTCAGTGCGAGGTTTTGAGTATATACCTACTAGAGAGAAAGTTAGCCAGCCAGCGCGTGTCCATTTTCTGATTGTGTGAATTGTCTTAGTGTGCATGTAGGGATGTGACGTATATCGATATAATATCGATAAACTACTCGACTTTTTTGTGGTATCGACGTTTGTAGATATTTTTATAATTCTATTTTTTTTTTATAAACATATTAGTTTCATGTCATCAGCTTATATTATGTGAAACTCATTATGTACCTTTTTAATTTGAGATATAGGTATTTAAAATCAACAATAATTTTTTTGGGTGTTAAAGTTATAGTGTGTAAAACTTATTGAGTTCTTCATTTTCATCATAAAAGCGTTTTGCTATTATCCGACACGATATCGGTAACGGACACCGATAGCCTATATACAACAGCCAAAAGCGAGTAAAATGTATGAAACAAGTAGTCTTTTTCTTTCACATTATTCAGTCAATTGCGTATTATGAGCTTAATAAAAAAAGTATTTTGAGGAAACGTTTTATTAATATTTACAATATATAAAATAACTACCTATAGACACATTAAAAGATTACAATTCCTAACTATTCTGCACTATTGTAATAGACAAAGACCATTCATAATTATTTTTACTTTAAACAGGGTATAATAGGTACATGAAATAGAGTACTATGGCATACTTAGTTTACTTTTCCCTTTTTCGAGCATGGTAAAATTGTTTTATAACATTTCACTATCAATTAATAATTATTATTTACTAAACTAAACATAAATATAACTATTTCAGAAAAAATTGTAAAAGTATTGAAATTACAAATAATTGTCACCCTAATGTTACACGATATAAAAAATAAAAAGAGAGGTTTGTGTTTCATACATTTTTATTGCCCTTGCATGGCTATGATTGGATATCGACAACTATATCGGCATTCGATACCGATATCGGATCCTAATACTTAATAAGAAACTGATTTTTGAGAAAGTTTTTATTGTATGGCCGTAATGAAGTAGAAATATCTTCCCCGTGTCGTTACCGTCTCACCAAGCTGTATCACTGGTGTGACACACTCTTCTATTTCTCGTGTCTAATTGCTTCAATCTATTCGCCTCTTCTCTTGGGGCATCTTCGAATCTGACGGCCGACTCTACCACCGCGCGCTCATTCGTCAAATCAAATTCCGCGACTTCCTGTTGCACACTCGTCACGAAATCACTCCCACAAATTGCAAGAAAGCGAGAGGAAAGATGTTACACATCAAAAAATTCAGAGCAACGTATTCATGTCACTTTCACAACTTTCAAATACTATATCTCCGTCTTTATGATAATATATTGAGTCCATGATAAATATTACGACATTTATCATTATTTCCGTGAACACCTGAGACGTTCTAGCCGAGTAGCTAAAATATTAAAAACATAAATATTTATCTTCGGATTGCAAGCGATATTGCTAAGTTTGTAACTAACTACATTCTCAAGTGATCAAATGCCATTACTCGTTAAGATTTAAACATTTTTGGACATTCATAATTATTGCAGTGGACCTCCATTTAAAACAGCATATAAAGCAAAGATCATAATAAAATATTGTAAAAGTATCCAAAATAAATGTACCTACGGCTCTACCATTCGATTAGGCGAATAAAAAAGTGGTAAAACAATTTTACGGGCGTATCCTGTCGCATGCTGTCGGCGGTTATCTTCAATCGATGGATCTCCTTGACCCACTTACACCAGATTTTATTAGGGTTACGAGAGATTAATGATACTGTTCGCTACTGTCCTTCACTTAAACCACTTTTTCATCTACAAGTACATATCTAAATAACAAAGATGATCGCAAAACTCTTGAAAGCTTTTCATTGCGTTTTTCATCGACAACTGCTGCTTATTGTTTGTTTTTGAGGTAAGTTGGGAACACATGAAAAATGCTTACAATTATTGTTAATTTAATGATTATTAATGTCTCAATGTGTGAAAAAATAATAAAAATGGGATTAATGAGTTCTTACAATCTTAGTACGTTTACCGTCTGAGAGAAGAAACTAATTTTGTAATGAAAAATACCGCAAACTACATCGAAAACCAGATGACTCTATTTTCAAAATCAAAAATTAAAAAGATCGACAACATTATAATATTAATTTTAACACAACATTGTCTTGTAGTCAGAAATATTTCATAGCAGTCGCTACAACTGCAGACCTTTCAGCACAGATTAGAAGATATATATACTTACGTACAGAGAAACAGCTTTTATAGAACGATACAGAACGATCAAAATCGATCCAAATTTGAAAATTTGGATCGATTTGGTTGGACACATCGTATTGAAGTAGTGCAATCAAATCGGAAGCTAACTATGATATCTGTCCCTTTTAGAGTCCAAAAATAGGAGAACTCAATCCTTAATGATTTTAGAAGTAGATACTTACTACTTCAGTAGCAGTTATTATTTTGGAAATAAATAATTATCTTAAAATTATAATTGTAAGTGTCTAGAAAAGGACTTAATAAAAATATTAAGCAATTTGTCTATACGACAGGGATACTGGTAGGAGTGGGTAAGAAAAGTTAACAAAATCATTGATCATGAGTGTAAATACAATAAAACAAATTACATATATATGTATATTATCTCCGTAAAACTTTACACGGTTATATATTTCGAATAATTTATTAACGCACAACAAATATAATTAACATACATTCATTAATACATCTAAATTGTATTTGATGTAATGTTAAAGATACAAGATTTAGTAATAAATAATAATACATAGCGATTAAAATAAAGACAAATGTATATTTTAATCGTAGAATAATAAATGCTCAGAACCGCAGTAGTCATGCGAGGCGAATTCTTTTATTTATGGACTTTTCTTAGGCTTTACGTGATCACTCCCAAGTTAAAAAAATATGACAAAAACCTCAAAACAGCCTCGTTCAATATACTTAGATTTATAATTGCCATAAGCTTTGCTATAGAATCTGCGCATATAATATATTATTTTGGAAAAAAAAGTCGCCAAGAAAATATTATAAATAATTTTCAACATGTCAGTAATATATTTTCCGCTATCTTTTATTTCTATTCGCCAAAATTTAACACGTACAATATATTCTTCAATTTGAAATTATATGAAACAGAAAATAAGTTCACTACCTTAAGACAATCCTACGATATGCTTTTCAGCCCTGCTAAATCGACACTCTTCTTCAATACTTATCCCATTAGGCTGAATATAATATGAAGTTTTGTTAATGCTGTTTAAAAAAATAAAAAGTACCTTTTCACTTTTAAAATTGACATTAAAACTTGAGTAACTACAGCACAAAAGTGTGCTTCAATGAAGCTAAAAATTGTTCTCAAAATTCACAAGCAAAAAGAATCTGATGTTATAACTATTGTTATTATTGATAGATACAACTTTTAATTAAATTACAGTATCCAGCCGAAATTCCAAATTTTATATGAAAGATAGAATACTTAAATTGGCTCTTTTTAAACAAATTACGTATATATTTTATAATTTATTATAATATTTATTAATATTTAGACTAAAATATGTGCTCAATTATCAACAGAATTTGATATAAATTGTATTGTCTAAGTCAACTACACATAACTCTAAAGATACTTTCATAACATGATAGAAACATATTGAACGCAAGAGTCGTTAACAAATACTTAAAATGCTCTCTCACAGAAACTTTGCCTGCAATAGTTTCTATGAATGGTTTCAAATTCTCATTTAGAACATAGGGTACAACCGGTTTTACCCTACCTGTTCTAAATGAGAATATTCTGTCGTGTAATGTTGTCGTAACATTAAGTCCTTAGTTTTCTGTTTTTCGATAAGTCCTTGATTGATTTTGCCTAAACCATTATCTATAGCTTTTGCAATCCTAACCAGCATGAAAAAATGATAATTGTCGACTTGACTTATCGACACTCAACAAAGTACAAAATATCTTAAGCTAGCTCCACATTCGCGAAGTAGGCCGAGGAAGTGCTCCGCGAAGTAACCCAAAGTACGAAAAGCGTGACACGAAGCGAATACACTAACGTATTCGGCTAACCTCACCCTACTTTGCTAGTAGTGTGGAGCTAGCTTTGAGGCATGATCTGTCAGTGAGGTAGAGCAATTTAATATAAATACGAACAATTTTAGATGGCATAATTACGCACCATGGTGAAGACGTAACATTTTAGTTACATTTATTACATTGCATAGGTAACAAGAATACAAACTGACTTTATAGTAGACATAATTCTATACAGTTCAAATATTTATACACTGGGAACGTATTTACAACATTATATTCCACTATAGAGCACTATAGACATCAAATTGCAATTGAGGCCAATACGAATATGAAGCTTACTCGACGTGCATCCATTACACTTAATACTTCATACAAGCATAACAATTTCAACATTGATTAAATTTTATCGAATACGCAGCAACTAATAAATTGATCGATAGTTAAAGAGCTAATATTTTTTTCTCAAGCACATTTACTTTAAAGGTACAAGCTCTTAAACTGTAAAGCGAGACGTATAACCACGAAATGTTTTATGAGACAGAAGGTGTACAAAATTGTCAGGAACAAACTGTATTTAAATGATATCTAAAAATACTTTGCGCTTCAAACTGTGGTATAGTAAAGAAATGTTATCTCCCTTGGTCCAGTTACAGATGTTAATCTTAAGTATAGCGCAAATAAACATTAAAATTTAGTAGCTCGTTGTTTTACTAGATAGATAAAAAAAAATAGAACATAGTAACAATTATACCTAGAGAAGTATCAGATCCCTACTCCAGCTTGCGATACATAGACGCTACCTAACACCTAAAGTAATACTATAATGTCCATTATTGTTATATTAGGATAACAATAAAATTCAATTTACAATAACAAACACAAAATCTGAACCTTTCGAAGGTTCAATAAATGTGACATAAAATCAAAATTGCCCGAAAATGCAGGGCCGTATTTGAAAGACCAGAAAATAATTGCGAAGTTCATGGTTGCGGTTGGTTCATTAACAGTTGCAGTTGGGGTTACTGTTGCCCTGCGGTTGCTCAGTGAGCTTCTGGCCGCGCGCACCGCCCGACAGCATGGCCGGCTCCGAGTCGAGGCTCTCCGACATCTTGTCGCAGATTATGTCGACCAACCGCTCGAACACAGTCTGAAAAACAAAAAGTAATATTATTTTTACATAAATAACTATTTAACCAAAAATAGGGTTGTGAAGTGTGAACTAACGGGAAGAATAATTTAACCGAGTATTTAAGAAGTAACCGAGTATATGTAACTAAGTCAGAGCTCTAGTAGATTAAAAAATAATAAGCATCACAAAAATATTTATCTGAACGGTACTCGAACCACATCCCGAATTTCGTTACAATGCAAAATTTATACATTTGCATACTAAATTGTCAATCAATCTGACAAATCACAGTCAAAATATTGACGAAAGCTCGACGAAAGAATAAACATGTATAACTTAGAAATGCGCAGTTTCCCAGGCACAAGACCTAGCTAGATCGACTTTTGTCCCCCAAAACTCCCTGAATACTAAATTTCATGGAAATACTTGCAGCCTTTTCTGAGATAACGATTATATACATACAAGATTAGCTCGTTTGCTGGATAAGATTATATCGTTGCACGAAGAAATAAAACCATAATTATAACTTTAAAATGCGCGGTTTCTTAGGGATTCTCTCTAAATTTTCTCCCTAAAACACCCTGCAGACTAAATTTTATGAGAATAATTGCAGCCGTTTTCGAGTTTCCGATGTTACATACAAGAATAGTTCGTTTAATGTAAAAGATTTACATTTTTAAGAAAAGTCTTTCATATTTTATCTCAATTCTCACTAGATGCTCCCCAGTTCCTAATGCTCCAAGCTGACAAAGCGCACCACGTGCTCCACCATATCTCCCTTCCTACCAGGAACTTAACTAACAGAACCACCCACCTTAACATTTATGTTCTCCTTAGCGCTGGTTTCATAGAACTCCACTCCCAGCTGGTCGGCCAGCTGCTTGCCGCGCTCCTGGCTGACCACGCGCTCCTCCTCCATATCACACTTGTTACCTACGAGGATCACCTGCGCGTTGTCCCATGAGTAGGTCTTGATTTGTGTCACCCTGGAGTAAGAAAAAAGATTTTATATTAGAGATAATATTTGCAATATTAGTTAAAATTATTTAACTTGAGATGCGGCCTGGTCTGGGCCTGGATTCTAAAAGTATCCATGAAAAATAGTTTTGGTAGTACCTACCTTGATATTTACGGATTATATAAATACTTAATGTCATACGTGAAGTATATTGGAGCACTAGCTAGCAAAACTTGGATCTCATTATCAAAATTATAAATGCTTACACATTATACACTCTTATTACACCTACGCGGTCGCATGCGGCAGTGAGTGGCTGCGAAAATGCTGTGGTAGCAAAACATTTGCGAATCGTGAGTAGGCTGTAGTTTTTTCGCAAAGAAACATTATAATTTCCTTCTCATCTTGAACTTTCCTCCATACTACCTCTTTTTTGTACGCATTTTTATAATCTGCGTGTTTAACTGCATATAATACGGGATTTTTCGAATCCAATTCAAAATATTTAAATATTTTCGGTTTCCATGGTGCGAAAATCTGTCCTCACCGAAAGATCGTGTGCGATGTGAACCAACACTAGCGGAATATCTACGTCTGTGTAGTGGCCATTTCACAGTTCCTTGTGAAACTATACGGACAATGACGCAAACAGTAATTAATCTATCTAGCTTAGGGCTAGACAGCATATGCGAAACTCTGCCATTTACAGTTTTTCGCAGTTTCGCTGACGCATACGAACGCGATGTACTTAGCACAGAGTAAAAATATATACTGACGTACAGAGAAACATCTTTCATAGAGCGATCCAAATTTTGTAAGGGTTGTCACTTAAGATGGGGGTAGTTTAAACTAATGTTGCTTACACACGTACCGATTTGGTCTGTAGCGGACCATTATGATAGCTTGACACTAGTGAGTTTGATTTTCAGCTCTATTGTATTAGAACAGAGTACGATTTACAGTGCATTGCGATTATTGTGCAGTGCTCTAACTCTCAAAAATATTTCTCTGCAAACTTTAAATAAATAGTAAAAACAATAAACTGATAAATAAATAGTAAAAAAAAATGTTCTGTAATATTATTCTGCCATTTACACCTGGTCTTGGTCTTGGCCTTGCAGCAAGAGTCTCGCAAGTCTTGTAATTACCTATTAGCCTATTGCTATTTATTAAGCATGTGTCGTTCGCGGACGAACGAACAAAAAACCCGGGTAGCGCGGTTCACTTGGTTCAATGGTTCACTCGTATGAAATTGATTCAGTCACTAGTGTTTGGTTCACTAATTTATTACCAAACCATATGAACCATGACTCGATTGGCTCAGTTCGAGCCAAACGAACCATTGGCTTACTGATTTATGAAACAGTCAAACGAACCATAGACTTCGTGTTCCGTTTACGATCGTGCGATCTCGAATCTACTGATTGATATGATAATATAGTTAATCGGATTAATAAACTATTTACTTTAAGCAAGTTGTCCTAATGAATGAGAGAGATACCTATTAAATAGCAATATTTACTATACTTCGCTTTAACATAATAATAGGAGAAATAATATTTGATTTTTGAAATAATTTGCAATTTGAATTTCTGTCTGATGTGTGTGTCTATGTCAGGGGTTATTTAGTACCATTTTCAAATGTTTTTCATTCTTTAATCCAAAAATCTTATTGATTAAAGACAAAATATATTGACCATACATACGAGTTATAAGTTTGGAGTTTGGACTTTGCTGCTGTTGATTGATTTATTACATACAAAGGTTATTGTTATTTTAAATAAAGTTTTATTAATTAATTAATGTTGTTGAATGCTGAGTGATATATTGACTGTTTTTATGTACGCACCTATGTGTGTTTTTGTGATTTGTAACATAATACTCAACTTAAGAGGTGTTTATTTATTATAACATAAATTATTAAAATATCGTACCTTGTCTTTCATAAATACGAAGACGGCAGTTAAAGGTTAAATAACCAAAAACTATAAGACGTATATTCTACCGCCTATATTCATAGGCAATAATTTAGGATTATATTTTATAAAAGTGAAATAATTTTTCAAATCGGTCCAGTAGTTTCCGTGTTTTGTAGACAAGAAAAAAAAACATAGCTTTAAAGTCGCCGACTGAAGATATTTATGTTAAGGTAAATTATGTTTCGGTGGCTGTAAGCTATGTCTGTGCCATAGATTTATAACGCTATCTATGTGTGTTCCTAATGTCTAATTTCATTTTTATTTTATCCCACGTGAACACTGTACAGTATACTTTTTCGGGGTAAAAAGTCACCTATGTGTTAATCCAGAGCTTATAGTGGGTACTAACATAAGAAATATCTCACTCGCTTTCGACACTCAGTCCTAACTGCAAGACGTAAGAGTCTCGCAGGCTTAGTCTTGTTCTTGCTCAAATCTTGCACGACAAGTCTTGGTCTTGGTCTTGCTAAAATTAGCGGTCTTGGTCTTGCAAAAATGTAAGAACAAGACCAAGACCGATTTTGGGCAACACTACTGCACGATCACGCGTGTGACTCAGAGGGTCTATTCACAAGGTCATGAACGTTCTTATAATAAAGCAAGACATCTAGAAACTGAAATATTTTATAGGTGAAATAACCACTTTTTTGCTTGATATTATATGTATTTAATATTCTTATATTATTATAAAGTTGAAACATTCATTGGACAAAAATTTAATATTTTTAATAATTTGTTATTTGTCATCATGACAACCAAAAACACATCACTTTTCTCACATGACATAAAAACTCAAACAATAAATTTGAAAATTTTGACGTCCCTTCGACAGCGCACAATCTTAACCGGTTTGACACTGTTGCCGTGTGCGCGATAGGAGAATTGTGCACACGTCGTATGCTTGTAGTAGTGCAATCTAATCGACCGTTTTCTATGTAGCTTGCCTATCTGGTGATATTTCTTTAATCTCTACAGTCAGTACAATACATCCATGACCAAATTTATCACAAAGTGACCAAATCAAGTAAATAAATAATATTGTTTACAACCATTTAGTTTCAAAATTCTTTAAATAAATTGTTTATTACTTATTGGTGTACTTACCAATCTTGAACGCTATTGAAGCTCTCCTCGTTGGTTATGTCGTACATGAGTATAAAGCCCATCGCCCCCCGGTAGTACGCCGTGGTGATGGTGCGGTACCGCTCCTGGCCTGCTGTATCCTGAAATATGTTACAAATAGGTTTTAAAGTATTGTCATTGAAACTAGTCAGTAAATTCTTAAATGTTCACACTGAATCGAAACGAAAGTGCCATCTCTTGTCAAAGTGCCAAAATTGAACTTTATTAATTACAAAAGAAGATACACGTTTCATTTTAAGAGTTCGAGTGTAAATGACTGATGTCATATGAAACGTATATCTTTTTGTGTAGTGAATTAAGTTCAATTTTGAATAGCTATCTCATATATGCAGCGCCACGTTTCGTTTGCGTCGTTTATCCGAACGTTCGTAGGCACATGGCAGCCTAACTAGGACGTGCCTACCTGCCCTTACTCTTCTGGGTTTTTTCAATAGTAACTATTTAATGAAATTGATTACAAAACTGTCTACGCTTTTAAATTTAACATAAGTTATATATATATATATATATATATATATATATATATATATATATATATATATATATATATATATATATATATATATATATATATATATATATTCATAAGTCATAAACTTTGACTTACTTCATGTGCACGCAAATGAAAAACCTACTTGAATTTTAACTATTTTTTAGATTATCCGAACAAATCTATTATCCGAACACCTTTGTCTCCCAATTAGTTTGGATAATTGACGTTCTATATCGAAAATAGTTAAGAGAATTGGCCTTCTGATTTGATGCTGTAGATTCAACTTTGGCATACACAAGTCGGGACTTCCGATGTAATTGACTCTGTGTTTCCGATTTCGACTTTAACACTCGGATATTAGCTGGGAAGCTTAAAACGGAAATCGAAGCTCTACTAGTAGCGACCTAATTATTATATGCAGCCAATTTTAAATATTTACTGCTATAATAATACTTATTCTGTCGTGCTCTTCTCTTACCCACTTGATAAAATAGATTTTGCATGTTATAGAGTAGTGATAAATGCATGTGTAATTTATTCATATCGTATACCTAATATTAAGTACTATATATGTGGCAACCATCTGGTCAAATTTGTCAGCTAATTGAATGCCCAAGCAGTTCATTGAAAGTCTGCATCTTATTAAATTTTTAAAGAACAACTAACCAAGTAATTAAGCGCAATATGTAGTGGCTGTATGTTTGTTTCGATCCGCACCTCTTGTAATTTGTAAACGACTCTTAAAAGGTAGGTACGTCTATTAAACCATAGTTCATTCCAGTTCTGAATGATTTAAATCTTATTTAAACCTATCTGAACTTAGTTCTGTCTAGTTTTACTACGAGTACTAGGAGAATATATAAGAAAGAAAAGCCAGGAAAGACGGAGATAATCTAGAAATGCTAATTGTCACTGGCAAGGTGAGACAAAAGACTCCGTAGTCAAAACCCGATGCGTTAGTCCAATCAGATCCGCACAACACTCAATAGCACAGTACAAGATGCACTTTGAGTAGCCGAGGACAGGGAAAAGTGGAGAAACATAGTGAGGACAAAGACCATAGAAGGTGGTAGTCACGACCCTTAGACATGAAGAGCACAACGGATGGAGGAGTTCTACTACTAACTTATATTATACCCTATAGTCATAGAGTCTACTTACCCATATCTGTAGCTTGACCCTTTTGTCGTGGCGGAAGACAGTCTTCACCTTGAAGTCGATGCCGACGGTGGACACGAACGCCGAGGTGAAGGAGTCGTCAGCGTAGCGGAACAAGAAACTGAAAAATTTAATGGCAAATTAGTACAACAGTAATAACACACAGGACTTCTTGCACTATTTCCACTTTAATAAGTATTTTACATTAATTTTAGACCGGTTTCGACAAAGTCATCATCAGGTGTAGGTAGATTAAAATTAAAAAAAAATTGTAAACATTGTGCAAAGGGTTGTCAGCATCATGAAATTTTTACAATTTTGTGCAACGTAATTTAAATTTTTATACCAACTTACTCCATTTTCTACTGTATATCACAAATTAATATTAACATAAAATTATAACACATTAGATTGATAAATTAATAACTTAGTGATTTGTATTGTCATAGAATTATGTAATTATATAGAATGGATGTCAGAATATAAAATTAAAAATACTACTATCATCAATGATCCAATTAAATTAAAATATCCTTAATACATAAGAATCTAAGATATTATAAATAATGGCAAATAAATTATATGAAATTAAAACATGTCAAAATTAAAATTAATAAATTATGTCAAAAGTTCATCCAAAATTAATACCAATGTCAAAAAGTCATAACATAAGAAACATAGTATAACCTATAAATAATAATTAAATTAAATGTCTTGCAATAATATGGAACTCGAAAGGCATGTCTGGTCATTTAGTAAAATCCCACATTTTTTGTGTCTGTTAATTTCAAGCGCTTCTAATGCATCCATCTTCCTGCTTTTTGGTAATATATGTCCATTTTATATTTTTATATTTTTATCAGGGTCGAAGTTGTGTCCATTACTATTTAGATGTTCGGCAAACGTAGATCTTTCAGTATTTTTCTTCCAAGCAGTTATATGTTCTTTTATTCTAGTTTTAAACTTTCGCCCTGTCTGACCTATATATACTCCTCCACATGTATCACAAGTGAGACTGTAAATACCGCTATTGTCCGTGATTTTTAACTTATCTTCATTATTTATAAATTAGTACAAGGCATTCTTAATACTAAGAGCCTGTTTCGCAATCTTTAAATAAATGTCGCATAGCTTTGTGGGAATGGTGGGAAGCACCAATGGGAGATCGACCAAGCGGGTGGTGATGCTCGGTCAGGCCGAAGCTCACTTGTATGCATTTCAGAAGTTGTATAATTATGTAGCGCCGAACTGTAAAAACTTCGATAGTGCGATTCAGGATCATATCGCTTATTGGTCCGCCACAGCTTATTCGGAAGTTTTGTCGTTGCTTACTTTATACAGAGCGACAGAGATAAAACATGCAAACATCTGAATAGATTGTGAATCAGGCTCTTTTTAGGTACAACTTCGAGCGTTTGTGGATAAATGGTAGAGCGCTTTAGTTGCATGCAAAATAGTCAGGTTATTTTTTATTTTTATTTTAGACGTAGGTATAGTCTAAAAAGTACGTGCAAATTACCAATTTGCAGTTCACAGATTTCACCATATGCTTTAGCAGTGTTTGGAGATGAGTGGTTGAGGCGATACTTCTTGAATAAGTTTCAGAAAATTCTATTATAATATATTTTTAAATAATTGTAGTATGGTCGATTTAGCTGTTAACTTAATACACTTACTACGGGATCATGAATCAACTATAACAAGTAGGGTCATATTATGTCAGAATCAATATTCGTGACCATAGTCAATGAGCACACCTTGTTTTTCCCACGGAGCTGTTGCCTATGATGAGGAGTTTGAACATGTAGTCGAAGTTCTGGTCTGCCGTCTCTTTCTGCCATTTCGGATCGCCGCCGCCGCCCATCTGTAAATAATATTAAACAAATTGTATATATGTAAGTAATGAACGTTATATATAACTAAAATCTATTTAAAATATTTACAAACTATAAAAGTAGGTAAGTACTAAAAAAAATAATAACTACTCCAAAACTTAAAATGCTACAAAACAAAGAAATCTCCCAGGTCGTCCCCACCAGGCAGAGTACCTAGAAGGCTCAAAGAGTTTCCTCGTTGGATTGCGATACTTATTCTCTGGGCCAGGTAGGTGCCGGCTCTGGGGTCTCGGGTGGCCTCAATGAGTTTTTTTGGAGATTTCTCGAAATCTCTGTTTGTGAAAGGTTTGTGCGCACCCAGACCCTATGTACCTAGGGTTTCAACCCCAAACGGTTCAAATATGAGATCCCCACTAAGGCTCTCATATTTGCGCCGCTTGAGGTTTTCCGTCTGATTGGCGGCCGCATCTGCAGAACTCGAGGTGCCCTGGACATGGGGACGGAGCAAGTGTATCGACGCAAGTAGCGTCCCATACAAGAGCCCGTCCCACTCTCCAAGGGACCAGGGTCATAAAATATGAAGTAATGAAGTAATGAACGCGTATTAAAATATTAGTTAAATGTCTGGATCTGTAGATATGCGTTTCGTTAAAATATTATTATACTAGTGTTTGCTCGCGACTTCGCCCGCGTGAAATTGGGTTTTAAACGATATCTTTATATTTATAGCCTATTCATAATTCTGATGTACTCGTGGGGAGCGGGAGGAGTACTTGCATCGAGCGAGTCCCATCGTTCGTCGTCTCACCACGCGTCGTTATTTTTCTTGTGCCTAATTTTTAATCACACGATATCTCCTAAGATTATTATTTAAACTGCGTAAAGCGCAAATATATTGTGTATGAAATGCTGAAACCAACCAACTAACGTATTTAATATTGTATCCGTCTAAACAGCTTCTGAAAATACCACATTGCTTGTTATATTTTTTAAAACTTACAATGGGCATATATCACATAGGACATCATGGACTTTTTTGTAGACCAATAAAATAGAAACAATCCCACCATTTATTGTTTAGTTATATCTCCAACGGATAGGCAGCGTTTTCGATGAAAGCTCCCAGACGGTTTGATTTTTTCCGACACCTACAATTATTATCGTCATGTTTCACACAATTTCCACAAAACCTTTACAAATAATATTCCTATACCTTCCCAAAAAACTATTCTGTCGACAAATGAAAACTGCTCGATAACCCGTTTTGTAGTTTTTGAGATTGTTACGAATATACAAACAGACGGACAAAAAAAATGTATTTAATTTATAATAAACACACCGGCATATTTAGCGGAACACAAAAAAAAGGTCCAATAGGTATAAAAAATATGGTTTTATTTTAAAATCTACTTAATACACTTCTTTTGTTATTTAAAGTTTCATTTGTTTTACTTAAAATGAGATCACATTAAGAACACATTTTGCGAGTAAAGGCTATTTGTGAAAAATGGTACATTTTTGAACTTTTCATGTAACCGGGAAAAGTGAAAATTAATATTAAAATAACAATTAATTAAGTTAGAAAAAAGGAGATTAATGTCGCGTATTTCCTCCACGTGCTCTTATTAAAGTTTCTACCCGTCTAGGCATACTGAGAATGATGTTATCGATGGTCTCCTGGGATTGTCTCCGCCATTCCTCAACTACGGCGATTCGCAGTTCACCCACGTTGGCAGGAGCTGGAATTCTGGACTTAACTTTTCTTTTCAGCAAGTCCCAAACGTGCTCTATTGGGTTCATATCCGGTGAACTCGCCGGCCATTCCATAACAGTGATATTCATATCATTAAGATAAGCTTGAGTTACCCGAGCGGTATGCGGCCGAGCATTATCCTGCATAAAAACAAAATCGTCACCGATATATGGGGCAAACGGTACGACATTTTCTTCTAAAAGTTCTCTGATATAGCGGTCTGCAGTCAGACTCCCTCTGTCAATCACTACCAAGTCTGTGCGAGCTCCCAAACAAAATGCCCGCCCAAACCATTATTGATCCACTACCGTATGCAACTGTAGTTTCAAAATTTGTCTGAATGTATCGTTCTCATTTGCGTCTGTATATTCTTTGCCTGCCGACAATTTGATTTAAGAGAATTCTGCACTCATCACTAAACAATACCTTACTCCATTGGTCCGCGTTCCAAAGTCGATGTTCCTGAGCAAAAGTTAACCTGTTTCTACGATGATTTACCTCGAGCCTTGGAGCCTTGGCGGGCACAAAGGAACCCAAACCAGCTTCTTCGAACCTTCTTCATACCGTACGCTCACTTACGGTTACACCCCGCACTGCTTCTAACTCATGTCGGGCTTGGACGGCCGTCAAACGGGGGTTTCTACGTACACGAAGCCGTATGAAACGATCATCCCTACTCGAAGTGCGTCTTTTTCTACCTTGTCCTGCTCTTCTCAAATAAGTACCGGTCTCCCTGAACCGTTGGATACTGCGATGGATCGTTGAAACTGGTCGACGAAGATCTCTGGATATCACTCTGTAGGTTTGACCATTTCTTCGCATTTCGAGTGCCCTGGCAATCTCCGTTGGGGCTAAGTCAGGCATAATTCAGTCCTCAACTCCAAAAAGATACGACATTAAAAAAACTAACAAAAATCAGTATTTCAATGAAATTTTAAATCAAACTCGAAGTTCGCTCCAGATAAGGTGTATTTGAATAAAATTAAAACAATTGCATAAAATGTGATGTTCAGTTGTTTTCTTAATTTGAAAATATTTCTTTTTAAATTAAATGACGTATTAACCAGCCAGCAATCGTATATGATATTGATATCAAACCTTTATTTTATGTTCCGATAAATATGCCGGTGTGTGTATTTAAATCTCTGTAGATTTAGGGATTCAAACAAAATCAATTCAAAATAATTTTCTTCAAATTCAAAGTAGACAAAAAAGCACTTTCTAAAAAATTACAAATTAGTTTTGTTCAGGTAGTTTATTTAACATTAACTTCCAAACAACTGTTGTCATATAACGCGTAACATTGTTTATTATTACCGGACAATAAGTATTTCTTGTTTCCTTATTATCTTCTGCTTCCATTACCGCACAGTTAAAAACTTCATTTACACAGTCCTACACTTAGTTTGTTTAGCAAATGAGTAACACAGTTCTGTATATTAGCATGCCCATGTATTCGTATTTCCAAGCCAATGTTAACTTTAATCAATGGTGATAAAATACAAATTGTAAAGTAGGTTCTACGAAATTACTTCTATGAGGGTAAAACGCCTTATCTATTTTTACAGTTCATCGAAAATGGGAGCATAACGTATTACTTGTAAGGTATATATTTGTAAATTGCTCTAGTTATCCTGTGTACATGTTGTGAAATATCGACATTAATTTTGATAAGAAAGGATATGCGAGTAAACAAATGAAGCTATCATTTGCTTACTCGCATATCATATATGGGTTATAGGAATCTAATGAGCTCTACACTAGAACCTAGCTTCTAGATGTTATATAATATTATGTAAATTTTAGTTTTTGGAGATTGACAGTAGTAATGAAATTTTGCCTATGTAGGTTACCAACAATTAAGACTTATAAAAATATGTCCATAATATAACAATTAGGATGAAAATACTTATGCAACAACAAGTTTATCATGAAATTTCATGAGATGTTATGAGTGAGTATGAAGTATGACGGGATACCGTCATGAATATTCAAATTAAATTGCACTCAATGCTTTCTGTGTCCAAAATAAAAACTAAAATTACATTGACGTTTCTTACTTTGAGATTAAAAGACTTTGTAAAAATATTTAAATAAAGAAAAATGTCAGAAGCAATCGAATTTATGAACAGACACTCAATCCGGAAAGCTAGGTATTTGAATGCTCTATAGTAAAATTTCTAGTTGAACTCTTAGTGACTGTATCCAACTAATGCTGTCTGGTTGCGCAACAAATTTTAGCGCCTTTCCCAGGCAAAATTTTGTGAATTGTATACAGATTCGAGGACTACTTTTACGGTTCCGTACCCAAAAAGTAAAAACGGGACCCTATTAAAGAGATTTCGCTGTCTCTCTGTCTGTCTCCAGGGTGTATCTCTTTAATACATCTCCGTGTCTCTGTGATAGCTAGACTGTTGAAAATTTTACATAGTATAATGTTTTTCTGTTAACACGTAGCAAAAACGAGATCATTATTCCTACAGGCTGAAGTAGGCCACAGTGCAACTTGTTGTATTTTATTCGTTCCCTGGCATCGTTACAATAATTGATGACAATCGAAGATATTGATAAAATATACGTCACGTTTGTAATTGCATAAAGAAATATAGTGATTATTATTTAAGTGAAACTTCTTTAGCAGTGTTGAGAGCGAAATTTAAAGGTCGCATCAAGGCACGCGTCCGCTAATTAACATTTCTATTTTATTTAGTAATTTAATACTTCTTACATAAGAACTTGGCGCTAGGTCGACAAATTTTAATTTTTCTATTCTTTTTTAACACTTTCAGTGCATTAATCGATCTAAAGGATCGCTTACGAGACTTTAGGCCAGTGCGGTGCCAAAAATCGTGTTTTATTCCTCTGTGCGACCTCCCGTCGTCATTTCTTTATTTATGTGCTTGTGATTGAGTCAAATAAATATACATACATGCTTCTTAGTTCAAATTTGATTTAAAGGTAAAGACAAAAAAATTGGAGATCGAAGAGGACCCTAACGCACTAAGTAGTGCACTACAGTTAGGTACACTCAGTGTGAATCTTATATCTCCGAAATCGGATACCTCGCAGAGGCAAGGAGTGAAGAGCGGGCAGTGCGGGCGCCACGCTGTACTAAAACAAAGGTTTTAGTGCCACTCAAATATCGATAGTGTTTAGGTACTGAGAACTAATACTAAATTACGTATTTATAATACCAAGTGTAATGCTAGCATCTCAAAATTGTGATTTTTTAAATTATATTAAAATTGATGTTCAGAACCTGGTTTTTAACGTGGTGACCAAAAAAAGCGTTGCACAGGCTGCTACAATAAATTACGCCGAATACTGGACATCGTACAGGCATCCAAAAAAATTAACCAAATAATGACATATTCCATGCAATGCAAGCAATAAATGTGTTTATATTCTTTCAATGATAAACAATTTTTTAAAGTAAATACTTTACGTATATTATTATGTAGTTCTAATGTATCTACTTCAATAAAATTTTAATCATCGATGACAAATTTAATTTTAATGTCCACTCACTAGTCACTAATCAAACAGGACAATCGCATCGCAATCAAAGAATTTTAATTTGCGATGCGCGATATAATAGATAGCTATTTTTTTCTGCATTTTCTCTTAAACCATTTACCATATTTGCGTGCTAAGCAACCTATAGATAAAATAATCGATGATCTGTAATCCACAGAAATTTTATGCTCATATCTTATTTTTTGAGCGAGTGGTTGAGAAACATGGTTTCTTTAAAAAATCATTTTTTTGGGAGATATTTTAGGTCTCATACGCACTGTAGTTAAGCACGGTTACGAGTTCTGATAGGTCTCAAACGCACTGTCTTCAAGTCTTCTGAAAATGGCCTCGCGCTTAACGTGTTAAAGTGATGTTTGTAAGGCACGATGAGAGTTTTTTGAACGCCATGTTTTTTTTTTAAAAAAAGGTAAATTCGCCCAAAAAATAAACGTATTTTAGTAGCTAGTCTAACCAAATCTAACGTTCCATACGTTTTGTAATATCTACATAGTGAAGCAATAAGATGTGGAAGTTGCCGAATATGTTTGGAAAAACTAGCCTAAAGCATATTTTCACTTAAAAAAGTTCATTTATTATGTATACATTTTATGGTTACTACAATATCTGAAAGTTTCACATCATACTATTCTATATACATCTCAAATTGTTCAATATAGAGCATGTTTTGTATTCATCATTTTCCCCGAGTAAAAAATTATGAACAGTTTATTTTTAATGATAAAATGTTTTGTGGCTAAAACTGCAAAGTTGCTGAAAGAAATTGGCTCTATAAAGCGGTGATAAAATCTAGGCCAGCGAAAATTTTCTTATTTTCTAAAGACTAGCCGTTACAAAATATTACAGCGGTATTTGTATAGCAATAAAGATACTTTATCTTTTTCGTAGTCACATATAAAATTGTTACAAGAAATCATTAACTGCTTATAATTTAAAATCATTATAACTTAAAAAATGAATTCACACCATTGTGTTGTTTTTTCGTGGAAAGTAGTGTTGATTAAGTAAAAAAATTAACTCCTAAATAAATGTGTAAGTTTGTGAGGATGGATGAATGGATGTTTGTTACTCTTTCAAGCATTTTTGCAGCAAACGGATTTTGATGAAATTTGGTATGGAAGTGTGATACAATATTTACGAGAGCGGAGCCGCGAGAAAAAGTTAGTAGATTGTGAATGTATAATTAATATAATATTTAGTATGTTAAATGGTCTTATTAAATGTCACTATTTCTTAACAACCAGGAAAATTTCCGAAATTAAAGAACAAATTTCTTTTCTTATGTAATTTTCTAAATGGACGGTACAAAAAATATTCTTCTTTGCAATATTAAAAATAATACAGACAAAAAGTAAGAGAGCCATTCGCTTTGTACCACAAATAGTGGAGCCGAGTTGGCCGCCGATAAATTGAGATTCTAACGTTTTGTGTACTTGAATCCCTTTTAATGAACCGAATTTTATACGGACGAGTCAAAATAACAGATATTGTGATTTAATTCTTTGTAGATCCTTTTAAAATATAGCACTGTCCAGTAGCCATACACCATACTGCCTATCGTCCAATACACATAGCGCGGTGCGATATCGCATATCGCATGTCGTATCGATAAATTACTAAGGTATGAGAGACACTGCGATAGGTTTTAATATGAAACATCATACCTGTCTTTGTCATTATCGGGGCGACATGCGATAACGTCTGGATATGGAAAAACGCAGTTATGCCAAAGACATAAGAGCGTCCCTTAGTAATTTACCGGTGCGACATGCGATATTGCACCGCGCAATGTGAAAACCACAGATTAAAGGAAGACGAACAGATAAACATCTACATAGCTCATTGTTTTAAACACTTACGGATTGTGTCGCGGTGCACTTTTCTTTTTCCCGACGTTTCGGCTACTTTCCAGCAGCCGTGGTCACGGGAGAAGGAGGAGAAAAGTGCACTGCGACACAATCCGTAAGTGTTTAAAACAATGAACAATATTCGCGTAAACCTAAGAAATCAATATCTACATAGCTGTCAATTTGATTGTACTACTACAAGCATACGGTGTTTCCACGACTGTGTGGAATATTGTAGAGCCTTGAAGGGGACGTCAAAATTGTTAAATTTGGATCGATTTGGATCATTCAATGAAAGCTGTTTCTGTGTACGTAAGTAAAATATATATTTTCTACTTCGTGGTGAAAACGCTGTAAGTCGGAAAATTTATGTGACAAACGGAACATAGGTAGGTACTTGTACCAACAATGTTACGTCAATATCGACGATAGAAAAAAGACGGTAGACGGTGTAAGTAATAAAATAGGGTATTCATAAACTTTTTCAAAATAAGTCCTAAGATCCTAATGATTTCAATAATGTTTCACTTCCCATCAAGTAAAATAAAAATGGAATTGCCTAATGCCAGTAAAACTTTTGTAGTGACAAAACATGTAAGTTTCTGATAAGCATTCGTCGATAACAACCGAGTACTTGTTGAATATTTATCGCATACCACGGGGGTTCTGCAATAGTAATATGTGAAGAAAAATAGTTTTCATTTGTAATTTAACTGACATTTAGTTTCCGTAGTTCTATATATCAGATCTATGCTTAGATCATTGAATGATCTATGATATCAGATTTTCCTGGGTTTCCTAATAACGACTAATATGTTAAATTGTACATAGAAATGCGGTATATAATGTGGAATTAAATTAAAAGCAAATTGAAAATATTAAGTAACCCCGAACGTCGAGCACTTAGCGAGCTAATAAAAGCCGAGCTGATGAATTGTAGCTTTTTTTGTTTTTTTTTTTGAAATTTGAAGAATTGTAGAACACTCTCGATCATACCAGCATTCAGACAAAAAAAATCCACGGATAGACACAGAGACAGACAAACATATAACCCCATCTTTTTGCGAAAATGTTAAACTTGTTTGTAAAGTCTAAATCAATTGGAATAACGTTATACAATGTAGAATAGATAAGGTGACGTCATTTATAACAAAGATTCTGAAGTAGATTAGAACAATGGCAATATAAAATCAGTCACAGTAATAACATTACAACAAGTAAAATAATTGATAAAAAAAGTTATTTTAAAATAAGAAGAGTGTGACTTGTGCCCGATTGCTGAGGTTTTTTGTTGTTAGTTTATCTATTCATTAGCGCTTTTGTTTGGATGTCACAAACGCGTTAACTGAAAAAAACCTCAGAAACCGGGAACTATTCGCAGAATCATTCCGTAACGAGATTATAACTTGATCGTACCGAAACAGCCTCCGTGGTCTAGTGGGTGGAGCTTCGCTCTCGACTCGGAGGTCGTGGGATTGATTTCCGCATTGGAACAACAAAAATGTTGTTTCCAAGTTTGGTTAGAACAATCGGATGGACATGTAAAGTCGAACCTGCGCCTGATCTCTCGCCAGTCGTGTCGGTTATCCGTTCCACTGGGTTATGAGAGTAAAGAAAGAGAGAGTGCTCTTGTATACTTCGCACATACTTGGGCACTATAAATACTCCTGCGTAACTGGCCTGGTTTCAATGAAACCGGCCACCGTCACCAAAATCGGTGTGGGGAGTTATTTTATTATATAACTTGATCAAATGGCTAGTGGCTAAATGGCTAAATGGTTTTTTTTTTTTTTTCACAACACAGTCAGCCTAGTCCAGAGGAATGACTGGTCAATACGTCTAGAGCCAACCATGTGCGGGTGTCATCACAATGTTTTTCCTTCACCGTTAGAGCGTCCGTATAATGTACTTGAGATCTGAAAAGTCTCATTGGTACACGCCACAACCTGGGAATCGAACCTGCACTCTCTCGAGTGCAAATCAAACGATCTACCCACTAGAGCACGGAGCTCTATCTATCATATAATTTAATGAATATTTCATTATACTACGGATCGTTATCCTATTACTCCATTTATTATCAAGATACAATATTATATTGGAGACTAACGGGAAATTAATCTGACTAGTGGCTGAATACAGGATAAAAATTACTTGAACACAGAACTTCTTGCACTTTTTCCACTTCATGCATGAAGTTCTGTCTATTATTAGTGTGAAACAGGAATTTCCACCAAGAACTTACAGTAAAATCAACAACATATAAAATTACTTAGGTCTAAGAATTTATAATTATAATACATAATTGCAATACATCATACTTTGCATATTTTTGTCACTTTTGCCAAAACGGTCTGTAGGTAAAGATAACCAGGGCTATAAAAGTATAGTCTCCCTTGTCTAAACTAATGTGAAATAAAATATAAGACACACCTACTAAAAGGAAACCACAAAACAAATTTTCCGTCACTAGAGTAACAATGGCGAAGTACTTGAAAACCCTCAAGATTTGTCACAGAGAGTTCTCGAGATGTACCACTCTTTTGAACGAATATTTGAACATGACCTTGTTTATAGAGAAAAACAAGTTAATTTTTATTCCGACAAAATCTGAAAATTTGTACTTTAACCGATTTACTACATGTACAAAAATAATATATTTTCTTGTGAGATGAATATACCTTTTTAAAATATAATAATGTTTTACGGCTGAACCTGCAGTAGAGCTATAGTTAACCATGATAGCATGGTTAACTATAGCCTGTGTTGTAAATACCCGTTTCAATAACCCATCTACCAATAACTATTTGTTAAAAACGTCGTCAATCAATAATTTGCCGGTATTTTGCGATAGAAATTTGACGTTTCTAACAAATAGTTATTGGTAGATATGTTATTGAAACGGACCGTAATGCACCTTACATTATCCTTATCCAGCCCCAAGCCCCAGCAGCGGGGACGTTAGTAATTGGTGCTAATACGGGTGCTAATACTACATTCATTATTACTTTATACTATTTGCCATTTATTTCTTAACGATACCTTTAAAATAAATATTAATAATGAATTTTAGGATCATATGCAATCTTTCTATGTCAAAGAAAAACGTCGAGCAAATTTAAAAAACATGCAGCCTGAAATAAAACTTGCTGCAAATGAATAAGATGAGCCTGGAGTTATAAAGCTTTAGTTATTTTAGTTAAAAATTCCTTTGTATAAAATTCCTGATAATAGAGGTTCATAATTTGGTTTACATTGATGATGACATGAATTTACATTGAGGAGTTATTATAACAAAAGTATACTTTCTGTGTTCCTGTCGAAACTTGTAACCTTTTTAAAATAATCTACTTTTGTCGTAATATACTTTTGAATATTCTTGACTGACGTAGTAACACACAATACGACTGAAACTTAGAGGGAATTCAATCAAAATTATAATATGGTTGAATAAGTTATATTTAGTAACTACAATCTCTATATCTACAAATATTGCTCTACAAACTTACCTTTTCAGTAGCCGATGTAGGGGTAGAGTCGAGACAATGTTTTTATTTTATCGTTAAAACGATATCCAGCGTAAGCCCGTGGACTGTCTACCTCGAGAGATTCGCGTCCCAGGCTCGTGCCAACGTTTGATTATCGATTTATTTTCCTCAGTCCATACCTCATACGAGCCAGCTGTTATTGTAAACTCTCAAAATATCACGCTCGAGCACACAGTGCCACCAGTTTCGTCGAAGGCATAAAAATCGATAATACCTACGTACGCTCCTCGCGAGCCACCGTTTTCTCTGTATAACCGTTTCAAATCGTAGAAAAAAATTACGCTTACAAATTAGGCAGGCTATAATAACTAACGAATGAACACGCTAATTCAACACTAGTCTAAATTAACCAGCGTTTAACGCTACAGCTGTTGCCTTATGTCCAGCGAGGTTCCACTTTTGAGGGGATGGCAAAAATTCAAAATGGCGCCTGCGCGCGCACGTCCTCGGCACTGTCAAACTCCCGACAAACAAGTCTGACCTCATACTCAAATGTGACTTATGTACGTGCTGTTAAAATATGTAACAGAATTACATAACATCTTGGAATTTGCTGGACCAATAAACCTAGAATCCAAAATACAATTTCAGTTCTTTCACGACAAACCTATCGTATAACAAAATTAATCAAAAACTCATTAAAACATGTTGATTTATGTATTTAAATAGAAACTGAGCCATACAAAACTCATAAATATAAATTAATACTATAATTTTATATCATAAGTAATCAAAAAAAGCTTTTATTTAAATACTTACCGATTCGTAGCGAGTGCTACGGTAGCGCAGGGTTCACCCTTGACCCCAATTTGACCTAATTTAATTTCTTCTAACAGCGACAGATTCCTGCGATTGACAACTGTAGGAGGATTTCAGTACAACGTATAATATATTTTATTCAATCAATGAATACTTTACAAGATTATACTTAGGGCCTGTCTTACAATCTTCTGATGAGTGTCATAGATAGCTTATTTGCATGTTTTGTCGCTGTCGCTCGATATAAAGTAATCAGCGACAAAACTTTCAAATAAGCTATCCGACACTTACCATTAGATTGTGAAACAGCTTAATCCATTCTAGCACTTGAAAGTTCAAGCGAGTATTTATTTTTACCCTCCGCAAAAATAAATACTAACTTTTACAACTTATTCGGGAAGAACCAACTAACAATTCCATTTTTAACGTTTTTATTTAATCCTTTAACAATTTAAGGTAAAAATCCATATATTTGTTGGAAGGCACTTCTTATAATAAAGGTTTCAAAAGTTTGCTAACTGCCTTAAATTATATATCACCTAAAATTTATACACGAAAGTTGGTATTCTGTCGGATAAGAAAACTAATTTTACAGTGACATCTCTTATTAAACTACGAATATTTTTTGTTGTGTGTTGTTCATGAGCATTTCGTATTATGTTCGCTTGGCTGACAAAAGGTGTCGCTAGTTTAATGTTTTCTACTTTGTCTTGTAGCAGTACGTACAGTCGAATGAATGCTTAACTTGTTCGTCCTCGTGATTTACTCAATGTTCTTATTAAAAATGACACTTCATGCTTTCTAAATACCACTGTGACTCGTCATATTCAGTCACCCAATGCGGAAAAATAGAAAAATGAGACATAACTAATTTCAAAAATATTTAAAACTACTAATCATTCATTTTCCATACTTTACCTTTAAATCATTTAATAGGCCGCCATATGGTACAAATAAACTCATCCTGAAGTAAATTACAAAGAGGTTTTACCACTTTTTTTTTCTCTTGTAGATGTTTTAAAAGTCGGCATTTTTAACGACCTACTTCCACAACAAAACACCTGCTAACGATTTTATGAAATATAGTGTTTATGTATGAAATGTAAATTCAATAACTTCAAGGTTTTAAAAATCGCGAGACTATAAATAGGTATATATCGTCATACAAAAAGTTAAAAAACGGTATTTGGCTGTTTTGCAGTAACGCTTCTTGTGTAGTATAGTGCAATTTTTTAGAGAAAACACCGGATGACGAGCAGAAAGATCGCCTTATAGTAAGCTATTACCGCAAGCCTTAAGGTAAATTAAGAACCTGCAGATTCTAACTCCAGAGAAGTACTTTGCTGGTATTTTATACCTCCACTCGCTTCCAATGTACTTACACACAGCGAAATTTACAACGTTGTTAATTCACGCCGGTTTTGGCCGTAGTATTTTTCCAGTTGAACCGATCTAGACGCTTTCATGGTATGTTATACTGTCGTTCATTGGCGTCATTTATGTAGTTATATACTCGTATATTCTCAATGTTCTGTCAGAAGATTTAAGCAGAGTCTGATTGTTTGTGACAATCAACAAATGAAAATGTGTGTGGTATAATATATTGCAACGTTTTTATACTAAGCCAGCTGGCAACTGAATTCTTACGTTTATCGCTTGAAGTAAATTATAGGTGACAGGTGAGACGTGTATTATTTATACTAATAATAATAATATAAGATAATATATTACACAGTATACTGATGCGGATGAAAGATTCGATCAAAACTATTTCAATAAGTTATACTAGCAAGAAATTAATTTAGAATTTTTACACAGACCCTGTTCTTCGAAATAGGTGCCACAAGACATTAAACGAAATTTTCGTGCCATCAAAAATATATATAAGCAGAATCAAAATACTTTTTATCTAAAAGTACTTTATTAGAAGACTACCTTTTGCCCGCGGCTCTGCCCACATAAATACAATATCCCACGGGAACTCTGCTATTTTGGGATTAAAAATATGAGTTATTCCAGAGCTTAGAGCTTCTACCAGGCCAAATTTCATAAAAACCCGTTCAGTAGTTTTGCTTCAAACATTAATAAACATAAACATCCATCCATCCTCACAAACTTTCACATTTACAATAGAAGTAGGATAAAAATCGTACTTTTTACTTAAACCCATAAGGCGTTTACATTACTTTTAAGTGCAAGCAAAAAATAAGCTAAACAGCTTTCATTAACTGTATAAAGCTTAAGATTATGTCTCAATATTTAGGAAGGTATATTGATGAGAATTAATATTTTGTATGTGTACACAATATGAGTTCTCATTAATATATGTACAATTGTTTAATGTACCTACGCGTTTTTTTAAACTTTGAATCCGACTCTTAGATAATTTTGTTCTAAATTATATTATCAAAGTCGGAAGATCGTAATCGCTAAAATATATTTAGTGCGGATGGAAATAGAGATGTGTCGTCAGCCGACGTCACGACACGTCACATGTTTCGGCTAAAACATCTTAGCCGTAGACCACAGCGCGCCATCCGGACGATCTATCAACCGACAATTCCAGGGTGTTTATAACAGAAAAAATAATACGTGATTGTGCAAAACTAAAACATTATAGCTTCTAAAAGCTTGCTAAACAAAATGTTTATTATATTATATACGTATAATATTATATATTATATTATATACGTACCAAAATTCTGCCTTAGATACGATTAAGTGTAATAATGAATTCAATTGCAGCATATATGCAATAAACAAATAGATTATAATAATTGGCGATTATTGTCAACAGAGTTATCTAAGCGAAAATTTGTCGGTTTAATATTATTTACAATTAAAAAAAATAAAGTAAAATTAAACTATAAACCTTTAATGTTCCTCCAATTCTTGTACGAAAAAAGTTTAAAAGAAAATATTTAAATATATAAGAAAATAAGTTAACGTCTTAATAGGCTTGACTATTGGCGCGTGACATTTTTATTTTAAGTGAAAATAACAGCGAAAGGAATTTCGCCTATTCTTCCCACAGCACTTACGTAATTGTATTTTATTAATAGACTGGCAAGCAACACTGTCATTCCTGTTCGTTCGCTGGGCTAAAATGTGTAAAATGAATATGTTTGCCGAAGAAAACACCGGATGACGAGCAGAAAGATCGCCTTATAGTAAGCTATTACCGCAAGCCTTAAGGTAAATTAAGAACCTGCAGATTCTAACTCCAGAGAAGTACTTTGCTGGTATTTTATACCTCCACTCGCTTCCAATGTACTTACACACAGCGAAATTTACAACGTTGTTAATTCACGCCGGTTTTGGCCGTAGTATTTTTCCAGTTGAACCGATCTAGACGCTTTCATGGTATGTTATACTGTCGTTCATTGGCGTCATTTATGTAGTTATATACTCGTATATTCTCAATGTTCTGTCAGAAGATTTAAGCAGAGTCTGATTGTTTGTGACAATCAACAAATGAAAATGTGTGTGGTATAATATATTGCAACGTTTTTATACTAAGCCAGCTGGCAACTGAATTCTTACGTTTATCGCTTGAAGTAAATTATAGGTGACAGGTGAGACGTGTATTATTTATACTAATAATAATAATATAAGATAATATATTACACAGTATACTGATGCGGATGAAAGATTCGATCAAAACTATTTCAATAAGTTATACTAGCAAGAAATTAATTTAGAATTTTTACACAGACCCTGTTCTTCGAAATAGGTGCCACAAGACATTAAACGAAATTTTCGTGCCATCAAAAATATATATAAGCAGAATCAAAATACTTTTTATCTAAAAGTACTTTATTAGAAGACTACCTTTTGCCCGCGGCTCTGCCCACATAAATACAATATCCCACGGGAACTCTGCTATTTTGGGATTAAAAATATGAGTTATTCCAGAGCTTAGAGCTTCTACCAGGCCAAATTTCATAAAAACCCGTTCAGTAGTTTTGCTTCAAACATTAATAAACATAAACATCCATCCATCCTCACAAACTTTCACATTTACAATAGAAGTAGGATAAAAATCGTACTTTTTACTTAAACCCATAAGGCGTTTACATTACTTTTAAGTGCAAGCAAAAAATAAGCTAAACAGCTTTCATTAACTGTATAAAGCTTAAGATTATGTCTCAATATTTAGGAAGGTATATTGATGAGAATTAATATTTTGTATGTGTACACAATATGAGTTCTCATTAATATATGTACAATTGTTTAATGTACCTACGCGTTTTTTTAAACTTTGAATCCGACTCTTAGATAATTTTGTTCTAAATTATATTATCAAAGTCGGAAGATCGTAATCGCTAAAATATATTTAGTGCGGATGGAAATAGAGATGTGTCGTCAGCCGACGTCACGACACGTCACATGTTTCGGCTAAAACATCTTAGCCGTAGACCACAGCGCGCCATCCGGACGATCTATCAACCGACAATTCCAGGGTATTTATAACAGAAAAAATAATACGTGATTGTGCAAAACTAAAACATTATAGCTTCTAAAAGCTTGCTAAACAAAATGTTTATTATATTATATACGTATAATATTATATATTATATTATATACGTACCAAAATTCTGCCTTAGATACGATTAAGTGTAATAATGAATTCAATTGCAGCATATATGCAATAAACAAATAGATTATAATAATTGGCGATTATTGTCAACAGAGTTATCTAAGCGAAAATTTGTCGGTTTAATATTATTTACAATTAAAAAAAATAAAGTAAAATTAAACTATAAACCTTTAATGTTCCTCCAATTCTTGTACGAAAAAAGTTTAAAAGAAAATATTTAAATATATAAGAAAATAAGTTAACGTCTTAATAGGCTTGACTATTGGCGCGTGACATTTTTATTTTAAGTGAAAATAACAGCGAAAGGAATTTCGCCTATTCTTCCCACAGCACTTACGTAATTGTATTTTATTAATAGACTGGCAAGCAACACTGTCATTCCTGTTCGTTCGCTGGGCTAAAATGTGTAAAATGAATATGTTTGCCGAAGTTGCATTTTTTAATGAAGTAGACCGGACATGAGGAAACGGATCGCCTGATAATCAACGATTATTACCGCTAATAGTAAACCCGTAACACCAGAGGAGTTACGGGTGTGCTGCCGGTGTTTGAAGTTTTAGCCCCCAAACCTAGTTTGCGCCTCCGGTACAGTACACGTGACACTACAAAACATATCACGAGCGTTGTTTTAAACCAGTTTTTTGCGAGACCATGGTGTATTGCTTTAAAATAATATTATACAAGGGCTTAATACATATTGAAAATAATATAAAAAAACGAGCAAGCCTTACAGTAGTGGCATATGATATGTAATATTTTATGAAAACATTTAAAGAAACACAATGCTTTGTATGATAATAAAATACTAAACTTTTCCATTAAGCAGTGACAGAGGTCAACGCCAACATTTTTTATGTTATTATAGATTAGGAAATATGCAAACGGATCGTCTGATGGTGAGAGATTACCACCGCTTATGGACACTTGCAACAACAGAGGAGTTACACTTGTAACTTCTCTGGTATTCTAACTTCTGGTGTTGTAACTCGTCCGGTCCTTAAAATCCACTTGGCCCTCCGGTAACCTCATTCACTCGGCGAAACACAGATGTTATTTCACGCCGGTTATCTGTGAATCCGTAGTATTTATCTGAAGTATTTATCTGAATAGTGCTGAAGCATGGCTCTCGCACGATTAAAATATGGCATCTCCATCGGTTGTAACTCCTCGTGCAAATCGTTAAGAATTATGTCACATCTATACAATATGTTTAATGTTTTCAGAGCTATTTAATGCTCTCTTGGTTTCGCAAATAAACACCGAGATACAGACAACTCGAGAGAAACAATTAACTTTTAAGCTAGAATTCTGCTAATATTGTAAACACTAAAGTTTTTGAGAGTAGTGGGATGGATACGATTTTCCTCTTTTAACCGCTTAATAAGTGACAGAAAGTTACAGAAAAAAAAATCGGTTGTCTGTAAAGTCGGTTTACTGACGATAGTTGAACGTGACAACGTCATAAGAAATGGAACGCATCAGAGCGAGGTAACGCCGCATGAGTCATGCTTAGCGAGGTAACGCCGGTAACGCATGAGTCATGTTTTTTCGTGCGTGCAGCCGGCTTCATCGAATTATAAGACGTTGTCACGTCAAAAAAACAGCAAGAGCACTAGTACTTTTCGCTTAACTCAAAGTTTTAGACTTCGCCTTAGATACAAGTCCACTCAAAAACTATTACACTGTATATTTTTTGAACCACTGATTCTTGAGAATTGTTATAAAATAGTTAAAATAGTTTGTATAAAATATTCAGTTTGACTTTTATACGAAGCTATTACATTTTTTTTCATTGGCCGGCTACTTCACGTCGTGGTCCAAACTTGTATGGAGCGTAAGCCTTGTCCTTTCTAGCTAAGAAAGTATGGTTCCTGTAGGATAGGTAGGTATATTTTCCGTTGTTCCAAGCTTACCTCATATTTTATTTTGAGTTTACTGTAACTTTAAACATACATATGTTTATAAGCTACATGGCTTTTACATTGCAACTTTTGTATGTTAAGGAATTTTTACATATTTTTATACTTAGGTACTTAAATTATACTATTTAATACCTACACATTATTTGTATAACATTTTGTGTAATATTTATGTAGTTTTAGCGGGTATGATACTGTCTGCACATAATATTATTGCGATGTTGTAAATTACCGGATGTATTGCTGTTACGAGGACATCGGCTTATTTTTTTTTTACAGTAGTAAATTAATAGACTATCATATCACTATAATCGTTATATCAACATCTATATCATACGTATTCATAACTATTAATAGGTATACTATATATTATATATTATTTATAAGGTTATTATATCATTTATGATTATTCATTCATTTGTCTAATATTGTTTCAGGACATAACCTCTCTTGACGAAGCTTCTTAAAGGGAAAACTCTAAATCTACCGAGTGGACTTGATGAGTTTTCATAAAGAACCTACAACTCATATTTTCTTACTAGAGGAGACAAATATTTGACGTTAGAGTGGATGACATCAAAATAGAGATAAGCGCCTTTAAGTGAGGCTATAGAGCTTAAAATAAACGAGGATATTTTATAAAACCAGGTGTGATAGAGAAGTTTCTACTCTTTGTTTCTGTTGCATAATATAGTAGGAATAAAAAGGAGAAATATCAATGTCTTATTGACAGATGTCACAAGCACAGCCTATCTAGTTATAGTATATAGTGAGACGTATCTGTGTTAAGCATCTCTCTCGTATGTACCAACAAAGAAAAATATCACAATTGTTGCTGTTTTATTATTATCACCACGCAAGCGTAAGAAGGATCTGTAGGAACCAAGACATCGCAGCCCACAGCTGTCTCAAAGTTTTCTAAAGGTCTATATTTAGTCTGAATCACAATGCTACTTTTCTGAGGCCTATTTTTCACATTCTAATGCATGCATTTTATTATGAAATTCATATTCGAAATCAGTGTCATCGTAGAAGTTTGTAGTGTACTAATTTCTACTATTTACCAAAACAGTAGTAAATCAACTCCTTTTCAACTGACGATATTTTCACCAACATAAGTGTATTCCTTGACTGTTGGTAACTGACATATATTATATATGAATGAAGAAGCCTTATTATAAACCTTATAGGTAACCAACATAGAGCATTATCTTTGTCCATTTTAATTGTCTTTTGGAACTTACCGTGTTGTGCGTCGCTCTCTTGTTCATCGTTCATCCTGAAAACACATTGTAATACAATTTAACCCGAATGTATTTTAAAATTTCATGTTGCGAAAAATCCCCATTAGAACATTATAACATTTTCTTTCAGCTAAAAAGCTTTTCATAAAATTTATATGCCAAGAGCTACGCATCAACAACGTGTAGAGTCAATGGAAGAATTAATTGCGTCATAAATTTTCTGCGTTAATAGATTTAGAATACTCGGAAGGACGATTAATAGAATTAAACACGTTATTAATGAAGGAAGAATTCATCGCCATACTTTATTATTTCGTTAAGGTTACGTGAGACTAGCATTATTTAGGTGTATAGATGTTTCTCAATCAGATAACGTAAATTTTACGCGTACTCTATAATTTTCCGGTATGAAAAGTACTTGAAATTTTAATCGGTAACATAGGAGCACAACCATCATGCAAAATTTTATTTAAATCTATCCAACAACTTTGGAGATTAGCTCATACAAACAGACAAACAGGCAGAGAAACAAAAATTTAAACAAAAAAATGTGGGTTTGTTCTATTTCTCTTCCTACATCGTCGGTTCGGAATCGGTTTTAAGCATTTGTTACCTATGTACAGACATTCGACCTCTACAGTTTTATTTTAATACATATGTATAGACACATTCAAGACAAAATGTATAATGTAGTGCGTACCTTTAAATCCTCAGAGAAATAGTTGATTAAAGCATCGACATTATATTATTATTCCATGCAAATGTTAAAACTTAATAATGAAACAGCCGGCGTGCAAGTCGAGAGTGCAGCTTATTTGTGGCGAGCTCTCGATGCCAAGTCATTAATTAATTATTAATAAGAGAACGTTTTTCATAAGCGATTGAGTTCTTTTGGTGATTCATTATTATATTAATAAAATAATGAAATTGGTCAGGTGCAATGTCGTTTTTTTAGTAACGGGTTATTATTTAGTACATGTGTGACCGCGTTTTTCCCGTAGTTCTAGTACAATAGGTACTAGAACTCCGGAAATTTACGGCAATAGGTACATTTAATTGAATCTGCGTTATTTTATAAATATTTCGCGGTTTCTCAGATAATACCTAGCTAGTTCAATTTTCCTCCCCCAAAACCGCTTGCATACTAAATTACATGGAAGTACTTGAAGCCGTTTCTAAGATTATATAATATATACAAGCATTGTTTTCTTCATTCATTTCTTTTTTTTAATTTCTATTTAATTTTAATACAAATAAAGTAAAGCTGTAAGCATGTGTAATTACATGAACATTATGTTTTTTAAAGTCAAAATATATTAATACTTGATGTTGCCTTCAAATTTATGCGTGCAAAAGAAAATTCCGCGGGAACCGATCATTTTCCCGCAATAGAAAGTAGCCCTTGTGTTTCCCGTAGTCTACTGTATATCTGTGCCAAATTTAATCAAAATCGGTCCACTAGTTTCGGAGCCTATTCGATGCAATCAAACAAATATACATACATAAAAACAAACAAATCTTTCCTCTTTATAATAATATATTAGTATAGATAGTATAGATACCAATTACATTGCTTCGTACTCGTACAAAAATACGAAGAATAAACAACAACTTAAGAAAATTTCAACTGACGCCTACATTATGCTATATTCATATTATGATCGAAAATAATAATTAAATAGGAATAAATTTACCCCAAATGACGGGAAGTGAATGTACAAAAATCCAGGTGCAAAGTTTAAAATATGTAGATTATGTCGATTGAGGTGAAGTGCATACGAAGGGTTGGCTCCACGCGGGCTTAACTCAGTCCTACCTCGACGGCCGGCCGAAGCGCTCCGTTCGGCGCCCACTACCGCGCACGACTCCCGGACTACGATCGAAAACCGAACTTAGACCCTAGTCTCCCCTAACCCCACCCGATTGATTCGTATACGAAATGAACCTAACCTTAAATTTATTATACTCGACACAAAAATTATAAGTTTCGATTTTTTTTTAATCAAAAATGTATCCAACAGGAAAGTTATACCGAAATTATATACATAAGAAACGACTGAAATTTTCTACCTGCAACCTTTGAGATACCCTTATACCTTTGTAAACGTTTACAAATACTTTTAGACATTGTTTTACTCCTCCTTCGTAGCGATAAGCCTGACCAAATTGCTTCATAGTGTATAGTGTGTTTGACAAAATAGTGTAAAAACTAGAGTGGTATTACTGAATTTTATTTCTTCTACATAAACTAGTGTGTTTTAGTGTACTTAGTGTGTGTACAATCATAAGGACCATAACTTGGTAAGAAAAATATTTTAACTACGTACCCACTTTCTAGGTTAAATATAAGAAGCAAATACTAAAACTAATAAAAAATATAAATGATAAAAAATAAAAATATGCTCTGATATAAATTGTACACGTGCATAATATTTATAAAATGACACTTTAAAAGTAATGCAGCTACATTTATTTAACAAGTTCTCTGAGTGTCTCTCTAAATAATTACAAAAATATGTACTAATTTACATGCATTTTTAATATAAAAATAGCTCGGTTGCAATTAATGTAAATTACACAAATTAACACAGCTAAATGGGTTTTAAAGGTAAAATAACAGCACAGTAATTTTATATATTTGTTAAAAATCTACTTACTAAACTTCGTAGTTACTAGTTACTGAAACATTGAAGTATATTTAGTTTCCATTTTTTATTTGGCTCACATTGAGGACATTTTTCAAGTTTCCACGAAGTCAACGCTCGCAAACAATTCTTGAACAATTTAAAACTTATTTTATAAACTTCTCAACCCATAAACCTACTTATTTATGCCCTATTATGAAGGACCATCTAATAATTATGCTTAACTTTGATCTTATTTAAAAACATTTTAATTTCTGCTTAACTGGGATGTTATAATTACCTAATCAAATTTTAAATTCCATAAAAAATTAAGAATGTGTAAATCTTGAATTAGAAAATAAAAACAATTTATAGATTTAAAAACTTTTTAAAAAGGTTATTATCTACTTCAAAAGAATTATCATATTATTAGAATTATTATTAAACGACATTTTTTTTCGCTAGTATGCAAGCTCGCAAAATAAAAAGTCCGATAAAGGCTCTGCTCTGTCGCAAAGCTCAAAACTTAATCGCAATTATTGTTATTACGGCACAGTGAAGGCTAATTCTTATACTTGTTTTAATTACGTAATGGGACCGACAAGCAAGAACAGCTTTATTTTACGCCACTTTTCTATGCAGTCGTGATATCACTCTTGATAACGTATTCTTGCCGAACTCGTGTCTCCAACAGATTTTGTATGAAAAAACTTATGTTATTTGTCATAAAGCACATTAAAATATAACTATCAGCTAGAGGCCGTTGAATAGTTTAAAGTAGTAGATAATCTCTAGTAGATAACAAAAAACAGAATCTCAAAAAATTTAGAAGGTTCGAACGCACCACATTCCGAATTTCCGATCAAAGCAAATATTATTGGCATATTGGCTACCGATCGGACTGACATAATAAAGTCGAAATTATTGATATTAATTATATTGTTGACGACGACGAATGAAAAAACATATGTATTTTTCGCCCCAAAAACTCCCTGCAAACTAAACTTCTTGGTAATATTTGCAGCCGTTTTCGAGATTACGATTATATATATGCTAGATTGTCTTGTTTAAAGTATAGGATCTAGTGCAAACACTAGATTCACAAGATGTGACATCAGTCGCACTTTGCTGGTATTTATTTCAGGCGATAATTACTATGTATAAATACAGCTCCTATAGCTATTGCCAGGCCACTAGTATGTCGCGTTCACGATACACGTATATATAGACAACGTACCATTAAATGGTGCCAAGTCCAATGACATCGTGGGTATTTTTATAGTTTCACAATGCCAAACGCTTATTATATAGCTCAATTATCGACAAATAAACAAATTAGAGCAGAACTGCAACTGAATTTGAGGAAACAATTCAAAATGTAACAGACAATGAGGGTTTTTTTAATTCGTGACATCTGACAGCTTTTTAACACGACAAGAACCGTCGGGCTACCAAGCATCGCCTGGTGACAGAAAAAGAATCGAAGATTCTTAATGACCGTTTTTGATACCACTTACGCCACCACCCCCTAGCGGCAGAAAAAAATATCAAACACCCTCATTATAGTCGTTCAAGAAAATTTCAATTAAATATTATATTTTAAACCGACTTCCAAAAAAAGGAGGCGGTTACACGTTCGACTGTATATTTTTTATACCTATGTTCAAAATTTTACAAAATTCTTTTTTTGATGTAAAGGGTATAATCCCAAGTTGGTCCCGTTGTCACCAAAGTGGTGACCTGATGATAGGTTCCATCATAAATAGTGGGAACACCTCGAAATTTATAGGGATTTTCACTTTTTCTGAAGTATCACAAGCATATGCTACCAAAAAATAAGATTTTTCACCTTTTTTTAGCTATTTCTGAAACACAGTCTTCATAATTTTGAAGTCGATTCCAGCCAACATAAACGTGAGCTCTATATGATTTATCAGGATGTTGTTTGGGCTGGTACCGACTTCAAAATTATGAAGATTGTGTAGAGAAAGAGTTAAAATTATGAAGATTGTGTAGAAAAGAGTGCTACAAAATTTTGCCAAAATTTTTACGTAATTTCTGTTTAAGAACACTCTTGATCACGTCTACTTTCAAACAAAAAAACGCATCTTAATCGGACCTTTCGTTTAGGAGCTACGATGCCACGGACAGATACAGAGACAAACTTATAATAATACTCTTTTTGCGTCGGAGATTTAAAAGAATAAAGAAACTTACTACGCTGTGTATAAAAAAGCCACATTATCTGATACATTAAGTAGAGTCAAGTCAAACTAAAAACCCTTTCAATTTCACCAGCATAATTACTAATAATGATGCTATTAAAGAACACAAAGATTCCAAAGCGCAGATCGAATTGTTATTAAAGTAATTTCCCAAAATGTTTAATATTTAGGGGCAGATAAATAATAAATGCATGAAAGGTCCAAAATCTCCCAATAAAAGCTGCTATTGTATTTCCGCTTAGGCCAAAATTTATTTGGACCAAAAGTAAAAGAGCAAAAATCAATTTTCCGTCTGAAAATGCTTAGGTACAACTATTTATCAGTTATAAAAAAAAAGGTTTCAACCATTTTTTCATGCTTGAAACACCTAATCAATTCAAACAAAATTGGGACATTGATAGTTCACATCTAGGATTAGAATGTAGGTCACTTTTTGCCCCCCAAAAAGTACTATAGGCAACATCTAGATTCCAGACACTATATACGCAACAGCTGATAGTCATTCCAAGGTGTTAGGGTCTGCTTACACCCCAACGAGAAGATACGTGACACGGCGCTGCATTTTTTAAATAAATTGAATAATAGTTTAATTGCAAGCGCGGTGTCGTGATACACAGCACGGTGACCGCTCGAAATTCGAACTCTTGCAATTAAACTTTCATCTTCTTGTTTAAAAATTAATAAATTTCAATTTTTAATGGCTATTTTAAAAAAATGCAGCGCCGCGTCGCGTATCGTCTCTCTGGGGTGTAAGCTGACCCTAACACCTTGGAATGACTATCAGCTGTTGCGTCTCCTGCGCAGGTCCCACTTGTTCAGAAATAGACCTATGCAGTAAGGTCTGGTCAATCACTTTTCAGCTTACACACAATTCGCTACTACTACGGTACTCCAGCACTCCGCATATGTCGGTGGCGCTGCAGCGTTATGTGTGCTTTTGGAAATACTAACTTTTTAAGGTTTCCGTACCCAAAGGGTAAAAACGGAACTCTATTACCTGATACTTCGTTGTCTATCTGTCTGTCCGTCTGTCTGTCACCAGGCTGTATCGCGAGTCGGACTTGCACTTGGCTGGTTTTTTCTATAATATTGGCGTTGTTTAGCTTACTGGTCGACTCTGTCAACTGGTCAACTGAAAGAAAGATTTTTACTGTAATTAAATTACGTAAAAAGGTTTTGTTCTCATAAGTAATTATCTAGCGAAATATCTCAAAAAGTTAGGATAAGGTCACCAACTTCGAACTCGCACTAAAGTCGTACGTCTATATCTATCGTCGATACTGGCTCAAAGTTACTGCATTATCTACATTAATAATTGTGATCTATGGTACTTATTAACTTTTTCGATAACTACCGAATATTGCTGGAAACTTTACTATAAAAGTGTTATAAATAATTTTTTTTACTAAAATCTTGATTCTAAATATATTAAATAAACTAAATATAGTATATATTTTTTTTCGAAACTATTAACCATTTTACTACATCTTGACATAAGCAATAGGTCATATGCCCAAAATAGCCGTAATTGATTTGGACAACCTTATAGTATGTCCTGTAAAATTAAACATTTCTTATTTAATTAGCCATAGGTACCTACTCACAAATTGCATTTTAAAATTAAACACTATATTTTTGTGCTTACACCAGAGGTTCCCAAACTTATTGTTGTATCATCTGCGAATAGAATACATTCCTGGTCCGTAACAATTGGAAGATCATTAATGTATATCAGAAATAATAGAGGTCGCAATACGCTTCCTTGTGGAACACCGCAAATACTAGTGAGGAAGATGACAGATGTATACGTTTTTTGGTAGTTATTTCAACCCTTTGTTGGCGATGTTTAAACTATTTTTTCTATAACCGAATTGTTAATTGCAAAGTAAACCATTGAACAAAATAAATGTGTGGATTTTGCATGGATGGTTGGATGGACGAATGTATGGATGGTATTCCAATTAGATATTTTGGACATATGGAAATACCAAAAGGTGCACGCAGAAATTGACCTTCAGGGCTGCTGATTACTAAATACACGCGCTTTACATAATTTATATATGTTATCGTCTATGACCGGTAAAGGAAACTCATCTTTTATCATCTTTTGATTAACCTTTCTATAAATTACACAAACTCTAATATTTCCATATTTTTTTTCTAACTAACACAAGTGGACTTGCGTATTCCGAGAAACTAGGACGAGTTATACCATCGGCTATCCATTCTTCAATTTGTTTTTTAACACACTCTTCTTCTTTTAGAGCAAATCTACGGGTACGTTGAACTACAGGGATATCATCTTCTAATGTTATTTTAAGTTTGATATTTGAGATTGAGCTTCTTTTATTTTCTGCGGTTAATATTGCTGGACTAAATTTTGAATATCTACTGGAAAATGACTACCTGGTTCCACAACGGAGAGTAAACCCTTTAAATATGATTTATCATAAGAATGAGGCCTTACATTATTTAATGACACCTTTATCTATTAAAGAATTACACAAAAATGTTTGATCCAAAATTATAGGATATGAAATAACACAAACAGGTACAATGTAAAAAGAGATGTTATACTGATGACTATCTATTATTATAGAAAAAATAATCTTACCAATTGAGTACACCTTACTTGAGCCCAAACCTGTTATCAACATGACTTCCTTCTCGAAATTATTTATCGACAACTTAGCAAAAACATCTAAAGAAATTAAATTAACATCACTGCCTGTATCTATCAAGCATTGAACTGAAAAGTTACCAATTTTAACAATTTTAATAGAATTGTTTACATTACATGTGAATAAAACTTTGCTTTTGAAAATGACAGGGAATACAATTCGATTGTCACATAACGTCAGAGTTGACATTAACTTCAGAATCCCGTTCCATTAATCCACTGTGTCACCCTCTCTGGTGTGCTTGACAAACATTGACTTAGCGCTCAATTTTTTTGTGACGTTTCCGCTACTACTGCATTCCGAACAAATATGGCCCAATCTATAGCACTTAAATCATTTCACACCATTATCATATGCGATTGCAATATGCCCAATTTTACCACACTTGAAACAACGATGAATTTGTTTATGTAGCCTCTGCACAGTTTTATGAAAACAGTGCAGTTTTCCTGTCCTATATTTGTTCTGACGTAATTTCCTTGCTGCTTAATTTTTTCCTTCATGTTTTAATACTGTATTTATATTTCTTTTAGAACCGAATAAGATGTTACACCAAAAAGCCTAATCTTGTATTGTTCGTGATCTATTATTCCGTCGATTATATATTGAATGGCAATATCGTCAGGGAACTTAGCTCTTTTTCCTAATTCTTTCATATTAAACATGTATTTGTAATAGCTTTCGTTTTTTCGTTACTTACGATCCGCCATGATTTCATACATTTGTTTGCTATTGACATTGTCTGGAAATTCCTTTTGAACAGCATTTTTGAGTTCTTCAATGTCTTGAAAGCCTTTTCCGTTTTTAACCATAATTCTGCAGTGCCTGATAGCGACCTTCGCGCTTTAATGAGTTTTTGTTGTGCTGTCCATCCAAATATCTCTGCGTTATCCTCTATGTCCTGTGACCACTACAACGAAGAGTACGCAAAATCTTCACCGTCGAACCCTTGTATCGAATCTATAATTGCGAAATTATAAGTTCTTGTTGTAATTTCTTGCTGCTTGTCCATTGTTCGCAGTATTTCGTCGCAAAAGAAATTACCGACGTGTAGCGTTGTTAATGGCGTCTTTATAGAAAAAAACTAATACGGTGTTCGTCTTCTTTCCACTCTTTTAAGTCTTATCCCGGACGAGACTGTGGGCGAGGGATTGACTCGTTATCATGAGGAGTGGAAAATTAAAGAAACAACTTCTTCTTATCTTCTTTTATTAATTTTTTCACTTTTACGTCTTATATACATATCCTATCCTCTTACATCGTCCGCCATCTTCTCACTATCTATCTATCTCCCTTCCTCTCATACTTCCCTTTCACTCACATTATAGCTGCGTTCACTCCGTCGCGTTCACTTTAACTTTAAATATTATTTTTTGGAAAATACTGGTTTACACGAATATCTAGAAATTATAAATAAAACCTTTTACACTATTTTTACCGCTTTTATTAATCTTACACATACTTTCCATTGACCTATTTCTGTTTTTTTTGCTGATATATGTAGGTACGATATAGGTAGTTAGAACATCCATCTTAAATCTTTATGCATGAAATTTACATCAACTAGAGTTTACTAACCTATATTTGTAGTAGGTACCTACGAAAGTTCTCTAAGTAACGGTAATTTTTAATTTCCATTTTAATTGTTGGTTGGCCTATCATGTAGGTAGGCAAAAGATATTCTTCAATGCAAAACTACTTTTTTGTATGTAAACAAAATATTAATTGGTTTTCGTATTGAACCTTATTGTATAATACCTACCTACTTAACCTCAAAACGAGAACTTGAAGTAACCGCAAAGTGTAGGTACTTATTAAAAGAATCTACAAAGAAACACTTCACTTTCTATGAAAGAAAATACTTAACTTGCACATAGCAACTTTAGAATCTATATCGGTATCCGATTACAATAGCTTAAGTTGAAAAGCTCTTATACAAAAAGCTATTTAAATATTAGGTATACTAGGTATGTAAAATAATAATAGTTACTACTATTTATTGATTTACTTGACAGTAGATAATATTATGTTTCAAGTTAATAGCGCGAGAGTTAGTGCAGGAGCACACGATGCGTTGCAGCGCCGCACCGCATCGTGTGCCCCAGCACTTACCGTCGAATACTGGAACAAAATGTGCCTCAGCTAGCCGAAATGACAAGGACAGCATGTGGCTTGAGCGACACTTAATTTAATTATCATTTCAGTATTCGGCCGCCAGTCATTTTCAAAAAGCGGAAAATTATGCGGCGGCAGAAGCGCGTTATTTTAAGGGCTGTTTTCTTCGTGGTAAATCGGCGGTGAAGCCAGCTCAAGTATGAACTTTTTCAACTGACTAACGTCGTCGAAAATACTCTTTGTTCCCACCTCCTAAAGCCTGAGAACGATGAACGATAATTTGCAACAACTTGTCATACACACGATCGATAAACCTGCACACTCGGTTTGCACCCTTTAAGGCTAAGAAGTCACGGAGCATTTTACAGTCGCGCGCCGCGATCGTGGAACTGCGATTTTATTTCAAAACTCACGAGACTGATAATTTTTATTATCGCGATTACAAGTACCCGCGGTTGCGATTTTCGCACGTGGACAAACGTGGCGGGCGAAATTTGCAAAACGGGCGACTGCAAATCTAAACATAATAATTTCGCCCGCTAATCGAAAGCAGAGCGCGCGAGCGCAAATCGCTGAGGCTGCGGGTCATGTACAAGTCGCCAGCCGGTGCAGCGACACCCGCAAACAATCGCGCATGCCGCGGGCGTAAATCGCGTCATGAGTTTTGCTTTAATTTTTTACATATATACATATGCATACATATGCATACATATGCATATACATATGCATACATACATATGCATATATACATATATATATATTTGCAATCTACAGAAGCTGCGTGCCCGCAATCACGGCGGGCGCAAATAAAAATTGCTCCGTGAGTTCTTAGCCTAATTGCTACGATAAAAGTTAAAACGTTACGTGTGTAGAAACCTTTAAAAATATTTAAAATCGCACTGTGTAACAGCAGCAACTGTAGAAATTCAAAAGACAATGTTTCATAGTACGAGTCACATAATGTGGTCATTTTAGGCCTGCAGAACTGAACTTCACAAAATATAATTATGAATTAGGTGTTGATTTATAAGACTTCGTCCTTGATTTGTGTTTATGGCCACCATAATTCTATGTAAGTGGTATGGGGCACCCTTAAGTGCTAAACCATATTCGTTTTTCCCATGAAGGTCATCAAAATATATTTATGAAAACGAACACAGAAACGTCCTATTATTTACCACTAATGTTACATAACATCAATCTTACGTGTTTTTATTCATTTCTTATATCTATATAAATTATTATAAGTTTGTATTTTAGTTGTACTGCTAGGTACTATCGAACAAGTTGCCGTTACAAAGCATCAGATGGAAATTGATTAGCAGCGCCGTTGAATCGTGCGCATGTCACATACTCACGTGTAAATACGTAGTACAACCACGTCTGCAGTCGTCGCGGTCACTTCCTTTGTGTTTAAATATTTTGAGACGTCCTAATGCAAAGGAAAATGTTTAGAAACTGCGGGAGGCGGGAAATTTGGCTATATTGTACTTGTGTTTCGATTTTCGTCGAGTCAAGGTACGCGAGTACTAGAGGCCCGATCGGAATGAAAAATTAAAACAACGCGCTAGTTACGGTGGTTGTAAGCTACCGCAATCTGCTCATTTGCCGTTGTCATTCTATGGAAAAAAATCGACCCATATTGTAATAAGTATAGTTTTTAATATCGAAAGATTATTTAAAAAAATTCAGGCCTTATGTTAAATGCTAGTAGGTGTATCAGTCAAAGAGCGACGACATATTACCTTGTAACTTTCAATCCTGCCTGCTCACTTGATATTTGATACCTATTAAGATTGGTTTTCTTCACAGTGTAAAACGAAATTTGGATTTTGAATTACTTCATACCCCTGAAAAATATTTACAGCAGGTATATATTATGTCAAACACGAATTTTTAATCTTATAACCCCGCTTATTAAGACGAGCTTACGGGTTTCTGGTTTAATATTTCTTGCTATATTCGCTGACGGATTTTCGTAATAATAATTTAACCGCTAATAAATAATGAGGACTCATGGCAAACCTCCCAAATTAGTGTGAATTACAACTACAGCTCATATTTAGCGTTGGCACAACCATTTTTCTATATAACTAATGTTCTAACCTCTTTCCTAATAGTTAATAGAATCAGGCGTTACTTTGAGAAAATCCGTAGCATACAATTTAATCAATATAATATCTAGTAATATCTCGCGAAAAAATATCCACAACCTGCAAGCAAATGTATGAGTGCACGCATTTTACGCTTGCTAATGCGTGCACTCACACATTTGCTTACAGGTTGTGGGTATGTTTTCGCGGAATATTGGTAGATATAATATTAATTAAATTGTCGCCTTCTTAATGCAAATATTTACGCAAATGATTAGCTATTTGCTGTCTTTGACTGTCAAGTGACTTTTCCGATGTATCAGATAAAGTCAGCAACATTGAATAGCTAATAAGTTGTGTAAATATTTTAATTAGTAGTAGTAGACTTGATTTTAATAAAAGATGCGTTACTAGAGATTACGTTACTACCTATTAAGGTAAAAACTGGCTATATGAGTCAAACTCGCGCACGAAGAGTTCTGTACCATTATCTGAAGATATTATTGATTTTACAAATAATTGTGTACAATTATTTGTGAAATCGAGCATTAATATCGAGCAAAAAACTGTAACAAAATAAATTTTGTTGTGTGGAAGCCTTTTTTATGTTTTAGTATTTGTTTCCATAGCGGAACAGAAATACATTACCTGTGAAAATTTTCACTATCAAGCTATAATTTTTCACGAGATCCAAGTCTGGTTACAGATGGTTAGACGGACGGACGGACAGCGAAGTCTCAGTAATATGTAGTATAGTCCCGTTTTTACCCTTTGGGTATGGAATCCTAAAAATGGTCGTAATTTTATGATTTTTACTTAAGAATGAAGTAGCAGAAAACTTTATGAAGAAAATAAAACCTTATTACAAGTTGATAGCACAAAGGAAAACACCTAAACATATTTACCATTTTGTAATATAGATGAAGTAAGTATATTAATCAGCAGGGCAATCGCGCTAAGTTTATTCAGTTGAACCACAAAGGAACCGTGAACGCTTCTCGACTTTTTGAATGATTCGGTAAAGTTTTGACAGATAGTTGGAACGCAGCCCCACCACAGCCCGAAAATTTAAGTGATCGCATAAAAAGAAATGCATTTACGTTATCCGATTGTATGTTCATTAAAAGGTACCGTCATTCAAAGGCATTAACAAGAGCCCCTATTAAAAAAGTGGCACCTATGGTGCCACCAACCTTGCGTTCAAGACACTTTAAAAACTTTAACTAAGTACGAAGTAGTTTTGCCGGGTAGTAATTCAAACCGTGACGAATTGGATTTTACATTTCTTTCTTATATTTGTGTTATTTCGGTTCTTAATGTGTAATATTGGTAGAATATTAACCATTAAATATTCGTTAACGTGCAAGTGTGGACAAGTGGTACAACTTCTAAAAACGTGCTATTTTGAGTTTCCCTCCAAAACTCCCTAGGAATTTTCAGTGAAGCTTCTACCACTTTACTGAATCGACTGACATGACTCATGGACTGCACTGACTATTTATTTGGACTTGGACTAGACTTTAGACTTCATGATTACGGAATACCATGTTGAAAATTGAAACGAAAGTTCTATTTGCCGCCTATTTAACTTGACACTGGCAAATGGTTGTAAGTACGAAGTATGTCAACTAACTTCTTCTTCTTTTAATTATGGTGGCCTCGGTGATTTCTTTGACAGACACCCATAGACCACAAAGCAACTAGTGCGAGTGTGCAAGCAAAATAAATGCTCATTTATACTAAAATCATAGATATTGACACAAATATTAGGTTCGCATTCCTAATGTCCGTCGAAAGTTTCGTTCGAGTTTCGTCTGAGGTTGTGTTACGTTTGAAAGTACGCGTACGTAGTTGCGATACTGAAATCTGATCAGACGCATCGGAACCGAACCGAAACTGAATCACAACCAAAGCAGAATTGAACCTGATTTCAAACGGTAAACAATATTTTTGCCGGGCGCAATTGCCCTGCAGGTTAAAATTAAAAGTAAGATAAAACTTAAATATTCCCGTGTAAATTACTTTCAATAATTCAAGATACTACGAAGCAGGAAACCCATTTTTTTAATTAAAAACCAAATTGGTATATTTTTGTTACACTCAATATAATACTTAATATAATGAAATCACGAATTTTACAAAGGAAACAAAAGCAACATTTTCTTATAAAATGTTTTACTCAAAGACGGATTTACATCTTTCTTGTTAAAAATACATAATTTCCCGAGGACTTTAAGCTTTTGATTTACGATTCTTCGTTTGTCGACGTGTTCCTGTAGCTAGTGTTAGTGTTGTGTTAAAATTGTTTAGGTATTGGGGAATTATTATGGCTCAGTTAATAGAAACGATAATATGAATTATTATGAGCGGATTTCGATCTCTAGTTTTGAAGTTTGAAATATGTATCGGCCGATTTTCATACTCCTCCGGTTGCGCAGTTCTCGTGGAACTGTACTGAAACTGTTTTTGTTTCACGTATTAATAATATTTACTTACGTTTGGTTACTAGACTACTTACCTAGAGATACGATGTAATAGTTATTATTAATGTCTATAAATTATCAAGTAACAAGATCTCTCTTTAGGTAATCACATGTTTGACCTAAGACTCACTTAATAGACATTAATTATGTATAATCTAGCCTAGAACTAAATATAAAAGATTTTCATTTTCTCATTTATGTTTCTAAGATGACGCTAATATCATATCGAATATCTCACGAAATAAAACTTCGAAGTATATTCTTACAAGGTTATTTACAAGTTTTAAAAGTAAATTCAATTCAGTAAACACTACTAAAATTTCTTTAATATTTCATAATATTGTAGTCTTTTGGTAATTTAAAATTTAAAATTGATGTCGTAGTTATAATTATATATACAAAAAAATGTAAAAGATGAATAAAAAAAAGAGAATTGCTAAAATATGATTTTCTTACGCTGAAAATTTAATTAATTTCAATTATTTTGTTAAAGAAACGAAATTTTTCTCAAACATAAAAACATTAATGCGGATACAATATACTTTTATATCAGATACATAATTCTATTACTATCTTAATATATATATTTTTTTAATGTTAGGAAAGATTGTATCTTCTAGTTAAGTGAATAAATGCACTGAAAGTGCCTGTAGACATGCTACGACCTTAAATTTAAAATCAAATAAGAAAAGTAGAAAACAATGTTCTGCGCTATTTAGGTATCGTGAAAAAGATAAAAGTATGTTTTATTTTTGTACCGTTTAATTCATTTTTAAACGGATTTTATTAATGATTATAATTGTTTTATTAATGTCTTGGAAGTTTTTGATGGTTTACATTTTTTAAAGACGTTCACGAACAAGTTAAGGATCAATAGAAGTTTAGAACTCTTACGGCCACACTCAGAAAAAATTAACGCTTACTTATGGAGTCACTTAGTAGAGATTTTGACAGAAACTACTAAGTAGCTTCTTAAGTAAGCATTAAGTGTCTCCGAGTTCGGCCGTTAGGGTACATCAGCTACAACCCTGGTATTACAAGCTAGTCGTCAAAGCCTGTTAATTAAAATAGTTGATTCCATGTTAGGAACATAACTATATGAGGTATATCAACATACGAAGCGCCAAATTATTCATCAAAATTAACACCACTGATATTACTATATTATATGTATAATTAATTAAAACCCTCCTTTGAATTTGTCATTCTCCATTGTGCTGCTAATCCCTGTCTAGTGCCTAGTATAATATAGCTATATCTAATCTGCTACGACTGCGCTCAAATCGATGTGTTATCGAATTGGAGCATATTACTTACATCGCTGATTACTACTGATACTATAATGTATTGAATTTCATCAGGATTAAGGGTAAAAATGTTGCTACTTATTAGGTGTAATCATAATCTTTATTTGCTGTTGTAAATGGGTTTTTTGTATTTGTATGAGTGTCTTATACATAGGCAACGATAACTTTCTTATATAAAAGTAGATACCTAATTATTGTAAGCTTCGGGAAGGAATAATTATATATGTATATACTCTGTATGCTTTTACAACTTCTGACTTCGAAAAGAATTGTTGGTAGTCTGGCTTTCGATGAGTTGAAGAAATTTGTAACTAGGTAAGTGGTTTTGGCGATAGATGTTTTCCGCATTACTCTCGTTTACGTGAGGATTCCTGAAATAAATATAGCCTATGTCACTCATACTACGACAGATCCAATGGCACCGTATACATTGTCGTTCTTAGTCAAACGACCAAGCTGTGAAACGTGTCAAAAATACACACACTCTTAATACTTTATTTTACAGGCGATAGAAAAACTCGAAGTACTCCTTGGTAGAGATTTATTCAGTAATAGCTGAAGTGTCACAATCCTTACTTCCTAACTAATATTATAACGAGAAAGTTTGTATGTACGGATGTTTGTTACTCTTTCAAGCAATAACTACAGAACGTATCTTTATGAAATTTGGTGTGGCAGTAGCAGCGGGATTTCATTTTGCGCGCACGAAGTCGCGGACAATATCTAGTATTGACGACCTCTGTGGCTCAGTGGTCGCGCGTGTTGGCTGAAACCGGAGGTTGCGGGTTCAAATCCCACCAATCCCAAGGAACAAAAAGTTTTCCTGTGTTCCTGGGTCATGGATGTGTAATAAATATGTGCATAATATACTAAAAATCTTAAATATGTGAACAGCGTAAAAGTATTAAATATGTTTCCGTTGTCTGGTACCCGTAACACAAGTTCTTCAAGAACTTACCACGGGACCAGACTGACGTGGTGTGAAGCGTCCATAGAAAAAAAAAACAATTTAATAGACACGATATTCCTTTTTTATTAAAAATATTCAATAACAAACATCTAAACAAACTTTTCACTGGGTACACAGTAGCGGGTTTGCAGGTTGTCTCAACATGTCAACGATCCTTTGCGTCGTTATTTGGACAAAGTTTTAATTCGATATAAGTTCAGGCGAACTGTAGTACCTATTAATTAAACGGGGGAACACCCTATCACGTTTATCCGATAGAAATTTCCTGTAAGGATAGTGTGTGTGAGTCGACAAGTTTTGAAACTCCTCAGGTTTGTTTTCTTAATAACAATTAATAGGGACGATAATGTAACTATACTCGTAATAAAAAAATGGAAACGTAACGTCATACGGCACAACACATACTCTGTTTGGTTATTGATATACCTACCATAAAATGAATTATATTTCAGTCAACAATTATAATTTTTACTTTATTATTTATTAGTACTGTTGCCCGCGGCTCCGCCCGCTTAAATACAATATCCGACGAGAACACTGTACTTTTTTGGGATACAAAACAACCAATGTGTTAATCCAGAGCTCAAACTATATACCATAATAAATTTCATAAAAATCCGTTCCGTAGTTCTTGCATGAAACAGTAACAAACCTCCATCCATTCGTCCATCCATCCATCCTCACAAACTTTCCCATTTATAATAGTAGTAGGGAAATATTCAAAAACTTAGGATGTAGTATGTAAAATTTTGCTGTACCTATTGTATTGTATTGGTATTGATTATATTACGAGTCCAGAAGTTTGTTTTCGAAGTAATGTACAAAGCTCCCAGAGAATTTGCAACTAGATGCAAACAGATACTTATAATAATCCAAAGGCAAACAGAATATAGCAAAATATGTCCACACACGTTTAATTATCCCCTCCAACTAGGGGATGAAATTTGTAAGAGACTTACCTACGCAAATTTTTACTCTAGAGGTCCGAAAATTTATATAGAGGTTGTAGCGATCCGTGTTTAAAATAGTATTATTAAAATATAAAAATAAAAATACTGTCTTAACAACTTTAAAAAAGAAGTGAAATCCCACCAAAAACATTTTCATGTAAAGTGATGGCAAGACTTAGACTAAGATACCATATGACTCAAGACTTAGACTAACAAGTAAAAACAAGCTTCTAACTCTACACGTCCTAACTCTCCAAGCCTTGGCATCACTTTACATGAAAATGTTATTGGTGGGATCAATTTATTTGGATGTTTGTGACGAACGTAAATAATTTATTTATTAGCTTTACGGCGAAAGAAAAGTTCTCAAGGAGCAATCAAATCCCACTTTCATGTAGGTACTTCACACACATGAGATACAACTTAAATAGACGGATGTAAATAAAACTTACAAAGGGAAATTGTTTGCAATTACAAAAGTCAATGTTGGAGTAAATAACATCGTTTTCTTGTAATTGTTTCTAACAATTAATATTTGAACCTATTTACGGTGCCTAGGTAGTAGAGCGCGTTAGAGTTTCGTGCAGCTTTGCGGTGTGCGTGCTCAAGCATTTTTTACAAGTCTACAGTTTCAAACTCCACTTTTGTTATTACGTAGATATTATTGAAGAAACTGAGTCCACTAAATGCATATTGCTTACTTTCACGATGAACCTACACATTTCACTATTATTATCGCCTAGCTTTTTTTATCGCCCGCGTAAATACAGTATCCCGGGAACGGGAGCACGTACTTTTTCGGCGTAAAAATTAGCCTATGTTTTTATCCAGCGCTTAAACTACTAAGTCTATACCAGATTTCATCGAAATCCATTTAGTAGGTAGTTTTTGCGTGAAAGAGTAGAGACAAAAATCCATTCATCCATCCATCCTCACAAACTTTCACATTTATAACACTAGTAGGAGATTAAAATATTAGGCTGAAAATTGACATGTAAAGTCAAAGTAAAAAAAAAAAAAGTTCTACGGTTATATCATTTGGTACATAAAATTATGAATAACCAAAATAAATGTGCATGGAGAATAAAAATGAATAGTTTTAGAATTCACAATTTACCAGCTAACAAACATGGGAATTATGAAATTCATTTTCAATGGATGCGTGCAAACTCAATCATCGTCCTATAGTTTGCGCTAAATAACTGGTCCTTGTTGGCGTGTTAGAATATTGAGGCCCGTTATGGTTCAAAACACAATTTGGTTTGGTTCGGTAAACACAAGCTTTTTGTAATAAAGGCTTTGGCAAAACAAGGGAAATAAGTAAAATATTTTAGCATTTACTAGCTGTTTTTAGTACCTACACTTATTTAGGTACCTGTGCCTTTTAGTAGGATTACATAATACTATGTCACAGCAAGTTACTTTGGATGACCTATTTATTCTACAATAGGTACCTACTATTTTTATAATAAACTATAATACAATCAATTAAATTAAACAAGCCGAAACCAAAAAGGGCAAGCAGTGAGGCACACTAAGAATACGAGTAGATAATAATAGTGAAATACGAGTATGGCTACATGACACTCCTTTGAAATTAAATGATCTTGTTTGCCTCGTCGTCCTAATTTTATTTAAGATGCAAAAACTATACAAATAGTAAACACACAGTCATCAGACGACGAAGGTGACGACCTTACCTCCGCCTCGAGGCTAAAGCCGATAATTAAGAAGCGACAATATTTAGATGATACTAATAGAGAAATCTAATACAAAGAAAGAATACGAAACACCAGAGGAGTTACACTTGTAACTCCTCTGGTGTTGCGACTTGCGTTTCCAGTCCTTAAAATCCCCAACCCCCCTTGGGCCTCCGGTAATCCCACTCACTCGGCGAAACACAACGCAAGCGTTGTTTCACGCCGGTTTTCTGTGAGGCCGTGGTATTTACCCGGTCGAGCCGGCCCATTTATGCCGAAGTGTGGCTCTCCCTTCCACAATCGAATAGAAGTCTAAATTGAGAAATCCAATTGAAGATTCCAGAATTTCAACATATATAAAATATAATTAATACCCATAAAATCAACCCTTAAGGATTTAATCATACCTAATATTTATTGACAATTCAATCATACAAATAAGTCAAAAAGCCGTACCTTATAAACTTTACAACAAATGTTCAGTAAAACCCATCCCAGTCCGAACACATCTCTGTCATAGTTACAAGACTATTTCTGAAATCGATTATATGGATTGGGGACGCTGAAGATTAATAAATTGATTCAATAAGCAAATACACTTTCTCGTATTAACAGCTTATCCACCTTTTACAAGCGGCTTAAAGCTCCCTGCTTGCAGAAGCAAATTGATTCTAGGTAAAATTTCAATCCAATGACTGTGATTTAACGATTTAATTTATATGAAGACATGAATGTAACATTGAAAAAAAAATTAAGGGCTCTCCGCACTAGGACACTACAATGTCTACTAATGACTAGGCACTAAAAGAGACTTTTGTATGGCCAATGTCAAATTGGTGACGTCACCAATTGACGTGGCGCCACTGATGGAACCACCACTAGTGAAATCTGAAATGAAAGCGCTGAAAATCTGGAGCTCGCGATTGATACAAATTATGTAGACTTTACTACTATACTATTATAAATTTGAAAGTTTGTGAGGATGGATGGATGAATGTATGGATGGATGTATGGTCGTTTGTTACTCTTCCAAGCGTAAACTACTGAACGGGTTTTGATGAAATTTGGTATGGTAGTTGTTTAAGCTCTGGATAAGACTACTTTTATCCCAAAAAAGTACAGTGTTGCCGTGGGATACTGTTTTTACGCAGGTGGAGCCGCGGGTAAAAGCTAGTATTAAATGAAATAATAAGAATGAAGTGGAATACCGTAGATGTTCTAAATCAGGGACAATTTCTCCCTGAATCAGAAGTCACTGGACAAATACACAATCCGGAGCGGGAAAATATTTCAGCAAACACTAACCGATAGAACATAACTATCTCTTATTTACCTGCAGTCAAAGTACATAGTGGGTATCTCTTTTTTCAGAAGTTTTCAGAATCTTTTGCTTTAAATGTGACAACATTAAAGCTTTAACATAATATAACAGTTATTAATCTCAGTAATAAGTAATAATTTTACCATGACCAAGTATTTTATGACGTTAATGTAAAATACATACAAAATATTTTTTATAGGAAGGGTAAATAATATGATGAAATGCCTAAAATATTATAATTTTATGAATATATCATTATATTAATACGTAAAGCAAAAATTTCAAGTATGGTTTTACGAGAATTATGCACACGGATCAGTGTGAAATTTGGCACATTTAAAGTTTAAGTGGAGGAAGGTCTGCCAAAAGCTAATATTTTAAAAAATAACGCTTAGAAATACATTAATCCCCTTACTAATAAAAATATAAATATTTTTACACAACGGATAACTTAAACAACGTTTCTGTCTTTTTCTGATGCGTTGGAAAAGTCACTTTACAGACAAACACAGCAACGTTGCTTAAGTTATCCATTGTGTAAATCTTTTTATTAGTAACGGGGTTAATGTATAAAATTTCATTTTACAAAAACGAGCAGTACGGGCAATTTATGAAATGAAATGTTGTGAATCGCTAAGAGAAAAATTTAAAGAAATTAAAATTCTCACTTTACCCGCGCTGTATATATACGAAATTATTATGTACACTCGAAAGAATATAGGCTTATTTAAACAAAAATGTGACTACCATAATAAAAACACTAGAAATAAAAATAAACTACAAATTCCTATATTTAGATTGAGCAAAACAAATAAGTCTTTTATGGGCAACTGTGTAAGATTTTATAATAAAATACCAGAACAAATAGTTTGCTTGCCAGAAACAAAATTTAAAAGACGTATCAAAGAAGTGCTAATCGAAAAAGCTTACTACAAAATTGATCATTACATAAATGACAAAGATGTTTGGATGTAAATTGTAAATATATTTGAGTAAAGTTCTGCTCATGCTCTTCATCCACTGATTGACTTGTTATATATTACGAATTGTCTTGTTATGTGTTAATGTAACGGTGTTTCTAATAATTAAGATAGTAGGTACGTAAGGTTTTATAGAAAATATGTTAAGCTTACTAACCACACAAAATTAATTTTCCTGCCGACTCGAATTGTATTTTAATCTTTATTGACGTCAAAAAGTGTTTTGTAAACCTATTTTGAATAAATTATTTTTGATTTGATTTGATTTGATAACAACAACACACACTACTTCACTAATACTAGCATTTTTATTTATATTACTACTAGGTTTGACACAATTGTCAACGAGTGTCAATCTTTCTTTCACAATACATTAACAACATTTACATATTGTTTTGCTTATATAAGAGGCAAAAGATACCTAAAAAGTTGAAACTTTATAATTAAAACATGAATTATGGTCGAATTTCGACCACAGGGCGACGTCTAGAACAAGAAATTACGTATCATTCTCCAATTACTGTCAACAAAATATGTCTGAATTTTAATTTTCTAACAAACATTCCTGTCATAAATACATGCTTAATACTAGCAGGGCAGTTATAAAAGATGAAAAGATCATAATAAATTGTAAACACGGAATTGCTGTCGTAAACACTGTAAAGTTTCGTCCACCTCACGTGAATTCCGCTGTCAATCGGGAAGGTTGACAGTGTGTTGGCCAAACGTCAACACACATCGTCATCAGCAGCGACAGATGACTTCTTTGTCACTATTTTAGACTGTGAAGGACTCAGGACTAGTAGTATACAGCTGGTAGCCAACGCCCCTCCCTTAGTCCCTTGTACAATTGTACCTACTTCACCACGGTGGTTGACGGCGCCGATCGTATTAGCTAGGGCGTCCCTCTTTAATATATACAATTCGGTACGATAAGAGAATGTCGAGAAGATGTCAAAAAGCTACACGCTACACAACGCTGACTGATCAGCGCATTTCTTCTCTAACCTCTGGAGCTTTTCGCGGCGAATTTTACTTCGAGGATACCTGCCAAGCAGTTTCAACCATATCATTTTCATTTATGTGGGTACTTATGAATATGATTGTACTTACATCACTTATAGAGGAGCGCGAACAGTCACGAGCAAAGGTCGCGGTTGAGGAAATACGCCAGTGTCAACAGCTGAGTCCCGGCCGCAGGTGGCGCGTGCGGTATTTTTAGACCGTACGTTCATTGTCACCAACTCCAAGGCTCAGATTTTTGGCGTAATACTGCAATTCAGTTTTTTTTAAATTGTGACAATTTTCACATAACCACAATGCCAAAGATATGACCTTGAAGAATTATGTAGGAATGTTCTTTTTTTTCCGAAACATTAATTGTTAGTGACTACAATGACTGAGATCGAAGACTTGACCTTGAAAGATGAGGATGACCTTAAAATGCTTTTAAAGCACTTGTCAGATTTATTAATTACTAGCATTTTCCCGCGGCTTCGCCCGCGTGAAATTAGGTTTTAAACTTTCATCCCATATTTTACCTACCTAGGGGCTGAATTTTAGAAAGCGCTGAAATACGTAATTTATATTTTTTTCCATATTCAATTCGCACATAAATATCATGTAAATATGTCCAAGGAATAAAAAGTTTCATACAAACTTTTATCACCACAGCTGTTGCCCGCGGCTCCGCCCGCGTAAATACAGCATCCAAAAGGAACACCGTACTTTTTCGGGATAAAAGGTACCCTATGTTTTAATCTAGAGCCTAAACTACTATCATACCAAATTTCATCAAAATCCGTTCTGTAGTTTTTGCGTGAAAGATTAATAAACATCCATCCACATCATACAAATACTAATCACTAACATCATACTAATATCACAAACTTTCACATTTGTAATATTAGTAGAATTTCACCCCCTTGGGGGTTGAATTTTGAAAAATCCTTCCTTAGTGGATGCCTATGTCGTATGGGAAATACGTGTCCAAAATTTTAAATTTCTAGCCTTATGGTTTTTGCCTGTGCGTTGATACATCAGTCAATCAGTTTTGCCTTTTATATATATATATATATATATAGATAGAAGATAGATAAATAAGAGAAATTGACAAAGAAATGTAAAGCGTTAATTACATGAAAACTATTGTAAAAGTTGTACAACACCAAAATTATTACGTCCACATAAAATATTATCAAGTGTTTTATTAAAAAAAAAAGAGACGCGATAAAAGCTGCACCTGGTTAATAACAAAATATACTTCTGAAGTAACGACATAATTTTTCCTTCCTGAATTTCCGAGTCAGGTTAATAAGTCACTTTTGACGTTCGTAATTTACATAATAGCTGTTTTAAGAAGCCACAAGCAATTAATCTAGCTGGCTATAAATCTTATGTTGAGTGCTTTTATATTTAGGCTGTTACGCGAAATTAGATTTTATAATAATCATTACAGTCATTAATAAACAATGCTTTTTATAATATCGTGTATTATCGGCTTATAGATTCAGCAAGCAAATTCAGCAAATGATTAAAAAAAACTATAACGCGACTACGTAAAAAAGGGGTCTTAAAAGGACGAAACAAGTAAATAATTCAGATAGAAATCCAGAAATTCATAGAGCCACTGCTGTAGCATGCACACGACGCACGCATGAGTAATTAGTTTTAATTAATAAGTATATATAATTCATTATTAATATAAGCAAATACTAATGATATAATTAATATTAACACCAATAATTTAATTAATATAATTAAGAAAATACTTATAATATAATTAATACCTAAAATTTTTTTGTGATTTTAAATCTAATGCGACGTTATTATCATATTTTGTTATGAATATGGAACTGTTGTTACCTGAAATAAAATTATTATTAATAAAGATACAAATTGGTCAAGCTAGATCCGGGTCGCACCCACTAATATCATCTAAGCGTCAGTTCGTACCGAGATGCGACGCATCTAGGTGTGACCAGACCCTAAGGCTTAGAGAAATTTCTAAAAAATTCGTATTATCATCATACATATCCCAAGATATGTATGACGGCCCCGTTTTGACATCGACCGTTCCGAACCTTATAAAGTAGGTAAGACCACGGCTCCACCTTGACCAATTTGAATCTATGCATTTCTGGATTTCTATCTGAATTATTTTCTTGTTTCGTTCTTTTTCGACCCCTTTTTTACGTAGTCGGGTAATAGTTTTTTTAACTTATTTTTTTATTTCGTATTTTTCCGTTTCCTAACGAACATATTTTTGGCATAATATTAATATGTCATCAAAACAGTTGAAATTAAAAATATCTTCACGAGCGCGGAGCAAGCCAATTTTTTTCTAGATTAAATGATGTGCATCAAAAAAAATTTTTTTTTGCGCATGAGGTTTACTCGATTCATTCTGATTATATAAGCAAATATATTAAGTCCTTACGTATGAAATTGGCGTTTTGGCCACTTTGATCTCAAGTATTCTTTGGTTAGGAATTCCAATTTCAAATTCATATCGCTATTTACTCATGCATTTGTGTTTCGAAGACCGTAATTCATTTGTTTTTTCCTCTTTTGGTTTTTTCTTTGCGTCACTTTCTTTGTTTACAAAATGGAAAACTTAAAATATCGTATTATTCCGAGTACGAGTTCCATCGTGGCACCAGTGCTGCAGAAACGGCTCGAAGGATTAATGATGTGTATGGCGGCGGTGTCGCAAAAGAAAACACAGTGCGTTTTTGGTTCCAACGTTTTCGTTCTGGAAATTTCCATATGCAGAACAAGCCCTGTGGACTGCCAAAGTTGATAATGAATAATTGAAGGCTATTGTGGAAGCGGATCAATCGCAAACCACGTCCGAGTTAGCTGCAGGCTGCGATGTTAGTGATAAACTGTTTTGATCCACTTGAACCAAATTGGGAAAAAGCTTGAAAGGTGTGAAGCCTCATGAATTGAGCGCAGCAAACCGACAAACGCGCGTCGACTGCTGCGTTACATTACTCAACCGGCATAATGAAGGGATTTAAAATCAAATCATTACCTGTGATGAAAAGTGGATCCTGTACGATAATCGGAAACGCTCATCGCAATGGCTGAACCCTGGCGAACCAGCCAAAGCCTGCCCCAAGCGAAAATTGACTCAAAAAAAGTTACTTGTGAGCGTTTGGTGGACTAGTGTCGGTGTCATTTCGGGAAAGGAATCAATGAACTACCTATGAAATGGCAAAAGTGCATAGATAGCAATGGTATATACTTTGATTAAATAAATATTTTATGTAAAAAAAATCTACTTTTGTTCCACCTTTACAAAACGCCAATTTCATGTGTAATGACCTAATATTAGGGAAAGAACAGGGAACTACACATTTAAAATCTATACTAAAATGGTGTGTATTGATCTAGAACAGGTTGTTACAATATCAACCTTTAAATTCTCAATATGACCGCAGTAACTATATATGAACTTCTAAGTTGAAATACAGAGTAGGTAAATGAAATATGTCTAGCCTGCGGTCTGTGGCGGGAGCGTAGAGAACATACAACAACAACCTATATTTTGAACCTTTTGATATATAAAACTTATTAAGCTTTTGAACTATTAATTAAATGCATGCAGGTGAAACTTTAGAAGACCTTTATTAGATCCGCTTTGGCACCAAGAAGACATTTATACTGCATATTATGAATTTTTATGAATTAAATAATAACCTAAACTGGACAACTTGAGAAAAAATAAATGAAACGAACTATTCATACCTTTCCTTAATTGGACAGTAGATATTTAATGAGCTGAGAAACTAAAGAAACTATACAACGATCATGGAATTTAAAAGCAAAATAAAAATGAAAGAGAACCGTAGCTTTTTGTGTTTTGCCCATCTGAAACCATAATAAGCAGTCTCGTTTGTATAAGAGGGGAAACGTACGCTACTTACTGATATAATTTGAATGCGGATTTTTTTTTCTACTTTTATCATTGTAATTTTATTGATGTATTTAATTGTAATTGTGATAATGTATTTAATGGACTTAAATGTAGACGCTGATTTAAAAAAGAAAACAAAGAAAAATCTAAAATACCTACGATACAAAATATGACTATAACCTTTGATAAAAGACTAACTATGTAGGTTAAATTTAAATAAACCTCCATCGTCCTCAAAATTACCGACGTTACCGTTACCTCGGGCTATTTAAGACCCAGTATATGAATAATATTATTTAAAAAATATTTAAAAATAAGAGAATGTTGTAATAAATAATTTTAAATCGAAAATGGGCCTTATTAGCCCCAAAGATCTTATGAAGGTTAAACTGATATCAACAGACACTTAAATCTACTACGTTATAAAGGCTTTTGTCGTTGTTATCGCATCAACTTTTAAAGAAAATCCTACAGTGAGTGATATTATCGCACCAAAGCCGATGCGGGAATATCCAGCATCTAGATAGGTAGCTATTGCCACAATATTGGAATTTGTGGATTATAGTATCAATATTTTGGACCTCATTGCCATATTAATAAGACCGAAATGTAATACCTACACCGTTTCTGTCGGCGAACGTGCCTAGAGATATTTTAAATTCATGTGAGCTGTAGCCTTACCTACTATAAAGAATATGTATCTTACAAGTACTTTGTCAGTGAAAACAGTAAGTTTTCAATTTTGTCTGTTGATGTTTTATGGTTATTATATAACCATAACCATTTACAACAGACGAGCTACATTCATTGACCCTTGTCTAACATTATGATATACGTACGGTCTACCTACCTAACACGAATTTAGCAACATTTTCATAACATTATTATTTTAGGCCACATGTGCTTCATGATTTGTTGGATTCTAGGAATTAATTATAAATAAATTAATAAAATAAAATCTTTTTATTTTGAATAAAAACAAGATTTTGTTTTCTTAACGTTAAACAAAGAATAAGAAAAAAGGAATTTGTCGTGGGACACACTGTTTATGAATATTTATTTTTATACGTCGAACTTGTCGAAAACGATTTCCTATATTAATATAAAATTTTAAATAAAATGAGTGACCTACATTTTTTTTTTTATCTTTATGTATTAACGAGGGTTTTTTCGCCTTGCGAGCATGTCACCCTCATAGGAACATACATGAATAACTAAAAGTTATAATCTCAACTTAATGCCTAACTTAACTAACTTATATAATACATGGCCTCCATAGACGTGGGAAAAGCTAGGATACTGTTGCATACTCCGACCTCACGGACATTAATATTATATTGACATAAAATCTCATCTCTCTCAGCCTCGTTTCGGACACACTCCGATAAAATATAATTAACATCTTCTAGCACGTTACATTCTGAACAGTTTGGTGATGTAATTTTTCTCATCAATGCGGCGACGCTGTTCAAAGGAAGATGTCCAGAACGTAGTCTGAGGCTCAATACAACGTCTTGCTTCCTTATATCGGCCTCATCGAACCAGGGTCGTCTTGGAACATTCATTTCAATTGTTCTGTACCACACACCTTTTGTTAGTGACCGTTCGTCAAAATATTCTTTCCATAATAGGTATCCTTGAGACTTAACCTTGGACAGAATATTTGTGAAATCTGGTAGAAGTTCAACTAAGTCACCGTCCGCGGTTGCATCTCTGGCTAAATGATCCACCCTTTCATTATCTACGATGCCAATATGAGCAGGCAACCACTGCAAAATAATTACTTTACCAGCCTTAATCAAATTTATAATACATGCAACTATATTGTATGCTATCTCTGTGTATAGCGAGTGTAAGAAGAACATTTTAATACGTGTTGAAGAACACTCTTAGAATTAAAAAAAATCACAATCTTTTTATCACTGATAGATTGTATAATATATAACAATGAATAATAAATGGCAATCAGTTCTGCTTCCATAATAGTTCCCACATTATCTTGGTATTTAGATCCGTCTGTAAATATTATATAAAACTGTGAATAATAGTTGCTGACAAAATTATGAAATTTTATTTTTAATTCATTTTTAATGCAATACTTCTTTGATTCCGGAGCATCTTCAATATTTAAAATAACCACACGAGGCAGGTTCACATTACTAACCCATGTGTCAAGCGAAATAAGATTATAATTTTAATAAAAAAATTCCAGCCAGATAGTGTCTTCTAATATGGAATGGATGAAGATAAAGCTAACATTCCATTACGTGTATAGCAGTATTTTTTAAGAATCCGCCTATGATTCTAAGACACGTGTTTTGAACTTTTATTAGTTTATTTAAGTGTGTATACGATCCATTATCATAAAGAAAACTGGCGTAATCCATACGACTGCGAATTAGTGAAATGTATAGTCGCCTCAAAAATCTGGGATGAACACCCCATCCTGGTCCAGCCAAAACTTTGAAAACATTTACATATTTCATGCATTTTTTTTTTTACTTCATATACTTGTTTGACCCATTTTAGTGATCGGTCTAACCACACGCCTAAATATTTTATAGTATCTACGACCTGTAAAGAACAATTGTTTACTTTTAATTCTATCGTTTCCGGTTTATAGCCACTTTTAGAAATACATATTTTACTTTTGCGACAAGATATATCCTAGCCTATTTTTTTAATGAAATTATTAAATAAATTTAATGTCGGTTGTAATATACGTGCAGCTTCCTGATAGTTTTTTAGCTGTTGTATATATAACGAAGTCATCTGCGTATTGTGAAACGAATACATTTTTAATACTGGTACAGATGTCAATAGTGGCAATATTAAATAAAATCGGCGATAACGGATCGCCCTGACTTAAGCCTCGACTAGTATTTCTTGTAAGACAGCCATCATCTAATAGTAATTTAAGTATTCTTTTTTTAAGAAAATTCCACAAATAATTACAAAGTTTTTTTAGCCGTCCCTATTCCGTCCATAGTTGATAAAAGTCACCTATGTCTACATTATTATATGCATTATCTAAATCGATAAAACAGCCAATAGTTATGTTTTTTTCTGAAAAACCGTTTGAATCTGAGATACAAGACTAGTTAAGTTATTTAACGTCGATTGGCCCTTTCTAAAACATGTGGTACTATTTGAAAAGTATTTATTTCTCTCTATATACGACTCTAGTTTATTGAATAGAATGTTATGAAATACTTTGCACGATGTCATTGATATAGAAAATATAGGGGTCTTAGGGAAGAAGTGGAACCTGGGTTACGGCCTGGTTTCGGTATCGGTAGTATAACCATACTGCGCCATTGAATTGGAACAAAAGATGATTCGAAAAACTGATTATAAAGACAGATTAAAATATTTTTACCATTTTCAGGCAGATATTTCAACATGGAATATGATATGCTGTCCTCACCTGGTGACGTGTCCTGTGATTTAATAGACATATTAATTGCATAGTAATTGGAATCTCCAGGTTAGGATAGGTTAGCTTAGATTAGACCCGAACCTTGCTCCAACAGATTACCATTTTTTTCGAAATTTGGTTAACTTCTTGCAAGGGAAAAAATTCAACTCCGATGGGGCAGTCCAAAACGCCTTCAAAGATTGTATTGATTTCTATCCGAATGGTTTTTATAGTAAAGGAATCAATGAACTACCTATCAGATGGCAAAAGTGCAAAGATAGCAATGATATAATACTTTAATTAAATAAATATATTATGTTTAAAAAAAAACGACTTTATGTTCCTCCTTTACAAAACGCCTATTTCGTATGTAATGACCTAATTTTCCAATAAAATGAGCTACCTCCATATTAAGTTCGAGTAATTTCTTTATTCAGACTATTTCTATCAATTATGTAACAGATTACGAGTATTAGACAAGTAAATATCAAGACAAGCGAAATGCTGTAGTGATGTAAGTGCAGAAGATGTTAAGATGGCGATTTTTAGAATTGCGTCGTATTTGTAATTACCATTTTAATCATTTAATAATCAAGAAAATAAATAAGTTGAATACAATAATACAATACATCAATACCAATCACATTTGCTTTATTGATAAGGTTGATTAAAATATACAACACAGCTGGCGACAATCACAAACTGCGAACATATTATATAATATAATAATAATATCTATGGACGCTGCACACCACGTCAATCTGGTTTTGTGATAAGTTCTCTAAGAACTTGTGTTACGGGTACCAAACAACGGAAATATATTTAATACTTTATATACTATACATATATATATATATATATATATATATATATATATATATATATATATATATATATATATATATATATATATATATATATATATAAGAATATTATTATATACACATATATAACAGGGACAAGAAAAACTTTTTGTTCCTACGGTGGGGTTCAAATCCGCGACCCCCGGCTTCAACACCAACACGCTCAACCACTGAGCCACATAGGTCGTCATCTATAATATTTTGTGTTAAGATAAAAATTCGTAGTTAATAGAACCAGGCGTTACTTTGCGGAAATCCGTAGCATACAATTCAATTAATATTATATCTAGCAATATCTAGAATCTAGATAAAAGATAATAACTTCACAAAAAGATACACGTTTTATTGCAAAAGCGGCGCCTTCTATCTTGACTTTGATTGACTTCCGAACTTTTGCAATGAAACGTGCATCTTCTTGTGTAATGAATAAAGCTCAAATTTGAATAGCTATCTTAAAAATCCAGCACTATATCGCGTATCGTTGCGTTAAATTGGTTGTCAATTCATTCAATAGCAGAGAGCAAAAATTACCTCTCCACATTTAATTGGCTTAGAACGAAAACGTGCCGATGTCTTATTCACTCGTTATTGAGATGCTCAGTACGTACGCACCTCTAAAAATAAATAACATTCGTTAACCAAATGCCACACCCCGACCTACTAATTAACTTTGTGTTACATATTTTAAACCCCAGAGGATGTTATGGGGCTATGTGTTACTGGGAGGTCGTTAAGTGGTCGAATTGAGACGTTTCGTCGACTTATTTTATACATGAAAAGTTATGTCAGGACATGTCTATGGAGGGTTCCGTAACTATCATTGCTCAATAGGCTTTCTTTTAATTACTGCAAAATTTATTGCCCAATTTGGCTGAAAATAATTTTTCCTGATCTATCAGCATGGAAACTTACAAGTTTCTATCTTCTTAAAGTTTAGAAATGCCAAATAAAAGGGGGACCAACTTATAAACAACTTTGGAGGCCGATTACTCGAAAATGGTCGACTTTGTAAAAAAGTAATGTGTAAAATCTTAATTTTATTTTAAAATACCAATTTAACGATACCCCACACGATCTGGTAGAAAGGAAGAATATTTTTCATCCCCACTTCACATGTATGGAGAGCCACAGCTAAAATATAAAATTATTATTATTTTATGATTCCAAAACCCCGATCTACACACACTCTATAATTAAACCAAATTTCATCCATTTATATACAAAATTACATAAGCTGTAAGTGTGTGTAAAGCGAAACTGTAAGGGTTCCTTATGTATTACGGAACCCTGATAATGGAGGCATCAGGTTAGAGAGACATGCCAGACAAGCAGCTCGAAGGCTTGTCTAGAATTCAAATCTAGCCATTATGTTCAAATTATTTTAGTTTTAAACAGAGTACAGTTATTCAGGTTACTCTGTAGTAAACGAACTCAAAAGACAAATAAAATCTACTTTGTATTCTGCAACATTATCAAATAACTTTGTAAATAAAAGTTATATAAGCGGAACCACCGAGATTAATGAAGCCCAAACATTTTTATTCGCCAAGTCGGCGTCATTCGCACAATTTTCCGGGCCGTTATTTTGGTCACTCTATTCAAAAACTCACCCAATATATTTTCGGACCCGACTTTTTATCTTTATCAACTGAAATCGTAACTTTTAGGTGCACATTTAAACTCTCGCTTTAATAAAAAAACTTTCGACATTTATGTTAGTTGCTTCTTTCCATATTTTAAGTTCTATGAATTGTTAAGAAAGACTCAGAAGGGAGTAAAATCAAAAGATCACGTATCACTTTATGCCATTTTTTTGATATTTATGATTTTAATATACATAGCTAATTAAGTGCATCCAATCACCAACTTTCCACATATAAAATAATTGATCTAATACATAATTCGAATTCAATATCATCACCAAGTTACTAAACCTAAACTGGATTGTTACAATAATCAACAAGTCTTACTAACCTGTCTTTCCTTGAAGGTGGCTCGTTCAGAAGTGATGGCCGTTATTATGAAATCACCTTAGTTTCTTGACTGACATGAATAACATAAAGTCTGTCAAGTGTCTAAAACATTTGACAGACGTCACAAGCATCGATGTTAATTAAAATCATGATCAGGAACAGAGATAGTAACGGAAATAGGAGCAATTATAGAGGCAAAGAAAGAAGGAATAAAAATAGATAGGATTAGAAAAGGGGAAGATAGGAAAGTCATTATAGGCTTGAGTAATAGGAAGGATAGAGACAAGGTTAAAGAGAAAATAGAAAAAAGCGGAAGTAAACTAAAAGTACAGGGAATAGATAACAAGGATCCACAGGTTGTGCTGTACGGGGCGCTAAAGTCAAGCACAGATAAAGACATTTATGACGCCATAAGAACCCAAAACAAGCACCTCATACAGCATATCCTGGGCGGGGATGAGGACAGGATGAAAGTCAAGTATAGGAAGCGTGGAAAATATGATGGCACAGAGCACGTGGTGATGACTGTGTCGCCGGGGATGTGGCTGTGCCTTACCAAGGCGGGTCAGCTGTATATAGACATGCAGCGTGTTCGAGTCGCCGACCAGTCCCCCCTAATACAGTGCTCGAGCTGTTTAGGGTACGGACATGGGAGGCGATTCTGCAGTACTGCCGAGGACAGGTGCAGCCATTGCTCCGGGACGCATCACCAGTCTCGGTGCGAGGACCGTATTTCCGGTGGTAAACCACGCTGCATTAACTGCGAAAGGGTTGGAAATGGATATGTGGAACACAACGCGTTCAGTGCGGAGTGCCCGGTCCGGCAGAAGAACAGTAGTGTCAGTGCTGTCAGGATCTAATTGGATGATATTAAATTGCACTAATAACACCAATAAAAATAAAAAACGGGTGGACAGTACGATACTGTTGGAGGGACCTAGGCATATGTATGATAATGGTAAGCATAAGTTAGCATACATAGCCATAGTAACCAAAAACTGACACTATATGCATACGCGCGCGCCATGGAGTCTCACAAGGTATGCAAGGGATTTATATGTAGTATAAATCCTGAGCATACGTATTGTCGGGGCGGACACCTCGACCTGAATGAGTGTAAAGGAAGGGGATCACAATTGAAATTAAAATTGTAACTGAAATCGGAATTGAAATGGAAACCTAGTAAAATATAGGAATAATGTAAAAAGTATGAAGAAAAATGTAAAACATGAAATAAATAGGAAAATGAATGAAATAGTAAAATATATAAAAATGTATACAAATAAAAGTGAAACAAATAAGACATGTAATATGTAAGGATGTAGTAAAAAAGAAATATTAGAAATACTGAATAGACTTAAGAAAGTGAAGGTGTAAAAGCAAGAATGTTAAAGTAAGTTAGGAAAAAACAAAAAGAAAAAGATAATAAAATTTAATTGTAATTAGAAGATAAAGTTAATGTAGTAAAGCAAAATGTGAGAAGCGACGAGCAAATGTAGTTGTAAGTAACAATGTAAGTAGAAGAAAATAAGACAGTAGAATAAAAAATTGTAATAGTAGATGTGTAGAATAGAATGTAAAATTTCGAAATTAAAATGAATGTAAGTATAATATAGAAATAATGTAGATAAGTAGGTAAGAATTTTAACAAATAAAAAGTGAAACAAATAAGATATGTAATATGTAAGGATGTAGTAAAAAGAAATGTTAAAAATACGAAATAGATTTAAGAAAGTGAAGGTGTAAAAGCAAAAATGTTAAATTGGGATTGTAGAATGTTAGAATGTTATATCAAGATTGGAATTGTAAAATAGAATTAAGAAAGGCTGAAAAATGTAAAACTGATAAGTAGAAAAACAAACTGTAACTAGTAAATAAAAATACAAACACAACCAAATTAACAAAGCAAACAATTGTCCCGGCTAACGGTTGGGGGAAGAAGAAAAAAAAATTTTACTTGAGTAATACCAAATAATAACATTAAAAAAATAAAACGGAGAAGATAAAGATATTATAAATGTGTGTGTAACAGAATTATGATTTCATATCATTCTGGATCGAACAACTTCTCGATTAGCCACTTCCCTGCGTCTTGGCGCCCCCCACGTCATCCCCCACCGTTGCGTTTGTGGCGCCAATGTAGACAGACTCGGACACTACGGTCTGTCCTGTCCACGATGCGCTGATCGCCAACTGTCCTGGAACCCCCTGATCTGTGCGCGACGATGGCAAGAGACCAGACGGGGGTTCAATCCGTTCCTATATAAGAAGGCTAGTGGCGCAACCACAAGTCAGTTCCTATGACACTGTTGTGAAATATGATAGTGCGTACCTCCTTAAAACGTGTTTGTGCGTGTTTAAGTTTAAGACATCTTTGTAACAGTATTTTGATTTGAATTGTTGCTTTTGTGTGTGATTTAGTAGTATGGAAAAGAAGTGAAAAATTGATAGTGAATGCAGAAAATTCAAAGATCAGTGGAACATTCAGTATTTCGTAATTGAGTCCAGTAACAAGGCGCTATGTTTGATTTGCAATGAAAGCATAGCCGTTCTCAAGGAATATAACATTAAACGTCATTATGAAACAAAACATTTTCAAAATTACTCAAAATATACAGGAAGTTTGCGGACAGAAAAATTCGAAGCTATGAAGCGCGGATTGAAATCGCAACAATCTTCATTTACAAAACTCAAAAGTGAACAAGAGGCTGCAACTCGTGCCAGCTTTCGTGTGGCTCTTGAAATTGCAAAACGTGGAAAGCCATTCACCGATGGAGAAATGATCAAAGAATGCATAATTGCAGTAGCCGAAGAAATGTGCCCTGAAAAGGTAAATTTATTAAAAACTGTCAGTATGTCAGCAAACACTGTGGCTCGAAGGGTAGAAAACATCGCTGAAAATATATCCTCTCAACTGTTCGACAAAAATGGACATGTTGAGCGGTTTCTTTGGCCTTGGATGAGTCAACGGATGTGTCAGATACTGCTCAGGTGTTGATTTATATTCGAGGAGTAGATAAAAGCTATGAAGTGCATGAAGAACTTCTTGATATGTATAGTATTCATGGCACAACTACTGGTACAGATATTTTTAAAGGAGTTGAAATGGCCATTAATCAAAAGAACCTTCGATAGAAAAACTTGAAATGTATTACAACTGATGGAGGCAATAACATGAATGGGAAAGATAAAGGAGTGGTCGCTCTTGTGTCAAAGGCTGTAGGAAATGACGGTGGGTCAAAACCATTAGTCTTATATTGTATCATTCATCAACAGTCTTTGTGCGGAAAATGTTTGGATATGTCTGAAGTTCTGAAACCAGTCATATCAACTGTTAATTTTATCAGATCTTTTGGGCTGAATCACCGAAAATTCCGACAATTTATTGAAGAGATTGGAGAAAATGACTTACCTTATCATACTGCCGTACGTAGGCTTAGTTGTGGGAAAGTCCTTCAGCGCTTTTTTGAACTTCGAGCAGTGATCGAAATTTTTTTTGATTGAAAAGCATCGCCCTCTTACTGAATTACAAAACAACGCATGGCTGTGGAAGTTAGCATTCTATATTGATTTGACAAAACGTGTGAACGAACTGAATTTGAGATTGCATGGAGAAAACCAGCATCTTCCTGATTTATTCACTAATATCAAATCATTCCGGAAGAAATTGATACTGTTTCAATCACAACTACGAAGTAAAAGTTTTTCACATTTTAAAACATGTGAAATATTCAGCCACACCACTGAGACTCAAATCAAATCAAATCAAAAATTTTTTATTCAAAATTGGTATTTTTAAATACTCTTTTTGAACGTCGATACTACGTGATGCCTACCACCGGTTCGAGAACTAACCCAGCGAGAAGAGCCGGCAAGAAACTCGTCTGGGGCCATCTTTTACCAAAAAGATGGAAAATTATTCTTTTAAAATCAAAATTATTACAATGTTTACTTATGTCTATGTAACAAATAATAAGATAAGATAAGGAGCCACCTTATTCCCAAGGTGTGCCGTCTTGAATAAAGTCATTAATTTTATAATACGCTTTGGCACACAAACGCTCTTTAACTACTTTTTTAAACTTATTAATGGGAAAGTTTTGAACCTTTTCTGGGATTATATTGTATAAGCGTATACATTGGCCTTTAAAGGATTTACTAACTTTGCTTAGTCTGAACACTGGCATATCTAACTTGTTCTTATTTCTAGTGTTTACACAATGATTATCACATTTCTTTTTGAAGTTGTTTAGATTCTTTCTTACATATAACACATTTTCCAAAATGTATTGAGATGCGACGGTCAGAACTTTTATTTCTTTAAACTTTTCCCTTAGAGATTCAAAAGTCGACATCTTATAAATAGAACGTATAGCACGTTTCTGCAGCACAAATATTGTATTAATGTCCGCAGCGTTTCCCCACAAGAGGATGCCGTACGACATTATGCTATGAAAATAGCTAAAGTAAACTAATCGCGCGGTCTCTATGTCGGTAATTTCTCTAATTTTTTTAACAGCGTATGCTGCAGAACTCAGCTTATCTGCCAATTTAGCAATATGTGGTCCCCACTGTAACTTACTATCTAATGTTATACCTAGAAATACAGTGGTGTCTACTAATTTCATTTTCTCATTATTTAATAGTATATTGGTTTGTGCCTGCGTAACATTTGGCAAGCTGAACTTTAAACATTTTGTTTTATTAGAATTCAACAGTAAATTATTAGCATTAAACCAATGTACTATTTTTGAGAGAGCACTATTTACCTCGTCATTGTTAGATTGTCGTCGCTTCACATTAAAAATTAGTGAAGTGTCATCAGCAAAAAGTACTATCTCATGCTTATCATTAACTAGATAAGGTAGATCATTTATATAGATGAGAAATAGAAAAGGGCCCAAAATAGACCCCTGTGGTACTCCTAGTTTAATTTTAGTACCATTAGACCTTTTGGAATTAACTTCTACAGTCTGTGTTCTATTTATTAGATAAGAGCTTAGAAGCTTTAGTGCCGTGCCCCTTACACCATAATGGTATGACTGAGTTTCCTATCGATTTTGCAATCGAAACTTTGAGTGCTTTGAAAATAAATTTTGATACTTGTTTCTCGGACTTTGATGCCATTGCAAATCAAATTAAGATTTTTCAGAATCCTTTTGATACTGACATTGAAACCCTAGCCCAGGAACTTCAAATGGAAATGATTGATCTTACAGTGCAGTGATATAATTAAGAACAAATATCAAAACTCACCTTTGTTGGAATTTTATAAGGGTCTTCCACTGACACAATTTGATAATTTGTATAAATTTGCTCGTGGGCTGTTTTCTGTTTTTGGTACTACTTATTTGTGTGAGAAGACCTTCTCCAAAATGAAGTACACAAAAAATGTTTACAGATCTAAATTAACTGATGAGCATCTTAAATCTCTTTTAATAATTGGTACAAGTAAAATTAGTCCACAACTACAAACTATTGTCAGTGGAAAATCTCAATTACATAAATCTCATTAGTATTTCATATGTCATTATGCTTGTTATAAGCTATGTTTTTATTTAAAATGTATAAAATGTTAGTTGGATTCATTTCAATGATTTGTTAGTTATTATATACTGAAGTTAAATTTTCTGCATATTATACATGTCTTTACTCATTACAATTCTGTGTTTCTTTATCTAACTTATCACAAAAAGAATAACAATAAGCCTACAACAATGTTATGAGTAGTTAGCCCATGACCATATCAATGTAGATGTCATATTAATAATTATTCAACATAAAATTAGAATACTTCAGTAAACTAAATTTAATTTGCTATAAAAAATATGTTCTCTAAAAGGAGTTTTCAAGTATGCTAGCTCTCCGCGGGCCGGACAAAATCTGTCCGCGGGCCGGATGTGGCCCTCGGGCCGTAGTTTGGAGACCCCTGATCTAGATAGAAGATAATAACTTCACAAAAAGATACACGTTTCATTGCAAAAGCGGCGCCTTCTATCTTGGACTTTGATTGACTTCCGAACTTTTTCAATGAAACGTGCATCTTCTTGTGTAATGAATAAAGTTCAAATTTGAATAGCTATCTTAAAAATCCAGCACTATGTCGCGTATCGTTGCGTTAAATTGGTTGTCAACTCATTTCATAGCCGAGAGCAAAAATTACCTCTCCCCATTTAAATGGCTTAGAACGAAAACGTGCCGATGTCTTATTCACTTGTTATTGAGATGCTCAGTACGTACGCACCTCTAAAAATAAATAACATTCGTTAACCAAATGCCACACCCCGACCTACTAATTAACTTTGTGTTACATATTTAAACCCCAGAGGATATTATGGGGCTATGTGTTACTGGAAGGTCGTTAAGTGGACGAATTGAGACGTTTCGTCGACTTATTTTATACATGAAAAATTATGTCAGGACATGTCTACGGAGGGTTCCGTAACTATCAATGCTCAATAGGCTTCCTTTTAATTACTTGAAAAGTTATTGCCCGATTTGGCTGAAAATAATTTTTCCTGATCTATCAGCATGGAAACTTACAAGTTTCTATCTTCTTATAGTTTAGAAATGCCAAATAAAAGGGGGACCAACTTATAAACAAGAGGCCGATTGCTCGAAAATGGTCGACTTTGTAAAAAAATCATGTGTAAAATCTTAATTTTATTTTAAAATACCAATTTAACGATACCCCACACGATGAGGTAGAAAGGAAAAATATTTTTCATCCCCACTTCACATGTATGGAGAGCCACAGCTAAAATATAAAATTATTATTATTTTATGATGCCAAAACCCCGATCTGTCCACGATGCGCTGATCGCCAACTGTGCTGGAACCCCCTGGTCTGTGCACGACGATGGCAAGAGACCAGAAGGAGGGTCATTCCGTTCCTTGGATACAGGGTCGGGCTCTTGTATGGGACGCTACTTTCGTCGATACACTTGCTCCGTCCCATGTCCATGGCAACTCGATTAATTTTTCTCTCCACACTGATTCCGGTGTTGGTGGCTATTTCATTGAAACCAGGCCAGCTACGCAGGAGTTATTTTATAGTGGCCAAGAGTGTGCGTAGTACACAAGAGCACTCTCTCCTCCTTTTACTCTCGTAACCCAGTGGGACGGATAACCGACATGACTGGCGAGAAATCAGGCGCAGGTCCGACTCTTTACATGCCCATCCGACGCATGGATCATCTTTCTTGTCAGACAATCAGGTGATCAGCCTGCTTTGTCCTAACCAATCTTGGAAACAACACTTTTTGTGGTTCCAATGCGGAAATCGAACCCACGACCTCCGAGTCGAGAGCCAAGCTCTAACCACTAGACCACGGAGGCTGTTAGGTTAGGGTAGGTTAGGTTAGGTGAGGGCACCTCAATTACTGCAGGTGCGGCTGAAAATCAGGCAGATAACCTCAAATCGCGCAAGTATGAGAACCTCAGTGGGGATCCCATATTTGAAGCGTTAGGGGTTAAAACCCGAGACCCCAGAGTCTCGGCACTCGGCACCTATCTGGCTCAAAGAGATAGCATTGCCATCCAGCGAGGAAACTTTTGGAACCTAATAGGCACTCTGCAAGTTGGGGACGACCTAGAAGTTTTTTTTTTTCTCTAGCCTTTTAAGTTTCTTGTAGTTTAGTTTTCTTTTTTAGGTATTTTTTTTCTTTCTTTCTTTTACTTTGTAAATAATTTAAAGTAGGTAATTATTATTATGGTAAGCAATGGCAAATGCAATAAACATATGATGAAATCGTAAAAACATTTAAACTAAACTTGGTTAAGAGTATTCCAATGAAATCCATTGCAGTGAACTAGGGTAACGGCACCAGTAGTCAGTCCCGCTCTAATAAACAACCTTTTCTGCATTAAAAGTCAAATTAGTAATGGTCTTCTACATCTTTATCTAAACATGAAGTTAATTCGCTTCCTCCACCTTTTATTGACTAATAACACCTTTGTGTGTGTGTGTTAAGTTTACATGAATACCAATTCGCGTTTAGTTCAACGTGCTCAACAAAAAAGTATGAAAAAGTGATGGCGGCCATTTTCCTATTTGATAGTGCTTGCGAAAATGGTAAATATATATCGTAGTTTTTATAGATGTATTATCGAATTTGATTCGATTGAGTATAACAAAAATATTATTGTTTAATACTGAATTTAAGTGTGATTTGAAGTGGCTAATTACAGGGGTTACTTTTTTAAAGAATTTGCCAGTGCCCATCTAGCCTGGCCGGCCACTGGATTTTATACTATCCATACTTTTATTACCATACTTTTATTTTTATCATTCGTCACTCACCACAAATGATCTGAAATTGTAAGTGGCCGCGTACTAGATTTTATGCTTTAGTAGTATTTTTGTAATATTTTTTTTGTGAAAGGAGAATTAAAACAATGTTCATTTTATAAAAAGACTTCATTAAATGACTTATTTACTAAACATATTAGGTAATTTAATGCTCTTAGTAGCGAAAAAATATAAGCGATTACATTTTCGAAAATCACTAAGGCTTTCAATAACCTATCTACTATTTGTTAAAAAAAATTCGTTTGTTTAAGTTCAATCATTTGCCAGTTTTTTGCGATATAAATTTGTCGTTTCTAACAAATAGTTATTGGTAGATAGGTTATTGAAACGGGCCGTAAAAGGCTGACTACTGGTGCCGTTTCCCTAGTAACAGTTGCACTTCGGTTTAAGACCACTTTGATGGACATTTTATCGCCAAACAATAAGCACGCCTCGTATATCTTTTAAACTGTGCAGTTTACTACATCATTCACTATTTAGTTCTAAATTGATCATGGTGTATTAAAAAGCTAAAAAAAGAATTACTCATCTATAAAAAAGTCGTTTCTACGAGATCTTTTTCAACGAGGAAGTTATATTTATAATAGTTACAACATCAACAACTGCTTGACCAGTTTTTAAATATTTTCCTTTGCACTAGGACGCCTCAAAATAGTTAAACACAATTAAGATTGTGACCGCAACGACTGCAAACGTGGTTGAACTACGTATTTACAAGTGAGTATGTGTACGTGCGCACGATTTAACGGCGCTGTTAAGCGATTTTCATCTTATACCTGGTCAAACGCCAACTTGTTCGATAGTAGGTACCTACTATCGAATAAGTTGGTGGTACCTTGACCAGCTACTTTGACCAGCCTATTTTAAAATAACCATCAAGATTTTGCCTCTCCGTTATATAAATAAAATATGTTAAAGTAAAAGCCCGTCGGATGCCATGATATTAATTTTCGAAAGACGTTCAAATCGATTATATTGATGCACAGATCAAAGAAAATATAAGACATGACACAAAAATTGCAACGCCATTTTAGTGTTTTATAGTGTTTATAATTATTATACCTACGTCTCATATTGCACAGATCATTTATGTATCGATCGTAAGGTGCAAAAGTGGCGTATCACATACTTACACACAACATTACATATACCTACAAGGCTGCCGCGCTTAGCTTTATATCTTACTAGATGTTGCCCGCGACTTCATATGCGCAAAACGAAATCCCACAGGAACCGTACATTTTTCTGCGATAAAAATTTGTTAATCCAGACTCTAAACTATTACCATAGGAGCCTACTTTAAATAGAAAGTATATCAGGAAGAAAGTAGGTCGAATTAACAGACTGTTTACCATAAAAATGTCCAAATGTCTGTCTGATGGACAGCTGCCTCCTCAGCGGCACCAAACCGCTGCATTTTAGAATTGTGGAGAACGCCGCGCTGTACAAAATTAAAAAAGGCAAGCCAATCGAGGAATACCCAGACAAGAGCATGAAGAAGAGAGCCCATCCCTTTGAACTGCCTCATCGATCTTATCGTATCCCCCTGCCGTTCCAGTTCATTACGGGAAAAGAAGATCTAAACATCATACACGGACGGCAGTAAGCTAGATGGCAAAGTCTGGGTGGTCTAAAAAGCGGTCTTGCCATAAATACTGAAACAAAGAATAAAATATATATTGCAAATAACATTTATTACTTTTACAGTGTGTTAGTTTAATAGATAAATATAAAACAATATAAAAATAATAATAATAACAATATATAATATAAAATATAAAAAGCTTATTCGAAGTAGTCTCCATTGGCTGCAATACAGTCCTTTAAACGTTGAGGCCAGTTATCAATAGAAGCACGCACTCTTTCCATGGGAAAACTCTTCACTGCCAATCGTACGGATTGTTTTAGCGACTCCAAATTATCATGGCGTTTAGAGCAAGCTGTACTCTCTAAAACTGACCATAAATCATAATCCAGCGGATTAAGATCGGGACTAGACGACGGCCAGTATTCAGCTCTGATGAAGTCCGAAACGTTCGTTTCCAACCAAGACTGCGTAGAGCGAGCTTTATGACCCGGCGCCGAGTCTTGCTGGAAGGACCATTCTTGGTTATTAAACATGGTGTTGTTAAGGGGCTTCACTACCTTCTCAAGAATGGTATCTTGATACACTTGTGCCAATGTTTTGATACCTTTTTCACAAAAGTATGGCTCAGTCACTCCTATCTCCTATATACTTCTAATACCCCACCAAACCATCACTGAAGTCGGATAGTGCCCACGTTGCACTCTGTCGACTAATTGGGAAGCTTCCTTAGAGCTTTGAGCATAAATACGGTCATTTTGTTTGTTAAAATGTTGCTCAATTGTAAAAAAATTCTCATCCGTAAACAAAAAATTTCTGTGACCTCCCTTTGCGTACCTCTTCTGTAGTTGTTTCGATTTTACCACCCTATTCTTTTTTAAATTATCAGTTAAGAAATGACCAGTACGTCTCTTATAGGCTGCAAGTCCTACGTCATCTTTTAAAATACGCGAAATGGTTCTAGGTGCTATCTTCATCTCCCGAGATAAAATCTTTTGCTTTCGGGCATGATTTCTTCGAATTCTTTCCCTCACTGCTTTGACCACCTTTTCCGTACAAACACTACGTGGACAGCCAGATCTTTTTCTGTCACAAACAGAGGAGGTCTCATTGTACCTATTAATAGCCTGGTACACAAACATTTTACTAATACCAAGCATATGGAGAGTTTTAAAAATTGCATTTGGCTCCATACCTACTTTGTGTAATGCAAGCACAGCGATTCGGTTCTCTTTATCATCCCACTCCATTTTAATATCGCAAAATATTGTACAATGTATTGGCGCCAAAATGAGAAAACCCAATGAACAATCATATAAAAATGACAGATTCCAAATTAAAATGTAATATTTTGTTTATTTTTAATTGTAACAGTATTTATGGCCATACTAAGTATAATCGGTTTCACGAAAACGGCTGCAAGTATTACCATGAAATTTAGTATGCAGGAAGTTTTGGGTGAGAAAAACTTGTTAGTTTTTTTATTTTCCAAGGATACGACATCCTTGGGAAATTTTTAAGCCTATAAATGTTTTTTCTTTCGTCGTGCAACAATATATAAAAATTTGGACTCCATTAGACATAATGTACGGTTGGCAGTATGGTATGCGTACGTACTCGTACCATTAAAAACCAAAAATTAGATTTTGCATTGTTCGAAAATTCGGAATGTCGTAGGTTCGAACCACGGCATACATTTTTAGGTTTTTTTGAATTTTTTTTATATCTACTAGATTAGAGTCCCGAGAAAAGCTCGGTTACCCAGGTACTATTATTTAATATAAACAATTATAATAGCAGGTAACTATGCGGGTATATAAACATATGATTCTGGGTCTAAAGGATAAACAACACGAACTTATAAACAGCGTATCACTCAAAAGTTCAATGCACTTTTTCATAAAGGTATTTTTATTCTCATGGGATAATTGTAGGTATTAAGGTTTGCCTACGCAGTCTAGACATCACGTCATTTAGTTTTTACTTTATAGTTCTGTCTGCTCAACTTAACTCAGATTAACTCCTACAGAAATTTGTGTAAGTATACCTCTGTAAATAAATAAATAATATAGCTATAACTTTTATAAAAACTATAGCCCGTTAATTACGCATATTACCCGTTATTATTATTACCCGTTTACGTAAATTATATAGCCAATGTTACCCGGGTTATTATTACCAATCTATTGACCCCTGACACTTAATTTATTAAAATCGGATCAACAACGAACAAACATACATACATACATAGACTGCCAAAATTATTACGCTTCCTTTTGGCTTCTCCGTTATCGGGTAAAATTATCTTGTCTTAATTTATAATCCTACTAATATTATAACACATTTATAATATTAGTAGGATTCGTTCGACAGATGTCACTACACGGGTCTTACATTTTTCTGAATCGAAGTATCGTTGTGTAATAAGGAAAATTTTGGTGTTGAATTATTAAGATCTCTAACTCCAATTGAGTCCATTTCTTGATTACACCGGTCAACAGCATTTTTGTCGAACGGGTTATACATACTTTATTTTAATTACTTTTATACCCAGAAATAAGAATAAGAACAAAAAATAGTTCTGAATCTGCTTTTAAGTGTAAAAAATGGAAAAATTCAAATCAACGAAAATACATGAAAAATTGAAATAGAGATGATTTATTAAAAGATACCGAGTATCCATTTATGATTTATTCTCACAATAGAAGTTTTAGAATAGAGTAAAAATGTTTAAAAATTAACAGTTTTACTTTTCCTGTCATGTACAGTAGAAGTTTCTCTTATTAACCACCAAATTTAGTCCCTTATCGTGCTTTCAGGATACTGGCCTTGGTAATGTCTCTCAAATTCTAATTATATCTTGATGGAAGCGTTCCCCTTGTTCTTCCGAATAAGCTCCTATATTATCTTTAAATCATATTATCAACATGAGAATGTAGCATGTGCATCTTTAGAGACATTCTACATCCGATGGTGAAAAATTCGTAATCATGTTATTACTTTATTCATTTCATAAGCCCATTTCGTGTCTTGATATTCAACAGGTAGATAGTAGTGAGCTTGTTATGCCGCGCAAATCTTTGAATTTGTACTTAAATCATACTTTTTCACTCTCACTTTAATAAATTCGCCACAAATATAGCAAAACGAGTCAGCGTCTCGTCTACAATTTCTCGAAGACTTTTTGTACAAGTTAATACAGCGAAAAAAATATGAAACACGTTATTTCTCTATAATATGCAAACACATACCGTCGTACACATGGAGCGATGCAAGAAACAGAACCCCCAAGCCGTCCTCCTCCTCACCCCAACACCTCTCTTTCGCCAGCAATAGAGCGCAAAGACCGACTTTAATTGGGTGCAAAAATCAAAAATGGTCAAATCGATATAACTTCTTAAAAAGCAAATATTTCGATTTGTAATCGCACTTTTTTATATATTAGCTCATTACATATGAAATTGGAGTTTTGTAAAGGAGGAACATAAAGTCTATTTTTTTTTAAACATAATATATTTATTTAATCAAAATATTATCAGCACCATCACGTCGACTAACTTAATAAAATTAATGACGCCAAACTCATTAAACTGATGCTTATTATTAAAAGCTTTTACATCACAATATGACATTCAATAAACAGGCTTCTGATTGTTATTATTAGCGAGCTACGTAATAATTTACAAGTACATGGGTAACCGAGCTTTGCTAGGAGCTCTAGTAGAAAAAAAAGAAGCACAAAAATATTTTACCGAAATTCGAACCCACCACATTCCAAATTTTCGAACAACGCAAAAGTTAACCAAACTGTCAATCGGACTGACATTACAGAGTTGAATTTATTGATATATAGTTGCATGACGAAAGAAAAAAACATATATAACTTAAAAATGCGCAGTTTCTCAGGGATAAAACCTAGCTAGATCGATTTTTCGCCCCCAAAACTCCCTGCATACTAAATTTCATATAAATACTTGCAGCAGTTGCCGAGATTACTATTATATAATATATACAAGATTGTCTCGTTTAAAGTATAAGATAGGTCAGTGACACGTGATCACTGCAAAGTTTAAAAAAATATTTAGGTATATTTTAATCAGGTACTAATAGCTATTTAATTATTATTAATTTTGTATTAAAGAGCATTTCTACTACACTCTGTCCCATCAGATTCAATGACATAACATTGCCTAATTTTAGTTCCGTGTAACAGTTTTTTGTCCCGTTCTCACCCAACACTTTGGATTTCTGGCACCGCCTGATAATGCCAAAATAGACGTCGCCTGACATTTGTGAATCGGCCAAGAGCGGGGATATCGGTCAAGTTTGTATGATAAATTAGTGGTTACAACGAGGAACTGAGATGTTTCGCCAATTTTGGCTGTACGAGGTTATGGAGGTTGACGGTATAAGTCCCGGCGTCGGCACGGCAGCTTCAGGTTGTCGGAGTTCCCCCATTTCAGTTTGAAGGTCCGGTCCCTCTTGAGGTAGATCAGCCGGTCGTGGGGATTGTCCTGTGTTAGACAGTTTCGGGACACTCCCCTTCATAGCTGATGATGGCGAACTGCAGTTGGTTTTAGTGGGTAGCCCCACATACACCCAGGCCACCCAATCCCTGGGAGTCAGCGCAGCGCAATCCCAGAGTCCTTTGGGAGGGCGTTATGTCATTAATTTAGAGGACCTTACGATGGTTAATAATAATATAAATTCTATAGACGCTTTCACACAACGTCAAAGTAAATAAATAGTTAGTCTTTTACCAAAGGTAAGGTTCAGCGCCGGGAGTCCCACATACCTCCGGGTCATCCCGGGACATCCTGGGAGGCGTTATGTCCTTTCCCCTGGGAGATAAAAAGAAAGGTTGATGGTATAAAATCCCTTTCCGAAAGGACGCCAACCCTGCTGCTTGCTGCGGTTTTGCTGGTGACCACTGGCGGCGATAATTCCTAATATCAGGAAATCCGTCTGCACGTTTGTCCCTTATAAAATTTGAAAAAAATACCTATAAACCCCGACCCATCAACCATTTATTTATTTATTTATTCGGGGAACCAACAGCTTATAAATAAAAAGTAGAAAGCAGACAGTTGAGAGTTAAGCCAATAATAGGTTTCCACTAATAGCTATAAAATATAAAATTATACAAACTTAACAGCAATCACAAGCTACCAATAATAATAAGATATGAACCTAGATCTAAGTACATGGAAATTTGAGCTTAGAAATTTTGACAATATACTTAAAAATAATACAAGTACCATACTTGCATCATACATCAATATCAAAAATAAAAATATTTTTACTAAATTCCGATCTTGCTTTAGCAACTTTAGTAATAAAGGGATCCAAGTCTAGTTCTTTACATAGTGCATTAAAGGTAATACTTGCTCGCACCAAAATGGAATTTCTTCTATAGTTAGTGTTATAAGCTGGGACTAACAGTGGAGGGTTATATCTACGGGATCTGGAAGGAATATTAAAATTTAACTTATAGAGTAGATTAGGACAGTCAATTTCATTATTTATGATTTGTATCTCCTACAAAGTGTAGTATAGTTATCAGAGCTATAATTAATTTTGAGTCGGTAACATAGAAATCTAATAAATCGTTTTTGAATATTTTCGACTCGACCAATATATCAATAAATCCATGCTATAACCTATAAGTTTATAGCATGGATTCCATATTTAAGAGCAATATTCAAGATGGCTTCTGACAAAGCTACAGTAAAGTACTTTGAAAGTTTTAGCTAGCCTGAAAGAAGAACTTACTCTCATTATGAAACCAAGAGCCTTTGAGGCCTTCACGATGATTTTATCAGCAGTTTTTCATCATGATATACACCGCGATCCCGTACTTCTAGGTATTTCATGTCCCTTGAGATGGTATGAGGTGAGGATTCTGTTTCTTTTCCTGGAAAAAGTAGTTATGGAGCATTTAGACGGATTCAAGTCGAGGTTATTGAAGAGGCAGTAGTCATCCAGTCGGGCTAAATCGGATTTGAGGTTCTCCACGTCATCTGGTGATGATATAGGTAGGAAAATTTTCATATCGTCAGCGAAATATAGGGAACGAGAATAGCGGAAACATGAGTCGATATCGTTGATAAAAATGATGAAAAGGAGAGGCCCCAACAGCGATCCTTGCGGGACACCACTAGGTATGGGTACCGAACCAGATATGTAGTTATTAAGTACAACTGCCTGTGACCTGTTGTCCAGGTATGAGCAAAACCATCTATACAGGTCGCCATGAATTCCGATTTTAAAAAGTTTAGTTTTAAGTCGGTTGTGATCAATACGGTCAAAACACTTACTGTAGTCTGTGTATATGACATCGATTTGAGTGCCGCTGTCCATTTTACTTGTTAGATAGTCATTAAATAAGATAAGGTTTGAGACAGTAGATCGGCCTTTAATAGGAACTCATCCTGTGAATCGCTGAAAGAAGATTTTAAGGTAGCATATACTTGATTATGTACTATGCGTTCAAATATTTTGGCAATAGCACATAATTTAGAAATCGGCCTGTAGTTAGTAATTTCTGATTTGTCACCTTTTTTATGTATAGGTGTAATAAAGGCCGATTTCCAAATTTTAGGGACTGTACAAAGTTTCATAACAGCCAGTTAGAAATTTACGGGAGAGATAGTCAGGCTCCGCTAGTTTATTTGGGTCTCGACTCTTTAGATGAAATTTGACTAGTTCAGGAGTGATTTCAATGGAGCTCAAAAATGTGGTTGGCTCACAGGGATTTTTAGATATCAGTTGAGTATGGTAGCGATTAGTGACATCGTCTTCATTTGTAACAATATATTATACAAAATGTTAACACATTTTTAGGGACATTAAAGTCCCATAATATTGTGATGAAAAAATCTATCCGCTAGGTTATATCTCTGAAATTAAATCGTTAGCGTTCACTGAAATAGACTCATTATTAAAAATTTTAAAAAATCAAACTCATATAACCTACTTAATTAAGTTTTGCCAACTGGCATACCTACTCGTGTCCCAAATATAAAATAATCTAGCTACATATCAGAGATTTTCACGTAAGCAACAAACATAGGTATCTAATAATATTTTTCTGGAAAAAAATGTAATAACGTAATCTTACTTCTTTTAGAAGTTTTTAAAAGAATACCCCTTGAGTTGGCAATTGCAAGCACGTGAAACTTACGATCATTGATCCAAATCCGGTGGTTTTTAATTGGCCAGCTAATTATTCTTAAGGCAAGATTCCATCGCTAATTACGGTGACGAAGATAGAAATCAAAAATGATTATTATTATTCATGTATGTCATGTAGCGAACGTTAATCAAACACATATTTTTTTCAATTTCGAAGATCGCCATTGTAAAAAATGGCCCAAAATCTTAGAAAAATATTTCGCTCGTTTAACAATTCTTCCTGGAAATGCTGGCCCGCGGCACGAGTGCTCTTGTTAAAATTCATGGCAGATCGCTTAATAATTCATATACTCGAAAAATGAAGTAATAAATATCACGAGAGCACCAGAGATCTCAGCTAGATAATATTTTAATAGTTCGGGCGAAATCCCAGTTTAAATTGTCAAAGTAAGGTACGTAATAATGCAGGCGCGGTTGTAGCTGGGCCTACTTAGGGAATATTTTATGAGATGTTCTCGACCCGACGCCACTGACATTATCAACCTACTTTCACACAGATATGGAGGCCTTCATGGAGGAACTATTCCAGGACAAATTCGACCAAACAATAAATATTTACAGTCGATTTTTTCTTGTCACATGACAAAAGTAATCATTAAATTTGGCGATTTTTTTTTATATAAATAATTCTCCCCACACTGATTTCGGAGACGGTGGCCGGTTTCATTGAAACCAGTTACGCAGGAGTAATTTTATAGTGCTCAAGTGTGTGCGCAGGACACAAGAGCACTCTCTCTTCCTTTACTCTCATAACCCAGCGGGATGGATAACCGACACGACTGGCGAGAGATAAGGCGCAGGTCCGACTTATTACATGCCCATCCGACGCATGGATCGTTTTTCTTATCAGACAATCAGGTGATCAGCCTGCATTGTCCTAACCAAACTTGGAAGCAACATTTTTTGTTGTTCCAATGCGGGAATCGAACCCACGGCCTCCGAGTCGAGAGCAAATCTCTAACCACTAGACCACGGAGGCTGACGTTTATCTATTAAGTATGTTTTCAATAAAGAGAGAGACTCTAGTAATAAATTTCTTCTAAGCTCATTTATGCCACTACAGGCCTAAAACTGTTAACAGTTACTAGCAAAATATTTATTGTCGATTTTCATTTAAAATTTTTGAGGTTTATAATAACTGAATCTCAGATTATATTAATAATAGCTATTATTTATATAATCTGAAAATTGAATACAGAAAGTTGAAATGTACCTGGGCTGATTGATAACTGGCCGAAACGACGAACTTAAAAAAATGATACGCAAAAAAGGAATATTACATTATATTCTGGCATCTTTTTGAAAATAGAACGCCAAATTTGAATTTAATCGAACTGATGGAATTTGTTTGAGAGGACGTAGAACTTTCTCTGTCGTAAATTTTCTTAACAATGGAAAGAAACGAAATTCGTGCGGTGATAAAGTTTAACGTTTTAAAAGAGAAAACAGCAACCCAGATTAAAAACAAGCTAGACAGTGTTTTAGGTAATTCTGCTCCTGCATTGAGTACATTTCACACCTGGGTAACTGATTTTAAACGTGGAAGACAGAGCTGCGAAGACGCCCACAGGTCTGGCCGTCCAAACTCCAAATGAAGTCACGAATCCGGACATGATCAAAAAAAATCACAAAATTGTATTGAATGATCGGCGCTTAAAGTTGCGAGAGATAGCAGAGATGGTGAGCATTTCATCTGAACGCGTTTTTAATATTTTGCACCAACATTTGGGAATGAAAAAGCTTTGCGCGCGATGAGTGCCGCGTTTGCTCACTGTAGACCAAAAGCAACGTCGAGTGGACGATTCATCGGAGTGTTTGGCGCTGTTTAACCAAGATCCTAATGAGTTTTTGCTGCGTTATGTAACAGTCGATGAAACCTAGATACATAATTATACTCCCGAGACAAAAGAACAATCTAAGCAGTGGACTGAGAGCGGAAAACCTGCGCCGAAGAAAGCAAAAACGGTTTTGTCGGCCGGAAAAGTGATGGCGACTGTTTTTTGGGATGCTCGAGGGATTATTTTAGTGGATTATCTGCAAAAAGGAAAAACAATAAATGGAGAGTACTACGCAAGCTTGCTGCAAAAATTAAGTGAAGAAATCCAGAAGAAACGACCACATTTGGCCAAGAAAAAAATTTTGTTCCACCATGACAACGTACCTGCACACACGTCAATGGTTGCAGTCGCCAAACTCCATGAATTGCGGTTCGAATTGCTACCGCATTCACCCTATTCCCCGGATCTGGCCCCGTGCGACTTCCACTTATTCCCAAACCTGAAGAAATGGTTAGGTGGCCAGAGATTTTCATCAAATGAAGAAGTAATTGTTGCCGTGGACGAGTATTTTGAGGGGTTGGAGAAATCCAATGCCAATGCCGTTACACCATTTTATCAAACTGGTGTAACGGCATTGGAGAAGCGCTGGACTAAATGCATCGAGGTAGAAGGAAACTACGTTGAGAAATAAATTTATTTTAAATAGATTTTTGAAGTTTTTCTTTGTCGTTGTGGAAACTTATCAATCGGCCCTCGTATCTCAATCGAAAAAAAATTTAATCGCGTAGTGTGTAGTGTAGTCGCGAAACTGTTGCTTACCTATATTCCTAGTATATATTTTTACCAGAATGTAGGTTATCTGTTACATACCTGCATGAAAATTACATTTTCGACATAAATATATGGCTGTTTTTGTATATATTTAAATACAACATTCTTAAAAAATAACCTAAACAAGACGACATGTCTAAGGAGGGTTCCGTAACTATAAACGCGCAATAGGTTTTCTTTGAATTACTTCAAAAGTTATTGTCCGATTTCGTTAGTTCGATAGTTTTTAGCATGATCGATCAGCATGGAAATTTACAAGTTTCTATCTCTTATAGTTTAGAATTACCAACCTATAAAGCACCTTGGAGGCCGATTACTCGAAAATGAAACCTAGCTTTTATTTTAAAAGATGAAAAAAAAAACATCTCCACTTCACATGTATGAAAAGCCACCCTAAAACATAAAATTATTATTATTTAATGATGCTAAAACCGAGATCTACACATATCTACAATCTGTAACTATACAAAATTTTCGTCCATTTATATTCATAATTACGGAAGCTAGAACCGTGGACAGACAGACAGACAGACAGACGGATGGACAGAGCGAAACTACAAGGATTCCTTATGTATTACGGAACTTATCCCTAAAAAGACAAAGACGTGATTAATCTAAATTTTGTTAAAACCCATTTTAACTATGTGTATAGGTAGGACTTCTCTAGGCGAGGTCTCATCGCTATGTTGCGATGACGCGTCGCACAAACGACGTCGTACAATAATTCTTGTGTTGTATTGCAATGCGACGGTGCGGTTTTGGCTATGCGTCGTCGTAACGCAGTGTTGTGGCCTCGCTTTACGTAAAAAGTAATGCGTTGATATATATAAATGATGCGTATGAAAATGCGTTGATATATATAAAAAAATATACACTACGCGTTGACTTATGGACCTCCTCATTTATTTCTCCTATCATATTAAATCTCTTTTTGTAAATATAATCCTAATAACTCTTCTTATCTTTATATCTATAACTTTATATCTAAGTTTAAAGGAACTAAATTACAAAAGAAAAATTATTCTGCAATCGGTTTGTATAAATGATTATTATTTTAATCAAAAAATGAAAACCGACTTCTAAAGTAAAAATGCACAAAAAAGAATTAAATAAAACTTGGTAATAAATAAATATGGAAATAAAATAGGTAATTCCTCTTTTAAATTCGTCTAAAATTTTTACTATTTCTCTACTCAATCTTAATTTCGAAGAAGTCGGTACCAGCCAAGTTAGGAGTCCTGTTCAGTACTTTTGGATCCAGGGTATGGTAGTGCAAAATCTTACTTTTTGGTAGCATATGCTTAGACTAATTCAGAAAAAGTTGAAATCACCATAAATTTCGAGGAGTTCCCTCGATTCCTCATGGATCCCATCATCAGATCTCTACTTTGGTGAAAACGGGACTAACTTGGGATTAAACCCTTTAGATCAAAAAAAGAATTTTGAAAATCGGTCCATAGACGGCGGAATTATCGTTGAACATACAAAAAAAATACAGCCGAATGTATAACCACCTCCTTTTTTTGGAAGTCGGCTAAAAACTACACTCATATCATTATAATAGATGCGACTTATAATAAGAATAAAAATAAACGGCTAAGGTTTTTCTCGATGTTGTTACCTTTAAGTACCTACTAACACAACTTTCATCTCTCTCATCGTTAAGAAACTTTTCTTTTAGCCTCGTAACATAATAGTTTTGAATAAAAGTAATGAGTAACATGCTGAAAAATTCAGTTATGTTCCAAATACTAAACGTACAATACTTTGTAAGCGCTTGGGAACTTTGCTTGTTTACATCACCCGTGTAATTTTGTTTAATCCTCCGCTTTACTCTTAAGTTTACTGTAAATAAAGTAAAAAACTTTATAATTTTATAAGGTTAGCAGTTCATCGAAAAACAAACCATACATGGACTTAAAAAGCTTCTTAAACCATAACAAGCCGTTAGTTGTCTGCAATAAATGAAAATACCTATAGAAGATAGCAGTAGTAAATATAGGTATAATATAGGTCGAGGCTGAGTTTTTCAATTATTGTGTATTAATACAGAATGTTTATTTTTGTCCAAAATTAGTCGGTTCGATTCCTGACTAAGAAAATTGATTTAAGCCAAATGTAATGATGCAGTTTTAGTTTTTATCAAAATCGGGCCCCCAACCTTTCAGAATTTTTCGCTATTTCTTATAGCTTCGGATTTTGCCTGCCAGCCCAGTTGAACAATTCACTCTGTATACTATAATCCACTTAAAATATATCAAATTAACTTATATATAGGTAGGTACTTAATCAATGAAAATACGTAGTCATAAATACCTCTATTATTGTGAGAAAATGTTGAAAAAATACTACGTGAATATTTATAACGACAACCTTTTACTAAATCTGCTTAATTTCCACGTGAAATACTGAAACGATTTTTACATTAATATTTAAAAAAAATCACGTTTTACTGAGTGATCGAGGAAACGTGCCCGAACATAATTTCCTTCTTCAGTCTTAAGAAAATGGGGAAGAGTTTGACACGGCGGACTCCTTGTCTATAATTGGGTAATCTTGGTTGAAGACAATTCATTCTAATAATGGATGCTGTGGGTTATTGATGGGGCAAAAGTATTTTTAAAATAAATAAAACAGTGCCAATTTTAAATGTTATTTTAGAAATAATCCTACTTCCTACTCCTATTATAAAATATGTAAAAGTTTGTGAGGATGGATGTATGGATGTATGTTATTCTTTCACGCCAAAACTACTAAACGGATTTCGATGAAATTTGGTATGGTGCTAATTTAGACTCTGGATTACATTGGCTACTTATTATCCCGACAAAGTACAGCATTCCCGTGGTATACTATATTTTCGCGGGCGGAGCCGTGGGAAAAAATTAGTTGGTCACAAAAACCGGAGCAAGAGAATTTTCTAACTTGACTGCAACTTCTTGCTTGTTACTCAATCGATCTTGCATTAGCGATGAATGCTTGGGATACGAATTATTACTGTCTTGTTTCTTGTGTCTTAGTTTCTATCAATACTTCTATACTAATATTATAAAGAGGAAAGAATCGTTTGTTTGTATGTTTGTTTCTTTGCATTGAATAGGCTCCGAAACTACTGGACTAATGTTGATGAAATTTGGTACAGATATAGAGTAGAACGGGGGAGGCTACTTTTTATCACGGGAAAATGTACTGTTTCTACGAGATTTCCTTTTGCGCGTACAAAGTCACGGGCGATATTTAGTATTAGCATTGACCCGCAGCTTCGCCCACGTGGTAATAATTTAAAACTTTCATCTTCTATTTTACCCTTCTATGGGCTGAATTATAGAAAACGCTGAAATACGTAACTCATTTTGCCGTACTCAATTCATACGAAATTTCATTACAAAACTAGAGTATTTCTACGCGAAAGTCACCTCTCATGTGCTTAATTACAACATGATTATTCATTCAAAATGTAAATTATAATGCGAGACCGCGTAGAGTTACAAAGAAGGCTTTTAAATAAAGCTTATGCATGGCGATTAGCAATTAGTTCACACAATATCATCATGCTGCAATAAATGTCCTTTTATTTCATGCTAGCGACCCGCCCCGGCTTCTCACGGGTCATCATCATCATCATCGTCAGCCCGTAGTCGTTCACTGCTGGCTTTCCCATTTCGCGCCACCATACCCGGTCCTCTGCCTACCGTATCCAACCGCTTCCCGCCACTCTCTTTAGGTCGTCGGTCCACCTCGCGGGAGGTCGTCCTACGGGGCTGGTTGTTCGCGGTCTCCACTCCAAAACCTTCATGCGGCCATCGGATGCTCGACAAATATGCCCCGCCCATTACCACTTCAGTTTGCTTATCCTGAGGGCTATGTCGCTGACCTTTGTTCTTTGTCGGATATCCTGATTCCGGCTTCTATCCTTCAGAGAGACTTCGAGCATAGCCCTGTCCATAGCTCGCTGAGCGACCTGGAACTTGTGGACGAGGCCTTTTGTGAGTGTCCACGTCTCGGCTCCGTAGGTAAGGACCGGAAGGACGCTCGAAGACTTTAGATTTGAGGCACTAGGGCAGTGGCGACTTAAAGATCTGGCGAAGCTTTCCAAATGCTGCCCACCCCAACTGTATTCTTCTGTCAGCTTCCTTGTCGAAGTTGTTCCTACCCAGTTGGACAATCTGACCCAGGTATGTGTATTCCTGAATAACTTCGATGCTAACATTTACACCGTCGTGACTGGCATTGGGTCTACGAATGAATTGAACATGACTTTTGTCTTATCCAAGTTCACTCCCAGACCCACCCGTCTGGAAGAAACACTTAGGGTTAGCAGCATCCCCGTCAAGTCCTCCAGCGATTCAGCCATAATAACTATGTCGTCTGCGAATCGAAGGTGTGAAATGTATACGCCGTTTATATTGATGCCTCTTCCATTCCAGTCCAGTGTTTTGAAGACGTCCTCCAGTGCGTTGGTAAACAGTTTCGGAGAAATAACGTCTCCCTGTCTCACTCCACGCTGTAATGGGATTGGTCTTGTCTGGACATCTCGGATTTGGACGGTCATCGTAGCGGCTTTATATAGACATCTAAACATCTCAATATATCTCCAATCGACTTGGCAACGCTGGAAAGACTGTAGAACAGCCCAGGTTTCGATGGAGTCGAAGGCTTTTTCGTAGTCCACAAACGCAAGACAAAGAGGGCGATTGTACTCTTCGGTCTTTTGTACGATCTGCCACAGGCTTTTCGAAACTCAGCCTGTTCCGGGGGCTGGAAGTCGTCGAATCTTCGGGCAAGTAGGTTCGAGATGACTCTTGAGAACAGCTTATAGACATGGCTCAGAAGTGATATCGGTCGGTAGTTCTTTAATCACCTTTCTTGAAGAACAAGATGACCACACTTCTGGACCACGCCTCCGGCGTTGTGCTTTTCTGAAGGATTGTATTAAATAACTTCAGTAGCTGGTCTAGGACTGGACGCCCTCCAGCTCTTAAAACCTCAGTTATAATACCGTCATCTCCAGCTGCCTTGTTGTTCTTGAGCTGCTCAAGCCATCTCGATCTCTGTGCTCTCGAAGTCCGGTAGCTAGTCCGTGAAGGGGCGGGTTAGTTGGGCACGTTTATTGTCCCTATCGAAAGTTGTGAGTTTCGGTGCATGTGAAGAGTACAGTTGTCCGTAGAAGGTCTCAGCTTCAACAAGTACATCCGTTTTCGATGTGACGACTCGACCATTAGATGTCGTCAGCTTCGTCATATGACTCCTTCCCAATTGCTTAGCATTTGCTAAAAAGAAATTATTTCCTAGAAAGTATTTACTTTCGAGCCTTTTTTTTCCTTATTGCATCTTCGATTTCTCGAGTACTGCTTTGGCGCAGGTCTAAACGTAGCCGCTTTTTTATACGCTTATTGAGAAGGCGACACTCGGACGAATCCGCTGCCATCTCCCGTCTCTGTCGCATGAGATCTACTGTTTCTGCTGAGATCTTGGACACTTTACTCCCACGTTTCCGTTTGCAAAATGCCTCTCCACCCTCTCGGACAATAGTCGTGAATTTATTTACAATAATACACATTGATCAACGTCCTCAGTGGTTTCCATCACGCTGAACCGATTCTCTAATTCCAGCTGCAATTTTTGTGATCCCGCAGCGATATGGTGCAGTGACGGTCGGAGCGCAGACTTCGTTAGACGATTTCTCTCAGTACAGAAGTTTATATTCAGAGTGCCACGTACAAGTCGGTGATCACTACCAGTATTAAACCTGTAGATCACATTGTCATGATGAAGTCTATCTCATTTTTGGTCACACTATCGGGGGTCCGCCAGGTCCATTTCCTTTGAGGCTTCTTCTGAAAGAATGAGTTCATCAGAAAAAGCCTCTGGACTTGGAGGAAATTAACCAGCATCTGTCCCCTTTGGTTTCTGCTATCATTACCGTGTGAACCGATCACCGATTCACCGCGTTTTTGTACTCCCACTTTGGCGTTGAAGTCCCCCATAACAACAGTGAAGTGAGTTTTGGTGGTGTTATGAATGGCCTTGGCTATATCTTCATCGACGTCCTGGACTTCATCGTCAGAGTATGCGGACATGGGAGCATAAGCCTGGACTACCTTTATAGAATATCTCTTGTTAAGTCTGAGAACGAGGTATGCTACCCGCGTAGACACACTGCTGATTTCCATCACATTGTTACAGAGAACTTTGTTGATCAATATACCAACCCCGCCTTGGGAAGTCCTATCGCCCTCCCGATAGTAGAGTAGGTGACCAGATTCCAGGGTTATCATGTCCTCCCCCTGTCTTCGGACTTCAGACAACCCTAGGATATGCGAGTTAATGTGACCTAACTCTGACTCGAGCTCAGAAATATGGACGTCTTCCCTCAGCGAACGAGCATTATATGTAGCCAAATGTAATTGTTGTTGGTGGTGGCCGTAACCCTCCCGGGGATTCTTCGCACCCTATATACCCCGCCGTGACCGCGACCGCCACCACGATGGCCGGGAATAGCGGGGCCACCGGGAACTGAGGGCCGTTGTATACTGGCGCGTCTCATTGGGAAGAATTGCCCTTACTCGCCGCGCTGGGCAAGGGCCGGGCGTATTGGCGATGGTTTCATTAGTAACAGAGTTTTCCTTCTCTGTGTGCTGGTGATCTTGCACGCATATTTGTACCTTAGGTCCAGCGCAGACAGAGAGGTGCGCAGCGGAGAGCATTTTTTTAACGCACTCGAAAATATACTTTAAAATTATTAAAATAAAGTGCATAGATGCTTGAACCTAACAAAAAATGCTCGCGCGTCCTCGAAGATATGCCCAATATAAAATAGAAAATGCCCGAGACCGCGCGAGGATTACTCCTCTCTGTCTACGCTGACCTTTAGTCGCCTCGTACGACACCTCGGTGGGAATAAGGGAGGTCCTATTCTACTCTGCCGGGGACCAAACGGCTACCGACCACTCTCACGGGTGCAATGTACATACTTATTATACATATAAACCTTCCTCTTGAATCACTACAATATCTAATCTATTGCTGAAAACTGCATTAAAATCCGTTGAGTAGTTTAAAAGATCTAAATTCGAACATGCAGCGGATGCTATGAAAAAGTTATCTTATGATTACCATCTATCATTACCTATTGGCTATTGACAAATTTAGTTAGCAGATCTTCTTCTTATTTATAAAAATGGATTGCAATGCCAATGCCAATGTCTCGCTAAAACTTGAGAACGGCTGGACCGATTTGGCTAATTATTTGGAATGGTCTTGACATTATTATGGTAGTTCAGGGAAGGTTTGAATGGTGAGAGATATATGAACAGTTGCGGGGAAAATACTAAAAATGACGATTGAATTTTCTTATACTAAGGCTATGAACTCACGGAGCGGATTTCACCCGCGCCCGCCGCCGTTGCGGGCCCGAAACTTCTGTAGAGTGCAGATAATATGTATGTAAAAATTAAAGCACAACTCACGGCGCGTTTTATACCCGCGGTGTGCGCGATTGTTCGCGGGTCCCGCTGCACCGGAGGGTAACTAGTAAAATCGCGCGGACCGCGGTCACCCGCAGCCTCGGAGGGTAGAGCCCGCGCGCTCTGCATTCGGTTTGCGGGCGTAATTCAGAAATTATTCCTATTGTAAATATGTACTTGCCCGCGTCCTGCGATGTGACGTTTGCGGGTGATAATCTCAATAGCGGCGGCTGCGTGACCGCGCAAAACCCACGAGCTTAGAAGTAAAACCGCAGTTCGACAACCGCGGCGGGCACGCTCCGTGAGTTCTTAGCGTCACTGTTCACTATGTTCAATTTGTCACTTGACTGTCAAATATTTATAGGTGCGTTTAGTTTGCCTGTTTGGTTGTTTATTTACTCAAATTCGTATAGAAGACCGAACAACGTGTGTCGGGACAGCTTGTCTACAATAATAATTAATTGATGTGCCGTAAGTCTGTCGATAGCTAGCTCTTCATAGTCATAGTTATGTCGCTTATAGATTGGATAAAAAATCTATCTAATTAAATTAATTGATTAGTCCAATATAAAAACTGTTTAAACTATAGTGTCAGGCAGACAAAATTAAGTAGAATTTATAGACGCAATAAAGCAGTATGGTGTATGTACAAGCGTGTTCTCTAGTTTATGTTCGTACCTATCTTGTTTTTCCTTCATAAAGTAGCATCTGCTGGAAATGATTTTTTTTAAGAACGAATAAAGTTTTTTCAACCTTACCACGGACGCTCTTTAGACAGCTCATATTATTGTAGCCGAACGCAAACGCGATACTAACAGTTTTCACTTCACATAATTCTGTACATTGTACATATTATTGGACAAAATATCCTGTTAGATATAAATGATTATCGTTAAATACATCCGTGCAGGCAAGTAGATATTACGTATAATACATCCGTGCAGGCAAGTAGATATTACGTATAATACATCCGTGCAGGCGAGTAGATATTACGTATAATATATCCGTGCAGGCGAGTAGATATTACGTATAACGTTAATATAAAGATATTCCAAAGTAAGAAATATAAAGAAAATCAAGGGCACGGACCGGGCCTTAATAGTCATGTTGCCCAAAAATTTTTTTTCGTATATTCTATATTGGACAACATGTTATTAAACAATCTAAAACCCATTTTTGGGGCTCTTCACAAATGACGAATATTATATTTTATTTTATATTTAATATCATGCAAATACATCTAAGGAATTAAATGTTTAATACAAACTTTAATCACCTATTTTACCCCCTTGGGGGTTGAATTTTGAAAAATCCTTCCTTAATCATCCATTAAGGATTCCTACGTCATATGAAAAATACATTTACAAAATTTCAAATTTCTAGCCTGTGCGTTGATACATCAGTCAATCAGCTTTGCCTTTTATATATATACCTACGAGTAGATCTTATGAAAGGAGATTCTTAAACTTCGTAATATTTACTTTAATGTCTCGGTATAATTACAAAATATATTATGTCAACGTTTACCTCCACCAAATTGTGCCCTTTTGAAGATCGAAATTCCACGAAATATTTCAAGTACCTACCTACTTAATGTTATATTTCAGCTTAAGAGAAGCCTCTCTTAAGCTGAAATATAAAATTAAGTTGTACAACGTTCAGTATACTAGTCGTATACGTTTTTCAGAGCTTTAGCAAAAAATTTTTAAATTTTTTTTTTAAATAAAGGTTATAATGTTTATTATAAATAATTTCATCAAAATAATTTACGTAGCCAAAACGTGTGACAAAAGTTTTTACTTTCACAAAGGTAAATCTACTAAGAATAAAATCTTATTCCGTTTCCATTTACCGTAAAATGGATAAAATATTCAGAGTCTTTTCAGTTAAATCTGTATATTTTTCTCTAGTGATAATAAGATTTCTTTGCAGATCTAGAGGCCGTGTCTGAGCGAGCGGAACATTAATCAAAGAGGCTCTCCATACATCAATAACAATAAAAGGTTTATCCGTTTCAGTTGCGAGTGACTGAATACTCGATAATAGTTTTGCCTTCAAGAGATTTGTAAATTATATTTTACACATAAAACTAGTCAGTACTTTTAAGACACCGAACTTGTACTTACCCGAAATATGCTACAAATACTTTTATTTCTACAGTTATAAGTCGCTTAGTAGAAAAGATCTTTAATTTAACATTGCTATTTAAAATTATAACGAACCACTGCTATCCTAATCCAATTTGTTACTAATAAACACCCAAAAATATTGTATCTTAAGCCGTAACATAAATAAAGGTAAATTATAATTCAAGAAGAAGAATAATATTTTTGTCCCGTTATAATTCTTGGACATTTCCTGTACTATCTTAATTTGATGATACAGTGTTTTAAGTCATAATAATATCATCCTCGTATATTATAATATTTACTTGAAGAAAAAGCTTTGAGTACAGTTTAACAAGAATTGTGCGAACGAAGGAGTATGAAATTTGGCACAGCTAAAAGTTTATTTTTTATTTTATTTAACTATTTATTGCACCCAAGAAAAATTTATGACATTACAATTTAACAAAGAAAGACGACACAAAGGTACTGCTTATTTCTAAAAAGAAATTTCTTACAGCAGCCCTACATTTTTTTATGTGGCGGGAGGTGTGCGTGAAGCAAATTTTTTAAACATTGTTTCTAAATACATGAAATTAATAAAAATAAAATAATATATACACTCACTAACTCACACTACCATGCATTTGTATAATACTCGTAACAGTAAGTTTGACATGCTTAGTTTTTCTTTCGCATTTTATTTGCCGGCGAGATACAGAAATTAGGCAGTGGCTACCCAATTTCTGTATCTAGCCCGAGAGAAATACAGTAACTATAGAGAGAATTTAATTCACCTGGTCGGCCTTTGAGGCCTTTTTTATTGTAATACTGTGAACTTACAAATAAAAGCGATACAAAAGATAACACTGGTCAACAGAATTAAACTTTATTTTCTTGAATTTTGTGACATTTTTTTTATTAATTCGAAATCTCTAATTTCAAGCATGAGCTTAGTTTGTTACAGATGTCCAAAGAAACATATCAAAATACTATTTTTTACATACTCTTTCCCAAAAACTAAACCTGCTAGGAAAAAAGGTGTTGACCATTGTAATCCTTGAATAAAAAATAAAAAATATGAAAAAAAATATAGAAACCGACTTCCAAAGTAAAAGCAATTACATTCTTGCCATATTATAAAAAGCCAATTTGAACGTCAGAGCTTTAAAATATTATTTGTATGTATAATGTCCCAGTTAGTCGGAATTGTGCTGCTGCTGCACGGGCTCCAGTGATTCGGAGTGCTGCCGTGCAGGCCGATGCTATGTGCTGACCAGAAGAGATGTGCTCTGCTTGCTGACTGGTCGTTGCAGTGAGTGCCCGATGAAGCCCATGAGGGTTCGACCAGGCCGCGGTGCGTTGGGCTGGTGGTCGAGGTACCCGAAGAGACTGAAGAAGCTGGCTGGCGAGATGCGGTAGAACGGGGTAGGGGAGTGATGATGATGATGTCCAGAAGGTGGCGTATCATGTCGGGATCACCAATGTGGCAATAGTGGAAGCCCCAAAGGGAGATCTCCGACCGGGCGAGGTGGTATGCCCGGTCAGGCCGAATGAATGCATTTCGGATGTTGTATATATACCGCCAATCTTAGAAAACTTCGATAGCGCGATTCAGGATTGTGGTGCTAATTGGTTCGCCACAGTACTTTCGTCGCCAAATTATGTAATAAAAGAAGGCCAATGTTCGGCAGACGTCGTATCTTACCACGATATTATTTACTTATCGTATAATGTGCATCCGCCAAAAGCTAAACCAACTTTTAAATGCCAGAGAAACTTTAACAAGATGAATCACGAACTGCTTGATGAGGATGCCCAAAAGGATGTCTTGTTTCACAATCAATCATCAATCGAAATAAAACATCTCCCTGCCCTGGCTTTCTGAACAGATAAAAACTTTAGTAGCTCAAAAACACAAAACTAAATCTAAGTTTAAAAAGAGTAACACAAACGAGAACCGTGGGAGATATTTAAAACTAATAAATCGCTGCAACAAAATTGTGAGAGACGCACAAAAACGCTTTATTCACTCTTCTGTCGTGTACAACGACCCTACTAAAATTTAGGAATTCCTTAAGTCCCTAGGTGTTGGCAAAACCGTTGATTTTTCTGCGTCACTAAATAAGTTCGACAAAAATCTTTTAAATAATCAATTAACTTCCTGAAATAGCTCACTTGATCCCAATTCCAAATCACAATTGATTCAGCGTCTTAATACCTTACCAACACCTGATTACCCTCCTTTCTCTTTCTTTCTTCTTCTTTCTTTAATCAGGTCACTATTGGCGAAATTAAAAAGAATATTATGGCATTCATCTAATGCAATTGGTGATGACCATATTAGTAGGAAGATGGTCACGCTAGTTATAGACGAGGTTGCACCGATCCTTATGCATATTTTTAACTTTTCTTTGATGAATAGCGTGTTTCTATCTATCTGGAAAACGGCACAAATCATTCAATTGCCAAAAAAAAGTAAGCCTATCTCACTAGCTGATTCCCGGCCTATTTCGATCCTGCCGTTTTTAGTTAAGGTCCTGGAAAGATTGATACAGCAACAATTATCATCTTACGTTAATAAAAACAGCCTCCTAAGCGTTTATCAGTCTGGATTTAGACCTGGCCACAGCACTACTACAGCACTTGTAAAGGTCATAGATGATATCCGATTTGCCATGGACAGTAAGCAACTTACGATTTTGGCTCTATTGGACTTTAGCTGTGCCTTTAATAGCGTCGATCATGATATTCTCATAAGTAGAGATAGGGCCGCTAATTTTTCGCCCTCAGTGGCTTGTTTGTTTCCAATGCTACCTTGAAGGGCACATCATGGTCTACTAACACGGCCGGTGTTCCACAGGGTGGCGTATTATCTCCTTTACTGTTCGCCTTGTTTGCAAATATGCTTTATTGTGTTCAAAAATGTAAAAACTATGTTTTTTGACGATTGGCGATTTACACATAAATAAACACATATATAACAGGCTTTAAAATATATGTGCGTAGGAATTTTAACAATCGAAATAGAAAATAAAAGAATGAAAATTAATTAAACGGTAACACTGTAGAAAAAAAATTTATTACTATTAGTCCTCTTTCACTTTGTATATCACACTAATATTATAATGGCGAAAGTTCGTGTGTGTGTTTTGGAAACCTTAAAGGAAAATTTAAGATTAATGAATTCAAATCAAATAAAAGTAGCAGCTACTTTACTGTTACTGTTAGGCCCTCAGTTCGTTCTAAGTTATTTAACATCTCACAACTCACTTTTACGTAGTTTAACAATTTTAAGAAGTTTATATTTATTTAACTGATTGAACGATATAATTAAATTATTTTCGTCAATCTTATCAAAATATCTTTCTTTATATTCTGCACTATTACCTACTCTATGGCAAAAAGGCATGCATCCTTAATAGATTCACAAAAAGTATATATTGACAATGCTTTCCTTTTTTCTTACGTCATAAACTATGAAGTATTTTCTTGCAATTAGTTATTGTTAGATTTTTTTTTAAGAAAATACTTTACTGATAGTAATAAATGTCCTTGACTTTTATTCGCTTTTTTGTCATGGTTTTTACAATATTTATAGACAGACGATAGCATTTTGGGCAAGGTGCACGGGATGCGTAGTACGAGCTACTCGTCAACCGGCTTGTCGCATACTAACCAAAAACTGTCCCACTAGGACAGTTTCGAGTCTTCACTTTTTGCGCACTCATACCATACCTCTTTTTAATATCTATACTTAGCATATTATACAAACACATATTATAATGTACAAAAAATTGAATACCTACATATTTAAATATAGCAGGTCGTATGGAGTGTGAGACGCCATTTTCAAATTATATTTTATTGTGAGTGTAATGAAACGCAACGTTTGTATTTCGGGCTAATGTCGCGAAGTATTCGACTGTTTATAGCCTTTATATGTTGGGCGACTTAACACATTATGTAGATTAAGTTCGTGCTCCGAGCTAAATTTAACGTTGAAAATGCTACTTGAAAATGCATTTTCCACTTCGTTGAATATATTATTTTAAGTGCCCTCAGTTTAGGGACAACAAGTCAAAATCGAGCTCTCGACGTCCTCTCATAATTTTGTGTACCCGTTCTTTTATAATTAGTTTAGTATTTGCATATAAACCTCGGCCTCGTTTGAAATGAGTCGAGACTCTTAAAACGTACGGTTTAGACGGAAATTTTTACTTTGTTTTTGAGTTTCGAATTAAATTTTTGCGCCTGTGAATAAATGATACTCGTGGCTACAAACATTACATAGGTATTTATTAATGTAATAACCTATTTTAACTATTCCTACTTTCTTTTAAGAATAATAATGCTACTTACCTACTTGCAAGTTTGCAACTAGAGATCCTATGTAGTATCTATTACACGTGTTTTAAGACGTCATTTAACAGTACTATGAATTATGTTAGGCATTAACATCATAATAATAGTATTATAGGTACTAAAGTACTTTATACTATAGTACTTTTGCCGTCTCATAGGTAGTTCATTGATTCCATTACTAAAAAAACCATTCGGACAGGAACCAATAAAATATTTGAAGGCGCTTGGACTGCCCCATCGGAGTTGAATTTTTTCCATTGGAAGAAGTTATCCAAATTTCGAAAAAAATGGTAATTTGTTGGAGCAAGGTCCGGGGAGTACGGTGGATGTCTTAGACATTCCAATTGAGGCTCCTCTAATTTGGTAGCCGTCTGTTGTGCAGTGTGTGGTCTAGAGTTGTCCTGAAGCAGCAGTGGCCTAGAGCGAATCACCAACTTCGGTTGCTGGCAATAGACATCTGCCGTAATCGTCTGGCCAGATTTAAGAAAGCTGTAGTGAACGACACCGGCACTAGTCCACCAAACGCTCACAAGTAACTTTTTTTGAGTCAATTTTCGCTTGGGGCGGGCTTTGGCTGGTTCGCCAGGGTTCAGCCATTGTGATGTGCATTTCCGATTATCGTACAGGATCCACTTTTCATCACAGGTAATAATTCGATTTAAAATCCCTTCATTATTGTGCCGCAGTAGTAATGTAACGCAGCAGTCGACGCGCGTTTGCTGCACTCTATTAATGAGGTACCCACCATTCAAACTATTTCACCTTCCCAATTTGCTTCAAGTGGATTAAAACAGTTTGAACTCTAACACCGCAGCCTGCAACTAACTCAGACGTAGTTTGCGATGGATCCGGTTCCACAATAGCCTTCAATTCTTCATTATCAACTTTGGTCTCCGGCCGTCCACGGTGCATGTTCTGCAGGTCGAAATTTCCAGAACGAAAACGTTGGAAAAACGCACTGTATTTTCTTTTGCGACACCGCCGCCATACACATCATTAATCCTTCGAGCCGTTTCTGCAGCACTGGTGTCACGGTGGAACTCGTACTCGAAAATAATACGATATTTTAAGTTTTCCATTTTGTAAACAGAGTGACGCAATGAAAAAACCAAAAGAGGAAAAAACAATGAATTACGGTTTCTGAAACACAAATGCATGAGTAAATAGCGGTATAAATTTGAAATTGGAATTCCTAACCAAAGAAGATATATTTGAGAGCAGAGTGGCCAGTACGACAAAACGCTAATTTCATATGTAAGGACCTAATATGAGGTAGTGTTTGTTACTGTTATATTCACTGATTTTGAATGTATTTATAAGCATTATTCTAAAAAATATTTGCTTTCGGCACACGTTCCTTCGCATAAACTTTATCTGTGCCAAATTTCATACACATCCGTCCGCACAATTCTCGTAAAACTGTAATCAAAGTTTTCGCTTCACGTATTAATATAATATATGATGATTAAAGATTAAGATGAATGAAAATACGTGGTAGAATTTCTCGGTTACCAAGCGCTATGCCACACTCATTTGGCTTCGATTGTCAACGTGTGGGACGCCTTTGTGGTATGAAAATGTTGCTGAAATGTATGCCAGGAAGGTTTCCCTTGTATTAAATTCTAACAAATTCTTTACAAAACTTTCCTTTTATATTTGAACACTATTTTCAGGGGCTTCACACGTACCGACTTAAGTAAAAGTATCCAAATTCAGCTAAATTGACTTTTCATTATGACTATTTTTAATGATTAGGAGGTGACTTTAAATTAATTATTAATTATAATAGATCAAAGATTCAAAGACTTAATTAGCAACCTAGTAGATAAGAACATAAGATAATACATATATTATTATACCTAGTAACTTTCTTTACTTTTTATATACCAATAGAAATTTAAACAATGACGTGATGGTGACACATCAGTCTTTTCCGTTTTACTTAAAAACTATTAATATAATAATTGATTTGCGGAAAATCACAGTGTAAAGTCAAACAAACATTTTTATAAATTATGGAAACTTAAATCGCTTCCGAATGTCGGTAAAATGGAAATCCTTTGTTTTATAGTGGCCTTTTTTAATCATTATTTTGTGTTATTAACGTTGCTCAATGAGGGTGTTTGATATTTTTTCTGCCGCTAGAGGGCATACCCAACGCGCACAAAGCGTCATCTGGTGTATGTATAAGTGGTATCAAAAACGGTCAATAAGAATTTTCGATTACTTTTCTGTTACCAGGCGACGCTTGGGAGCCCGACGGTCCTTGTGTGTCAAAAAGCTGTCAGATGTCACGAATTTAACAACCCTCATTGTGTTACGCTGCAGTTAAACAAAGGTCTAACGGCCGCACTGAGAGACATCTAATGCTTACTTATGGAGTCGCCTATTAGAGATTTTGACGGAAACTGTATTGACTTTATGTCAAAGTCTGTACTAAGCTAGCGCCTTATGTTAGCATTAAATGTCTCTGGGTGCGGCCGTAAGAAGACGTTAATCCCTTTATTAAAATAGTTGAGAAAAATAGGTAACCTCGCAACCAAAATTCTTCATGCGTCCTTTTAAATCCTATCTTCTTGCCATCAAAGAAAGTGTTTACTTTCGCGTAAACTTTGGTACGTTCACTCATTAAAAACTTTTTAAGGTTTCATTAGAATTGGATTACCGTACATACGTCTTGACAGTAGTCCTAAATTTGTGAAAATCATTAATAAAATATATTATTAAAAAAAGAAGAAGAAAAATATACTTTAGCATGTAAAAAATGAATAGTCGATGTAAACATACATATTTTTGGATTTCTCATTTTAGAATTTACTCTTTTCTTTGTATGCTATGTGCGCTGCGACGGTTTTGCAGCACTTATACATATGTATAAGTGCTGCAAAACCGTTAACGGATATATACATACAATATACATATATATTAGGTCTTTACCTATGAAATTGCCGTTTTGTATGAAAAAATTTAAACGAATTTTTTTCATGTATTTTTATTTGTATTAATTTAAGTAATCACCCATGCAATCAATGCACCTTTGCCAACGCAGTGGCAGTTTATTGATGCCCTTCTTAAAGAAATCAGCTGGACGGGAGGCAACAAATTCTTCAAAGGCATTTTGTACTACCTCTCGGGTATTGAATTTTTTACCCGCCAAGAAGTTATGCAAATTCTGGAAAAAGTAGTAGTCTGTAGGCGCAAGGTCTGGTGAGTAGGGCGGATGACGGAGAGCTTTCAACCCTAGTTCTTGCAACTTGGAGACCGTCTGCTGTGCAGTATGAGGTCGCGCGTTGTCGTGCAGGAGCAGCGGAGACGAGCGATTGACCAATGCTGGTTGGAGATTTGCCAGCTTCTCCATCATTGTGTTCAGTTCTTCACAGTACACATCTGCAGTAATGCTCACCCCGTTTGGTAAGAAGCTGTAATGAATCACACCGGCGCTAGACCACCAAACAGTGACCATTACTTTTCTAGGGGTAAGTTTTCGTTTGGGGCATTGTTTAGGTGCTGAACCAGGATCCAACCAACTTGCTGAGCGCTTGCGGTTATCAAACAGAATCCATTTTTCATCGCAGGTAACAATGCGGTTCAAAATTCCTTTATTTGTGTGTCTGTTGAGCAGTGCAAGGCACGTCTCGACGCGTACTTCGCGCTGGCGATTATTGAGTTCGTGGGGCGCCCATTTGTCAAGGTATTTTTACCTTGCCAATTTGACGCAAATGGACCAATATTGTTTTGACGCTAAAGTCATAAGCTGCTGCTAATTCAGCCGTAGATTGTGTATCATCAGCTTCCACAATCGCCTTTAATTCGTCATTGTCGACTAAAGTCTTCGGACGACCGCGAGGTTCATTTTTCAGGTAGAAATTTCCAGAATGGAAGCGAGCAAACCAATAACAGGTGATGCGTTGGTTTGTAGTGTTAGCTCCGTAAGCGTCGTTGATGTTGCGTGCCGCTTGTGCCGCGTTGCTGCCACGACGGTACTCATATTACATAATTACTCAAATTTTTAACGTATCCATGATGGCGAAAAAGATTGAAATGCGATGAAAATGTAACACTAATCAATAAACAAATGACCACATTTGGAAAAAGAATTCCATATTTTTAAATTAAAATTAATTTGAAATTAGAATTCTTAGCCAAACATAGATTATTTTGATTTGAAATGGCCAGTACTGCAGAACGGCAATTTCATAGGTAAAGCCTATTATATATATTGTATCCGTTTGTTTTGTAAGGGTGTAGCATATCTGTTAATTTAATAAGTAATTATCAATGGGTTTCATGCATTATTTAACTTAATGTAGTCGGTGACTTCATTAGCACAGAAAAAAATTCTCGCGGGAGCCGAAAATCTCTCTGCGAAATTTCTCGGGTGTCACACAAACTGTGAAAGTCCAAAGGAAAAAAAAAGCTGATTCTTCACAATTGACGCCACCAACGTCTATGGAAGTAAACAAGAAATTTTGTGCGAAATCAGAGTCGACCGAAACGTGACACTGTTACAAATTACTCCGAGGCGGTATCATAATTATAAAGGGTTTATTTAGCTTCCGTTTCATGGGCCTTCATTTTTAAGTCCACCTTAATTTTATGCGAATTAAGATAATTAACCTAAACATTTTTAAGATTGGACACTTTGGGAGCTTAAATTTCGATATTATGAAGGTGAATTTAAGGTGATAGTGTTATGGTTTCATGCCTTTCCTTGCAGATAATACTTATTAAAAGTCCCTTTTCAAAGTAACAGAAGTAATAGAGCCTTAATAAATTCTAAAACTCAATAGCTGTCTCAAATAAAACCGTCTACTGCGGCTTATTAGGTCATTTATCTCTCGTGTTACTTTAAAATTTCTAAGTACTTATTATTGGTGAATTTTTAATTTGACAAGATTGTCATGTCAGATGTTAAGCTCGACAGGCTTCCCCTCTCCACACGAGTACGGGCGACAAAGTAAAGTGGGGTATTGAAGACCCTTCGCACTCAGTAAATTCATGATAAAATTTTGCTTCAAATTTTAAGAAATTAACTATTTTTTGTTATACCTAGATAGTCGCTTACCTTAAGCGTAAAATGTTTAATATTTAAAGTGACGTTTATAAAAGTGATTTATAAAACTAACACAATAAACACCGATTCCCAATTGTTTAGTATTATTTATTTTCACGAAAATATTAGATTTTAACGAATTATACCAAAAAAATATTAATTTAGCTTTATTTCACTCCGATTTGTTTTTCGACGAATATTTCCATTTCATATTAACCGTTTAATTTTCGCTGCGTATTATGTAAATAATATTCAGTATTCACTAAGTTGTCCGTCCCTAAGCGTCGATTGCTATAAGTAAAAGGGATCCTTTTAGAAAAGAATTGTTTTGAAAGCCGTCGCTTGCATATTCAGATTAAGCTAACGGCCCGTCCCTTTGATAGAACTGAAAACTTTTAGACTTTTACACAGCACACAGAGTTAATACCTCTGGAATTGGGTGCGATGAATAAAAAAGTTTTTTTTTAATTCCACCTCGGTTGCCGCGTTCTGAATACAAACGTCAAACGTGTGCCTACTAAGTGTCGTGTCTGTTACAATATGTTGGTCTTTTTACTTATTTGGTTGAAATATTATATCCATCAATTTAATATTATGTTAATAAAGTATATCCACCGTATCTAAACCCATCAAAAACGCATATTAAGACAATATGGAGATCTTCATCAGATTGATTTTAGTTTTGAAAATGATAACTTAATTTTCAGGGATACCAAACATTTAAGACTATATGAGGGCTGATTGATAAGTTTCCGAAACGACAAAGAAAAACTTCAAAAATCTATTTAAAAGAAATTTATTTCTCAACGTAGTTTCCTTCTACCTCGATGCATTTAGTCCAGCGCTTCTCCAATGCCGTTACACCAGTTTGATAAAATGTTTTCTCCAACCCCTCAAAATACTCGTCCACGGCAACAATGACTTCTTCATTTGATGAAAATCTCTGGCCACCTAACCATTTCTTCAGGTTTGGGAATAAGTGGAAGTCGCACGGGGCCAGATCCGGGGAATAGGGTGGATACGGTAGCAATTCGAACCGCAATTCATGGAGTTTGGCGACTGCAACCATTGACGTGTGTGCAGGTGCGTTGTCATGATGGAACAAAATTTTTTTCTTGGCCAAATGTGGTCGTTTCTTTTGGATTTCTTCACTTAATTTTTGCAGCAAGCTTGCGTAGTACTCTCCATTTATTGTTTTTTCTTTTTGCAGATAATCCACTAAAATAATCCCTCGAACATCCCAAAAAACAGTCGCCATCACTTTGCCGGCCGACAAAACCGTTTTTGCTTTCTTCGGCGCAGGTTTTCCGCTCTCAGTCCACTGCTTAGATTGTTCTTTTGTCTCGGGAGTATAATTATGTATCCAGGTTTCATCGACTGTTACATAACGCCGCAAAAACTCATTAGGATCTCGGTTAAACAGCGCCAAACACTCCGATGAATCGTCCACTCGACGTTGCTTTTGGTCTACAGTGAGCAAACGCGGCACCCATCGCGCGCAAAGCTTTTCCATTCCCAAATGTTGGTGCAAAATATTAAAAACGCGTTCAGATGAAATGCTCACCATCTCTGCTATCTCTCGCAACTTTAAGCGCTGATCATTCAATACAATTTTGTGATTTTTTTTGATCATGTCCGGATTCGTGACTTGATTTGGACGGCCAGACCTGTGGGCGTCTTCGCAGCTCTGTCTTCCACGTTTAAAATCAGTTACCCAGGTGTGAATTGTACTCAATGCAGGAGCAGAATTACCTAAAACACTGTCTAGCTTGGTTTTAATCTAGGTTGCTGTTTTCTCTTTTAAAACGTAAAACTTTATCACCGCACGAATTTCGTTTCTTTCCATTGTTAAGAAAATTTACGACAGAGAAAGCTCTACGTCCTCTCAAACAAATTCCATCAGTTCGATTAAATTCAAATTTGGCGTTCTATTTTCAAAAAGATGCCAGAATATAATGTAATATTCCTTTTTTGCGTATCATTTTTTTAAGTTCGTCGTTTCGGCCAGTTATCAATCAGCCCAGGTTTTAACCTTTGAAAATATTTGTGAATGTGGACGTTACTTATTGACTAAATCCTTTTCAGCACGTTAGTAAAGTCCAAACACCTTTACATTTTCACAATTAAAGTAAAAATGTTCAGGTGAAACGTAATAAAGAGATGCCACGTCATACAGCAGTCACGAGCCTTTGCGTGCTTACAAAAGAACTTAATTGAATTCCCATTCTTTCGTACGTGACTTTTCATGTTACTAAATTCACGCACATTTTTTTTTCTTTGTGCGTTACACCTCCTTACCAATACGTTTTAGGTAGAGACTGGACGTAAAAGCCTGGCCTTTTTTCAATGAACTACATTTTGTTAATTAAAAACTACTATCATAATTATTTAATTTGCGTAATTATAACTACCTGCTTATACAAAATCGCTGAAGCTCTTGGCTGAGGTACCTAAATAGCGCTTGAATATATAAATATTCGGTACTTTACCAAAAGGAAACATTGAATCTTACCATACAAATGTTGGACGAAATTGACCCGAAAACCGGGATTCATACCGTGGACCAGGTCGGAATTATTTTGTATGAACGTATCTATGCAGCCTGGGCTGTAGACACACGGCTTGACCACACAATGAAGACCCAACTCAATTCAATTGGGTCGACCAGTACTCAGTCTTGCGAATATTATATTAATAGCGTGAAATTGTATGACAAATAATGTTATAAATGCAAAGGAAATTTTATTTGTCGGTCAATCACGCCGTTCAACCGATTTTGATGACATTTGGTACGGGCAAAATGAAACTTCGCGTGGTATACTCGTGGGTATCTCTGTGCGAACGAAGTTATGGACAACATATAGTTTAAATTATTATAAAAGGTTTAATATAAATTAAAGTTACGTTTTTCAATCGGATTTAATTCTATTTTAGCGTTCTATTGATAAAGAATAATAAAACTATAGTTAATTAATGAGTTTCAGCTAAAATCACACTTACTCGCAGTCGTAGCTCGTAGTAGTTATTTAGGCAAAAGGGATGTTGCCTAGTGTCAAATATCACATATTTATAAATTAAATTTTAAAATTGTTGAATAGAGATACAGAAATGTAAAAGAAATGGTTTTTCTGGTTGACGCGATCACAATCTGCTACTACCGCCATATATTTTTTAATGACAAATGTATGTCGGTAGCAACTCGTGACGTCACAGGCCGATATATCGCTCTCTTTCTTCTTGTAAATTTAAATTGTTTGTATTTTCGTTATTTTAAAATTTACAAATAATTGTATTGGATTATCACAATAATTAGTTAGGCCTTTATTGAAACGTAGTTAATAGACATACGAGAAAATAAGAATTATTTTCCGCATTTTTACCCGACTACATCGAAGCTAAGAGGTCATAATAACATCCCGGGTAACATAAGCTATATAATCGATCGTCGGGTTACAGGTTTTTTATAGAAATTGTAGTTATGATAATATTATGTCGTCACAAGGTAATGGCATTTACCGAAAACTGCTATTAATAATGCCGGCATTGTTCATAAGTCGCGCGTTTACCGTATTGGATGTTTTAATAATTAATGTAATGATTCGGGGCCGTCTTTTGGGCCACACTTGACCTGCTTTGGAACAGCCGGTTAAGTAATTATTTATCTTCATAAATATATGTTAGATTTACTCAAATATCACCTGTAATTGATTATTGAGGACATGTCTAAGTTGGTTCCGTTACTATCAAGGCGCAATAGGCTTTCTATAAATTACTTCTAAAGTTATTGTACGATTGCGATCAGAATAGTTTTCAGAAAGAGTTTGTAACATGACCTATCAACATGGAAACTAACAAGTTTCTATCTCTTATGGCTTAGAAATGCCAAGGGGCTACCTACCCCCTATAACCAACCAACTATACCAACCAAATATAACCAACTTACAAATTACTTTAAAAGCCGATTACTCAAAAATAGTTGACTTCGTAAAAAATGTATGGAGTAATATAAAAATATATTATTTTATGCTGCCATAACCGAAACCTATACACAATATAATATAACGATACCAAATTTCATCCTTTTATATTAACTACTACAGAAGCTAGAAGGGCGGACAGACAGTTAGACAAACAGGCAGACAGACAGACAAAAAGACAGATATATAGACAGACGGCCGCACAGAGCGAAACTATAAGGGTTTCTTCATCCTTTAGCACTACGGAACCCTAAAAAGGATAGGAAATGTTTCCAATGACACAAAACGCGTGTGTTTCTAAAAATCAGAGTTTGTTTTATCGGTTTTAGTTTTTGCATTGAATTCTAGATCCGATTTTATTTTCTCTAGAAAATTAAATCTAAAGCTGGAAACAAGAGAAAAAATCTACCCAATAACATGTAACGATAACATGGGCTCCATTTTGGGTCCGTTGCTTTTCTTGGTATACATAAATAATGTGTACCAAGCCGGTTTGCAAGGTCAACTATCCCTCTATGCAGATGACACATGCATATTTTATTTTGGTAATAATTTAGTTAACATAATGAGGCAAGCACAGAGAGACCTAAACATTATAAGCAAATGGTTTAACTATAACCTTCTTACCATTAATGTTGCTAAGACATCGTACATAACCTTTAGCGCTAAAAACAAACAAATTCCTAAAAACCTAACATTATCTATAAACGGGGATGTCTTACAAAGAAAAAATCAGGAAAAATACCTCGGATTAATACTCGATAATAATCTAAGCTGGAACGCGCATATAACTCACATTAAAAAGAAACTGTTATCTTTAATAGGCCGGCTCCATCAAATAATCCGATGCATCCCAAAAAATGCTAGAATCTTAATTTACAATGCCCTAGTGAAACCACATTTACTTTATCTAGTCGAAATATGGGGCACCGCTGCTAAGACAAATATAAAAACCATTCAAGTTCTTCAAAACAAAATTATAAAAATATTATACAACTACAATTACCTAACTCCATCAGACACTATTTATAAAGAAACTAAACTTTTAACTATCTCTCAACTATTCACATACCAAACATGTATTCTTGTTTACAAAATAAAACACCAACTAATACACACACAACTTACATTTACAATAAAAAAACAAACAAACACGTACATTACGCGACGAGCAAGTAACATTGTATTACATTGTATACGAACCAATTTCGGTAAAAATAACATTACTTATAAGGGAGCACAGCTGTTTAACATACTTCCAAAATCTGTAAAAGAAGCGAAATCTTTGAACACTTTTAAACGATTATTACGCAATTACATTAACGACAACTAAATCCTCAACCTTATTATAATAAAATTTATTCAAATATAACCAGTGATAGCGTTTTGTACTTGGACCACCACCCAAGATGTATAGCAAAGACATTCGCTTTTTAATAATTATTGTTTTTTTTTTAATCTACCCGCACTGTCGAAATTTAAAACGTTGTAATATTTTATTGTTCTCATGTATTTGACGAAATGTCTTAATGGGAAATAAAGATCTTTAAACAGAACGACATTGTTAATAACCTCCTCCTTTTTGGAAGTCAGTTAAAAATATGTCAATCAATAAACAATAAATCATTCATCATCAAATAAAAATCCTTACAAATCGTCGCTGTAATTAACTGGGGCACTTATTACATTGTAACAGTAACAAAGTGGGTATCTCCGGTATAAAATCAACCCCGGTACCTACTCCATCTTGTACGGTTGAGTGGCTGACGTACCTAATGGCAAAACGGTCCATCACCCCTGAATCCTGACTTTCGACAACCTTCTTTCTACTTATAATTACAATATTATAAGCTTTGTAGGTACATTTAATAAAATATTATTTATTGTACCATATAACAGAATAACAAAAACTGCACAGCACACCACGAGGCGGAAAATTTTTCACAATGGAGAAGACATGACGCGTTTTCAGTTTTTTCTTGAGATACAATCTTGCATAATAATTTTCATTTTGCGCCCCCGTGCGGAGTCACGTTGTCAGTGAAGTATCGCCTAAAAGCGGTTTTGAATATCCCTTATTATATATTTTACAAAAAATTTCGAACCGTACAATAAGTTAAAAGATCCCTGAAGCATTTTAAATTTAATGTTATGACAGTGCAGTCGGCGCGGCGCGCGGTACACTTCTATAAATCAGAATTATTATCGTGCAAAGCGCGTTTTAACGCAAACATTACTATACAATTTATAACGCTTACGTTCAACTACCTACCTAAAATTATCTACTTATATTAATTTTAAACACCACAGCCCTGATTAATACTATTCATTTTTGACTTCTTATTTAAAGGCTTTACCTTATTTGCTAAAAATCTTCTTATTTATGAATTCTTTCACCTTACAGAAGCTAAATTCGTTGAGAATTACGTGAGATATTTATCGTAAATATTGACTTTTAGAAGACTAGGCGTATTGCATGTTTAGGGTGAAATAAAAATTACAGTGTCGTGAAATTTGAAGTGGGGCTTCTATTGAGCCTTCGCTATTGTTTCAGCTCTTGACCCGCATATCTTGCTCATTCTATCAGCCCACTAGCATTTTACATTGAAGGTCAACTGTTTAGTAATCTACATGTTTTGCGACAAAGTTTCGCAGCAGTTTAACGGTCGTTTGAAAGTTGTTTTAATTTTTATTTAGACATACCTCTCTAATATCTAAATATAAAACAAACAACCCGCTATGGCGAACGACCTGGAGACGCTATTGACTTACCGTAAGGGTGAGGCCAAACGAACGTAATTTTGTGGGCGTGTGTCGCTGAATTTCGGTCGGCAGAATTTCTGGTGCATTCGGTCTCACAGAAAAGTCATATTGGATTCACACGGTGACGCAAAATCTAATACTCAAATATGGAAAAAAACCTACAAGACCCAAAATACGCAACTCACAAAATTATACTCGTTTGGCCCCTCCCTAAAGCTTTGCAAGATAAACTTTAGTATAGCATTTCGGCTACGGCACGGTCGCTACGATAAGCTCTTCGGTTTACCGAGAGTTAAGCTCCGCCATGTGCACTGTCGAAAAGGTTACACAAACTAGAAAAGTAAAGTAACAGTCCATTACGAACTTTTGAAATAACAGACTTTACATAAAGTACCTGGGAGACCGAGCCTTGCTCGGAGTTTAGTAAAACGGTAATTTTATCTTAATTAAATAAAAAAATATACTTGAATGAGAATCGCAAAAATATTCGTCTAACTGGGATTCGAACCCAAGACACCAATTTGCCAGCAACGTAAAAAGTCCATCGCTAACCAAACTGTTAACCGGATTTGACGTTTAGACATCGAATTCACTCATATCTTATAACGCGATGAAAGAAAAAACACATATAACTAAAAAGTTCGTGGTTTACCAGGGATTAGACCTAGCTAGATAGATTTTTCTTCCCCATAACTATTAACAATTCATAGAAATTTTATATGCCGTTTCCGAGATTCCCATTATAAAAAGATTAGCTCGTTTAAAGTGATAAATAGTGTAAAGATTATATTTTATCCACATAAATTCACGTTATTACCACTGTACATTATTTTATTTCGGAGTAAATTAAAAAAAGGTCACATTTTAATATTTTGCTTTTCAATGTTCGATGTATATTCAAACGATGTAAAAAAACATACATAAATTATGATATTTTGGCTTCTAAATAAAAAAAAAAACATTATTACAATATGTACACTTAATTTAAAAGGCATACAGGAACTTAATAATAATATCTTGTCATAGTTTTGAAAGACCTTACGAAAATTAACAGCTTAAATTAACCAAAATTATTTGCTACTTTCTTGGCAACTAAGTTAATTTTTCGATAATAATCAGTTTTTCGTGTAGCCTGTTATATGCGATCAACGTGTAGGTAGTTAATATATTTTAAGTATCCTAAATATTATGTTTTTGTTCTTTTTAGCAATATTTTAAACCCTTATTTTCCTTTTTTGTTTCTGTAGGTTGAAGATTGACACGGCGAAGACAATATATTTAGAAGACATCCCTACCTCCTTAAATGGCTCAAAATTTATCCTATAAAACATTCCTCACATCTTCCAAGTCTCAAAGTCACAAACATTCCACGATAATCTTATCTCGTCATAAGCAATAACAAAAGACCACAGTGAACACAGAAGTGTTAAAGTGAACGCGCAGGAACCTCTTCGGAGGGCGCGAGGGGCCGGCGCGATGCGGTCTCGCCAGGGATGTACGTGATATACCCGGCAGACGAAGTAGTTTCCCTGACGTACGCCGTCCAAGCGCTGCCCCGCCCGCGGCAGCGCCCCACGCTCGACAACCTCCTTGGGCCGCCGCCGCCCGCGCCGGACCGCGCGCCGCCCGCCCCTACCCCCGCCCTCGCTGCCCCCGCCGCACCCGCACAGCCCCCTCCCAAAACGGCGCCTCCGGAGAGCGCGGAGCGCGCGCCGGCCTCGCCGACGCCGTCGCTCGAACGGCCGGCAAAGCTGCGCGAGCGCACCAAAGCCAAGTTCCTCAAGAAGCTGGGTCGGCAGGAGAACAACGAGTTCGGGAAGATAGTCAGGACGCCCGCCCCCGATGAGTTCGAGCTACCCGCCCCGCTGCCCACCCCGGCGTTCTCGCGGAAGAACATATTCGACCGGGACTTCGACGCCCTGTTCGAGGTGGCCAGCACGCCGGAGTTCACCGCGAATATTCGCGTGGTGACCCCGGAGCCGGACCGGCGGTCGGACGTGTCTGCGGCGCACTTCCCGTCGCCGGCGTCGTCCGCGCTCACCCTGCTCCCACCACGGCCGCAGTCCGAGCCCGTGCCCCGCTCCTCCCCTACGCCCTCCCTCCAAAACTCGCTCACCACACCCCCGTCGCATCGGTCTTCGTTCGAAGGTTTTTAAAGTTTGCGCGTGATCCGTTTAAAACCTTAACCTCTAACGTGTTTAATCATCTCCATACTTGGTTTGAAATAATCACTAACAAGTAATTGTGTGAGCGATAGATTAAGTCTGTAAATAAGTTTTGGATTAGCGTTATTACTAGCAAACGATTTTCACTTACAATTTTTACTTTTAACAGGATCGAATTCGAAGCCGAAGAAAGTTAGTTTTTTCCGAAGGAAGTCCCGTCAGAAGGAGCCGTCTCCGGTCAGAAACATGATGCCCCAGCCGTCCATCGAGATGGCCCTGAGGGAGCTCACGCATCCCACGCACAACGAACAACTGAAAAACCAACAACAAGTCACCTTTAAATTAGTCAAAACAGGTAAGTCTTAAGTTAATTCCTTTTGGGAGGGTAGTTCGAAAATTTGGCAATATGGAAAGAAATTGTAGACTTTTCTTGAATGAGAAAAATGTAATACTGAATTTCCGAGTAGCAAAGAATTGTATTGTCGTGAGCTGGCAATAATAATCAACAGACTTCAAAATACTGGTTCTAATTTAGTACTTTATTTAAACTTTCATTCCACATCCGTGGAAAAGTCAAGTATTTAACGGAAAACATTTAAATAAAATAAAACGCACACCACCCCAAGTACGATAAAATACAAAACCTAAATATCTTCGTCTGTAACATACAAAAAATACAGGGATATCTCTATTCTCTATTACGAATGTTTTTCTTATTTATCCAGCGTCTCGGGAATTTTCCAATTACGTTACTTTTTATATTTATGTAACAACACAGATTAATTTTTTGAGATATTTTGTATAATATAATATAATTTTCTCGTGTGTGATCTACCTACTCTGTTAAAGGTATATAGTAAAACCAGAATAGTTGCACCAGGGATATAGATGCCCCGATTTAAGTTACTTTAATTTGCGAACGAATTGAGTACGAAAGACTTTTCAGCTACCACTAAGTTGACTGTGTCGCAAATCTCTGTGAGCATGGGGAAGCAAAATGCGATCAAGTTTTGAGGGTAGATATGATTGTCTCGCTTATGAGGATCCTCATCCTGTATGGGATTAATATGGATTAGTCAACTATCCCATACGTGGGATAGATGTTAAAATGAAAATATTTAAGAAAATGTTTTTTACTTTTTTATAAATTGGACAATGAAAACCCAAAGTACCGCTCGTTTTATATTAATAAAGCATTTTACTTTATTTACTGAGATATATTATGGAGTGAATACAAAAAGTGGGGCAATTATCCTGGTTTTTCCCTATTTACCTAAAAAGCAAAACTTTAAGAATCGGAAAAAAAAATATGCAGTCTTCTGCCCAATCGTAAATTAAAAAGTTTCCATTTTTTTTTATCTATGACTCTTTATCTATGACGGTGCTCAAGCCGGGGCTTGAGCACCAACACGCTCAACCACTGAGCCACAGAGGTCGTCAAATCCATTACTTACATAAAGTGTTAATTCTGTTATTTCGCCCTTCAAATACTAGCGCTAGATATGCCTCTAAATATTATATATTATGATTATGTACCAACACAATGTCGCACACTAAAAAGTAAAAACCTTTAAATATCAAAGCAACATAAAATAAGGTATGTTTATCCCTAAATATGAACACACTCTCTTTATATTTTCATTTCCAGAGGAACTCGTGTACAAAATAAAATATTGGAACCAACGGCTTATATTTATATTACGAAATAATGTTTACACGTAAACCTATTGGTAAACCAAATGTATTCAATTGTACCTATACGATGTTTGTATTCTTGAAACGAGAACGATCCCAAACTTTATATCGTTATCATTTCCATCATCATTATATACTCTCTCACGAGTTACATAGCTAGGTATATCATAAAAATTACCATCATTACTATTATCATCATTTCAAAACTATGTTCCTAATATAATATATAGATACAATAAAAATTATCATATTAGCTCCCCACACCGATGTCGGTGGCGGTGGCCGGTTTCATTGAAACCAGGCCAGCTACGCAGGAGTAATTTTATAGTGCCCAAGTGTGTGCGCAGTTCACAAGAGCACTCGCTCTTCCTTTGTTCTCGAAACATAGTGGGACGGATAACCGACACGACTGGCGACAGATCAGGCGCAGGACCGACTTTTTACATGCCCATTCGACGCATGGATCATCTTTCTTGTGAGACAATCCGGTGATCAGCCGGCATTGCAGTGGCGTGGGGTTCCTATAACTCCATTCTTGTTGGCTTTACTTACCACTTACCTTTTGAAGACCGTCATCCGAATCCCTATAAACTTGGAAACATTTTTTTTTTGTTTCAACGCGAGAATCGAAGCCACGATGATGAGTCGTGCCAGTCGAGAGCCAAGCTCTAAACCACTGGACCACGGAAGCTGCTATTTATGGAGAATTATCATTACATCAAAAGCCGCTATATGCTGCGTAACCATTTAATACTTTTTATATTATTGCAGTTGAATTTTAAATTACAGAGCTTGAAGAAACTAGCTTAACGGACTAATTTTAGTTTTACTTAGGTCTTAGCCTTAGGATACCTGCGTCCGTTATTAAATTAAACCCCATCTCAATTAATGTCAATTTACACGAATATAACCCAATCTAAAGCAGCAGGTAGAGGGTTTTAACTGAAGAGCAAAGCAAGCATTTCAATAACTATCCATATATCTATTATCTGACCCCCTTACTAATAAAAAGATTTACACAACGGATAATTACTTAACCAACATTGCTGTCTTTGTCTGATGAGTTGGAAAAGTCACTTAACGTTGTTTAAGTTATTCATTGTGTAAATCTTTTTATAAGTAAGGGGGTAAGTGTATAAGCTATACAATGTTTTGTCCTTCTCTGTCGAGCGACTTTTCCAACGTAGAAGACAAGGGCAAAACATTGTTTAGCTTAGACACTGTATAAATATATTTATTAATAAGGGGGTAACAGTATATTCTTAGGTAATTAATAATTGGAGTAATCTTTAATTACGGTATTTTAAGTAATGAATCTTTAATGACGGCTATTAAAGGACACCTGGCGAATCCAGCCTGATTTTAGATCAAGAGCGGCCAAGTTTCGAACATATGTGGTTTATAGTAGGTACTTAAAAAGTTATTATATAAAAAATATATATTTTTAGGACTTGGGAATAAGAAGTTATGAATCTCCGAATATCAGGGAAATCATATCAAAAATATGTTACTCAGGGTGTGAAATAGATCCCTCTATACTATTTATATTTATATACTAAGAAAAATAATTATTATGTTTTTGGTTTTCGTAACGTGAAAGCGACATCTATCTGTAGGAGAAGTACCACCTCTGTCAGGATCGGCCATAACGGTTTTACGTGGGTATTTGGGCAGTACAATGTACAAAAAAAGTGCAGAACTTAAAATCACTTTGTTCTAATGATAATTTAAGTAATTTACAAAAATCAAGATACGATCACATAGAAAAACTGTAATTATAATAATAACTTTAAATAAAATCACTAAGATTGCATGGAACAAGAGCGATTCGTCGGTCACCCGGCGTGGCTGCCGTTCTGATAAGAAGTGCTGGATTTCCGCGCACTTCAATTTATACGGCAGCTCACCCCACTAACACAACGCTTCGCAAGACCGGAAGTTCACAAATGATTAAGTTACAGGAAGTAGTTAAATTATACGTAAAAAAATAATTAAATTATAACTTCCGGTCTGGTCCCGACGCAGTTCTATAGATGGCGCTAGAAGTGCGCCGTAACGGCCGGACTGACTTGCGACCGTCCTCGGGCGCTTCATGTTGCCGATCTGTAACAATTATAGAACATCTGTATCTCGTAAAATTATTTATCGGCTCGTCCAGCCTGAGATTAAATCTTGTGTCCTTTTATTCTCAATATTTTCGAAGTGATGTACTCAACTCTTATCTCATATATTATCTCAACTCTTAAACCTGATCTCAACTTCATGTCTCCTCAACCATCCAGGCCGGCATAGCCAGCCGGGCGTGGCCCGGACGGCACCGTTCTCTCCTGGACGTATGTGTCCCCCAACCAGCCAGGCCAGAGCCCGGCATAGCCCGGCACGGCATCGCCCATCCTAAGCCGGACAAATGCGTTATTCCAACCAGCCAGGGCGAAACCCGGCATGGCCAGGCACGACATCGTCCTCCCCAAAGATGTGTCCTTTCAACCAGCCAGACCGGAGCCTGGCATGGTGAGGTACTCATCGTCCCCCATGTCTCTACTTAATGTCTTCTTGCTTAATGTCTCAGAACACGCACACATACACACACAAATAAGTTATCAAATACACACATACTTATTCTCAAAAGTACTCACATACTTAAAAATTATGGACTGTCTTGCTCAGCTTGGCTTTCGTGATCGAGAATATCATGGTCAGATATAACACTCAAAGTATCCGATCCAGCTGTGACCACAGCTGTTATCGTTTCAAATTCAGCCGTCATCGTGTCTGATTCAGCTGTAAGGGTATCGGAGTCCACAGAGAGCGTTTCACTACCACAACTAATAGGGCATTCATTATCGAGATTTACATCTACCGACGCCGTCTCGGCCTCCTCTTTATCCAGTAGACTAGTGCTTAATTCAACTAAACCATCATGACCCTGAGGTACTGGACGTAAGTTCTCGTGCGCGAACTTTAGAGTATGATGTGATCCGAATAAACTCTTAAGCTCGTAACGATCGTTGTCTAACACCGAAGTTATCACAAAGGGACCCTTAAATTTTCTGTCTAGCTTAGTTTGATTACGTTCGCTACTTTTTATGAACACGAAGTCTCCTTTTGAAAATGGTCTAATAACCGCGCGACCTCTATTAAACAATGAGTCATTTTAAATAGGTACGAGATACTTCAGTCGGTTTAATCGAGTATTTTTATCGTGTGGAATTTATTCGTTACTGAAAGACTTTGCCCAAGCAATCAACAAGTCTATAACTAATCCAGTGGCCAATCAATCCGATTTCCGACCAACTGCTGATCAAAAGCAAACAACCTTTAATTTATAAGGAAAATTGTATAAATCGGAAAAACATTTGCTTGTTTCTGACGTTGCATTGCAGAATTGACGTATAGAATGGTAAATGGAGGCTAAATGCAAACGTAAACAGTCTATAAATTCATTTGTAATTTTGATAGGTCGGAAAAGGCTTTATTACAATTTGTCGGATTCGGCTTAAGCAATCTACTTGAAAAATATGTTTTAAAACACTTCGTTTATATTATGTTATAATGTTATTGTTGCCCGCGGCTTAGTGCACGCTTAAGGAAATCTCACGCAAACCCTACATTTGGCCCCAATTAAAAGTAGCCTATTTTCTTCCCAGTGCTCTACTCTATATCTGTGCCAAATTTTATCAAAATCGGATCAGTAGTTTCGGAGCCTATTCAATGCAAACAAACAAACTTTTCATCTTTATTATATTGGTATAGATATTTGTATAATTGAACATTTCTCAAGCTAAGGTATTATTGAGACGATTGTCCGTTTTGATTTGGTAGCGCCCAAAATTTGAAGTAAAAAAAATAAGAAGGTAAAGAAAAGAAATTAATCAAGTATTTTAAGTATTCCATCTTTATTAAAAGATACCGATGAAAAGTAAACTTTAATTCTCTTTTCACTTTCTGAAAAAATTAAAAATGAATGAATCTGGAATCTCACTACTAATACAAATGCGAAAGTTTGTGAGGATGTGACTCTTTCACGCAAAAACTACGGAACAGATTTTAATGAAATTTGGTACGGTAGTAGTTTAGGCTCTGGACTAAAACATTGACTACAATTTATCCCGAATGAGTACAGTGGTCCCGAGGGACACTGTTATAACGCGGGCGGAGCCGCGGGAAGAAGCTAGTCGATGATACGACGGACATGTCGTCCTTTCCCACGGTTCTTTAGTGCCTTGAGTACACAGTCAAAATATTTTTTGGATTTTACCATAAGCTTCCACGGAATAAGTAAATCCCTTGTAATTTTAGTTTTGTTTATATTTTGTGACAATTGCATCAATAATCTGCAGCCGCTCTGAGGTTTGAACGACGAGGACGGACGCACGCAATAGAATTGAATCCTTTAAAAAATGTGTTTCCGTTGCATGTTAAATGCGATACCTAGATGTCTACCACGTAATACATAATAATCTATAAATTTTTCCCTTTTTACTGAATTCAAAAAGGAGGAGGTCATCAATTTGTCGCAGTGTTGTACTTAATGTTTGCAAGCCGATGTTCTTAAAGTAGGTACATAGTTTTCAGTTCAAAAACACATAAGTTTTCATTATTACTAGTCAGTTTTAACACACTTCAATGATAACCAGCCTTTTATTTCTGTCCCTACGCAAATAGATTTATTTGCGTAGGGACTGAAATAAAAGGCTGGTTCATGTTTTCGACAAGATAATGAAACTGTCACTGCTTTCTGTGTAACAAGAAGTTGTTTAAATTTTGCTTATGGAAAATAATTAAAATTTTTCCTAGTACCTATAAAAACGTTACACGAGATAGTTATGTAATAAAGATTAGTGAGATTATTACCTAATAATCTCACTAATCTTTATATATACTGCATAGCCTATATGCCATAATTAGCTTAATTATTATACATATTACAGTTTCATATTCAAACATATGGCCAATTAATACAATAAGAGTACAATATCATGTGGCCAATCATTTTAATAGGGTATTGAAATTGTATATATTAGTGTACAAACTTAAACAAAAAAAAAATTCAGAACTATATTTTTGCCATAGATGTTTATGGCTCCAGTGGCGCAATTGGTTAGCGCACGGTACTTTTAAGATGTATCTACGAGTATAATATATTATAGACGAGGCATGTTGAGGCAAATACTGTCACCACTTAAATGGTCCCAATTTGTCGAAAGTTTTTTGGGGCCATTTTGACATTTGAGGTATGGTGAAAACCAAGATGGCGCAGCTTTTTCTTGTATGACGATTTAATATGTCAAATGTACGTCATAGCGTATCTTTAGTTTTGAAATCTTTGGTTTAAGCTATACGGCCGAATATATATAGGCTGTCACTGTCTCTGGTTGGCCAAGTGACAAGGACAGCATGAGGCTTGAGTGACACTTAATTTAAGTAGCGTTACAACTTACAGTATTTAGCCAATTCTCTTATTGACTATACAAATTTTTACTTACAATATTTTGTACATTACTAGATGTTTACCGCAACTTCGTAAGCGCTAAAGAAAATCCCACGTGAACTGTATATTTTCCCGTGATAAAAAGTAGCCTATTTCCTTCCCCGTGGTCTAGGTATATATGTGCCAAATTACATCAAAATCAGTTCAGTAGTGTAGTCTGTAGAAGCTTATTAAAGATTAGTGAGAATAATACTTTCCTTGCTTTAAACAGATTAAAGTATTTCCAAAGTATGAGAGTACAGCCTGATACAACTCATTCTCTAATACATCGTTTCTTTTAAAGGTTTGACGAGATAACGTCTTATTAATCGATGAACACCGACTGCACGCACGAAAAATTGTCACGTTCCGCCTGATTGTCACGTTCCGCCTAATTGTCACGTTCCGCCTGAGCCGAGCGTGCAAGCGAGAGCGCGGAACAAACGATGGAGAGGCACGATCGGCCTAAGCGTTCGGCTTGTGATGACGCGGACGTTATCACGCAAACCGACTTAACAGACATTAACCATTTTTTTATAAAAACTTTTTCATTTGGCGTATCATTCGTCAATAAAACGGTTAGTGTTATCATAATTTTGCGTACCTAATTTTAGCGATGAAGCATTTCGTGCTATAAAAATAAATAAATGCTTCAATTTACCAAAACTTCATTAGCGTTTGTGTTTGAGTAATCGACAAGGTAAATATTTTACTCTCATTCGACTATTTGACTTCGCCAAGTCTTAATTACAGAATGTTTTTGAAGGGGATATATTTTGTAAGTTTGCTGTTGACAAGTGAATTATAAAATTATGGGCTTTTATTTTTTGGCAAAGTGTTTCAAACAAGCGCAAGTAGAAAGATCGTAAATATCTAGATTGAGACATCCCTTAAATCTTTGTAACCTAAAGGTATAGTCATTTGAGACAAGATGGCGTACTATGCAATAATTAGATACTTCCTACTAATATTATAAATGTGAAAGTTTGTGAGAATGCTTGGATGGTGGATGGATGGATGTTCACGCAAAAACTACTGAACGGATTTTGATGAAATTTTGGTATGGTAGTAGTTTAGACTCTGGATTAATACATAGGCTACTAATTTATCCCGAAAAATTCCCGTGGGATACTTTATTTAGTACTAGTAGTAGATATCTTTCTCTTACCCAGACACAAAAATAAAATACTTATGCTTCTTTTAGTATTTTTTCATTACTCACTTCATAGGTAATTCACGTTCTGTATCTACTATTTACCTACTAAAACACAGATAGTTATTGTTGAGGACAGCGGCCTCGTAACGTAAAACATGAGTGAATTTAAATGTGAACGATAAACGCGTAATTTAAAACAGTACATAAAACTATAATAGTGAATACTAGTGACTATATGTATAGATTTATATGGCATCAGTGTGTTAAAATCGTGTTAAATGGTGTTTTATCAAGTGCAGGTTATTTTGCTTATATATTTTTAACTAAAGCTAATTTTAACGTAGCTTCTTTTGATTTATGTGAATAAACATAATACCTAACGATTAGCGTAACGATTAAGAATATATAATAAAGGGTTAAATAGTTATTAAGAAAATAATGGTAAAAATGTAGAACATTTCTTATATGGTAAGCTTTAAGTTGTAAATATCTTTTTTATAGAATAAGATCTCTAGTATATAAGGGTTTATGTATATGGTCATAACAATAAAGAATTTCCCACAACGCGTTTTGCTTCACCTGGCTCATGAAAAATAGGGAAAATTATAGAAAATAGCCGTATAGAGAGGTAAAAGTGAGATGGCAAATCGGCCCAAAATAGACGTACGGCCTTCTATACGGCATTGCCATGAGCCAGGTAAGCAAAGCGAAAAAAGTGAAAATCGTTCTCCTCAAATAGTGTTTTATTATCGCCCCGGCTCTGCCCAAATCGGTGTAACCTTCGAGTCTAATCTGAGCCGGCGGTTGAAACCCTGTGGAATTATACAGTCCCCTACAGTTATATTTCTCTTACGTTTACCCCTTATCGTGATTATTCACGTGGAGAACTTTACATAAAACACGTGACTACTGAAAACAGAAACCTACACTCAATATACACAACAGGTAAAAAGTTTCCAGACATAAAACGAGACACGTGCGTTTTGTCCACAGGCCTCTTTTGGTCTCACGTGTATGGTTTTTATATTCAACATTTTTCGTTTCGACAGATTGCTTGATGTTAGGTCCTCAGTGTTAAGGTCGCATTTACAAATTTGATATAAATTGGTGGTATTTCGGTCGATTTTGCGACCAAACTAAACCTAATCCTACAAAACTAACAATTGGTACAATATAATAGGTACTTCTTTATCTGTAAAATGGTTAAAAAACTTTAAAATTAATCTGATTTTTAGTATGGAAAAATCAATTTTCCAGAACCTCTTCACCCAAATTTTACAAAAATAGGTCGTGTTTGTATCATGTTTCTGCTCTTATGTAGCTTATTTTGATTCTTTAAAAATGTCCAAAGATAGAGGATATAATCACTTTAAAATTGGTTAAAATTAATCCAACATTTTAAAATTGATTTGGAAGAAGCATAAGAGGTCACCTCAAAATTTTCACGTGTTTTGCTATTATGCATAAAATTTAATACGTGGCAATAAGGTTCATTATAATTGGTCACTGTCTTGATTTATTGCACAAAACATTTCTAAAGATAAAATGTCATTCCATACTCGGGAACCTGTCAAACAACTCTTCGTAAACGTCCATATTAATTGTAATTTTTAAAGTTAAAGTTGTTATTTTATATACACTTTCTGAGCTTCGAGTCTACATGATGACTACCACCAGTTCGGAAAATAGCCCTTATGGGCTATTTCTTATGAAACTCGCGAAGGGCCATCTTTTGTCATGTATTTTATTTTATGTAGGTACAGCATGAACACAACAGCATATTCACCAAAATAATTAAATGAATTGAGCGCTTTTATAGAACACCGTGATAACTTTTTACTACACAAGAGGTACCTAGTATGCATTTCCTCTCGTGAAAAAAGAAAAGAAATACTTAGGTCTTCATCTCTTTGTAATATGCTACTATATACTTATGATAGGTGTCTCGATTAGATCCCCTGTTAAGAAGTTAATTACGGGGAAAAAACACGTACCTTTTTAATTCAGCTCGAGACGTGAGGGCATTTCTCTTTTTTTTTTCATTGAACCTTCACGACCAACTGATTTATTCCTTGCGTAACGAACCTAAGAGATTAAACGAAATGGACTGATCTCAATTTGGTATCTGGATGCAATCATTTGGGTCATTCGCTAACACGAGTAATTGGGAATAACAATTTCCATTTAAGATTACACGCTTGTGGCAACGAAAATGTAATGTATAAATATTTATTCGAACGTATTTTTAGAGTGTATCATTTACTGTAATTTTTGCACAAAAAGCTGCGATATTTCTACTGCTAATGTACTTATTGTCCACAGACAAACTTCTATACCAGTTTTGTGGTAAACTGCTAACTGTTTGTGAAAATTTATAGTTCTAATAAATAAATAAGAACTACAAAAGATTTTTTCTAAATCATCTTTATCTATCTCATTATCAGTTAATACGCCCAAATGTCTTATTATTGTTGAACAACTATTTTACATCCCCGTAGAAATGTTGTCAGTAAATTAATACGGTGAATGGCGGAGACTCCATATTTCTCTATCGAGTCGTGCTTATCTTAACGAGGTGCATATCAATAATCGTAGAACTCTCAACCTGTTTCATATCTTTTTATATTTGACATAAATAACGAATGAATTTCACGATTTTTATAACAAGATGCAAAAATATAACGTACCAGAACCTCCCCCGTGACTTCGTACACGAAAAATATAATCACGCGGGAACCGTACACTTTTCCGCTATAAAAGGAAGCCTATAAAGGATATAGGCTACTACTCTATACAGATATATAGAATACCACGGGGAAGGCCCGTGGTATTCTATATATCTGTTAGTAACACGTGGCTACGTCGCAGGAACATGGATGTAATTCGGTTACGCGAAAGAAAATGTCGTAAATGATATTTCAATTATCTAGTCGATAGCTTCTATCGTTCGCCTCGAATGAAGGGGAAAAGACGCTGATTGCTCTTACAATTTTATTTTCACAATAAAAATTCAACAAACCTTATATAATGTACTCCAGAAATCATTATCATTAGTAGTATTTACATTTTTTGCAATTCATACAAATAAATCAGTTTTGTGGGAAATAGGAAAAGCTCTGTATGGAAAATTCTTATTAGAATGATTTATGACCTTAATGTTATTAGAACTGTTTTTGCTTGTGGCAAGAAAACAGGTGCATGAAATAATAATTAAGGATTTTGCCTATGTTAATATTGTAATAATTGGAGAGACAACTACATGTAAAATATTTAGTTACTTTATATACTCAGAAATATTGAGGTATTAGGTACTACTTGATATAAGCGTCAAAATATTAAATTTTATGTGCAGTTTAGGAATACAAAAACATCTAAAAATAAAAAAGTTCAAATTTTTTTTTGCTAAATTTAAAAAAATACAGCTACATCATTCAGTTTATTTACATATTATTATAATTAAATATTCATCATAGCAAAAGTTATGAACTTAAACGCACAAATTTCGTAGATATTAACAAATATGTTCCTGCGGCCTTTATTTCATACACATTTACCTAATAGTAACGTCACAGTTAGGTATGAATGTTGTATCTTAAGGGACGTTTCCACGAGACTTTGTAAGCAAATCGATGTGCCAATGAAAATATAGATTTGATATACTATTAATTCTTCTGAGAACTTACTCATATTTAAGAGTACTATTCACTTATGCAATAAAAAATCTGTCGTCTAGCCAATTGTAATTGGGAAATCGATTTTCGTTGTTTGGTCATAAGTAGGTAGGTACAGAAGGATACTTATTTTCTCGTCATCCAAAACACAAGCTTAAAAAATTATAGAAATTAATAAAATCATTACTTAACGTGAACAAAAAGTAAGTAGCACCTCATTTAAATATATTTACACGCAATATAATAAAAAAATTGGGTCACATTACAATGTACGATTAAGGCGCGGTGGGTACATCGTAAAAATAGGCTTCATAAAAAATTGTTTTGAGACGAATGAATGCATATTTTAGCACAGCAAAAAAATATTTGTTAATCTTGATCATATTTGTAATATATGTAATATATTTGCCTTTGTTTTCAGAACACGTTTTCTGTAAATTTTCCCGATAAAAATAACCATTAAAATGGATATTCTTGGAGTTGTAACCAAAATGAGAAAATTAATTAAAGTTTCGTAATACACAATAAAAGGAAGGAATTGTCGTTTTTATTTTTCGATTGGAATATATTATTTGTTAGGATTTCGTTTTTTTCGAATGGGTCTACGCTAAAGGCCGTCTTAACTTAGTCGGACTTGTGACTGCCAATTGGCTATTCCTTTTGGCCGATGAGACTATGAGGGACTTTGACCCCCTCCTAGATGCGAGTGGACCGGATTTTGGGAATCGCAACGGATAAACTATTTTTAGGTCTGGAAAGACAAATGCTGCTACACTGCTGAGGGGTCCGACCCTTCCTCACTCTCTGACGAGTGTGGTAGCTCGTGCGTGGTAGCACAAACTAACGGCGTACGAGTGTTTACCGGGATAGAGGAGCTCAATGTTTTGGAACTGGGAGGGCCGTCCTTCCCCCATCCGCGTACGGTCGTCCTGACGTCGATTAAATCCGCAGTATTGATAGAGCTCTCTATAGCAAAATTGCGGTCGCGGTCACAATTAAATGTGGTTAGATTAGTATTAGAGGAGTTGTTAGGATTAATTAATTTCAATGATAAATAATTCGGACGAGTCGAATGAAACATCACGAAATGGCGACCTGTCATTCCTTCTCTTTCATATCTATAGAATCCGACAGTACCGGCTTAGTACTCTTGCTAAGGAGACGTATGCCATTGTTTTTCCGCTTTTTTCTGCTCAAAAATCATTCGAATTTATTAAAGTCCGTTCAAAGTTATTTTACCTCCGACTTGACCTTTATGCCGACGATATAAGGGTCTTAGTTTGTCATGTTTTTTCTTTCGTCGTGTCATACTAATAAGATATAAGTAATTTCGCCGTCTACTGTTAGATAGCCGTACCGTTATTGACCAAATGATCTCGGGTTCGAATCCTTGTCAGACGCATTTTTTTTTATTCTTTTTCTTTCTTTATCTTTTATAATTTTTATTTTTTTCTCGCACTCAGACAAGAACAAGCATTGCTCGGAGTATTAATACTTAGTACTCTTAGGTATATATAATATAGTATATTGTTGAAGACGACCCTGTACCCTGTGTACCCTGATATACCTAATTATTTATTTTATTATGAGTTTATCTAAGTTGTTGTAAATATTAGTGAAGATTATAAAAAAAGGTAAAAAAATGAAGTGATTGTATTGGATCAAAGTACAAAAACCCTCTTTTTAATATACTTACCTGGGAGACCGAGCTATACTCGGAGTTTTAGTACAACAATAAAATATATAAAAATAAAAAAAATATATATATAAGAAAAATAAATAATAAGAATAACAAATATTTATCTTACCGGGATTCGAGCCCACCACATTACGAATTTCCAAACAATGCAAAAATCAAACGCAGGTACGCATACCAAGCTGCCAATCAGACTGATGACGTAATAGAGTCGAATTATTGATATATTTTTTAACGACGAAAGAACTGAAGAAGATCTCATATAGATATAAGATTGACAATAGAATTAAATATTATTTTGTTTGTTTGTAACGTGTATTTATTTATGTCAATTATTATAATCAATTCTAATCCTAATAAATAAGTCCTTCACCACGAGTATCTATTAGGAACACGTATTCAGCAAACTACGTTTATAATTCACGCGTTTTATTAATTGATTATTTTTTTTTTATTCAATAATATAATATTTACAATAAATATGATGTAGCCGAATAGGCTTTGGAGGAACGGTTGAACCACTAATGTCTAGGTATTTGAAATTGTAATTTGTTTGGTGTTAGATCACCGAAGTTTCATGTGGAAGGCTTTTGGATACGGCGACAAAATTAAGCTTTGTGCTACGCGAACGCGAACAAAAACCGTTTTTGTAACCGTTGAAAAATGCGAAATATAAAATTTTGAAATGTCGTCTTATTATGAAACGTGTGTAATGCGTATATTTTAGTGCATATATTCCGCAGTACTTCGACCGCATATTGTAATAATATTATTTTTGCATTTTATCTTTTTTGTATGGAGCCCGTTTCAACTACTGCAACACTACAAAACATGTATTTAATGAAAGTGGGCTTGGAAAGTGTATCATTTTATTGTATGACAAAAAATCTCTAAACCATGGAAGAAAAAATGTAATGAGGTATGGGTTAAAAAAAGTAAAAAAAAAAACTTGTCTATGTATTTCCATAGTGTTGCTAGTAAGAAACAATATCTGGTAAGTATATACGGCAAACTTTTTTTGCTATTTAATCGTATGTATTTTAATGTAATTGTTTTATCTGCATCATTACATTTTACGTAAACCAATTTTCCAGGCCAGGATTCGAACCCGCAGATAAGGAAAAAACATATTTCAAGAATTAATTTGATTTTTATTTATTATGTATTATTGCACCATTCGATAGCGTCACTAGTAAGAAACAATTTCCAGAAAGTAATTATGTGCGAAAAAATTGAGGAAAGAGCTTATTTTTAGCATTTTAATATTCTTCCATATATTTCTTCAAAATAAGTGGCAGTTTATCAGAAGTTTACAGTATACCATTACTTCGTAAAAATTATTCCCTATTAGCAAGTCTATGAAATGGTACAATATTACAGGATGTTTTTTTTAACTTTTTTTAACCTTTCACCCAATTTATTATCTTTTTTCTCCCACGGTTTATAGATTGTTCGTCATACAATAAAATGACACAATTTTTAAGCCCTTTCAATTGACACATGTCTTGTAGTGCTACTAGGGTGGGGACTTCTTCTTTGAAATATAGATTCTTTATGACTTAACAATATTGAGTACGTGAGCTTTATTTAACAATTATATTTTTTTAGCGTTTTTAGCTTGGAGAAACTAAAAAGCCTAATTTCTAAATCGCAACGACTAAATTTGGCACATTATTAGGAATTAGGCCTATACTAGTGGTCTTAGACAGAAAATAGTCATCTATCACACTTTATAAGTAATTTTGTACTGGACGAAAATGACGTAAATTACGTTTTCATACTCTAGAGGCTGTCCCAGATATGATTCGTATTTTAAACTTTAAATAGATTTTATGGCAATTTAAAAAATTAACCACAAATTATCGAATTGCTCGAATTGCAAGAGGCAGAAATGGCACTTACTTCATAAAAAGCTCCGCAAACGCAAAAATTCAGCTACTTTAGAATTTTTTCTACTTATCACCTCAAAAGCGGCTAGCGCGACCCTTCTTTAAGCGGCTTTAAGACTACGCTATAATATAATAGCAGTATATAGCTCATAGCACAACAATATCGCGCACCATACATTGTTATGGACACGTTCACACTGTACTATACTGTATATTATTGGGTTACTATAAAATGATGCGATACGCCGAGTTTATGCTGTGCTATATCGCGCGCCGCCCTCTTCTTCTTTCCTCACCCCCGGCCGTCCCGCAAGGGAAACGAGCGACACAACCATACTGAGCTTGCTATATACTATAAATGCTTGCCATAATATCACGTAATATCACGCCATGCATTAGTTCCTCCTTTGCTATACTATATAGCACAATAGTATAGCGTAGTCCGAAATGAGCTTAAGTACTTATTTTACGTTATGATAACGAATTATAACGTATAATATATTTACGATATAAATACAACTTCGGGAAACTTCCCGAAGTTGTATTTATGTCGTAAATATTAGTGCAGATTATAAAAAAAATCGGTAACAAAAAAATACGGAGAGCAATTATAAAGCTAAAATATGTAGTGATATATTATTATTTATTTTAAAAACAAGGAAGATAAGAAATGTAATAATTTGTAATGAGATTTTTATCTAGACGCTACGTTTTGCCCCAGGCGAGCAAAAAACCTAGGTCTAGGCTTATGGACACATATCACTTTGACGTAATTCGCGCGAAGCACCCCGCAGTTACGGGGGCGGCACGTCCCCACTCATCTTCATAGTTAGCGACACACCTCGCCTTAAGTGACTAATAATTATAAATTATTGCCATAACACTCACAAAACTAAAACTAAAAGAAATAAATACGGCGAGCCGCTGTGGTCGATCGTTTAAAATTACTGTTACAATGAAAAATAAAAATTGAATAACATACCTACATAACAAAATCAATTCAATGTTGTGAACATTATTACCTTTATTATCATTGTAAATGTATATAAACAACCTTGAACATTATTAACTGAAAGGACAAAAGATTAAGCAATCACAAGTAAAAGCCATCTGATATCATACGTTTATATCTCCATTAAATTGTTTTGTGCTAAACAATAACATAATGGCCTAAAAGCTTACCCAATAAAGTAGTATATTCTCGACATCGGCGCATATAGTACGGCTCTTCTAATACAATGGAGAAAACGTCCAAAATACGCGTTTTGTTCTCGAGAATAAAGTACACTTGCGAAAATCTTACCGTCCACGGTCCAAGTTATTTGGCAAGAAAGGATGTGCATTTCATATACAGACTGTTTTATTTCATCATATACATTGGAGTATGGTACGTATCGGTAGCTTTGATATACAAATATCTATCGACATACCGAGAGGACACCATACGATTTACGACACGAAATGATTATTTAACTTGGAATACGACGTTTCCCTCAATCACAGTCTGCGAAATGCCCAATATCGATCGAATATCAGCGAAAGTTCCAGAAATTGTTAAAAATGACTACAAAATGGCTACGTTGGTAAAAGAGGTAGCGTTCTTTACCGGGCAATGTACATCCTATTTATCTTCGTGCGAAACTGAAGTGTGCTATAATAGTACAGCGCTGATGAGTCCCGTCATACGATCTAAGTGCAAGGAACTCTTCGGCAACTGCACATGGAACAATAAACCGATGAACTGCTGCCAACACTTTGACCCCATACAAACAGAGTACGGAAAATGTTACACAATGAATAACAAAAATATTTATAAAGAAAATAAGGATAAGGATAATTACTTCGTCACAACGGCTAATAGTCGAAAACTTGGCGGTTTGGAAATATATTTCGCTCAAGAAGTGGAAGTGTTCCTGCATTCACCGAACGATATCCCGTACTGGAACATAGAGCACGACAGGAGGGTCGTCGTACCCGCTATGTTTGAGGCGATCATTCTATTTTCCATTGTCGACATAATAAATGATCCGGAGGTGTCATTAATTGAGCCGGAAGTGCGCCAATGTAGGTTTCCTGACGAATTGCCCGACGACTACCTAGGATATAAGCTATACAGCTACTCGGTGTGTATTATTCATTGTCGTATTGAAGCAGAAATAGAGCTGTGCAATTGTACCTCGCATTTGTCACCAAAGGATTATAGAGACCGGTACTGCGACTTGGAAGGATTGCAGTGCTTGTCGAGGAACTACGAGAAATTGAAGAATTTGAAGGTGCCAGGCTCGGAGGAGACTGGGCTAAATTGTAACTGCCTTTCCTCGTGCGTTGAATCAGATTATCACATCGTATCGAGGAGGGTGACTAGGTCGAGTACGGGGCTGTCAGCTGGAAATATTAAATATGTTCTGAGCAATCGGCCTTACGAGCGTGTCACGAGACAAGTTGCCAAGACGGCTTTGGACTTGGTCGTCGCAATGGGAAGCGCTTTTGGACTGTTCTTTGGCGGCTCTTTACTGTCCATTGTAGAATGCTTTTACTTTCTTTGTTTTAAACAATGGAAGTATACAAAGGTTTAAAATCCTATAAAAATATTTTATCACTTTACACTAAAGTACGTCGTCGTAAGTCGGAAAATCGAATGTTTAATAAAAACATTCGATTTTCATCATCTTGAACGTAATTTTATCAGTTTCAGACCTTGTGTTGATTTATGAAAAGCTTTGTATACTATAGAAATTGTATACTATAACTCTATTTATCTTGAATTCAAACGTAGTTAGTAGTATAAGCATTTTGTACGAAAATATTTTATTCATACACTTAACTTTAACTGGAAAAGTTGGAAAGTAGGTACTTTAATATTACAAACAAAAGTAATATAGTAGAAAGTTTGGTAACGATTAAAAATGTATGGAAGGCGATACACGAGGATGTCGAGATGAAATTCAATAACAAGTAATTTAAGTGTTTCCGACGTCTTACAATTGGCATTCTCCCGCAGCGCTGAAGTTTTGAAATGAAGATAACTTCGATCCGAAATTAATTAATTTTCTTTAAGGCTCTTATGTCGTATTGTGCTATAATTGGCTTGAGGGCAAAGATTTCAAAACTAAAGATATGAGTACATTTGACAGAACAAATCATCATACAAGAAAAAGTTACGCCATCCTGGTTTTCACCATACTTCGAATGTCAGCCATCTTGATTTCACCATTTATCAAATGTCTAAATGGCCCCAAAAACTCCAAAAGTGGGGTCATTTAAGTGGAGACAATTTTTTCCTCAACATGCCTCCTCTTTAATATATACGTCTATGCTTGCGGGTTCAAATTTGATATTGTAAGTGATTTACTGTGGTTTGAATTATAAACAATGTTTTTTTATTATTGAAGTGTAAATAAATGTTTTGTTTATTCGCACAATATGTGGGACTGATTTCATGAAATAAAGCTTAAATCTGGTTTTCAGCATTAACTGTAGAAATAATTTACCTACACAATATTTTTTTAAATATTTAATGATACTAACTTATTACTTACCGGTGTAATGATGTAAACCCCGAGGGCTGTAACGGTATTATTTATGTAAGTATGTTATGTTACTTGAAAATTTATGATGCTATGCTGTGCTCCCCAGCGGGCTTAGCATGGCGATCCGAAGAAATAATTTTTAAGAAGAAATATTCTACCCAAAATAGTTCGTTACAAAATAGTTCTTAATCCATGGTAACAAGGTCGTCAATAGAAGTCAACATTTCTAAACAGCCATATTTTTAAAATGGCTGCCAGGAAATCTTCTGTCAAAAACGAACAAGTATTCAAGTAAATGATGATGTCAACTACTACAGTTGACATTATTGTAAGACTATTTGATATTGAATTAAAAAAAACGTTTCTACTTTAGCTGTCAAACCCATTTTGTGAGCTCATGCTGCTCGGGAAGAAAAGAAATGTTGTTTCTCATAACGACGATGCATCGACCTTGCTGGCTTACGATAAGATAGTAGATAATATTTTGCTCCGAATGTTTATTTAATCTATCATTTTGTCGATTCTTCGGTGTTTCTATGGTGCGCATGCTAGGCCTGCAATGCAGGTACGAATACGATAATACCCGCTTGTATATTTTGAAGTTCTCATATTCTTACAAATATTAAGAAAGTTACATTATACGTGTCTTTTATATTCCATGACACTCGTAAAACCAGACAGGTTATAAGCGAATTGCTAAGTGCCTTCTAGCCCCCTCTCGGCGAAGAACAATGCATAAATTACTTTTCTGTCTTTGTGCGAGGCCTTGATATCACTCCGGTCGACTCGGCTCATTGCGATCGCGTCAGAGTATGGATTATCATCGAATATGATAAATAATGATAATTCAAGATTTTATATATAATAATATATAAGTATGTATTTAGGATAAACATTTAAAATTAACAGCTTTTCACTAAATGCATAAGAAAGTAAATGTATATATGGCACTCACAATCCATATTAATTTTTTTTTATCTGTCCGTCTGTTTGTCCGTCCGGCTGGACCAATTTTCCCGGGACTTTCTGACAGATAGCTGATGTTATAATGAGTAACAGGCTACTTTTATCATAGGGTTTCGTTTCCGTTAGTTCTACGCAAACAAAGTTGCAGGCACAAGCTAGTAGTAATTAAAATCCTTGATGTAAATATCATATCGTTTTTTATGATAACTACGTTTTTTTATTAAAGTTAGACAAACTCTTTATATATTTCACCCAAATGGTTAAAGGTCGAAAAACAGGTGAAAATTGACCACACTGATTAGTTATTAAGTATATTTGAAGACTTGAATTAAAGGTTGAATTTTAGTAGACAGAATCAAAAAAGGCGATTAGTACTACCTAAGTAGTTACTAGTTAGGTTAAGATGTTGAAAAATGAGAAAATCTACGATTTATAAAAATCTCTTTTAATCTTCTTTCTTTACCTATGAAATTGCCGTTCTGCAGTACTGGCCATTTCAAATCAAAATAATTTTTGTTTGGCTAAGAATTCTAATTTCAAATTAATTTTATTTTAAAAACATGAAATTCTTTTTCCAAAAGTAGTCATTTGTTTATTGATTAGTGTTACATTTTCATCGCATTTCAATCTTTTTCGTCATCATGGATACGTTAAAAATTCGTGAAATTATGTAATATGAGTACCGTCGCGTCGTGGCAGCAACGCGGCACAAGCGGCACGCAACATCAACGACGTTTACGGAGCTAACACTACAAACCAACGCACCACCTGTTATTGGTTTGCTCGCTTCCGTTCTGGAAAATTCGACCTGAAAAATGAACCTCGCGGTCGCTGAAGACTTTGGTCGACAATGACGAATTAAAGGCGATCGTGTAAGCTGATAACACACAATCTACGGCTGAATTAGCAGCAGCTTTCGACGTTAGCGTCAAAACAATGCCAATTTGACGTAAATGGACCAACCATTTGCGTCAAATTGGCATGATAAAAAAGCTTGATAAATGGGTGCCCCACGAACTCAATGATCGCCAGCGCGAAGTACGCGTCGAGATGTGCCTTGCACTGCTCAACAGACACACAAATGAAGGAATTTTGAACCGCATTGTTACCTGCCATGAAAAATGGATTCTGTTTGATAACCGCAAGCGCTCAGCAAGTTGGTTGGATCCTGGTTCAGCACCTAAACAATGCCCTAAACGAAAACTTACCCCTAGAAAAGTGATGGTCACTGTTTGGTGGTCTAGCGCCGGTGTGATTCATCACAGCTTCTAACCAAACGGAGTGACCATTACTGCTGATGTGTACTGTGCAGAACTGAACACAATGATGGAGAAGCTGGCACATCTCCAACCATCATTGGTCAATCGCTCGTCTCCACTGCTCCTGCACGACAACGCGCGACCTCATACTGCACAGCAGACGGTCTCCAAGTTGCAAGAACTGGGGTTGGAAGCTCTCCCTCGTCCGCCCCACTCACCAGACCTTGCGCCTACAGACTACTACTTTTTCCAGAATTTGGATAACTATTTGGGGGGAAAAAAATTCAATACCCGAGAGGCAGTACAAAATGCCTTTGAAGAATTTGTTGCCTCCCGTCGCATGTCGCATCAATAAACTGCCACTGCGTTGGAAAAGATGCATTGATTGCATGGGTGATTACTTCGATTAATACAAATAAAAAATATATGAAAAAAATAGTTTAATTTTTTTCATACAAAACGGCCATTTCATAGGTAAAGACCTAATATGTCATATTAAAACTTATATTAATTGAGCTTATTATAAGGCGTGAATTTTAATATTAATAAGTCTTATAATATTATAGTTATCTAATAGAGATTTCTGGAGTAGCTGCATTTATATCACAGATTCCGATCCAGTAGTGAACGAAATCATCTGTACCACATGAGCTTTCTACTTTGACATGAAACCCCACTTCTCAGTGTGAGTGACAGACCTTTGTACCCTACAAATAGGAAAAACACTACCATTTTTGTTCCTTTGCGGTGAAAATATACAAATAGGCGTTATATATATTTTTTTATCATAATCAATTATTTGTTGCTAATTTGGGTGTATACAAATGTTATTAAATTACAGTTATGTTCATGCAAATTCCGCCAGAGCATGCAATATTGTGATTAATACACTTAACAATAATAAAATTCGTTTAACATAATACACATCAGTAACAAATGTAATAAAATAGTTTAATATAATAATAAAATAGTTTGATGTAAAAAATCTTTTCTATGTAGGTATAGTACATATTTTGTTATTAGTACTACTTCGTAACGAATTTACCAATTTCTCATTACATCAATGATAAGGCAAACCCATTCAAAAATAAATTATTTTCCCAGTGAAAATGTATTAGAGGATTGGAAATAGATACAAAAATACATTGTAAGATTTTCGTATTGTTAGTTCTTTCAAAGGTAGAATTACATAATATTAGGACACAAAACATCAATAACATGTTTTGCTACGGGGATTAGGCTAGCACAATCGTTGTGGACGCAAAGACACAATTAGAACACTTCTTAGAACCGAACCCATTGTTAAAGCTTTTGCTTTTCCCTAAAAAGATTCTAAAAAAATCCTATCAGCTTATTAAACGTTTTACGTTCCCAAAATGTTGCGATCTCGCTTTTTTACAAAAAGCCCTACAGACATAATAAAGGTTTTACGTTTCTAAAATGTTGCGACTTCGCTTATTTACAAAAAGTCCTATAGACATAATAAAGGTTTTACGTTTCTTAAATGTTGCGACCTCGCTTATTTACAAAAAGTCCTATAGACATAATAAAGGATTTACGTTCCCAAAATTTTCCGACCTCGCTTATTTACAAAAAGTCATAGAGACATAATAAAGGTTTTACGTTCCCAAAATGTTGCGACCTCGCATATTTACAAAAAGTCATAGAGACATAATAAAGGTTTTACGTTCCCAAAATGTTGCGACCTCGCTTATTTACAAAAAGTCCTATGGACATAATAAAGGTTTTACGTTCCCAAAATGTTGCGACCTCGCTTATTTACAAAAAGTCCTATAGACATAATAAAGGTCTTACGTTCCCAAAATGTTGCGACCTCGCTTATTTACAAAAAGTCCTATAGACATAATAAAGGATTTACGTTCCCAAAATGTTGCGACCTCGCTTATTTACAAAAAGTCCTATAGACATAATAAAGGTCTTACGTTCCCAAAATGTTGCGACCTCGCTTATTTACAAAAAGTCCTATAGACATAATAAAGGTCTTACGTTCCCAAAATGTTGCGACCTCGCTTATTTACAAAAAGTCCTATGGATATAAAGGTTTTACGTTCCCAAAATGTTGCGACCTCGCTAATTTACAAAAAGTCCTATAGACATAATAAAGGTCTTACGTTCCCAAAATGTTGCGTCCTCGCTTATTTACAAAAAGTCCTATAGACATAATAAAGGTTATACGTTAGGTATCTAATCTAGTTCTAAGGTACACATGCTCATATCTTTTGAAGTCAGTCAAAAAGAGAAGAAACGGCTTAATTCGAACTCAGAACGAAAAAAAAAGCGTGTGTCAGCTCCGACGCACGACGGAAGTTTACTCTGTAGAGTGTACAATGTACATAGCGTAGTTTTATAACATTTTTGATATTTTGTGCTCTATACTTTGTTTTTTTATAAAATAATTTTTGATTTATTTACTTATTGAAGGTTGTCAATTTTTATTATAATATTTTCTGTAAATGAACGGAGAACTTAAAAGTGTGACATCTTCGGCTAACATCGTGTGACATCGTACCGTGTGACCGTCAGACATAGTGAATTAGATTATTCTCCCATAGATTTTCATACCCCAGGCTTATACCTCGTTTTGCCATAAATACTGAAATACACAAACAAATAGACAAAGAAAAATAAATTTCTATTGCAAATAACATTTATTTCTTTTACAGTGTGTTAGTTTAATACATAAATATAAAACAATTTAAAATATAAAAAGCTTATTCAAAGTGGTCTCCATTGGCTGCAATACAGTCCTTTAAACGTTGAGGCCAGTTATAAATAGAAGCACGCACTCTTTCCATGGGAAAATTCTTCATTGATTGTTTTAGGGACTCCAAATTATCATGGCGTTTAGAGCAAGCCGTAATCTCTAAAACTGACCATAAATCATAATCCAGCAGAGTAAGATCGGGACTAGACGACGGCCAGTCTTCAGCTCTGATGAAGTCCGAAACGTTTGTTTCCAACCAAGACTGTGTAGACCGAGCTTTATGACCCGGCGCCGTCTTGCTGGAAGAACCATTCTTGGTTATTGAACATGGTGTTGTTAAGGTGCTTCACTACCTTCTCAAGAATGGTATCTTGATACAATTGTGGCGATATTTTGATACCTTTTTCACAAAAGTATGGCTCAGTCACTCCTTCATAGCTAATACCCCACCAAACCATCACTGAAGTTGGATAGTGCCCACGTTGCACTCTGTCGACTAATTGGGAAGCTTCCTTAGAGCTTAGAGCATAAAAATACGGTCATTTTGTTTGTTAAAATGTTGCTCAATTGTACAAAATTTCTCATCCGTAAACAAAATTTTTCTGTGACCTCCCTTTGCGTACCGCTTCAGTAGTTGTTTCCATTTTACAACCCTATTCTTTTTTAAATTATCAGTTAAGAAATGACCAGTACGTCTCTTATAGGCTGCAAGTCTTAAGTCATCTTTTAAAATACGCGAAATGGTTCTAGGTGCTATCTTCATCTCCCGAGATAAAATCTTTTGCTTTCGGACAGGATTTCTTCGAATTCTTTCCCTTACTGCTTTGACCATCTTTTTCGTACGAACACTACGTGGACGGCCAGTTCTTTTTCTGTCACAAACAGAGGAGGTCTCATTGTACCTATTAATAGCCCGGTACACATACACATAAAAAAAAAGAGATGCTCTTTTTTTTTATAACACAAAATGACGTTTCTTTTTCCATTTAAATTCATAATAAGGGATAATAATCAAGATGTAATGGTGTAACTATATTTCTTACTCCCGTTCTACGATGAGTTTTAATATCCGTGTTGTGAAGTTTTGTTTGGTAAATCACGCTTGTAACATATCACTTATTATTTTCCATGTCAATTCATCAGATTGTAAAATTAGTTGTCAAAGTTGATTAGCCGAAGACGTGTTTCTGTCTGATTTTACATTGATATTTTAGGATTTAGATTTTGCGAAACATAATGCATAATGCATACAATCATTATGCAATAAGCATTATATTTTGCAAATACTGTTTTATTCTGCTTAATCTCTTTATCTGTAATGGACACCATAGCCCATGGTTTGGATCGTTAGAGGCTAGAACCATGGCAGCTGTGGTCTACACATTTCACACGCTGGTATGGAATATTTCCAGGGAACTACGGTACGAGTTGTACGCACCGCTAACTATTTTCTGGATACATCGCTCCGCTGACCATATTCGGGCATCAACTCAACTCTTGTGTTTTATGCTTTGGACGTAGGACAGTCTGGCCTCTGTCACTGCCCGCCCCTGGATGACCTGCGTCGTGGCGAGTTCCTGATAAGAACATCAAACTTGAAAGCGCCCCCAGAAAATCGGTTCCCACGCCACGTGTAGTCGCACTTCACCGTCCACAGTTCCAGCTAAATGCCGTGTGGAAATAGAGCCCCTCCGATCCCCAAAGATACTAGAGGCTAAGCCAGACTTTACGGCCTTCTGTCCACGTTCCCATTTTTAAATTAATATTTGTTACGTTGGTAAATCTGTGTTTTACTAAATATACCCGTAACAATCTTCGTTGATAATATTTCGTACTTTACACTATCCAGAATCTGGGGGCACGGTAGTGCCCCCGCCAAGACGAGCTAAGCGAAGCTCAAGGACCAGACCACCTTTTCTCAAAGCGTTTCGTCGATTTTTTTAACCCTCATAACTTGGGTTTGGATTATACCAGATAAATGAAATTTTGAGGATATGTTCCCAGAAGCAAACTTATTAAACATGTAAATATTTGATTGCATAGGTCTTATACTTTAGATTTTATTGATATCTAAAAACCCCTGATTTCGACTCGCTGATGATCAACAAAATTATAGATTACTTCCGGATGTCCTAAAAATCTGAAATTTGGTATGTAAGCTAGTTTTAGCACAGAAACATCACAAAAATTGACAAATTTGGAACTTTTATTCTCCAACCCCTTAAACTAGGGGATGAAAATTTGTAAGAGACTTACCTACGCAAATTTTTACTCTAGAGGTCTGAAAACTGTTGTAGAGATCCGTGTTATAAATAGTAACAATAAAATAAAGAAAGAAAATAAAATTATCAATAGTCATAAGAACTTTCAAAAAGAAGTGAAATCCCACCAAAAACATTTTTATTTCAAGTTATGCCAAGATGATACCATATATCAAAAATCTATCAGATATCATGTAAAACCAAGCTTCTGACGCTACCAAACTTCTAACTTTACAGGCCTGACTTCACAAACTCTATATCTTAGTCAAGTTATGTGGCTTGGCCGCTTTCAGAGAGTTAGCAGAGTTTCTTTCTATGTAATATTACATAAAAATAAAAGACGAAGGATTAGGCGAAGGATGCAGGAAGTACGAACAAGTTTGCCCGGGCTCCCCCGGGGACCCAGCCGAAATAAGTTAGTTAGTTGATCTTATAATGCGGATGTTTCCAATGTCTTCGATTTATTCCCATCGAAGAAAATGACAAAAATATTCCTGGGCGTAAAGAAAGCAATACAATCAGCCTACTGCCAACTGTGTAAATATCTCATAATTTTACAATACCTAATCTAAACTAATACGAGCGGACCCGACAAGCGTTGTCCTGCCGGGCTGATTTGTTAAAAAAATTCATTCTGATAAAATTAATACAATAATATATTGATAAAATTCATTCAAATCGGTCCAGCCGTTTAGGAGGAGTTCAGTGACATACACACGTACAGTAGAATTATATATATAAAGATAAGGAAGCAGGACGATATAGAAATACGGTGTTGATAATTGAAACGAAAGTTCTATTTTCCGGCTTTTTAACTGACACTGGCAAATGGTTATAAGCCGATGCCATATATAAATTAAAAAAAAAATCTGATTAGAATTCGAAATTTAAATTTTATATTTTGTTCTTGGTCATTTGATGAAAAACTCACCTTATACCTTAATTTTCCTTGGAAAACTCCTAAATTACCTACCTATCAGCGATTGTCTATATATTATATAAAATAAAGTCGTGTTAGTTACGTTAAGAATGGCTTGGCTGAAAATTGGTGGGGAGGTAGCTTTGTGGCGGGCTACGACCTCTTGATTTGTATGTCCTTCTTGTGCTTGAGTGGTGATGATAATAATACAGCAACAATCCTTTTATTGTCCTTTATTGGTGCTTAAACTGATACGTAATACATATGAGATATGCCTAACACAATAATATACGTCTACACTATTTATAGCCTTTTGGCCAACTCAATAGGCTTTACTTCATGACATCTGTCAATGTCAAAAATGACATTGATTCTTACTTTTGTCAATATGCAACATCTCCCTTTTCGAGAAAAAAGCAAACTAATATTATAAGTACATAACTAATAACAATACATTACTTATCTACTCAAATTTCTCATGTATTTACAATTTAGGACGTCTCACACTTCTACCAGACCTGGTTACGTAACCGGTATTTTTTAGACTCTCCACAGGAACACAGTTATCATCGATAATGAAATTTTGAACAGGACCGTCTCCGAGCTGTGCCGAACTCATGGGATCTATACTCTCCTGCATGGGAGGCATATTGTCAGTGCTGCCGTTGCCATAAAAAGAAGGTGGAGGATTTGTTTCTTTTAAATTATTTTTTCTAGGTCTAATGTGTCCCCTATTCCTCCTATACACAACACCATTTGGATCCACAACATAATATGATCTACCACATTCTAATTTCTCTTTAATTATTCCCGGAGACCAAAAAGATTTAGGATTTTTTTTGAAGTAAATGCCATCTCCCGGCTGAAACTCATAAGATGTATACTTCGCATTCCTGTCAAAATAAAAAGACATTTTGTCTCTGTTTTGTCTATGCCATCTTTTAAACGTCGAAAATTTTACAACTTTTATAGACATATATGCCAAAGGATAGGTATAGTATACCCGTTCTAAGTTTAAAAAAATATCAGAAATAATGTCGTATTTTCAGAAGCTATTTAGACGAATACAATATTACTTATCTAGGAGATACTTAAAATTTAAATTAAGTACGTGTGAAAATTTATTATAAAGTATATATTTTTACTCTGTTCTTTTACTATATTGCAGGTATATTTGCTATAGAAGTTTTTTGCCACGAACACTCCCACGCGGGCGAAGCTGCGGGCAAAAGCTAGTTATAAATATTAATGGACGAAATGAATTTTGGTATAGATAAGGATTGTGTCGATTCGGTTTTGCCATCATATAATAATTTTATAATTTTATATAGGCCTCCTGTCATATACATGTGAAGGGGGATGAATAACATTTTTTCATTCGACCATATCGTGTGGGGTTAGTGGGAATCGATCTTTTTTTTAAAAGAAATGATTTTTGAAAGTGCCTCCAAAATGGTTTATAAGTTAGTCTTCTTGGCATTTCTAAACTATAAGAGATAGAAACCTGTAAGTTTCCATGCTGATAGATCATGCTAAAAACACTTTCGGAAAATAATTTTGAGCGAAATGTGAGAATAACTTTTGAAGTAATTTAAAGAAAACATATTGCGCGTAACTACTTACGGAACCCTCCTTAGACATGTCCTGACATGCTCTTGGCTAGGTGAGGTTATTAATTATTATTCTAAGCCACGGTACGTCTCGGTTGTAAAGAAAATTTATAACATTTTGTGGCATAGCCGTAAGGTATAATTATCCTAGATAGTACCTGCACGTAGGTATAAGGTAAGATAATATGTTTTCTCATTGCTCTCTCAGTAATCTTTACCAGCAAAGAATTTAAAACAAAGTCTGTATTATAACAATTTCATTAACATTGGAATATTTTATTATTCGCTTTTATCTTCATACTTCTGACTACCTAAGTATACTTTTAGGATTCAAATAAAGGGTAAAAATGGGACCCTATTACTAAGACTCCGCTGTCTTAGTAGTAGGGTCCCATTTGCTGCCCTGTCTGGTGACAGACAGACGGCTGTGACAGACAGCTGTCTCATAAGCCATTATAGTTAGACAGCTGAAATTTTTACAGATGATATTGTATTTGTGTTGACGCTATAATAAACTAAAAACAGTATAAATAAATTAATAGGTAATATAGAAAGCAGGCAGGTATGAGGTAACTAGATATAATAGCAACTATGCCGAGTCGACACCGCGTGTCAGGCGGCCTACTTGATGTAATTACCCCCACTTACCCTTTGTGACCTATATACAAGATGACATGGCAGTTTTTCTTAATAAATATGAACTTTTGTAACATAATTTTATGAAAAACGCCTTTAAAAACTTACGATGCTGTAAGAACTAACTAATACGGGATTTACATGGGTGTCTAAAGTCGCACGACTTTCGCCGCACGGCAAAAATCGATCGTATATGGCAATCGGACTGTCAAAATTGCCATTTAGGGTCAGTTCGAGTCAGGTCAGGCGATGCATTTTTAAGGTAGCTATTCAAAATTGAACTTTATTCACTACATGAAAAGATACACGTTTCATAATATGACATCAGTCATACATTTCACGTGCTCTGTGCAGCGCGGCGCAACCTGACATTCGAACTCTTACAATAAAATGTCTTACCCCACTTAAATATTTATTTATTTATTCTGTTTGAAGTTTATTATAGCGTCAACAGAAATACATCATCTATAAAAAATTCAACTGTCTAACTATTACGGTTCATGAGACAGCTGTCTGTTACATCCTGGTGACAGACAGACCGACAGACGGACGGACACCGGGTTATCAGTGCTATAGGGTCCAAATCTTGCCCTTTGGGTACGGAACCCTAAAACGTGCCTACTGCCTAATTGCCTCTAAGCCGATCAAATAGGGCTATTAATTAAACCGCAATTCTTTTGACTGTTTTCATTAATTTATTAATGGATACACCGAATTAAAACCAAAACAATATCTTTTTAACAAACCTTTGAAGGTTCAAATGAAAGGGACTGGCTACACTTTGATGTTGTACCCTTATCATAATGTAACGGACACCATGTTATCCATTTATTGGAGCATGATAAGGTCTTCTATTTGATTAAATGGCAAAAGTTACATAGTTCTCACAAATTATTTAATTGTCTTTGATTAAAACATCAGGCACTTTACATCACATCGTTTTGTAGGACTTCTTAATTTTTTTCTTCTTCAATGTTGACTTTTGACATTACCAGGTTTGTATAAAAACATTTGGAGTTAAACAAATATGGAGTTTTGCCGGGAAATTCAATTGGTGACGATGTGGTTATAGCATTTCTTACATAAATTTGTGTTATTTCGGTTCTTAATGTGTAATATTGGTAGAATAATAATAATAAGAATAATAATAATAATAACTTTTATTTCCATAATAAATTACAATTTTAACAAACATTACAATATTATATAACTATTTTTAAATTAAATAAACACACCGGCATATTTAGCGGAACACAAAAAAAAGGTCCATAATTAAAAAAATATGGTTTTAGTTTAAAATCTACTTACTACACTTCTTTTGTTATTTAAAGTTTCATTTGTTTTAAAATGAGATCACATTAAGAACAGATTTTGCGAGTACGGGCTATTTGTAAAAAATGGTACATTTTTGAACTTTTCATGTAACCGGGAAAAGTGAAAATATATAATAACAATTAATTAAATTAGAAAAATGGTGATTAATATCGCGTATTTCCTCCACATGCTCTTATTAAAGTTTCTACCCGTCTAGGCATACTGAGAATGATGTTATCGATGGTCTCCTGGGATAGTCTCCGCCATTCCTCAACTACGGCGATTCGCAGTTCACCCACGTTGGCAGGAGCTGGAATTCTGGACTTAACTTTTCTTTTCAGCAAGTCCCAAACATGCTCTATTGGGTTCATATCCGGTGATCTCGCCGGACACTCCATAACAGTGATATTCATATCATTAAGATAAGCTTGAGTTACCCGAGCGGTATGCGGCCGAGCATTATCCTGCATAAAAACAAAATCGTCACCGATATATGGGGCAAACGGTACGACATTTTCTTCTAAAACTTCTCTGATATAGCGGTCTGCAGTCAGACTCCCTCTGTCAATCTCTACCAAGTCTCTGCGAGCTCCCAAACAAATGCCCGCCCAAACCATTATTGATCCACCACCGTATGCAACTGTAGTTTCAAAATTTGTCTGAATGTATCGTTCTCCTTTGCCTGCCGTCAATTTGATTTAAGAGAATTCTGCACTCATCACTAAACAATACATTACTCCATTGGTCCCCGTTCCAAAGTCGATGTTCCTGAGCAAAAGTTAACCTGTTTCTACGATGATTTACCTCGAGCCTTGGAGCCTTGGCGGGCACAAATGAACCCAAACCAGCTTCTTCGAACCTTCTTCGTACCGTACGCTCACTTACGGTTACACCCCGCACTGCTTCTAACTCATGTCGGGCTTGGACGGCCGTCAAACGGGGGTTCCTACGTACACGAAGCCGAATGAAACGATCATCCCTACTCGAAGTGCGTCTTTTTCTGCCTTGTCCTGCTCTTCTCACATAAGTACCGGTCTCTCTGAACCGTTGGATACTGCGATAGTTCGTTGAAACTGGTCGACGAAGATCTCTGGATATCACTCTGTAGGTTTGAACATTTCTTGTAGTTTCATATAATAAGAAGTCTTACACATAAAATTCTCTTGACACAGTGTTTGTAGCTTCTGCTACAATTATTAAAATCGGTTAAGTCATTACGGAGGAGTTCTCTCCTCCGTAATGACTTAACCGATTTTAATGAAATATTTGCCGGTATATTCGGTAGGTATAGTTATAATTTATTCCTTTTTATAGTAAATACATAACAACTTCTATTGGGGTCAGCTAGTAACACTATAATATAAAAAAATACCGTCGCGTAAACTGGAAAATAATTAGTAAAAGCAACGTCAACGGTTTGGAAATAATTATTTAAGCAAAACTTTATGTAAGCACTCATTTGATTAAAGAAATGAATAGATACCTACAAGGGAATGGGACTCACGAAAATATGTTATACAATAAAAATATATAGAAGCGCAATTTTTGACAAAATATAACAACTTCTAACAAATCGTCTAATTTCTTAAAATATAACAATTAACATGAACTTACTGACGTGGCGTGAATTTCTACTTTTTAGAATTTTTACGAAAATTATTTATCAAAAGGCGACGCGTATGTATAGATAAATCATGCTTTTCAGTTAATTATGGTACATCATTTTCATCGACTTCAGCTAGTACATTTTTATATTTAAACCTTTAAAAATAAAATCCATCCGTAGGTACAATACGAGTCTTTGAAAACTTCGTGCTTGTAGCTTAATTAAGATAATATGTCACCCGCTAAATCATCCCTTCAAACCTTATTAAGAAGTAAGCCCTCTGCACGGATATGCCGCCTCTGCCAAATATCCTTTCGCATAACTTCTGAAGTCTCTTTATCCTGAAACATACTGCACAGTCATCACACGTCTTAGTGTCAATTCGAACCGAGAAACAAAGCGACTTTTAAATTGCGACACAAAATCGAAATTGCGCGTGGCGCAATTATCGCGTCGCGTCTCTCAATTTAATACACAGCCAAGACACAAAATTTCTTTTTTGTTCCGACTTCCGATGATGACGCGACTTCGACGCGCTAACCACTAGCCACAGTGGTCGTCAATTACATCGTGGATATAAGAGTAAATCTGGTATATTACGTTTTCAGAATGTCACTTCCCTGCTCATCTAGTTTCAACTCTAGGCTAGTATGAATTGACCCTTAAATGAGGAGCTGAGAACGTTCGCGTTAATATTTTAAGGTGGTATATTTAAGAAGTTGGAATACACGTCTTTGTTAAGCCCTAAATGGGCTTTCCAGCTCAAGGTACATTTTTGCACAAATGAGAAAATGTTTTATGAATTTATTTATTATATATTTATTTATTTATGAATTAGTAAAGTTTTTATTACATTATTATCTACGTCAAATCTTGAATTTTAGTATGTATGTAGTAAGTACCTACATAAATACTCGATACCTACAAATATTGAACCTCTAAATAATACAATCCCGCGTTGTTGATTTGTTTGTACTGCAGTTTGTATGCAATGTACACTTGTACATGCTTATTATTTAAATAAAAAAATATCAATAATATTGTAATTATAGGGTAAGGCTGTACTTATCGGGTTTTAATTTAATGTGTTTCAAATCTTAAATCTAATAAACTTATACTTTAAACGAGCAATTCTTGTACATACTGCATAAGATTTTGATCCGTTTCGTAAGAATTGCATGTTTTGTATCAAAAACAGAATCTATTTACAAAAGAATTTGTATCAAAGCTTATTTTTTTTATTTATTTTTAGAAAGGTTTTTTCTAAGTAGAAAATGTTACCCTCATAGTATACACAAATTAATTTACAAGCCATCTGTACTTTTTCGACATATATCTAGGTAAAGAATTTTATACAAATGTGTGGCATTTGGCATGAATTAGTGTATACCATTACATAACCCTACGTTCAGACAATTATAATTAAAGTTAATAAAAAAAGTTCTCGTTCAGCTGCGTTGCGGGTACACTCCATAAGCAAGTGCATAAGCATTAAGCATCCTCAATCAACCCACATTGCGAACAATTAAGGGACTCCAATGTGCCCATCAAATAAGCAAAACTGTTGCATGGAATGTGACCGGACCGCAGCCTTAACGCTCGTACAACCTAATCCCTGCTCATATTGGTGACATCAATCCAGGAGTTACTTGGAACGTTAGACTGTATCGTTTTATACCATATGCCTTTAATGCATGACCTTTCGTCAAAGTACTCCTTCCAAAAATTTTTGCATCTTTCTTTCGGTACATATCAGAAAAATAACGCCAATCTGACGCTTCCAAGTTAGGACATTATAGACGCTTATATCGTTAGGTAAGCCTAATGTTGAGCCTTATTTTCATTCTAGACTTTTGACCCTGGGAGGAGTTCAATGGCGAAATCTAAAAAACCAATTCGCCACAATTTTGAACCTTTTAACAATTAAATTATACTACATTTATTATTTATTTGCGCTCCTTTATGAATTATCCACCAACATAAATGATTTCTCTAGCTCGCTTAGTTTATTCAAAATTAAAGTTTTGGCAGAAATGTTATGATTTGATTTGAGATGACGAAACTTTATGATTTTTAAAAAATAAACTATGCGAAATCGATCAATCAATCTTCTTTGATTAAGCGAGTATTATTATACTCAGGATGTATGGATGGATGGATTGGATGTCAATTTTTTGAGTCAATATTTTGCCTCAAAAAATTTGTACGTTATGAAAAACATTGTACGTTATGAAAAACATTTAAAAATAGATCCAGTGGTATTTGTAAGGGTTGAAATTTAGTGTGCTCTGACCGATAGCTTGTTATAACATGTTTTTTTAGTACAAGTCACTGGTAGTCACACAACTATTCCATAATTCTCAAACTTAACTATTAACTAGGTAACTAATAATATTGTCTCGTACATACATAATATTGTATCTACTAATATTATATATCGTATTACATAAGTAAGAGACAAATTGCGGTATAATCTTCCCTGGTAGTACGTACGTATATTATGGTATTTTTATGACATTGGGGGCAAGCAAGCACATGGATCGCAAATATTATGTTTTAAATACAATATGGTGTTTTTCTTTTTCATTTTAAGATAGTTTCTAAATTTAATCAAAACAACGTATTTCACAATTTTCTGACTCTACCTCCCGAAATATAGGCGTGTTTTCACATAATTGAATATGAAAACTTTTTCCAGTGTCAGACTTCTCGGCGCAGCTGTCCCAAGTGTACGAGCGGCACTCGTCCGAGCTGCAGCTGCTCGTCGCCAGCTTCCGCAAACGGAACAGCGAACTTCGCAAAGAAAGGTAAATACAATTAGCTATTGAGACATGAAAGTATCGTATGACGAGTCGTTTGAAAGACTAGCCCTTCATAAGTAAAGTTCGGACTGCGGGAAACGGCACGCACCGTTCCAAGTTTCGCTTCGAAATGAACATGTAGATGCGCGGGCTGATAGTCCAATATGGCATATCGATGCGAGCGCATTTTCTACAGTTTATCCGCATCACGTGTGAACGCAAAACAAAACATGCACTCGGTTTAGAGCGTCGACTTACTACTGACAACAAAACTTTAAGAATTTATAACGTTCCAGGCTTCGTTTTCAAACTGCAATCTAAACTCTTGAAATAACATTTACACTCACAGTTTAGAACGTTCGACAAAATTTTTTAGATCCGTCCGAAGATCAAGCTGTGGGCGCATTTTTAATCGTTATTAGCTTCAGTAATACAGTTTTATCCAATGTCAAAACCGCATACATGCATCCGCGGTTTAAAACGCAGTCTCAGATACGCGGTTCGAGCCGTAACTACCATGACATGGTAGTGTGGACTGTGGAGGGCGCTTTCGAACCTACATTTGGTGAAAATATCTTAACTATATTTTTAGCTTGATGGATAATTAAACCAGCGAAATATGAAATATAATGTGTAAGAACTCAGCATTTTTCAAAACAAGAGTCATTGGTGAGGACATAAAGGGACTTAAAAAGACAAAAACGATGAATTTATATCTTATGATAGCCATAACCTTATACAGTCTAACGCCCAATCAACTTGATCAGTTCGATTGGATCAATTAAAATAATTGTATTGACATAAACAGTATACCGTCATGCCAATCCACGCCCATACACGGTCAGTTCTAACTGATCGAATCGAACTGATCATGTCGATTGGACGATTATGGCTATCATTTAATGCCTATATACAATCTCAATTTAAAGTATATGCGCCTGTGTAAAAAGTAGAAACTACAAAAATATTAGGCGCCTGTAAAGGATTTTAGATACCACAGCTATGAAACAATTGAGCTTAAAAACTACAGTAATAACGCGAAAATGACGTCCAACGAAAATTTGCGTTATTCTTGTGTGAACGCATGAAAGAGTTTTCCAATAAAAACTTTCCACTCATAAATTGAAAGGAATAACATTCCACACTGGTTCGTCGATTCTTTCAATTAATGACTATGGTAAAAATCAAACAATTTTATGTAAACGTAAAAACCACTTTCATGGAATATGGTTCAGTGAATGTTTTATCATATATATTTTAATTACAGTTACAGATTTTAAAATGAAGAAAAGAATAATACGTGGGAAACTTGTATTTGTATGAAATATAATTGTTTCAATTTTAATTATTCTTCCTTTTCAATTTCAATGGCACCGTCAGTAGTAACTAAATATAGTTTTTTTTTTACTGATACGTCATTTTATACAAGTTTTACTGCTATATTGGGACCTCGGTACACTCTAAATTGCATGTCAACAGAATAATATGTCGTGATCGTAAACATAGAAACATACTACGCTAATGTCAGTACATGTCTTGCGTGTTGGCTTACCATGTTTGTGACATGAGACTCATTAAAATATGAAACGTAGTAAAAATACGGCAGACTAATATTTTATATAACAATTTTTTAGACTTGTTACGGGTAAGAGTAAATAAAAGAGGAATTACCGTGACAAATATATTTAAAATAAGGGTCGTGGGCAGAAGGCCGAGAGATCTGGTTTAGCCTCTTGGTGTCTGTGGATCGGAGGGGCTTTAACCACGTGGGCACTTAGCTGGGTCCAGGAGTGAAGTCAGCACGTGATGCGAACGAGTTGGGCTCCAACTTCCGGTAGCATCTCTCTGTTCACCGCGATGTAGATCGTCCAAGGGGTGGTGCAGACTGATTCCAAAACCAGTCAGTTCAGTCCGGAATATCTAGCGGCACTCAGAAATCCGGATGTGTGAAAACCAGCCACAAAGTCCGTAAAAAACGGTGGCTTGAATCCGGAGTATAGATCCCTGGAAAATCCATAAAAACGTGTGGATAGGAGTCCCATAGCCGGCGTGATCTAAACCCCAAACGATCAAAATCACGGGCTGTGTGACTATAACAAAATAAAGGGTAAGCAAAATAAAAGGTGATATACAAGAATAATTAAAGCATGGATACAAATATCCTAATATTATATCTATGCAAAACGGAATGAATGAGCACGTGGTTTGGCCAATCAAATTTTGACAACTAATTTACAAGGTGATAATTTACGTGAAAAAATAATGTGCTTTAATACAAGCGTGATTTACGAAATAAAACTTCACAACACAGACATAAAAAACTCACCGTGAAAACGAGATTAAGAATATATGATACACTTGTATCCACAAAAACTTGAATAAATGGATTCAGCAAAAGAAAGGAACCTCGCGACAGCCCTTATATACCCTTACTATCATATTGTTTTTTTTTTAGCTGACAACTAGCGGTAATGCATAATCCATATGCCACAATAAAGAAATATTGGAGATGAAGCTCCAGTTAGAAACGTTTGCCAATAGATGGCGTCGTCTAGTATAAATTAGCTATTATAATTAGCAACAACAGCTAATATATGACGCTAGAAGCGTCGTTATTAGCTATATTAACTACGTTAAAAATGTAGCTTTGCTACAGACTTATATATAAAAGTTAGGCATATGCTGTCGCTGACTTTTTTGTAGGTATTATGAAGCTCTACATTTTTTCTCTATGACCTAATCATATATCTCCCATCTGTAAGGCAGCGTTCGTAAGAATCGTTTTCGTTTGACAGTTTTACTCCGACTTAAAACTTACGAAAAAGTATTTTCATTTTTCGGGTTAATATATATATTTTGTCACTCACAAATAACTATCGGTAAAAGAATTATCAGAATCGGTTCAGTAGATCCAGAGATTCCACCCTACAACCTTACAAACTTTACCTCTTTATAATATTACTAGATGTTGCCCGCGACTTCGTGCGCGCAAAAGTTAATCTTGCGGAAGCCGCACATTTTTCCACGGTAAAAATTATCCTATGGCCTACTGCCTCTCTCTGCCAAATTACATCAAAATCGGTCCAGTAGTTTCGAAGCCTATTCAATGCAAACAAAGAAAGTTTTCCTCATTATAATATTAGTATAGATAATAGTATAGATAGTATATATAATAATTATAGAATATATTGTTTGTATAACAGAATGGACGTATAAGACGACGTGTGGCTTTAAATAGCATTCTACATTAGTATTAAACCGGCGCAAAACGAAGGCCTAAAAACTCCTATCTCGTTGAAATTGCCCCTTAAATATGCAATTTTCAAGACAATTAGCAACGAAAAAGAGTACATCTTGTGCAATCTGGGACGGTTAAAGCTATTACACCCGTTGGCTGGGGAACAAACTAAGCGCGAGGAAATCCATTTTGTGCTACAGATACTCTCGAACAAGTTGCCGCTCGACCAGGCATAACATGAAAATCACTTAGCAGCGCTGTTACGTAAATACGTATTTTAAACACATCTGCAGTCGTTGCGGTCACTTATTTTATATGGGAACTGAAGGAGTATGTTGTTAGATTGCTGATATAGATGGGTAAGTGTAGGTGGAGATTATAGTTGTAACAGATTGTAACAGATTGTTGTAACAGATTTAGCAGCCTCCGTGGTCTAGTGGTTTAGAGCTTGGCTCTCGACTCGGAGGTCGTGGGTTCGATTCCCGCATTGGAACAACAAAAATCTTGTTTCCAAGTTTGGTTAGGACAATGCAGGCTGATCACCTGATTGTCTGACAAGAAAGATGATCCATGCGTCGGATGGGCATGTAAAAAGTCGGACCTGCGCCTGATATCTCACCAGTCGTGTCGGTTATTCGTCCCACTGGGTTACGAGAGTAAAGGAAGAGAGAGTGCTCTTGTGTACTGCGCACACACTTGGGCACTATAAAATAACTCCTGCGTAGCTGGCCTGGTTTCAATTAAACCGGCCACCGTCACTGAAATCAGTGTGGGGAGCTATTATTATTATGTAACAGAGCTTCGGTTCCGCGTCCACAATTACGGAACTTCCGCAAGAAATCGTACATTGAAATTGTAGGCGTCTTTTTAAAGGCGTATTTAAATCTGTTCCGGGCAACCGAAAACTGCGCATATTAACAAGTTTCACTGATAAGTAAAACAAAAGATGCAAAAAAGCACGGAACTGAAAGAGATGGCTATAATTTCAATTATTGCACTTCAAATGTTTTCTCTCTCTCTTTATCTAAATATGGCGTCTTTGCGTCAGTTATTAGATTATTTGGAAAAATAATTGAAATATACTAAATAATCTAAGTATCTTTGCATACTCACATGTGGTACGAGATTCCTTGTATTTTGTTTACTTTAGAGTCATAATTGGTACACTTCCGAAACACACGACGACGACGCTCGACGCAGACTAACTACAAGACGTCACAATTGGGACGTATTTGAGTCTTCACAACGCGCACGCATATATCATATCTGCCACTTGTATTATAAAATATGTACTGTATGTACGCATTTGCCTCCAATTTCAACACCAAAAACTACGTGCCTATACCTACTGCCTACACCAACCAATATAATATTATGTAACACATTACAACCACGTGTTTAATGTCATTCGGCAATCGTCGTTTTGCACACATCCTCTAACGCCTGTCATTTCGATAAAAAACTGATAGGTATATTATTCTTGCTCATTACTTTATAGAAGTTATAAGGAAGAATAATATCAGTTTATTATTATTACCTAGGTAACACTGAAAATGTTTAGAAAATGAAAAACGGCTTAATGTAGAAAGTTGCCAATACTTTTATTGTTTTTCGAAGTAATCTCCGTTCCTCTCTACACATCGTCGCATTCGATGGAACCACTGAGAAAAGCAGTGGACCCATTCTTCCTTAGGGGTCTCTTCTATGGCATTTTCGTACGCTTTCACCGCATCTTCAGGGCTCGTAAAGCGAATACCTCGAATTTTATATTTAATTCTTGGAAATAAATGAAAGTCGCAGGGCGCCAGGTAAGGACTGTATGGCGGATGACTCATTATCTCGACACCTGTCATAGTCAAATATTCAACAGTCCGTTTTACGGAGTGCGCTGAAGCATTGTCGTGGTGAAGGAGTATCCTGCTTCGAGGGCGCTGCTGTCGAATTTTTTCCAAGACAACAGGCAAACAGCGATTGACATACCAGTCTGCAGTAACTGTCCTTCCATCTTCTAGCACAACTGTCGCGAAATGACCTTTGCGACCAAAGAATGAGGCAATCATCTTTTTGACTTCTTCCTTTCTTTACCTTAGTTGGCCGATCCTCGAAAGGAAACACCCACTGAGCTGATTGTCGTTTGGTTTCGGGTTCGTAGCAATATATCCAGCTCTTATCACCTGTGACGATGTCAAATACAGAATTTGAGTCACCGCCGTTGAACTTATCTAACATTTGACGACACCAGTCCATGCGAAGGTATTCAGGAAGGAATCCATCTGGTACAAAGCTTTCTGATGCCTAAATGTTCGTGTAATATTTTTTGAACTTGACTCATACCAATGCCTAGGCTTGCCCGTATCTGCTGATGGGTCACTCTCTTATCTTCCTCTATCATGCGTCGCACAGCACTGATGTTATCTTCAGTAGTCGCTGTTGAAGGACGTCCCTCACGCGGTCATCATTGAGATTGCTACGTCCACGTTCAAACTCGTTAAACCAATTGTAAATAGTGGCACGAGATGGGGCTTCATTAAGAAATGCTAAGTAAGCCCACAACGAAAGTAATAATAAATCATTGACCGAAAATTTTCTCGCGTTAGGTTCATTTTCACGTGTAACAAGAGTTTTAGATTTGCCGCCAATTCACAAAAACAAATGACAAATGAATACAATATACTACATTATGTTACCAAAGAGTTCTAAAAATTAAATTCAAAAAAGTTTTCATTAGCAATGTTTCTAAGTGGCCAGTTCTAAACATTTTCAGTGTTACCCACGTATTCTTGATTGCCCTTTTGGTGACGGCAAATATGATTTAAAGTTTCATTGATGTCGACTCTGGGCGACGATTTTGCACCATCACCTTTGTATTTTCTAATTTGTAAGAGTAGCTATACGGCCTATAGCTATAAAACACTATACAGCCTATCGTCGAATCGGCATGACACCGCAGACTTGATCAAATCCTCAGTTCGTACTTCGTCCATATACACCACATAAACATATACCTGTCATGTCAATCCACGCCCAATGCTCATACATGGTCAGTTTTAGTTAGAGTCACGCTGATTGGATGATAGGCAGTATGATGTATGACTACCCTAAGACTAATGATTGAAGAAAGTTTAGTGTGGTAGAAGGAACCTATCTCAAGTTTTAATTAATTAACCGTATAAATTAACAGTTAAAATTCGCTGATGTACGTTGATCCTTGGTTGTACATTATGTAGTACCTTCGAGCACGTGTACAGTTGACGCCTAACCGGGTGTACCGCTTTGGGACCTTAATGCCATAGTAAGAAGATCGAATTGAGATACTCCAGGGATGTCGGTGACCGCACTTATAAACTAACATAATAATTTTGGTATGTGTACTAGATAAACAAACGACACATAAAACAGAATTGCTACTGGTAAGAGGTAGTATATATTTAAATAATGGCCAATTAATAATATGCTGGAGCACACACACTTGGCAAGCAGCTTGCCAAGCAGATATCACTGGGTATTTGCGGATTTGGATGAAAAAAAAAACAAAATGCTAGCTTGCCAAGCTGATTGCCTAACGTTTTATTTACACACGCATGACAGTTGTATGAATGTTGTGCTCACAAGTCGTTGGACTCCATTGTCCAATCGCACCAACGCTGACTCAACTTTAATTAATTTCATGCTGTCATGACTATCTCCTGTTAACTTATGTCACTCAGCAAACTTGAATGTCATGATAAGCAGTTAAAGAGTTTTTGAAACCGTTTACAGCACAGGGGAGCGCTTAAATCGTATTATTTTACTGAAAATAAAAATGTGGTGAAATTCAATTTATTCCACCTTTTAGTTGTTCAATATAATAAAATTTATTTTTAAAATATTTTCCATTTTCAAAATCTGAAATTGATTTCGTGTGCCCGCGGGCGTCGATGTTTTAGTAACTCTAATTGGAGTTCGAATTTCATACTAATTATTATATCTTAACAAAAGCATTGTCTTCACAAAGAAAATAATATATACGGTATACCTAGTCTTCTGTTGAAATTAATATCAAAATATGAATTTCGTCGATATTATAATTGGTTCGTTAAGAATGATGGTGTTTGATATTTTTTCTGGCGCTAGGGAGCAGACCCAACGCACACAAAGCGTCATCTGGTGGCGTGGTATCAAAAATGGTCAATAAGAATTTCCGATTCTTTTTCATCACCAGGCGGCACTTGGTAGCCCTACGGTCCTTGTCGTGTCAAAAAGCTGTCAGATGTCACGAATTTAAAAACCCTCATTAAGCTTGATGTCGAGCTTGATCAACTATGAAGGAGTTTTTACTTTTGACTCGCAAGCAATATTGTAGAATGTAGTGTTTTAACTTATAGCTGTCCCGGTACACGTTATTCTGTCTATCTAATTTGTTCGATTGAAAATTTGACATAATTATAAATTTTATGAGTGTGATGGTTATTAATAATCTATTAATTGTTGTAGAATGTAGACTGTAATAATTATTTTTTATTGTTAATTTTGCATGCCCATAGAGGCCTATGTGCTGAACCCAACATCAAATATTATAAGACCTATTATTGTAACACACACACGCAAAAATAAATGAATTTGAATTTGAAAAATTTGTCTTAACTATGAACCGGAATAAATAAATAACTACGGTTGGTAAACATTGTAGAATGGGGTTGTAGATGTTGGTATAGGTTGTAGGTGTAAGTGTAAGTGAAGGTGTTGATGTAGGTGTAGATCTTGGTGTAGGTTGATGGTTCATAGTTAAAACAGAACAAAGAATGTCGGGACAACAAGTGGTAGATAAAATTCGAATAAGCACATCGCAAATAAGTATCTTAATTTAATTGTATGCGGTTATAATTAAATAATTATATTTTCGTTTCTTTGACGTAATATTTCCATCAACTGCCCCTCTACATAGATTTATTTTTAATTCCTACATAATGTTATTTTGTTTTACTACTTTATGAAAAATATAATTTTATGTTACATTAGACGTGAAATGGACTTTATGACGATTATGAGAATACTATTTTGCTTTTATAACGTATCGAGACTGTATTGAATATTATGTGTTATTGTAAGATTTCATTAGCAAAATCGACCTACAAGTTGCTAAAACTAGTAGAAAGCTCATGGCTATACAACGTATTATAAATAAAATTCCGTAACTCCTATAGTTATGAAAAATTGATTTTTTTTTTATGTGTAGTACTTTTTTTGCAGGCCAGTGTATATATAGTTCTATAGTCGACTTTACGCTGTGAACAGAGCTACTCAGACATGCATAAACTTACCAACTAAGTGAGAAATAGAAATCAATAGCGAAAATAACTTCAGTACTTAGTTGATAGTTCCGACATACCTTTATAATACCTTTGTAGTTTGCTTTCTGATGGCCTATGACAAAACTATTGTATGACTCGTAAAAGAAGTTACTGGAGTAACTGTAATAATAGTTTTGATCACACTACATGATATAAAACTATTATTGTGCTTTCCTATAAACTTTTGGTAAGATTTGAAGGACAAGAAAACCTGGTCTATAAAATTCTAATTCACGAGACAAAATAAAATACATATACAAACATTTAGGGGTTCGTAACCTTTGGATAAAAATTGAAATACCAGTTTCGTCACTTTGTCATTATTTTGAATAACAAATATCTATGTCAAATTTACAATATAAATGTGGCACTGTATCGCTGGTTGATAATTCATGTGTGTTATAATCCGACCAAGTAAAATTTCTTATTAGTTTCGAATGACACGAATGTGCCATACTGATGGCCCATGATGATTGATGGTGGCATGAAGTACTAATGTTGCTTACACACGTACAAATTTGATCTGGAGCGGACCATTATGACAGCACGACACTCGTGTGTTTGATTTTCAGCTATATTGCATTAGCACAGAGTACTATTTACAGTAAATTTCGATTGTTGTCCAGTGTTCCAAATCTTAACAATATTTCTCCCCAAACTTAAATAAACTGATAAATAAATAATAATAAGAAATATGTTCTGTAATATTATTCTCTTATTTTTACATTAAAATATACTTCCAAAAGTTTATTTTCTACAGGTTGACTTTTCAAGTAGCTTGTCGATGTATTTATTGATCAACAGCTTAATTTAATTAAAAACAAGAAAATACAAAGCTCTAAAATTAACCTTAAAAAATCCACCCCTAGAAGATTTTTTCCCTAATTTTAGGGAGAAGCCGCAAGAATTAGTTAGCATCTAATTGCGTGGTCTGCTTCGGACCAAATCCGTACATGTGTTAAATACTATTACTTTGGGTTGTTTGAATTTAAAATTATTAGGTCCTTACATATGAAATTGGCGTTTTGTCGTACTGACCACTTTGATCTCAAATATATTATCTTCTTTGGTTAGGAATTCCAATTACAAATTTATACCACTATTTACTCATGCATTTGTGTTTCGAAAGCCGTAATTCATTTGTTTTTTCCTCTTTTGGTTTTTTCTTTGCGTTGTTTGTTTACCAAATGGAAAACTTGAAATATCGTATTATTTTCGAGTACGAGTTCCACCGTGGCACCAGTGCTGCAGAAACGGCTCGAAGGATAAATGATGTATATGGCGGCTGTATTGCAAAAGAAAGCACAGTGCGTTTTTGGTTCCAACGTTTCCGTTCTAGAAATTTCGACCTGCAGAACAAGCCCCGTGGACGGCCGGAGACCAAAGTTGATAATGAAGAATTGAAGCCTATCTTGGAAGCGGATCCATCGCAAACCACGTCCGAGTTATCTGCAGGCTGCGGTGATAGTGATAAAATTGTTTTAATGCACTGGAAGCAAACTGGGAAGGTGAAAAAGCTTGAAAGGTACCCTATCCCATGAATTGAGTGCAGCAAACTTACAAACGCGCGTTACATTACTCAACCGGCACAATAATGAAGGGATTTTGAATCGAATCATTACCTGTGATGAAAAATGGATCCTGAACGATAATCAGAAACGCTCATCGCAATGGCTGAACCCTAGCGAACCAGCCAAAACCTGTCCCAAGCGAAAATTGACTCAAAAAAAGTTACTTGTGAGCGTTTGGTGGACTAGTGCCGGTGTCGTTCACTACAGCTTTCTTAAATCTGGCCAGACGATTACGGCAAATATCTATTGCCAGCAACTGCAAATTATGATGAAAACGCTAGCTGCTAAACATCCGAGTTGGTCATTCGCTCTGGGCCACTGCTGCTTCAGGAGAACGCTGCACAACTGAGACGGCTACCAAATTAGAGGAGCTTCAATTGGATTGTCTCAGACATCCACCGTGCTCCAACAGATTACCATTTTTTTCGAAATTTGGATAACTTCTTGCAAGGGAAATAATTCAACTCCGATGGGGCAGTCCAAAGCACCTTCAAAGATTCTATTGATTCCTGTCCGAATGGTTTTTTTAGTAAAGGAATCAATGAACTACCTATGAGATGGCAAAAGTGCATAGATAGCAATGGTATATACTTTGATTAAATAAATATATTATGTTTAAAAAGTCGACTTTATGTTCCTCCTTTACAAAACGCCAATTTCATATGTAATGACCTAGTATTTTTATTTTGTCAGCATTTTGGCAGATGATGATTACCTTCAAAAATTATTCACTCTCGTGGAATTAAGTATCGACAAGTATTTATTTTCTTATAATAAGTGAACTTAAGTTGTTACGGGTAATATTAAATAAAAGATGTGTTACCAACGTGACAAATTTCTTCAAATTAAGAGGTCGTGGGCAGAAGGCCGTATGTATCTGGTTTAGCCTCTAGTGTCTTTAGAGATTGGTGGGGCTTTTAAACCACACGGCACTTAGCTGGATCTGTCGACGGTAAGGTATGACAACACGTGGCGCTTTCGGGTCCTGTGTTCGGGTCAGGAACTCGTCACGACGTGGTCGCCTAGGAGCGGACAGTCCGTGGCACAGGCCAGATAGTCATCCGTCATAGCGTAGGACTCAGAGGGCGAAGAGTAAGCCAAGCAGTGCTGTACCGAGGATGTAGATAGCGGTGCTTGTAGCCGTACCGTAGTTCCCTGGAAACATTCATACCAGCGTGTGAAGAGTGTGGACCACAGCAGCCATGGTTCTAGCCCCTAACGATCCGAACCATGGGCTGTGTGTCCATCACAAAATAAGGGATGAGCAAAAAAAAGATAAAAAGATAAAATGATATAAAGGACAATTAATTTGATACAAACATCCTAATAATATCTAACAATGCAAGATCGGAAAAATGAAACTACAAATTGAGCACGTGGCCAATCAAAAGGTTTGCCAACAAATTCTACAATGGTGCTAATTCACAGGAAAAAATAATGTGTTTAAATTACCAGCGTGATTTAGCAAACATTCACAACACAGATATTTCAAATTACTCACCGTGAACACGGGGTTATAATATTATAATTATTATAAATGACTACATCTTGAAGAAGTTGAACAACAAAAATTCGGCAGGGAAAAAGGGCGTTGTCCTGTCGCGACAACCCTTTTATACCCCTACTGACATTTGTTGTTTTTTTTTTTTAACCGACAATTAGCGGTAATGCGTAATACAAATGCCACAATAAAGAAATATTAGAGATGAAGCTCTAGTTAGTTAGCATTTGCCAATAGATGGCGTTGTCTAGCACAAATTAGCTATTATTAATATCGACAACTGCTTATAGATGACGCTATACGCATCGTTATTAGTTATAACGATACGTTAAAAAAATGTAGCTATGCTACAAAGTAACTTCTACTACTATGTAATAATATAATAACCCTGATATGTGATGAAAATTTTTATATTTTTATTTCCCTTGCAGTGTGAAAATCGTCATGTTAGTTTAAGTTAGGTTAGGTTCTTAGGCAGACCGCAGAAGGCTAAATAGATCATTATGATCACAAAAGTTCTATAAACTAATAAATTGGGGCTCATTTCAATCATTTAACTGAAGATGGAGAGATTTTCTCCCAGGTGTTAAGTTCGGAGTTTATTAAAGTTTACTGGTTCCCAAAAGTTGTGCCCTAATGGAAACTATTCGCTCCATTCTTTTATATTAGCTATTATTTTTGTTTTTTTGAGCGTGTTGTTTATGATATTTATAAAACACATTTATTATTATTTATGTTCTTTTTTGTGAGCATACAACCATAATTGTTCGAATCTATTTTTGACTTCAAGATAAAATTAATTTTTGAGCTTTGTCATAATTTTTCACTGCAAGTAGAAAATTCAAAGAGCCGACGTGGGATTAAAACACGAAAAAAGTACATAGACCTAGCGGTGCGTTACGTCGCCACAGCATCTCAATTAAAATAGTTCACTTCGTTTTCCGCTTATGTATTTAACGAGCACAGCAATCGAACACTTGGCTCAAATCCAGAGCTAAACAAGTGGCGAATAGGTCTAGATCATATATAGATAGATGGAGATCTAGACGAGGGATGACTGATTGGCTGTTTTTCCACTTGTCGTCACCGGTCCGGCGCGGTTGCGGCGCCGGCAACTGCTCGGCCCGGTTATGTACTGAGTGATATTTTTAATTACTTTATTATAGGTTCAATGATTTAATTAACGACTGGCATTTGCCCGCGTGTGCCCCTTCGCTATTTTGGCTTTTTAACGATATCTTTATAATAATTTCAAACATTCATCCCCTATTTTACCGTCCTAAGGGCTGAATTTTAGAAAACGCTGAAATACGTAACTCATTAGTTTTTCCGAACTCAATTCATGCGAAATATCAAGCAAATAATATGGCCAAGGAATAAAAAGTTTCATACAAATTTATCTCCTATTTTACCCCTTTGGGTTAAATTTGGATGCCTACGTCATATGAGAAATACGTGTCCAAAATTAAAAATTTCTCCCATTAAGGGTTTGGCCTGTGCGTTGATACATCAGTAAATCAGCTTTGCCTTTTATATATATATATATATATATATATATATATATATATATATATATATGTGTCGGAGACACATTGTCCTCAACATCATTTTCAGTAGTGGTTGCTTGTTTAGTGGGCGTCATCGTGGGTAAAATTCGGGCACAAAACACAATGATCACTGGTTAACACTAATTTATTCAGTGTGTAACAGTATTTTCACTAATCACAAATTTAAGAAAACAGTAATTTTAAAATAATTTAATATCGAGCAGTGGGTTCAGGACACCGATCTCATCAAATTGATCGACAGATCACACTCAAATGTCTTTCAAACACGTCCGCATCTCTAAAGTAAAGATGGCGTCTCGACCCCACTCGAGGCCCGCGCGCGCTCTGCTCTGATTGGCCGTTAATAAAATAATTACGATTTAATTTTAGTTAAGGTTTTTACGTGAGATAAAAATGTTACAAATTATCTTAAATTAAAAAACGAATTTAAAAGTAATCAAATGAATTTAAGGGGAATTCAATTGTAAACAATCAGTATGCAAATAATCAGTAGAAATCAAGATGCAACTCGACTTATGAATTCCTCCGACATATTATATATTATATAGAACGATGACCTCTGTGGCTGAGTGGTTGAGCGTGTTGGTGCTCAAGCTGAGGGTCGGGGGTTCGAATCCCGCCGAAGGAACAAAAAGTTTTACTGAGTTCCTGGGTCATGGATGTGTATAAAATATGTGTATAATATAATAAAAATCTTAAATATATGTATAGTATGAAAAGTATTAAATATATTTCCGTCGTCTGTAACACAAGTTCTTCGAGAATTTACCACGGGACCTGATTGACGTGGTGGGAAGCGTCCATAGATATTATTATTATTTTTATTATATACAGATACAAGATAGATGCACACCTTGGGAACAAGATCGCCACCTGCAAGGCTACTTTTATGTACTAAAAAGTGTCTAGCATTTTGTAATAATTAACTTATGTTTCTAATTATATTTCATATTATTATTTAGATAACTTAGGATTATTTTATTACTAAATATGTTTATCCTACTAATATTATAAATGTGAAAGTTTGTGAGGATGGATGGATGGATGTATGAATGGATGGATGTTTGTTACTCTTTCACGCAAAACTATTGAACGGATTTTAATGAAATTTGGTATAGTACTAGTTTAGGCTCTCCATTAAAGCACAGGCTACTTTTTATCCCGCATAAGTACAGTGTTCCCGCGGGATACTCGATAGTATATTTGCGCGGGTGGAGCCGCGGGAAACAGCTAGTGAAACTATAAAAGTAACCCGGTAATTATCGGCCCATATCAGTACTTCCGGTAGTCAAAAGTTTTAGAAAAGGTATTAAGTCAGATTAATGCAATATTTAAATTCTTGTAATATTCTATACGCCAAACAGTATGGTATTAGAAATAAGTCGAATACTTTGTCTGCCTGTATCGACTTAGTAACAAAACTAAAATGCTAAATTGACCAAAAGCAAGTAGCTCTTGGAATATTCATAGTTTTACAAATCAATATCAAAGCCTTTGAGGCTTTGATACAATCAGCCATAGATTGCTACTTCACAAATTACAAAATATTGATATCAAAGGCACAGCATACATAATTTTAGAGTCGTATTTAAAAAATCGACAGCAGAAAGTTAAAATAGATGAATCCTTGAGTAGCATAAATTCAGTTTCTTGTGGTGTTCCACAGGGATCTATTCTTGGACCTTTACTTTCCTTCATTTATATTAACAACATAAAATACCTAGACTTAACAGCTGATACAACCCTGTAAGCTGATGATACATGCCTCTTTTACTTTGGATAAAAAATTGATTCTATAGTGACACAAGCCCAAAACCACCTTGATAAGCTAAATGAATGGTTTAAGTACAATTTACTAACAATTAATATATAAAAACTAATTTCGTCATATTCTCGTCAAAAAATAAAAACCTATAAGGTAACTCTACAAAGTTAACAATTAACAATGAACCTATTAATAAAGTGGAATCAGAGAAATATCTTTACCTTACTATCGACAAACACCTTACTTGGAAACCACATATAGATAAAATATGTAATAAACTGTCGACGCTAGTGGGAATCCTTAAGGGTAGTTCGTATTATTTTCCAAGAAATATTAAATATCTTGTATACAACTCCCTAATTAAATCCAACCTAACCTACTCAATTGAAGTATGCGGATTTACTACTAAAGAAAATATCAAAAAACTTCAAACAAAATAAAATTATCAAAACACTTTTTAATGATGACAACTTAACACTGAATGACACTGTCTACAAAAGAACCAAATTAATGACCATGATACCAATTTATAAACTCCATACCTTCTGCCTACTGATTAGAAAAATACTAACTAAAGATATACTTATATACTAATACTATATAATTATACCAAAAAATCACAAATTCACACCCGCGAATTAAGAAATGAAAATAATATAAGTTTATATACACCACGCTCTAATTATGGGATTAAAAAAATTCATGTTTGAAGGTGCTAAAATGTATAACAGTATACCAGTATACCAAAAGATATAAAAGAAAAAAAGAAACTAAAATTTTATCTACTAAATACCACATAATCACATAAATGAATAACAGAAAGATTTTAATAATGTACCGGTTAGATAGACTACAATAATATATTGTTTGGGTTTGAATGTTTGTAAAATTAAGTCATAAGTCACTTTTGAATTTAGAATAAGATGATATGAACGGTGCAGCGTTTATAAGAAAAATAAAATGTTAACTTTTTAGACTTTACATAAGTATTTGTCAATCATTGTGCCATTTTTGTTTGTGTCTCTTGTGTTTCTCGTCTTTTGTTTAATAATATTATTATGTATTATTTTTGTGGCAAATAAAGTCTTAAACCTAAAAAAAAGTCTTCATAAAAGCTCTGAATCTTAGGTATCCCATCTGCCCCATCATCCCATATATACATTTAGCCCCGATTTCACCAAACGTCTTTAAACGCGCTTAATGCTAAGCCCGGATTCGATCTCTCTCTCGTTCAATGCTAGAACGGGATAAACAGATCCAAAACTGTAGCTCAGTGTTAAACGTCGTTTAAATGCGTTGGTGAAATTGTGGCTTAGACGTTGACATATTACATGCCACATATTTTTCAAAACAGTAAATTAAACACCCAGTATATTATAACCGGCCCGAGCAGTTGCCACGGCCGGGGCCGTGCCGGTAAGTGGAGAAGCAGCCATTCGCTGCAATCACATTAGTGTAGCACACTCAATAGCTTTAAATAGTTCAGCTCTAGCAATAGAGGTGTTACAAGTTTAGAACGTGATGCGCTGTACGTGCGTGTGTTTACGCTCCCGCTATAAAATATCTTAACCTTATATACAAAATTCTCGTGCGTGGTGTCAGCTGTTACAGATCTCCTTAGAAACGGCTCGGCCAATTTTTATGAAATTTTGCAAGTGTATTTGGTAGGTATGAAAATAGGTTGTAAACTATTACGGCAGTGCAAGGGTGTCTGTCTATACGTAGCGACAAATCTAAGGGAATAATAATCATACTTTTTTTTAATAATTAAAAAAAAAAGATGTTATTAATGATTGCGTTATAATATGTCCTATAGCTGCATAAAATATATCATTCGGATTAAAACAACACCTGTCATATGACGATAATCTATGGCACTTAGGTACATATTAGATTTAGTTTTTAATTAAAACAGAATTCAGGAATAGTTACAAACTTTTCGAAGGCGTCATAATGTCACAATTGATTGGGAAGTACTTTGATAGTTCAGTAAGACAAAAGTACTTTATACAAAGATTTCAAAACTCAAGATAGGCTATGACGTACATTTGACAGACAAATCTTCATATAAGAAAAAGTTACGCCATCTTGGTGTTCATCACACTTCAAATGTCAGCCATCTTGTTTTCACCATACTTCAAAATATGTCGAAAAGGCCCAAAAATCTCAAAAGTTGGGCCATTTAACTGGAGACACTTTTTGCCTGAACATGCCTTGTCTATAACACTTACATCTATGACTTTATGTAAAAACTAAGACAATTTGAAATATTATGCTTCGAGAAAAGATAGAACGGACTTGGCGAGACCCCTGCCGCGCTCTAAGATCAAAATTTGTGTCAAACACTATTCTGACCAAACATGCAATCATTTCACTTGCATTATTCGGATTTGCATTAAGTAGCAAAAGTTATAATGCCTCATTTAATTAATGAACAATGCTTGAATTTCATTATACTTCATCTGACAATGATGGTAGACGTGAATTGTGAGGAGATTCAACAGTAGGTATTGTTTGCTATATGGGTGAAGGTTTTTCCAAACAGGTTTTATAAGAAAATTTATTTTCACTGTTAATTAGTCTATTGAAAATCTGTAGGTTTACCCACCATTGGAAAAGTAGACACTTCATAAACAATAATGATTGGCTAAATTCGAGTTTTCTGTTTTCAGGTCATGGATATGTATTAAATATGTGTATAATATTATACTAAAAATCTTAACTTTAAGTATAGTATAAAAGTATTTAAAATATACTTCCCATTGGCTGGTCCCTGATATCGTGAGAAGCGTCCATAGATATTATTATTATTATATTTGACTGTCTTTCACTCCCAAAGAGCTGAACCGATTAAGTGTAAATTGGTATAGAAGAGGAGAGAACTACTGCCAGTTTTAGAGCAGATATTTGAGGCAACCTGGTAACTTTTCCTGTAACTCTTGGTGGGGTTTCCTGTAACTATACTTGGGATTACTATGTTCTATTCGCGTTAAGAAAACAGTGAAAATTAAAAAAAAGGCCAATGACGCATAAGCCTTGTTCACACTAACCAATTATAACAGTAAGCCATATTGCAGTAGCAGTAGGTAGAGTTATTTACTAGTGATTTTTTTTGCCACGAACTTTTAATAAATCACTTAAATTCCACACGAGCGAAGCCGCGGAAAAAACTAGTATAACAAAAATATAAAATTAAAACAACGTTATCTAAATAACCTATTAAAAAAAAATTTTTCACTTATTTAAACACGTAAAAAAGTAATTATGTCTCAAAATTAACTCGTGCGTGAATATAAAATAGTTTTCGTATGGTTTCTACATCTTATTTACTTTAATTTAATTACAAGTTACGAAAACCAAACAAAAAATAATACGTGTGCTTACAAAAAACGTGTGCTTGCTAAAAGCTTGCATAGTAAGTCTACACGCATACGTCTAGTCGCACGCACACAAACACCGTGCCGAAGTCTGCCGAACTGAAACGACGTTAGACGATGCACGGCTTTCAACGCCGCACCGCTGCGCTGTGCCGGTCGGAGTGGGGGGTGTTAGGTTTATTTTCGTTACGTAATTTCTTGATTCGGTCGCCGCGCTCAAAGCCCGCGATAAATGTTATGCAATAGCTTAAAAGTAACAAACCCTAAACTAAAATGTTCATCGTATGTACTTTACCATCTTTATCATATTTTTTTTTCTTGAATTTTATCAAATCATTCGGATAAAATGGGTAAGGTCTCAGTCATGACCTAATATTATGTACTTATTTATTTATATGTATTTTCAATTTATGATCCTTAAATAAAGTCTGGCTTCTATGAAAATGGGTTAGAGAATAATAAGGTAACTAGATATTTTTAAATTTTTTAAATTTTTTTTTTTAATTTTATAAGACCTGACTTATGCGGGATTTACACAGGTGACTAAAGGCCCACGGCGAAAAACGACCGACTGCATGGTAATTTTGACAGTAGATTTGGCATTTAAACGGCCGATTTTTGCCGTGCGGCGGAAATTGTGCGGCTTTAGTTACCCGTTTAAATCCCACATAGCTCACTTGCCGTTTAGATTTCAGACGGTCAATTTTCGGTCACCCGTGTAAATCCTTAATACCCCATTACCTAACTTTAGACATAACATAATAATATTACCTCTGGCAGACCATTTCAACAATAATTATTATTTATTTTCCTTTATTTTATACCCGGTAGTTACAAAAACAAAATTTATCATGCGTGTACTTTATCTTATCAACAATGCATAGAGTTAAATTACGATTTTCTTGCGAATTCCAAAAATGTTCATACCCAAATCTAATACCGAATTCATAGGCAAAAATATCATATCCACAGATAAGAGAAGCAGAATGACAAGTCATGTGAATTTAATCTCATCGGTGAATCGCACGGATATTTGTAGCTTTATCCGTATGCTAGCTCTCCCCGTTATTTCGTTCGCGTTTATTTTTAACCGGCTTCCAAAAAGAGATGTCATTCAATTCGTCGACGAAGTCTTGATTTTAACATCTACATAATATTACTGTAGGTAGACAATTATCTAGGTGCCAAACAGAGTAAGAAAGTAACGCATTATCAAGCGCCTTTAACTTTGTACAACTGAAAGATGGTTTACGTAGATACAAAATTTCTGTCTCTTTTAGTTTTTTTCATATCAATCAGACGTCATTTAACGAATCATTTTTATTCAGATATTATATGATTACAATACAATATGCAAAAACAACTTTTTTTGTTATTTTTTGTACCGATCAAACACTTGTTCCGTGGATTTGAAGTGGGATCCCTCTTTGTCGTACATTTTTATGAACTGCTTGGTCTCCTGCGGGAACTCTCTCTCTACGCCTGTCATGAAAGCGTGCGCGTTGTGCATGTGCTTCTTACTGCAGTACTTGCAGTTGCTCCATGTTGCGTTCCGTATATGACCTGGAGAACAACATGCTATAGTAATATTGTGGTAATGGTGGTGGTGGTGGTCAATACGCCTGTTCCATAAACAAAGTTTTATTTTCGAGCATGATCACTGATCAGTGTTAAATCCTCGTTCTAAAAATATAAAATGTAGGTGTTATAACATGTGTGATGTGACCTTAAATTTTGACGAGATTACCCTATATAAAAGATAAAATATTTAAAGTTGCATAATTATACAGACGCAAGTCAATACAACCTACTCCCGCGCGTAGCCTTCAAAGCCGGCGCGGCGTACGGCAGTGCAAGGATGTCCATGCGTTGAGAGATATTTTAGGAATTTTTATTATCTTATCAACCGACTTCCAAACACAGGAGGAGTATATCAATTCGTGTGTATGTTTTTTGTATGTTACGCGCTGTTTGTGGACCGATTTTCGAAAATCACTTTTTATTTTAAAGAGTTGACTTACTTGACTCCCAAGTTGGTCCCATTGTCAACAAATGGTACCGACTTCAAAAATAAGAATATTGAGTAGAGAAATAGATAACTTTCAGCTGAATTTAAAAGGGGAACTCTTTCGACATTAAGAATTATTTCATACATTTTAGTGATTTTTAAGAATGTTCTTGCTTTTACTTTGGAAGTGGTATGTATATAATATATAAGGTTCGGTAAAATCAACAATAGATATTTTGGGCATATGATCTACTGCTTATGTATAGACGTTTAGCCAGAAAAATGATTGTCATACTCGAAAAGAACCTTCCTTTATATGAGCGAGTTTGCGTTGAGCGAGATTCACCCAATAAGAGGTGATTTTTTTACTTTTGAGTATGACAATTTTTTTTTTTGCCTAAACGTCTTTATATGAGCAGTAGATCATACTCATCACAAAATATCCGTAGTTGATTTTACCAAACCTTATATATTTTCTACTATAAACTACATCCTGTAATCCGTATATGTATAATGGCTTCGGCCTCCCGCGTGAAGTTTCTCATGAGAGTGATGACTTCTCTCGAGACTTTCTGTCGGAAGTCTGGATGCAGTATCTCACTACACAGGACACAGAATACTTTACTTTCGAAAAAGTATTCGTACCAATTCTTATCGAAGCCAAAAGGCGCTGTCATGATCTTCGTAAAATATTTAGCGAATTGTTCGTGCGTGGGCTACAGTATTAAGTTGAGACGCGGGAAGGTAAGTTATTCCAATGCCCATTCCGAATAATCCTAGACATAATTGTCATTCTGGAAAAATAATATTTCTACTAAAAACTCGCAGTCACGAGGAACTAGGAAAAAAATAAAAAATCATTTCTTTAATTCAGCTAATTCCTTAAATTCCAATAATTGGCGCTTTGAAGAATTCGAAATATTCATTGTTCATACCATAAGAATCGAAAAACAAAATTTACACTAAAATGTCAAGCTGAACTCGGCACAACACTGTTATTTTAAATCTTATAATTTAAACGAGCAGCTCTTGGAAATATGTATATCAGAATCTCGGAAACGTCTTCAACAATTTCCATAAAATTTTGTATGCAGGGGATTTTTCAGGGTGACAAATAGATCTATCCTTTCTCCCAGAGAAACTGCTAATTTTTTACTAATATATATTTTTTCTTTCGTTGCCTAATAAGACATGAGTTATTTCTCCTTTTATTTGTCCGAGCGTGTGGATCAGCTACGTTTACGTTGGATTTTTTAGTTTATTGCCTATGAAGCAAAAAGGCCAATTGGTGTCTCAGATTCGAGTCCCAATCAGACTAATATTTTGCGACTTATTTTTTCAATCGCCAATTAATTTTTACCTTTTTACTAGAACTCCGAGCGGTGTCCCAGGATATTATAACATACCAAATAAGACTAAGGCCTATCATCTCTGTTATTGTACTACAGAGATATTTGAAGTGATTTTTTTTTAGATTCTAGTTGATTTTGAAATAAGTATGACTAAATTAATGTAACAACACTCACAACCTATTTAAAAGACAACAAACACTAACTTTTATAATGCGCAGCGATATCGTCACATGGCCCCTTGTCCATGAAGCAGTCCAAATGTATCTTCAGGCCAGTACGATTCTTGGCTAGTTCCTCATAGCTAAAGTTCTCGTCGACATCGTTGTAGCCGCTGACTAGAATAGCGCAGCAGACCAACGCCAATTGGTATACGAGAACTCGCAATGTCATACCTAGTAACAACACAAAAAAATCGTAGGTCAAAAAAAGAGATACAATAAAAAAGAAATAATTTTTATTGTATCTCGATAGTTGTGAAATTTCATTAAAGATAGAAAATAATCAAATATTGATAAGAGTACCTATAATAGCTCAGATTACAAAAATAAATTCCTTCGTAAGCCATATTATCAATAGCCGAGTTCAGGGGGTCTAGCAGGGCACATTTGACAGCGGCGTAAAAGTAACTATATCGCATGAGAATTGTATGAAAAGCTGTCAAAATCATGACAGCGCCCATACAAGTAATAACGTTTACGCCGCTGTCAAATTTTCCTGCTAGGCCCCTAGGAGATAAAATAAATAAATAAAGTAAACAGATATTCAGGGGTTCACAACCTTTTGAAAATTTGAAAAAATCAGTAGGTATAGTCACTTTGTCGTAGACTTGAATAACAAATCTGTCAAATTAACTTAAAAATGGCGCCGTACCGACGGTTGGCAATAGGCAATAATTCTATGATGAAAATATACATCAAACTATTGATATTTTATCACTAGACAATATTTAAAACCAATTTAACCAACACTTACTATTAAAAATGAATGATTTTTAAAAAAATAAAAAAAAATAAAAAAAATCACGTTTGACCACGTGATTAAAAACGCACAGTCGTCAAGCGTGACGTCTTCCTGTTGTACTTCTACTTCTTGTTTTAAAAAGGCCTCCCTAATACCATACGCTAGAAGTTAGAACTAGGTGGTAACTCGACGAAGTGAAATAGCTTAGTAATGGACCCCACGCACATGCAATCGATTGATATTCGGTAACGTGTGTTTACTTATTATTTCATTCTTTTTGAATGAAGCGTTCCAAGTTAACGCATTTTACAAGTTAGGCCTCTATAATTTCTAAACTAACAAATGTAATCATGTAACATTATAGTTTTCTTTATACTTTGTTTTCTAGTTATAATTTTTTTTTCCGAATTTTCAGGTCAGACGTTTAACTTTAAGCGAATTCCCTGTTTTTTTTAAGTTATCCTAACTTTACGTGTAAGTGACGTGCCCAAAACAAAAATTTGTGATTTTAGTTTTGTACTTTGTCGGCGTGGTAAATACAAATTTATGTATATCCATGCAAAGTTATATCTTTCCAGCACTAATCGTTTGTAAGGTAAGCTGAGGTTGGACGGATGGACAGACAGACATGACAAAACTATAAGGGTTCCGATACGTGAACTACGGAACCCCAAAAAAGTGAACTTGCACGAAACGACATATGAAAGGCTGGTAATAAAAATCTGTTTTTTAAGTTTAATAATATTTAAAATCCAGCTTGAGATATCAAATATTTTATACAAATTAAACACACATTTTTAAATAAATATATTTTTTATAAAATTTTTAAATAAATTATTTGAAATTATTACATACGACAAACTCGATATAATACTCCGGAATTAACTAAAAAAGAATGGCCTACCTTACTCAACTTAGTCTGAATAATTACCTACAGGAAAATAATTTTAATAATTAAAAAAAGTAGGTTTTGCTTACCACTCATTTTGAACTCTTTGTATGTAATACATTTTTTGTGCCAAAAATCTTGTTTTATATATACTTCTTAAAAATGCATAATTATGATTTTAATTCAGTCTACAAAAGCATTTAAATTTATTTTTAGTATTTCAAAGTCAAAATAAAAAATGTTCAAAATGGGTTTACAAAAACACTTTTAGACGTCTACAAAGATTATAATAGAGCCGGCATTTTAATATCAGCATACATGATATTTCTCATTAGTTTATGTTATTTAAATTAAATTAAATTAATTAGAAACACATTTAGAATTAGAAACACAATTTAACAAGACAAAAAGACCAGTGTATGAGGACCATTAGCAGAATAAATATTTACATTTACATCCAAACATTTTTGTCTTCTATGTAATAGTCATAACAAGCACATTTTTTAATTTTGTTTCTGGCAAAACTATTTTCTCGGGTATTTTTAACCGACTTCCAAAAAAGGAGGCGGTTATACGATCGGCTATATATATATATATATATATACCGTATATATACCGTCCGTCCGTCCGTCTGTGGACCGATTTTCATCATTCTTTTTTTGATGTATATATAGGGTATATTCCAAATTGGTCCTTTTGACATGAAAGTGGTGACCTGATGATGAAATCCATGAGGAAACGAGGGAACTCCCCGAAATTTATGTGGACACATATTATGGTGATTTCGACTTTTTCTGTGGTAGTCCAAGTATATGCTACTGAAAAGTAAGATTTTGCTACAAGGTATACCCTGGATCCAAAAGTACTGAACAGAACCGCTGACTCCTTATAGATAAATGTTTGAGGATTTCGGCGTTGCTTAAAGAAATACAAGCATATGCCACTATGCCATTTAGAGTAATCATCATCTGAATCACCACCATCATCACACCATACATCATCACATTATGAAGATATAAAAGGTACATCTCATAGTATTTTACACCGACACGGATATCTTTGAACATTACTCTGCCGTTTATGGACCTATTTGCAAAATTCCTTTGTTGTTTTATGAGTCAATAATTCACTTATTTAAGTTTTTAATAAAAAAAAGTTTTTCAAATTTTTTTTATCACCCCGATAAAATAATTAATATTATTATATACAAAAATTTTATATAAATATTTCAGGGTAGAATTCGAAATTGGTTCTTAAGTCACTGAAGTGGAAACCTGATGATGGGATTCATGAGGAATCGAGGGAACTCCTCGAAATTTATATGGACACATATAGGGATTTTGATTTTTTCTGAACACAAGCATATGCTACTAAAAAATAAGATTTTTCACCTGGATCCAAAAGCACTGAACAGAACTCCTCAGTCTTTAAAGACAGCGTGTTTGTAAATTTCAGCATTGTTTAAAAAACTGCAAGCATAATATGCCACTCTATGTAACTTACAGTAATCATCATCATCGTCATCTTATTTACAATACCTAATGGAAGCTTGGCGCGTTTTCAATTATACATTCAACGGGGATCGTGCTTCTAGAATCTAGACTGTTACGCCAACTAGTGTCAAGTATCCAAAACAGTTGGGATCATGTATTTAACGTAAACAAATGTGATTTACTTTTTAATAATTATAAATAAAATATATTTAATTTTTTAAAATAATGCCAGCTTCGAGAAAAAATTGTTGTATTCTTGGATGTAATAATACATCACGTCGAGAACGTGGATTCAGTCTGGAAGTGAAATTTTATAAAATTCCAGAGAGCGTGTTAGGAGCCTCATGGAAAATAGTAAAACGTAAACAGTGGATAAATGCAGTGAAAAATTACATGTAAGTACAATATTAATTAAAAATTTTAAAAATGAACTGCACCATTCAGTAAAATTATAACATTTAAATACGACATGTAAAAATTGATCATTTAATTGATGAAATTTCAAATATTCGTGACAGTTATCTTATAGTTATGACTTAATCTTTTAATTATTTTCTTTGATTTCAGAGAAAATCCAAAAGACTGGGATAAAATACCCCAGATAAAAATTCCAGTCGAAAACAAAAATCCTAATTTTATCATGCCTCCTTTTGGCCGCAAAGATCAATTCAGTTGAATGAAGAAGTTGACGAAAGATACAACATTGCTTCTGTGAGGATACATATAGAATGAGTAAATCAACGAATTAAGGACTTTATAATTCTATCAAAAGTTAACCTAATTCATTATTTCCTCATATTGATGAAATTGTTTTTGTTATTTGTGCTTTGGTAAATGTACAGAAGCATTGTTTAAAGAAAAAGAAGTTGACAAATAAGCCTTTTTCAAATAATTGTAAAAACTGAAGAAAATTTCTAATTGTATTAAATAAAAACGAATTATTTGTTTACAAAAAAGAAAGGTTTTATTTTCTTAAATAATTTTAAATTTAATGTTTATTATTTCTCTGTTTTATAATAAATCTGACATAAGGTAAGTACAGACTCATAAATGATAAATATTTTCATATTATATTATTTGCTTGTAATATTAAATATTTTTAACAAAGATAATATTTATAAAACTTTTCGTAATGAATTAGTACAAAAAATAATTTCTTACGATTTGTATAAAATTAAGATAATAATAAAAATAATTTTAGGCAACTTTAAAATCTCAAGTGAGATAACAAGTGCTACGAGTATAAGATTTTCTCAATACCGCACATTTGGTCGATTGCTAAATTATTCTTAGGTCATTTTATAATTATTAATACCTATCTAAAAATTAATGTACTAATGATAATCATAAATGTATTGTTAGTTGAGTCTTTGGCGTATAATTTTTGTATGTATTGGGTAAAATAAAACTTTTCAAGATGAGGTATTAAGTTATTCAATAATTTGATTTGAATAATTTTTTGCCTTTCTCATCATTCTGGCCATGTATTATATTATTGACTATTGGTTTAAATCCATATTTTATTATTTTTTCCATTGTTATAACTTTTTTTAAATGTTATTAAATATTTGTTTTGATCCCACTATGTTCACCAATGAAACACCAAAGAGCGCTCATATCGACAGTAGTGCTGCCTATATTTCACGCACGATCCCTATACGTTCTTAAAATGTATTAATAATAATTTAACAAATATCACCAAAAATTTTTTTTCGGTGGAACTATCCCGCGAAATATCAAGCACTAGCTTGATATAATATTAATTAAATTGTACTTTATTGTCATATATTATAATATTAAAATTATAATATTGATAGATAGATTAGATAGTAATGTTTTGATCAAGCGAAATGTGGGAATATGCAGTTTATTTTTATTTCTATCCGTATTATATCAGACTGTATTCGTTTTTATTAGTATCTATTGACGAGATCCTCCATGGATTTGAAGTGAGAACCTTCTGTGTCGTACATATTTTTGAATTCTTTGGTCTCGTCTGGGAACTCTATCTCTATGGCAGCCAGGAAAGTGCGCGTTGTTCCCGTGCCGCAGACAACAGTATCTGCAGTTGTTCGATACTGCATCCATTATGTGACCTGTAAATATAAAATTGGATGCTGTTAAAGAGGATGGATGTTAAAGAGCCAATTTTTATTTAACAATGGGGCTTTTTCTCCCCTCTAAAAGCTAAATGGCTGGTTATAAAAATCTAACAAAATTCATGATGGTAGTCCATGTGATAAACTTTAAAGGAAAACTATAACAGCTTATATAACTTTGTTAGTTTGGGAGTTACAGATGCCTTACTGCTAAAATGCGCTTACTTGGAAAACTTCGTACAAAAATAACGAAATAATAAGTGAACATATAAAATATTGGTATAATGGCACGATACGTGTACGAGTCCAACTCGAACTTGGCAAACTTAGATTTCGCTGACACGCAAAACGATGTGTCATCACGTGCGCCACCACGACGTGTGTTGACAAAGGCAGTTAAATGATCGGGTGATCTACTTAATGAATAATTATTACATTTAATTGTAATAATTCATTACGCAAATCACGAATGGTAGCTAGTAGCTAGTAGTAGAGGTAATGGTAGACCGAGAAAATAGTACCGTCTATTATCTCGGTCATGTAAGCGCTTGTGGAAGGAAAAAAGGGACCTTACCCTCCTAACCCTTAGGAGGTACCTAACCCTTAAAAAGGAGGGACCTAACCCTTATAAAGGAACTATGGCAAGTGGAAAATAATTATTATTACCCCAGGAGGGTACCAGTCCCTCTGCGGCTGGAGAATCCCTCACGGAACCGACGGGTTCCAACTGCCAATTTAATACAAATGGTGATAGTGGAAGCCAAATTGGCTTTGAAAGTAGCGATAAATTGGTTCGAAAACAGATTACTGAACAATTTGTAAGCCCAGAGCCGTCTATCAGTAATGACAAGCGTTCTATTAAAAGAACGAGGTCAAAAAAGTCTAGTCATGCTCGGACTCGCGAGTCGAAAAAAAGCCAGCGCCTAAAGCAACTAAAGATGGACGAGGAGATAAGATGAGAAAGTTGACGAGGCGAATCAGTCAGACTACTCTGTGCCCTTACATTCGGAAGACATTATGGATACTGACGACATCGAGTCTGTTCCCGGGACAAGTAAAGCCAATAATAGTTTTGCTGGTGCCAATGCAGTCGCTTTCCCAACATGCTCTGAGCGCATGTATTAAAATCCATCTTGTGACTGTTGAGAGCATAGCAGACCGGTCTAAAAATTTAAAGGCAATTTGATTAGTGATCTTCGTGTAGCGGCCCGTTATGTGAATATAACAATAGAAGAAATTACCAGACGCAATCAAGTGGATGCAAATACTGCTCGGCTGGTACGCAATAATGCCGAACTTCGAGGCCGAGTATCAGTTCTCAGTGAAAAAGTCGAAAAACTTGCTGCAGAACTCACACTCATCCACTCTCCTACCACAAGCAAAGCAGTCGTAGTTTTACCCAGAGCACTATCTGCTCCAGCTCCAACCAGACCCATGGTTTCATGTTACAGCTTAACAAGTGTCAATTTAATGGAGCAGATTGGAGCTCTTATTGATGATAAGTTGGGCGCCTTTAAAATTGAACTCTTTCTAGATAGATCCAATAGGCCGCCTCTTGGGAAGAATAATTTGACACCGACAACGTTACCTGTAACGGGTAATGCTTAGGATCAAGTGAGAACAAAGAATAAAAAGAAAAATAAAAACCGCAGGAACAGACAAACTGTTTATCCTCCGGTCGTAGATTTGCCACCCGTGCCCATGATTTCTTAGTTTACGGCAGAGATGACAACTTCATCAAATTGGGCGACTATAGCTGCCTTAAATGCAAGCCCTAACTTACAATTAGGTCGTTGGTGAACGAAAGATATGAAATAATAATACGACGTCTAGACCCACCGCGTCTTTACCCCTGACAGCTGCCATTACTATCACAGTGCTGGAAGGATCAAGTACGTCATACGCTGAAGTTATGGCTGCCGCTAAAAACCGGATTCGTCTATCTGATTTCGGTATAGATAAGGTCGATCTAAAGAGGACCGTGACAGGAGGACTCTTACTAAAACTACTTGGTACTGACTGTGCTGAAAAAGTAAATGTTCTAGCCACTTGTATGCGGGAAGTTCTGTCAGATTTTAACGTTAATATAGCCCGCCCAACAAAAATGGGCGAACTTCGGCTAACGAATCTGGATGATGCCGTTACATCTGCAGAAGTTGCAACGGCGATTGTAGATTTGGGAGGGTGTTCTGTGGAAGATATCAAAACAGGAGACATGCGTCGTTCACCAATCTCATTAGGGACCATATGGGTTAGATGTCCTCTTACTGCAATACATGAGCTAAGATTGACCTCTAGTATTCGCATTGGTTGGAGCTTAGCGAAAATAAAGTTTTTAAAAGCATGGCTCGACCTAAAGATGTCACGTTGAAAGGAGATGCACCAGCGATAAGATTAAAAGCGATCGTTATTTTGCGTGAGAGAAAGTTGGCATAAAGCAAGTAGTTGGACAGCTACTGCTTTTAAGTGCCCGTTATGCTCCGATTTGGGTCGCCCAGCAAGCCACAGATTGGGTTCAAAACAATGTTGTCGAGCGAAGCAAGCTAATAATAAAAAAAGGAAGCAAAATACGCTAAACTTATTTGCTGTAGCCACCAATGTAGTTCAGGGCCCTAGCCTACTAGAAGAAATGGAAACCTCAATTTCGCGCCCATGAAAATTATACAGGCTAATATTAACCACTGCCGTAATGCTCAGCATCTTCTCTTGCAGACTGTTCCGGAGTGGTCTATTAGCCTTGCTGATGTAACAGAACCCTATGCCCCATTCCAGAATACCCTCGCTGGTTTACAGACGAAGGCTCTAAGGTAGCAGTATGTTGGGCAGGAGTAAAAGGGACTCCACCTTATTCTTTGTTGCAACGAGGTCATAGTTTCATGGCTGTTAGGTGCCGACCCCTTGCTATCATTGGTTGCTATGTCTCGCCTAATCAGCCTTTCCCTCCCCTGATCCCGTTCGGCGCGCTCGTAGACATCGCGGCAATGCCGTATGTCAACCCAGTCTTTCCCCTGCAATCAGGGTTACACAAAGTGGAGATAATAATAAGTAATATCTCGGGATAAATATACGAGGGCTGCACTAAAAGTATCGGGAATGGAATATTTCCACTATTCCTGTCATATTAAAATCTTTTTAATTTAAAACTCCTTGGTTTTAAAAATCGAATACCGTTTATTTATTTAAAAAAAGATTCTCGGTCTTGTCACAAGGTCTTGTCAAACTTGTTTAGTCGTTGAGAAAATGGAATTGACTCGAGAAAATTCTAGAGCGATGATTTATTATGACTTTCGAAGTGGTTTAACACAAAAACAGTGTGTTGTCTGGATGATTTCTGCATTTGGTGATGAAGCCCCATCCAAAACCACAATTTATCGCTGGTTTGCTGAATTTCAACGTGGACGTGTCAAGCTCAGTGATGATCCCCGTCAAGGTCGTCCGAAAACTGCAGTCACCCAAGAAAACGTTGATGCTGTGCGTAAGCTGATTGAGGAAGATCGACATGTGACATACCGCGAAATTCAGGCAACTTTAGATATTGGCATGAGTCAAATACAAATAATCTTGCATGAACAATTAGGTGTAAAAAAGTTGTTTTCCCGATGGATACCGCATTTGCTCTGTGAAGAGCAAAAAGCGGCTCGCGTTACTTGGTGCGTCAGAACTCTCGAAAGATTCCACGCAAGATCCTCAAATGCTGTATACAACATCGTATCAGGTGACGAATCCTGGATATACGCTTACGAACCCGAAACAAAAAACCAGTCACGAGTTTGGGTGTTCGAAAATGAGTTAAATCCAACAAAAATTGTTCGTTCACGGAGTGTTGCAACAAAAATGGTGGCCACGTTTATCTCCAAAACCGGCCATGTTGCGACTATTCCTCTTGAGAGACAAAGAACGGTTAATGCAGAATGGTATGCTAACATTTGTTTGCCACAGGTCGTTTCTGAACTCCGTAAAGAGAACTGAGAAAGGCAACCGCCGCATCATCCTCCATCACGACAATGCGAGTTCTCACACCGCGCACAGAACAAAAGAGTTTTTAGAGCAAGAAATCATAGAATTATTAGACCAACCGCCGTACAGCCCCGACCTAAGCCCTAATAATTTCTATACTTTATTTTATAAAGAATAAATTGCGTGGTCAGAGATTTTCATCACCTGAAGAAGCTGTGGACGCCTACAAAACGGCCATTTTGGAGACCCCAACTTCCGAATGGAATGGTTGCTTCAATGATTGGTTCCATCGTATGGAAAAATGTGTCAAATTTCGCGGAGAATACTTCGAAAAGCAATAAATACATTTTTAAATAGTAATGTTGTGTCACTTCCTTTATTCCCGAAATTTTCAGTGCCGCCCTCGTATCCCGGGATAAATCTTCACAACAATAGTTACTGTGAAGAGCTCTGACAGAGCATAGCGCCGGGAGAGCAGCGGAAGTTGTTCGACAGAGTTCCCGCGGCACTGAAGACTGTCAATCGCAGGGGGTTTAGTGGGTACAAATTCCACATATCCTATCTAGGGATCTTTTTGAAGATTTCCCCTGCGTTAAAAAAAAGGCCCTAAGTAAAATTGGTAGTTAGCTTATTATGCAATTTTTTGCATTACCCCTGATGTGTGTTGAATGTTGATATAGCTTGAGTCAGAATCTATGCTTTAGATGGTAATATTGATTCAAAAGATAAAAACTGTAACCCTACTTACGCAAATTATAATATGGCGTATGTTACCCGGGCTTATTATAACGAATCTATTGACACCTCATTAATTAAAATAGCATCAGTAGTTAAGCGGTACAGTGGGACTGCCAAAATCATTACTCTTCCTTTTGGCTCCGCTATAGTCGGGTAAAAATAAATGTTTAATACCAACTTTTATAATGAGCTGCTGTGTCATCACACGGTCCTTTGCTCATGAAACAGTCCAAATAAATATTTAGGCCAGTGCGGTTCTTGGTTAGATCGTCGTAGCTAAAGTCCTCGTTGACATCGTTGTAGGCACTCACTATTATCACATAGTACATCAGAGCCGATAGACACGCTAGGAGACCACTCATATTCATGCCTGAAAGTTGTTAAAAAATATATAATATTATTACCATTTGTTCATTTTACGCACATAAAGGTGCCAAAAGACTTTAAATCATATGTAACAGTTTATGGTTTTCTTAACAGTAAGGCACTAACTTAAGAAGGCGACCTAAAATTAAGATTTAAAATCTGCGAATTAAAAAGAAATGATTTGTTACAAAGTTACTTTTTGCGGTTTTTCAAAGCTGCGCTTTAACTATTACTTATTCTGTGACTGGGCTGTAAAGTGTAGATGTAAGTAATACAATTTATTTCAAGTATTTAAGTTTTATATAGGTACCCCAAAATTACATAAAATTTTATAATGATGTAATGCAATGAACAAAAGAATTTACAAGTGTATTTAATATTTGAAATCCGATCTATACATCTATACAAATAAATAAAATGTGTGTTAGTATAAGTGTATGTTAGTTATTTAAAATTATCTGCTTTTCACTTAATGTGTATAAAAGTATATATTATGGTACTTATAAATAATTTTATTAATACACAAGTTAATCTCTGAAATGGGTTGACAGATTTTCACGGGCCTTTCATAGCAGATAGACGATATTATAAGGAGTAACTTAGGCTACTTTTCATCATTATCATTATCGTCATTATACAATAGGGTTTGAAAGTTTGTATGGAAAATATTTTAAATCTAACCTGACTTTCATGAAATTTGACATTCGGGCTTATAAATTAACATTATTGAACATGTATTTTTCCCTTTTTGAAATTCGTCTCGCAAAGGGGTGAAATATCAGCCACTGGAAAATTGTGCTGAAATTTGACAGGCAGATAAATATAAGGTGGACAACTATTAAGAGAGGATTTCTGGAAATTCATCCCGGATGGTGGTGATTTGTTGGTAATTAAAATATATACCTTCCTATACGGAACTAAGCGCAAGATGTATCTATCTAAATGTATACGAGTACATAGTATGTAGAGATACTATATTGTAGATTGTATGTAGACTCTCAGTCTATCTGTATCCACTTCACACTTTAACCGCTGACTAATTTAATTGAAATTCGGTATGGATGGTAATATACCATTATATTATCCCGGAAATCATCCATTGAGGGTGGGAAAGGGGGAAACATTTTTACTCATTTTGTTTCTGAAAGACACTTTGTAAGAACTGTCGCGTTTTAAAGGAACTAAATGAGCAAAAATTTTCGTATCGCTCGCTACTGTTGACGAAATGTAATATACATTACATAACACTTCAAGTGTTATGTAATATACATTACATAACACTTCAAGTGTGCAAATTACTTAATAATTAAATATTATATAAAGTTGGAAAATTTTTAAAAGGTTCTGTCCAACTCCACGCTTCATTCTCCTTCTGACTAGATAAATGTTAAATCTCGCAGAAACAGATTACACAACAAAAATAGAACATAATAATTATGTTTAATTTGAAATGTTTTATGAAATTGGATCCACTAAAATATTTTTTAAATGTCCGGCCCGCTTCGCTCTTTACATCCCGTCTGATTGTATGATCAGTTTTAAAAGGTATCGCGTCTTTAGGAACTTATAGATTTGGATTTCACCTCCCATGCCCACTTGAAAAATTCACCCTGTATCTTAGATTAATTATTGGCTAGATCGATAGTCCTCATACAAATAACCCAAGAGCTACTAGAATATTGACTTTGTAAAAAAGTAATTTATAAAATCTTGTCTTTATTTAAAAATACCTATTCAACGATATCTACCCCACGTACGTATTTTTTCTTAAAATATTTTTCATCCCCACTGCACATGCATGGAGAGCCAAATAAAATGTAAAATTATTATAATTGTATGATGCCAAAACCGAGATCTATAGTCTTTAACTGTACCAAATTTATATCTGTCTGTCTGTCTATCCATGCTTCTAGCTTCTGTAATTATGAATATAAATGGATGAAATAAACAAATGACCTGGCTTTTTTTCCCCCAACTCCTTAAACATTAAACTAACACTATATCAAAATTACAAATTGCCTCAAACATACGTTCGCCGACACAAACAAAACTGTAATGTTGTGGAGTGTGTACAGTAAATGGGTAATTTCCCCGAAAGGGGGAAAATAGTTGCTCTTAAAATTGGAATTTTTGTATTTGTTTTTAAACATATTTTAGATAAATAATTTAGATGTAAAAATATAACTTATATTTCATTTAAAACCATCTAAACACGATTCGTGAACAATATTTATATTAAACTGGTATTAATTAATATATTAAGGATCATCTTTAAATTAAAAGTTAAAAAATGAGAAAATATTAAAAACTTTGTCTTAGTTGCAACTAGTATTTAGTCATGAAAATTGGGTTTTTTTTTTATTACTAATAACACATTCACAATTCACAATAGGGCAGGAAAATGGCGACATAATATGATTTTAATATAAAATGTATTAAATATTTGGCTTAATACAAGTCAAATTACTTACATGTGATATGTTATGTCCGAAACATTATTTTTTTTCTCCGATGCATTTTGACCTTTATTGTTTGACCTTGGCAACTGATGGGTCGTTCGAACAAACTGAGCTGATTTGGCTTAGTATGATTTGCTGCACTTTTCATGCGCGTACCCGGTTTCTAGGCGTTATTATTCTAACCCCCGTATACTCTAATAATTTACTCTAATACTCTAATATTAGATGTTGTCTGCGTCTTCGTGCATGCAAAAGTTAATCTCGCCGGAACCGTGTATTTTTTCCGCAATAAAAAGTAGCCTATGCCCTTATTGCCAAATTTCATCAATGTGCCAAATTTCATTAAAATCGATCCAGTTGCCAATTCAAATATAAACAAAATTTTCCTCTTTATAATATTAATGTAGCTGATAATTAACCAACCCTCGCGTGGTCGCATTATATTATGTGTTTCTACAGTCTACACATACTACACCTATGATAGGCTCAAAATAATTGTGTTGTATATTAAAGCTGCAATTAATCAAAAGTTAAAAACTATAACCCATCTACGCAAACTATATTAAAGCCTATGTTACCTGGGCCATTATTACGAATCTATTGACGCCGAATTCTTATTATTTTTTTATATGATGTTGCATTAAAAAATACATACAATGGAAAAACAACATTTGCCGGGTCAGCTAGTACTATATAAAATTCTCGTGTTACAGTGTTTGCCACAGAAGTCCTCCGAAACGGCTTGACCAATTTGTATGAAATTCGGTAGGTATGAGAATAGGTTGATAGCTATTTTACATACCCTTAGTGGTAAAGGTGACACAGAAACTTTAAATTTTTAACCTTAATTTACTTTTTATTGTTTTTATTTTGTATATTTCTATTTAATGATTTGGCGTTAAAAAATAAATATAACACTCAATTTTCCCCCTTCTAACACCAACCCCCATGGCATAATAGCAATATTAGTACTGAAATAATCTTTAACCCTATATGTGTACTCTTTCACACATCACCTGTAGGTAGTGGGCCTAGGTGTAGGAAGTGGGTGAAGGTTTTGGTAATAGGGGTAGGTTGGTGTAGGTAGGAGTAATTATTTATTTATTCCAGTTCATAGTAAAGACAGAACAACGTCTGTTGGAGTCAGCTAGTGTTTTAATAAATAACGAAACGAATTATGTTATATTTTTACTTAACATGCATAATATAATATGATTATTCATAATAATAATAATAAACATTTATTTATTTGACACGATGAGACATTACACCACAAATAAAACAAAGACTTACATACAAAAGTTATAAAAACAGGACAGAAAAACAACTCAAAACATAAAAATTACGTACCATGAGTAGGAGTAGGTACGCAAGAGATACTATTATGGATAGGAAGGTAGGTAGTGTAATGCCTAACTGTCAAAAAGGAGACCGCTCAGGCGTATCACTGCGGCGTAGCACCACAGTGCCTGGTATTATGCGGTTCCATATTGTTGTCGTTTGATGGACAGAATTAATATACTCAGCCACAGCAAATAAACGGTTACATATATACATAAACGATTAACGAGATAATGATAGTAATAATATATATGATGGGTTACAAAATACAATAGATAACAGTGTGAGTCATTGCTATAGACAATGCAGCGATCACGCCACCCGCGCCCTTCGCACTCCCCTCACACATCTCCCTAGTCCCATAAACTATAGTTAAGTTGCAAGGGGCAGACCCCGCGTGGCTAGACGACACACTTGTTCATAGCAACTATCACAAGATAAACAATACAAACAGAAAATGTACAATACATAATACATATGTACATATTATACTAGCGCTGTAAAAGGATGAAATAGTAAGTATTTGTTATTTAGTTGTGATCTTTATCAATATTGTGCATAATTAGACTACATAAAATAATAGTAGATATTTATATTTTAGGTGTGTTCTACATAGGTAATATTATTCGTTCGCTGTTGTACATTAATGACAATTGAGAAGTAGGTACCTGACCTTTAAGGCGACTATAGGCCTCATAGGCCATGCAAACCGCCATGCGTCGGCTCGTACCCGAACAGTAAGTTACGTCTTATTTAAGTTATATAATAAATTAAGTACATCAATAAACAATTATAACATATAATATAATTAGGTTATGTCATAATAATATTAAGAATTTAATTAATTAATTCATTATGAGCATGTTTTCCTTTTGGTTGTAACGTGCATTAACTAAGACTATAATGTGAATATTACAATAAAAAATGATATTAAAATTGGTAAAGAAATAAAAACCTTTGTGGCGGACCAATCAGTCGGAAATCTCCCTTTGGGGCATCCACTATTCCCACATTGGTGACCCTCGACAGAACACGCCTCCCTCTGGACATCATCGTCATTATCACCACTATTCCCACACCTTGATTAGATAATAACTAATAAGTAAGAAAAAACCTACCAAAATTTAGAGAAAAGACTTAAAAGGGCGCAGATTGTCTATGACACAGTCGTAGCTTCCTTATAATCCAAAAATTAAATATTTAATTATTAATAAATTTGTGGGATAGATTTGTCCCACCAAAATAGTCACAACAATGAATGGATAGAATTCAACTATTTAAAGTGACCCGGTCATTCCACCCCGCCACAGATGGCGAGCTGCAGCTAAAATATTCATACAAAAACCACTTGTTTATTGATTTACATAGCGGAACGTAAAAATAGTAATGGCAGGAAATGTTCTTTAGCTGTTAAATAAGATAATGTTTATTGCACGTTATATAATGTTGTAGGTAATGTTTTTTGCAAGCTATATATTGTAGGTACGTTTTTTTATTGATTTTTTAAAATTGAATTTTCACTACCTACAGTTAGTCATTTAAATTATTTTATTGGAATCCTGAAAAATTATGTGTAAAAGCTGTTTTGAATATTGAGCATCATTTGAATATTGAGGGACAAAATTATCTTTAGTTTGATACAAGAAAAGCTTTAGAAATATTCTTAGAATCATCCAGAGAATTTCCCGATTTGCGAAAAGACTACGTAATAGTACCTTATGTTCATAAATATAATCATCGCATGTCACAAAATGTTCACTCGCTAAAGCTAATATCCTGCCATGTTTCGGAAGGAACTGTTATCTTGGAAATTGTCCATTCATTCACTGGAAAGCAGAGCCATTATTTCGAGAATCTTTCCCATTGGATTCATTACAGTCATTGTCCGCACAAAATTGAATTTAACTTATTTCCAAAATAATTAATATTCAAATTCTATTTTGGCCTGGAAGGCAATTCTCGTAAATATTATCGATTAAATCTCGTTTGGATTTTCTGGTCGCGCGCGCACTATTTGACGCGTATGCGAATGAGTCAGCGCGTTGACTGAACTGAGATCATATCGAAAATAGTTAAGATAATTCTTGAGATAAACAAGGCTTCTGATTTTTAATTACATTAAAGTAACACTAAAGGCCTTAAAATGATGAAAGAAAAGAAAAAGAAAAGAGACTACCAATTTTCGAAGACCCGTGTAAGTCAATGTCTATACATTGATTGTTTTGTAGTTTTTTTTACTGACTATTCAGCCAAATTTAAAAAAAGGTAAGAACGTGGACTAATGCCCAATCCTCCTTATAATAAAGGGACGTTAGTGATGATGGTGAAGATGATGATAAAAGAACTTATACTTACGTAGCAACTACTTATTAATCTATGCTTAAATAGGTACCTATCTATATATAGTAGGTAGTAGGTACACAAGGTAGATAAAGTTTAATTTAAATAAAATTACAAAAAAATAGGTAGGTACTTATTAATGTCAGTTAAGGAAAAATAGAAAATACTCTCCCTTCTTTCGTAATCCTTCTGAATAATTTAAATTACGAGGTGAAATATACGAGGTGAAAATCAATGTGCTCAATAATGAATTTACAAAATAATAAAATTAAATGTATTGAATGGCTAGTATTCTGGAATCGTATTCGACTAAGTAAATCCCCACATTCGACATAATCATTATATTAACGCAATGTGGTATAATATATAACACTTTACTATACTTTTGTAACTTTGATATATTGTGTTTCGTCTTCTAGGCAACATAATATTGAGCTAATCAATAGTTCATTAGAGAGAGTTTGATTAGTTTTTTTTATATTTTATATAATATATTGTATAAGAAATAATCTATACTGAAATTAACACTTACAGTATATAGTTTTTAGAATCTTACAATCTTACAGATTACAATAATAATATGAAAAGTTTGTTTTAGCTTATGTAGTATAATCCCATTATTTTTACCGCCACCTTAGCTATTTATGCATAAAATGTTATTTTTCTTTTAACAGTTTATGTTCTAATAAATAGGCGTGCTTTGTACAGTTTTATTTCAACACACAGAAACATAACGTACAAAGCGTACCGTACTCAAGAATTAACAGAGATTATAAAATAAAACTTGCTTATTATATACCTAATTTAATTCTAAATAGTTATGAGTATTAACATTAAACTTATGCTCTTTTAACTTTATTATTTAAGCTTATGGTCAGTTCCAGACGCGACGCGAAATTTTATTTTTATGATAGCGATTCAAAATTGAACTTTATTAATAAGATACTATTAAGAGGAGTTAACATTATATAAGTAAGATCGAATGTCAAGTTGCACGCTGCACAGCGCATGTGCAGTGTTTAACTCATATAATATAAAACGTGTAGAATAGGGTTCTGTAGTCACCCATTTACTGGACATGGACTACCATCTTGAATTTCTTCAAATTATTCGAGCCAGCCGTTTAGCTTTTAGAAAGTGGGACGACCTATTTTAATAAAAAAATATTGGCAGTTACAGAGACTACCGATAGAAGTGAAAACTTAGAATTTTAGTATAAAGATTTGAAATTTCGTAATGTTTAAATTAAAATTACAGATATACTGCTATAAGCATGTCGGTGATGTGAACGCACGAGATTTCACCCATTCAAAAAGCGCTTAACGCGCACAGCACACGGCCGCTGCGCATGCGCCAGTCACGAGCATGTCGGTGACGCGAACGCACGAGATTTAACCCATTCAAAAAGCGTCTAACGCGCACAGCACACGGCCGCTGCGCATGCGCCAGTCACGAGCATGTCGGTGACGCGAACGCACGAGATTTCACCCATTCAAAAAGCGTCTAACGCGCACAGCACACGGCCGCTGCGCATGCGCCAGTCACGAGCATGTCGGTGACGCGAACGCACGAGATTTCACCCATTCAAAAAGCGTCTGACGCGCACAGCACACGGCCGCTGCGCATGCGCCAGTCACGAGCATGTCGGTGACGCGAACCTATAAGATTTTCCCCTACCAAAAAGTGCACAATGCGGCTAAAGGAGTTTTCACTTCAAAAAATCACTTTAATGTTATATATCTCGCAAACTGATAGACTATCTCGCAAACGGATACCTTAATTAAAAAAACATAAAAATTACGTACCATGAGTAGGAGTAGGTACGCAAGAGATACTATTATGGATAGGAAGGTAGGTAGTGTAATGCCTAACTGTCAAAAAGGAGACCGCTCAGGCGTATCACTGCGGCGTAGCACCACAGTGCCTGGTATTATGCGGTTCCATATTGTTGTCGTTTGATGGACAGAATTAATATACTCAGCCACAGCAAATAAACGGTTACATATATACATAAACGATTAACGAGATAATGATAGTAATAATATATATGATGGGTTACAAAATACAATAGATAACAGTGTGAGTCATTGCTATAGACAATGCAGCGATCACGCCACCCGCGCCCTTCGCACTCCCCTCACACATCTCCCTAGTCCCATAAACTATAGTTAAGTTGCAAGGGGCAGACCCCGCGTGGCTAGACGACACACTTGTTCATAGCAACTATCACAAGATAAACAATACAAACAGAAAATGTACAATACATAATACATATGTACATATTATACTAGCGCTGTAAAAGGATGAAATAGTAAGTATTTGTTATTTAGTTGTGATCTTTATCAATATTGTGCATAATTAGACTACATAAAATAATAGTAGATATTTATATTTTAGGTGTGTTCTACATAGGTAATATTATTCGTTCGCTGTTGTACATTAATGACAATTGAGAAGTAGGTACCTGACCTTTAAGGCGACTATAGGCCTCATAGGCCATGCAAACCGCCATGCGTCGGCTCGTACCCGAACAGTAAGTTACGTCTTATTTAAGTTATATAATAAATTAAGTACATCAATAAACAATTATAACATATAATATAATTAGGTTATGTCATAATAATATTAAGAATTTAATTAATTAATTCATTATGAGCATGTTTTCCTTTTGGTTGTAACGTGCATTAACTAAGACTATAATGTGAATATTACAATAAAAAATGATATTAAAATTGGTAAAGAAATAAAAACCTTTGTGGCGGACCAATCAGTCGGAAATCTCCCTTTGGGGCATCCACTATTCCCACATTGGTGACCCTCGACAGAACACGCCTCCCTCTGGACATCATCGTCATTATCACCACTATTCCCACACCTTGATTAGATAATAACTAATAAGTAAGAAAAAACCTACCAAAATTTAGAGAAAAGACTTAAAAGGGCGCAGATTGTCTATGACACAGTCGTAGCTTCCTTATAATCCAAAAATTAAATATTTAATTATTAATAAATTTGTGGGATAGATTTGTCCCACCAAAATAGTCACAACAATGAATGGATAGAATTCAACTATTTAAAGTGACCCGGTCATTCCACCCCGCCACAGATGGCGAGCTGCAGCTAAAATATTCATACAAAAACCACTTGTTTATTGATTTACATAGCGGAACGTAAAAATAGTAATGGCAGGAAATGTTCTTTAGCTGTTAAATAAGATAATGTTTATTGCACGTTATATAATGTTGTAGGTAATGTTTTTTGCAAGCTATATATTGTAGGTACGTTTTTTTATTGATTTTTTAAAATTGAATTTTCACTACCTACAGTTAGTCATTTAAATTATTTTATTGGAATCCTGAAAAATTATGTGTAAAAGCTGTTTTGAATATTGAGCATCATTTGAATATTGAGGGACAAAATTATCTTTAGTTTGATACAAGAAAAGCTTTAGAAATATTCTTAGAATCATCCAGAGAATTTCCCGATTTGCGAAAAGACTACGTAATAGTACCTTATGTTCATAAATATAATCATCGCATGTCACAAAATGTTCACTCGCTAAAGCTAATATCCTGCCATGTTTCGGAAGGAACTGTTATCTTGGAAATTGTCCATTCATTCACTGGAAAGCAGAGCCATTATTTCGAGAATCTTTCCCATTGGATTCATTACAGTCATTGTCCGCACAAAATTGAATTTAACTTATTTCCAAAATAATTAATATTCAAATTCTATTTTGGCCTGGAAGGCAATTCTCGTAAATATTATCGATTAAATCTCGTTTGGATTTTCTGGTCGCGCGCGCACTATTTGACGCGTATGCGAATGAGTCAGCGCGTTGACTGAACTGAGATCATATCGAAAATAGTTAAGATAATTCTTGAGATAAACAAGGCTTCTGATTTTTAATTACATTAAAGTAACACTAAAGGCCTTAAAATGATGAAAGAAAAGAAAAAGAAAAGAGACTACCAATTTTCGAAGACCCGTGTAAGTCAATGTCTATACATTGATTGTTTTGTAGTTTTTTTTACTGACTATTCAGCCAAATTTAAAAAAAGGTAAGAACGTGGACTAATGCCCAATCCTCCTTATAATAAAGGGACGTTAGTGATGATGGTGAAGATGATGATAAAAGAACTTATACTTACGTAGCAACTACTTATTAATCTATGCTTAAATAGGTACCTATCTATATATAGTAGGTAGTAGGTACACAAGGTAGATAAAGTTTAATTTAAATAAAATTACAAAAAAATAGGTAGGTACTTATTAATGTCAGTTAAGGAAAAATAGAAAATACTCTCCCTTCTTTCGTAATCCTTCTGAATAATTTAAATTACGAGGTGAAATATACGAGGTGAAAATCAATGTGCTCAATAATGAATTTACAAAATAATAAAATTAAATGTATTGAATGGCTAGTATTCTGGAATCGTATTCGACTAAGTAAATCCCCACATTCGACATAATCATTATATTAACGCAATGTGGTATAATATATAACAATTTACTATACTTTTGTAACTTTGATATATTGTGTTTCGTCTTCTAGGCAACATAATATTGAGCTAATCAATAGTTCATTAGAGAGAGTTTGATTAGTTTTTTTTATATTTTATATAATATATTGTATAAGAAATAATCTATACTGAAATTAACACTTACAGTATATAGTTTTTAGAATCTTACAATCTTACAGATTACAATAATAATATGAAAAGTTTGTTTTAGCTTATGTAGTATAATCCCATTATTTTTACCGCCACCTTAGCTATTTATGCATAAAATGTTATTTTTCTTTTAACAGTTTATGTTCTAATAAATAGGCGTGCTTTGTACAGTTTTATTTCAACACACAGAAACATAACGTACAAAGCGTACCGTACTCAAGAATTAACAGAGATTATAAAATAAAACTTGCTTATTATATACCTAATTTAATTCTAAATAGTTATGAGTATTAACATTAAACTTATGCTCTTTTAACTTTATTATTTAAGCTTATGGTCAGTTCCAGACGCGACGCGAAATTTTATTTTTATGATAGCGATTCAAAATTGAACTTTATTAATAAGATACTATTAAGAGGAGTTAACATTATATAAGTAAGATCGAATGTCAAGTTGCACGCTGCACAGCGCATGTGCAGTGTTTAACTCATATAATATAAAACGTGTAGAATAGGGTTCTGTAGTCACCCATTTACGATTTTATTTTTAATATTTTACATGTTTATTATATTAATTCGTTATTTTTGTGTTTCGAAGTTTGCCAAACAAGCGCATTTGACAAGTTAGCCCTCTATTTATCCTGAACTAACAAAGCTATCTAAGCCGTTATAATTTTCGTTTGAAGTTGATCAGCATAATATGGACTACCATCTTGAATTTCTTCAAATTATTCGAGCCAGCCGTTTAGCTTTTAGAAAGTGGGACGACCTATTTTAATAAAAAAATATTGGCAGTTACAGAGACTACCGATAGAAGTGAAAACTTAGAATTTTAGTATAAAGATTTGAAATTTCGTAATGTTTAAATTAAAATTACAGATATACTGCTATAAGCATGTCGGTGATGTGAACGCACGAGATTTCACCCATTCAAAAAGCGCTTAACGCGCACAGCACACGGCCGCTGCGCATGCGCCAGTCACGAGCATGTCGGTGACGCGAACGCACGAGATTTAACCCATTCAAAAAGCGTCTAACGCGCACAGCACACGGCCGCTGCGCATGCGCCAGTCACGAGCATGTCGGTGACGCGAACGCACGAGATTTCACCCATTCAAAAAGCGTCTAACGCGCACAGCACACGGCCGCTGCGCATGCGCCAGTCACGAGCATGTCGGTGACGCGAACGCACGAGATTTCACCCATTCAAAAAGCGTCTGACGCGCACAGCACACGGCCGCTGCGCATGCGCCAGTCACGAGCATGTCGGTGACGCGAACCTATAAGATTTTCCCCTACCAAAAAGTGCACAATGCGGCTAAAGGAGTTTTCACTTCAAAAAATCACTTTAATGTTATATATCTCGCAAACTGATAGACTATCTCGCAAACGGATACCTTAATTAAAAAATCGTCTCAGCAAACTCTGTTTGTAAAAGACCTATCTAATGATACCTTACACTATGGGGTAGACGCGAGAGAAATGAAACATCTCCACTTCACGTGTAGCAGAGGGACCTCAAAGAAAATATTTTTCACAATTTTATTTTAACACTTTGTAGACGTGGCAAATATATACATGCAGTTTCATCTTTCTAGCAAAAACCATTTCGGAAGCCGAGGACGGATGGACGGACGGACATGACGAAACCATAAGGGTTCTGAGACGTGAACTACCGAACCCTAAAAATTGAGTCATTGGAAGCAAAATTTATTTTGTCATAGACCACATGGTTGAACTGCCATCATTAAAATTTAAATAACCTAATCAAGAGCATGTCAGGACATGACTAAAGAGGGTCCCATACCTATCAACGATGAATAGATTTTTTTTCAAATTATTTTAAAAATTATTGTCCGATTTCGCTCAAAATAAAACAATTTTTTTTGAGAGTCTATATCAAAATAATTTATAGTAATTTGCATGATCTATCCGCATGTAAAGTTTACAAGTTTCTACCTCTTATAGTTTAGAATTTTCAGGGGGGGAACTATTTTGGATGCCGATTAAATCATTGACAGAGCGAAACTCTATGGGTTCCTTGTAATTACTACTACTACAAAGTAACTACAAAGAAGCCATAGAGAACAAACAAAGATACGGGACCTTGAAAAGCCGAATCGCACTTTCCGAAAATATATAAACTCGAGTGTTTTTAAATTATATATTTTTTTAAATCCTAGGTTTTTCAAAAACATTTTTTATTAAAGAATGTATGTAAATAAAACAAGTTCCTTTATTTTTTACTTCAAACTAGAGTACCTATTTTTAATTTCTTTTTAAATTAATATTTTTGTACGGGAAACAGTTTCACGTAAAACGACGGAGACAAGTTAATGTTTAAAATGATGTGAAAATTAAACGGAGTTGTAGTTATGTTGATAATATTATTTATTACTTTAATAAAAAATATTTATTAAGAATAATATATTATTATCTCCTCTTACAAAATTAATTTTTTAAATATTGTTTTAGTGACTAAAACCAAAATATACAGGAATGCTAAACCTATTGTTATAAGCAAGTATTACTGAACGTATACTTACATATATATATATATACTATATTATACTTATACTATATACACATAAGGACTGAGGAGAGCATTTTCCGCGGTTTCTTTTGTATAAGCAAAGACTTTCGGGACCCAATCTTTTTCTTACGATCATAATAAGTATATCCTTAAATAAACATTTATTTTAAGGGTAAAGCAAAATATAATCAAGAGGGAAAATTAAATGGTGAGGATTATGGGCAATATAAAATATTGTAGGTAGAGTACATTTTGTTATTTAGGGGTTAGGTTTTTGTGAACATGTACAAATGGATATCATATAAAATTAATTAATTAAAAGTAAAAAAGAAACGAAAAAAACGTGGAGAAACTGGAAAATATTTCATTTAGGTAATCCAAAATAGTTTAGCAATTTAACTGAGCAGATACATGCTTTTTTAACAATCCAAACATACTCATAATGTATTTTACAGGAGAAACTAGACTATATACTCTACACAGCTAAAGATACTATAAAAATATTTGAAGATATCATTTGATAAAGTCACAAAGCTCTACAAGTAAAGAGAACAAAATTAATAATCTGGTAAAAGATACTCGAAATGACAATAATATACAATTTAATGAAAGGGTGAATGATGATGAGTTATCCATTTTAATGAGACTTAAGGTGATAGAAATATTGGAGATATTTGTCATCTCAAGCACATCAAACACAGGAGTAAACCTTCCGCGAAATTATTAAAAAACTTCTCTTTGAATGCATGCAAACTGTTTAAGGTGTTTATCTCTTTTATTTATTTCCAATTTTATTGCCACAAGATTCAAGATTATAATAACAGGAAAACTCTTGATTTATTTATTTTGTTAAATTCAAATTAAATATCTTTACTGATCTGCTTTAATTGATCTCAGTGATGGTTCACACTTTAGGGTCAGTTCACACCGCGACGAGACGTGACCTCATTCGGTGCTGCACTTTTAAGTCACTCTATTCAAAATTAATCTTTATACACTACTACTACCGGCAAAAAAGACGTACATACGTTTCATATGACATTAGTCATACATTTCACATGCGCAATGCAGCGCGTAGGAACTTTACATTCGAACTCTTACACTAAAACGTCTATCTTCTTATGTAATTAATAAAGTTCAATTTTTCGTTTCGTCGCTGTGTGAACTACTATTTTTTATCTGTAAATTGTAAAGTCCATGGTGTTATAGCGACACCTTTATCAATAAGTTTCTCTCTCATAGCCTCCAAGAGACGTATTATAGCCCTTGTCCAATATACGAACGGTTGTAAAATTAGCTACGCCCGTAGCTTCTCAAAGACTTCGCTAGATTAAGTGTCTGTGAAATATAAGGGGATAAATAAAACCTGAAAACGTGTAGCGGTAGTCTATGGCATTACACATTGTGTGTCTTTTCAAGGCTAAGGGTCAGCTCACACCGAAACGAGAGGATAGGCGTCGAAGCGCTGCATTTTTAAAATAGAGATTCAAAATTTAACTTTATTCAGTACACAAAAAGATCACGTTTCCTTGCATCAACGGCGGCGCACTATGCAGAGCGGTCTAGTTTGGTATTAGTCATTAGAACTCTTGCAATTTAACGTGTAGGTATCTTTTTGTGTAGTGAATAAAGTTAAATTTTGAATAGCTATCATAAAATGCAAAGCCGCGTAGCGTCGAGTATCGTCGCCAAGTTATATATATATATATATATATATATATATATATATATTGGAAAATTTCAGTTTTAGTTTTTATTTCAGTTTTCTAAATATTGAACTTGAAAATTGAGCTTATCATAATACCATTGAATACGGGAAATCTCCGATAGGAACCTTAATTTATCCCTTGATAAAATTGTCGGTGAAAAAATGTTACAGAATAATGAACACGACACTCGTGTGTTTGATTTTCAGCTCTATTGTATTAGCACAGAGTACAATTTACACTGCATTCCTATTTTTGTGCAGTGTTCCAACTTTTAAATTTTGTTCTCCCCAAACTTATTTAAACTGATAAATAAATAATAAAAACATTATATTCTGTAATATTTTTCTTTCCTTTTTACATTAAAATATACTTCCAAAAGATTTTTTCTACATGTTGACTTTGAAATCTCTTGTCGATGTTACATCGATCAATAGCTTAGTTTAATTAAAAACAAGAAAATACAAACCTCTAAAAGTAACCTTAAAAATCCTCCCCCTAGAGGAATTATTTCCTAATTGTAGGCAGAAACCCTGAAGTTGGCAACCAAATCCGTGGTCTGCTCCGGACCAAACCCGTACGTGTGTTAATACTATAAATAAACAGCTTTCGTACATTTTAAAATTGCATGTTGAAAATGTTTGAATATTTCTCTATAAAACGTCAAACTGTATGTCAGCTAATGTAATCGAATTCACGCAAAGTAAAATAAAGTATTTTCTGTATAATTTATCCAACTAATTAACGGCGGTTACACGCATCAAAGGCTGGTTGGGTATATCGTGGTGTAGTGGGTGTACGCTAAACAAATTTATTCGAAACCACCAATTCAAGCCCAAAACCAATTCCCTAGTGAGGCTTTTATCTATTGTGATAAAAGGTTTTGGTTTTACTATTATATTAATGCACGTTGCAGCGTAAACAAACAACTTTTGTTACCCGACTATGGCGAAGTAATGATTTTGGCAGTCTACATATGTATGTATGTTTGTTCCACCATAGCGCCTAAACTACCGATCCGATTTTAACGAGTGAGGTGTCAATAGATTCGTAATAATAGCCCGGGTAATATACGCTATACATTTTTACGTAGTCGGATTAAAGTTTTCTTTTTTTAATATGTAGTTATTGAATATCGCCTTATATTAATAAAGTAAAACTTAAATCGAAGTATAGAGCAAAGATTACCTACCATACTACCATCAGCCTTGAAATTAGTCTATTCTACGCAAGAGTAGACAAAATGACAGATTGTATGTTGATAATACCGTTCGTAGCAAAATAGTTCATAATGTAAGGCAGCAAGATCGAAGGATCGTCGTTAGGAGAAGACAACGTTTATTTTCTTCCATCGACGATCAAGCACGACCTCGCACGAACTCGCACGAAAGCTATTTATTGACCCCTTTTGACAGCTACGAGTAGCTAAACTTTTCATGCTTAAAATGTCAAATAGTCTTCATCTTGGACCGCCAAGATGAAGACTATTTGACAGAAACACACAAATGACAGAATTTTTTGAAGTTCTGTCATTTGTGTCAAAATTTGTTCGTTTTTGCCAAAAGCAGACATTAAAAAATGCTAAGAAATGTTGACTTCCATTGACGACTTTGCTGCCTTGAATAAAGAACTATTTTGCTACGAACCAATTTGTCTATTCTTGCCTAGAAAGAATACATTGTTACGCGGTGGTCATGCTAAGCCCGCAGGTGAGTGAATACATGAAACGACGCCGCCGTGGGCTAGAGATAGCGCTATGAGCTGATCACGGGATACTTAACGCGGTAGAGTCATGCGCTCCGGATAAATACCACAGCCTCACAGAAAACCGGCGTGAAATAACTCTTGCATTGTGTTTCGTCCATTGAGTGAGGTTATCGTAGGTCCAAGGCCCCCCGGATTTGCCGGGGATTTTAAACACCAGAGCCGTCAGCCAAGTAGCTTTTTTGCATGCATTTGCCATATCTAAGCATCGCTAAGCCACATCGCGATGCTTACGTCAAATCCCATACATTTTTGTTTTCGAACTTCGTCGTCGTAATTATTAGCAATGGCAACTTGGCTAAATGTTCAGGTGTTGAAATTGAACAACAAAAAGATGGGCAGCAAAATTGTCCATGGGTGGCAGTAATCGCTTACCATCAGGCGAACTGTCTGCTCGTTTCCTGTCCCATTTCATAAAAACAAACCAGCCGGAATGGCCAGCAGTAGCGTGAAGTCAGAGGTCTGAAAGACTATTTTTATACTAAATCGTTATTTTAATTTGTAATGCACATAAAATGTAAGAATTCTTAGAGTACACCCAAGTGTATCAAATCAAGTAACTGAGTTTGCTTCACTAACTCTCGGCAATTATTGCCACTCGAAGAATCATAATGACTGTAATAAGCAGCGTAAATGATTGGTGTAAGCGTCAGTTCACAGCGAAGCGCGACGCGACGCAGCATTTTCAAGATAGCAATTCAAAATTAAACTTTATTTAGTACACAAGAAAATACAATTGTTAAAATGAGTAGTACTCTTAAATAGTATATGAGTAACTTTTCAGAGGGAACAGCATACTAAGAGTGAATATTTTCATAGGTACAGCGATTTGTTTACAAAATTTCGAAAGTATCGTGAAAATGCTCCATACAAAAGTCGTACATAACTGCGGCAATTATTGCCACTCGAAGAATCATAATGACTGTAATAAGCAGCGTAAATGATTGGTGTAAGCGTCAGTTCACAGCGAAGCGCGACGTGACGCAGCATTTTCAAGATAGCAATTAAAAATTAAACTTTATTTAGTACACAAGAAAATACAATTGTTAAAATGAGTAGTACTCTTAAATAGTATATGAGTAACTTTTCAGAGGGAACAGCATACTAAGAGTGAATATTTTCATAGGTACAGCGATTTGTTTACAAAATTTCGAAAGTATCGTGAAAATGCTCCATACAAAAGTCGTACATAACTGTGACGTCACGATTAGGTAAAAGTGAATAATAGTACGTAGGAACATATTTAAAATATCTCCGAAATGTGTGCGTTTAAGTTCATACTTAGCATAATTAATGTTTTTGTATATGATGTAAGTAAACTAATGATGTAGGTTTTTTTACTAATCTAGCTAAAAGAATTGTATTTTTTAGATGTAGCTATTACTAAAGTACACATCAAATGTTATATTTGTTACGTTTATCAAGTACCTCAATATTTCTGAGTATATATCTAAATTAAACTAAATATTTGACATGTAAGTAGTCGTCTCCCCTATTGCAAGAGTTCTAATTTCTACCTGCACAGCGCTACGCAGCTCGTTGCCGCCCTTGCAATGAAACGTGTATCGTATTGTGTATAGTAGTAGAATTCAATTTTTAATCACTATCTTAAAAAAATGCAGCGCCGCGTCGTGTCGCGACGCGTCGCGGTGTAAGCTGACCCTAAAGGGCAACCAACCGTGAACTTCAGCTGGTTGCACACACTTGTGCACTATAAAAATAACTCCTGCGTACCGGGTCTGGTTTCAATGAAACTAGCCACTGTCACCGAAATCGGCGTGGGAAGTTATTATGTTTAATAATACGTCGTGAAGCGAAAATTTCAAATACAGTCTTACGAGAATTGTGCGTATGGATGAGAGTGAAATTTGGTACAATTAAAGTTTATGCTGAGGAAGGCGTGCGAACAGCTTAAATTTCCTAAAATAATGCTTAGAAATACATTAAATTAATGAAAACACATACTACCATGTATTTGGTTCACACATACACACACGTGTTCATTATTGTCAATGCCTATGAATTTTGACGTTCAGTTTCATCGTGAAAAACATGAGTGAAATTTTACTTTTCGTAATTATGATAGAACTGGAATGACATTAATTATAGTTTAAAATTAATATCGTTACCTCAGTTAGCTTACACTACCGACCGTACGTTTGATATAATTTTATTACAGGTTGACGTTTGTCAAACTGTCATTATTTTTACTTTTTTCTATCTAAGAGGCAAAATAATAAATATGGTTTTCAATATACAAAATAATATAGCTGTCTCTCACATAATCGCGCGCAATAAGCGACATCGTGAAGTAAAAATCACGTTTTTACGGTTTTGGACCCATTTTAAGGGCTATCCTCACGGTCCAGTCTGCAAATCCAGCAGCCTGTCAATAATTTGTTGATATATTTTCATATGTTATCTGTAAATAGTAGTAAATATCCAGGCGGATTAACCAGAAGGCTGGGTAGGGGACAGTAAATCTGGCCTAAACATTTTTTTGTCTTACAGAAATATAAAAAACATTATTATTTGCATACAAAAAATTACTCTCGAAAATTCAACAAAAAAAAAATATTTTAGTACTGTTAGTATACCTAAATTACTAAACACACTGTAAACTATACTTTTGCGGTAATATACGATGCAAAATATTGTAAAATCGTTTTAACCACCACCTCGAAGGTCGGTAGAAGTAGTAGTACTGGAAGGTCGGTAGTACTCTCACCACAAAGAAACTGAAGTTTACCTTGTGGCGAGACTCCAGACGCTCGACCCTTAAGGTGAAAGATACCTTCTTTCGGATGTAGTCCACGACGTCCTCGACCTTCGTGGACCAGTACAGGCGGGACACGTACAGCGGTGTGGCCCGTAATTTGCACCGCAGACGCTGCTCGGGTTCGCCGGGTACGGTGTCGCGGTGGTGGCGGACGGCGGGCTTCCTCTTCTTTCTTCTCTCCACCAGTATGAAGTCCTCCTCATCGCACCTCCTGCTCTCGTCCTTGACGGTTCGAGGTCGCTCAGCCTTGCGGCGTTCCTCTCGTCTTCGCCCACGGGGGTGCGGTGGGACCAGCGGCGATACTTGTGTAATTTTTCGGAGTCGCTGGTGTCCTCGGTTTCGACTGAGCAGGCAGCGGTGGTTGTTGACCCGTCGGATTTTGCTGATGAGCAAAACTCGTCAATAGAATGATCGGTGGACCTACATAATGAATTATTATTTTTGGAACGAAGTTCCTTATCGCGCGTTGCGAAAGGGGGCTAGACGAAAAAAATTGCTTGCTCGTGTTTCTCTGTCTGTCTCTCTCTCTCTCTCTCTCAATTATTACTAAAATTGAGCCTACTGATTAAGTTTATATTATAATATTATTATAATATAAACTTAATCAGTAGGTATAATAAAATAGTAGTAGTAGTAGTTATAATAAAATATTATTATAACTTAAAAAAAAATAATTATTACAATTCTTCACTACTTAATCGAAAGGAACTTCGTTCCATCCGGGTGTCCCTTGACACCTCTCAATTTTTTTTATTTGTAATAATTAATTATGCAAATAGCATTATCATCATATTTTGCGCTGTTGTTTTTATTTAAAGAATACACACTTTCAAATAGCTATTTGGTACAAATTTCAACCAGAACAATTGTAAAAAACTACAATTGTACTCTTGATTGGTGTAAGAAGAGTAATTTTGAGAAGGAAGTTTGGGGGGTGATCCAAAACTGAATAGCCTATGGGCGGCAAATGTGTTAAGCGTCGTACTAACCATCCAGCCTGCAAATCCAGCACCGGTACTAATGGCCGTCATTAGTGTCAATAATTTATAATTTTTGCCTACAAGTCCGCGGCCGTAGATTTGCAGGTTGGACCGTGAGTATGGCGCTTAAATCCGACACTGTAAATATAATGGACAAAATTTTCACATATTTATTGCGTATCTAAGAGGCAAAAGAACCCTAAAAATTTAAACTAAAATTTTTTAATATAAATTATGGTCGAATTTCGATCACAGGGCGATCTCTAGTTATTATTAATACGGAACTAAACTTGTGTACCTATAGATGAAACGCGAATTGTCTCTTGAGTTAGTTAGTATTTACTAAAGAAATTTTAATAACAAAAACAGATAGTATAAAACCTACATTTAGACCGCAAATACACACCTACTGATTTTGCGTGAATCCGTTATATCTAAATATCTAATGCAATTGACAAAACTATTAGCCTAATACCGTGTTTAGTCGATTATAATTCTAATATCTCGTGTTGCCGGATGTAATACGATATTAAATGCTCCTATGAACAGGAGTTCTGTATGTCAAAAAACGCAGCCACATTCATCAAAATAATAATATAAAATATTTCGATATAAAGAATTTTCAACAAATATATTGCAGAAGAAACAAAATAGTGTAGTAAACACTTTACTTAGTGCTCCCGTGAATGCGTAGGTATATAATATTATGTTAAGTTTTTAAAATCTTGCCAACATTAACCATTGTAAACTCGTGCGCCAAAGCATTACATAATAATATAATATACTCGCGCACGGTGTCTGGGAGCGAAAGTTGATCTAGTCTATTTATTTGTAATTATATACTTATTAAGTAATATTGTTCTGTTTTTCTTATGAAGAGGTTATAATTGAATAAAACACTGTACAAATTATTCATATTTTAACTTTATTTAGTGGAAACAGTATTTTAAATCAGCCTCTTAACAAATAACATAATTTTTGGCACTCTAAGTTAAATAACATACTTAAACTTTTCTCTGTGCTTACTCAAAAAAAAAGACTATACAATATAATTAATGGAAAGTAACAAAATTCATAAAATAGCATAAAAAGTATTAATCGTTGAATATATATACAGAAGAAGAGAATATAGTATATACAGATATAAAAATAATCGTAGTAAAAAAGTACTAAAACAGCAACTACTACTACAGCGCTTGCACCGCTTTAAACAATGAATGTTGCAGAAAACAAATGAAGAAGCTACTAAAAAGCGCATAATCGCTGTGTTGATAGTTTATGAGAAAACAACGATTTATTAGTTTGCCGGTCTAAAAGACCAACGCGCGATTATACGAAGGTTAAAAATGTATTGCATTACGAATGTTTCTAGTCAGATTATAAAAAACAAAATGACTTGTTTGCATAATCCAATATATTAACCAGCCGAAACTTAGATTGAATATTTCCTACTATCCAGCGCTCCAACTAAAATTGCCATCCGTCTGAAACTGACACACGTAGTAACAGCCTTAGTTACCTGCTCACTTATGCGAATTAAATTACTTTAGATGAAGGTTGAGACAATCTAATCTAGAAATTTCCTGAATGATTGCTCAGGGAAATAGGCTAGAAACTATACGCCAAGTGGTAATTTTCAATTTGCGATCTAACTGTTCAATATTTCACTAACATTGTTTCGAAGTATGCCTAGTCCGTTATGTGTTTTGGTTTAGGGGATACTGGGGAAACTTGATTTATTTTGTGACCGTTTTGATTTTTAACCCTAATTTCCTACATATAGGTCCTATTTTAAGAAATTTAGCACTAAAATACGTGGGATTTATATGGTGTAAAGTCCTCTCTACAATCGGTATTCATGCCCAGTTATTAAAACTCCAATTGTATAATGTACCGGATTTATTCTCCTTAAATTATCATAACATGTATCTCAATGGCCGTCCCTCGCCAGTAATGATTACCACGGCGTTCCTCCAAAACAGTTGACGATCACCCAGAATATATTTTTTTATACCAATTAAACATTACATTTTGAGCATCATTTCATATGCTTAAGATATTATTTTTAAAATAATTTCATCTCATAATCAAATATTTAACAAATAATGGTAATTAACTCATTTAAAACATTATTGTACGATTACATATTTTTATTTATGAGTATTTTATATAACCTTAAATAATAATTTTACAATGGCTACAGAATTTTAGTGAAAAAATACAAATTTAGCTACTAAAACTAAAGACAGCGAATTGTACCAACTGTCCCGTATATAAGGGACACTTATTGATCCCCATACATTTTATATTTTACAAAAAATATAAAAAATTAAATTTGAGTGTACCAAGTTAGACTACCTGACCATAAGGATCAAGTGTCTTTTTCCCGTGTAGCTGATATTTTTGCATACGCGCCAAATAACGTAGCTACAATAGAAACGTAAACAGCCCAAAGAGTGTAAATAAATGGTTAAATTGTCGTCAGCTTTTTATTGAATTTTTTACATTTTGAACTATTGCAGAAAATGTTGAAAAACTGGTACCTACATCAATGCAAAAGTCAAGGGAGACCTTTATCACAGTGACAGACGTTTGATAAGACATGCAATGCAAATGGCATTATAAAAACGTGGAAATTCTAAGAGTTAAAGAAAGCCTTTTTTTGTTCTTGTTTTTTTATGTGAGAGATTTTTAAGCGTAACTTTAAAAGTATTTCTTTCTGTATCTATTTAGCAATGATATTTACTTTTCTCAACATATTTATTTATAACCTTTTATTTAGTTTCCCCGACCTGTCCAAAGGGACACAAAGGTGTGTAACCAAATCCTGCGAGCCCACCCAAATTTTGGCCCACTTCCCGGTTTCTAATTCAGCTGAAATTTTGCACGCATATGTATTTCGTGTGACAATGCAACATTATGATAACATGGACCTGATCCGATGGAAGTCTCTTGCGATGTCTATTACAAAACAATATGACCCATACAGACCCGAAACCATCGAGTTTGGGCTCATATTAATCATATCCATATAATGTACTTAAGATCTGAAAACGTCTCATTGGTACACGCCACAACCTCGGATTCGAACCTGCACTCTCTCGAGTGCGAATCAAACGGTCTACCCACTAGGCCACGGAGCTCTTGAATTTATCATAAAGGTAAAGTAATAATTGGCATTGTAATAAATTTCTGACTGATGATGATAATAATATTGAATGAATTATATATGACGCGTTAATTTTAATGATTTGTATGTAATGAAATGGGTTATTTTTTATTTTTATGGCTAAATTTATATTCATGTATTAATAAAATATTTTCATGTCAGTAGGTATATGACGAAACATTTGTGACTAAAATAAATATGTCACACCTTTTGTACCTACAATGTTTTATGCAAATAAAGAATTTATTTATTTATTTATTACTAGCGACCCGCCCCGGCTTCGCACGGGTACAATACTGATACTAATACTACAGAATGTCTTTAAACCTCTAACAAAACGGGCGAAATTTAGTCAAAACAAACAGTAACAAATTAATATAGGTACCTACTAAAACTCAATGAAATAAGTAGGTGGGTATACTTTTATCGTATGAAATACCTATACTCTTCAGTACTAACAATACAACAAACACTAAATTAATAGGTACTCAAGTATCTATCCATCATAGTTACAACGAAAACAAAACAAAAAAAAATCCCAATAATTCTTAAGGATCGAGCGCGCATAATCGCATTCGGCCTAACTCAACTCGCTGCGCTGCGAAAACACGCGCTGTTATTTTGCGATAACTTCTAAGTTATTCATTAAAAGTATATAGTGTAGGGGTAAAATAATCTGCATGAAATGCTTAAGAATATTAACTCATTTACAATGATAAGGATAAATACTGAATTCGTCTGATTAGCTTTACAATTACCGCATTAGAAATGATCATTTTTCTAAAAGATATAATGGATATAGCAAGTTAAAGTTTTGTTATATCTCATAGGGTTTAGGCGGCAGCGTTTTCGTTGAAAGCTCCCAAATGGCTTAATTTTTTCCGACACCTCTTACAAATATCAATATATATTAGTCAAATGTACACAAAAACTAAACAAATTATATACGTAAACCTTCCGGAAGAATCGTTCTATCGATTGGTAACAACCGCATGAAAATCCATGTAGTAGTTTTTGAGTTTATCGCGAACAGACAGACAGACAGAAAGACGCGGCCAAGGACTTTGTTTTATAATATGTAGTGATGTAGTGATAGCGGTCGCCCGCGGCTCCGTGCGGATGTTGGTTACCGCTGCAAAAAGCCTACCTAGGAAAGACACGGTCAGCAAAATGATTCCCAGGTCAATTCACAGACACCGACACTAACATCGACGACGCAGTCATTATCCGCAGGCTGCACAGATTGTCTTTCTGTGGATGTTAAAGTTGCTAATGATGAAAATATTTAAATGTAATTAATACTAAGTTTTCACTTCTGCCGGCAGTCCCGGAGTGCAACCCGTTGTTTTAGGATAGATAACTAAAGCGATTATTGTAGAGCTTCTCTATAAACAACATTTGACGTTAAATTATTTTCAGGTAACTAAATATACTGATGGTCGGGAGCCCCGACCCGTGATAGGGCAACGTAAAATTGCCCATGCGTAAAACATTCTTTTCGTAAATCAATTCCTACTAATTTGAATGTTTGGCCCTGGGATTAGTTTATCGTTAGTGCGAAAGAAATTTTTACTGGAAATTGGAGCCTTTTGAAGGGTATAGTCAAATCAGTAGGGATCATGGGTATTCTTGGTATATGAGCTAATTCACCAGCTGCAGGGCCGGTGATAATCTTCGCTACTATTAAATTATCTTATAGCTCCTTTATAAGAAGTCTCGTGCCATTACACATATTGGGGGGGCTTAAATTTCTGAGAAGCATTATTATTATTTTTTTTTTCGAACCTATTGGTCTATGCTAAGGGTCGGGTTAAGACCGCTGTAGCTAAGTCGGACTATAACTAGCCTGGTGGCTAGTTTGATTGGTGGTAGACGATGGGAGGGTTTGACCCTCCCTAACATCACCCGGGTGATGTTCAAACCGGATATTGGGGACAGCTACGGATTAAGAGCTATTATTATGACAGGGGCGACGCGGGTCTCTCCTGCTGAAGGGTCCGACCCCTTCCTCACTCGCTGATGAGTGAGGTTGCTCGCGCGCGGTAGCAGAGACTAGCGGCGTGCGAGTTATCGCGATAGAGGAGCTCTCGATTTGGTCGATATCGGTACTGAGTGGGCCGTCCCTCTCCCCTTCCGCGTACGGTCGGGATGACTCGCGCGCGTAAGTCCTAATGTCGATTTGGTTCGCGGTATTGGTAGAGCTCTCTATATCAATATCGCGGTCGCGGACACTATTATGGTGTGTACCTAGACTACTAGGATGCGAACTCGAACTCGGGTTCGGGTCCGGTCCCGTGTTAGGGTCGGTTTGTACGTCTGTACGTGTTGTCGTGTCGGATGTGGGACCTCGGGGTAGGCGCCGGCGTCGACCCCGGTGCGATGCTAGCGTCGCGGGTGCGTGTGGTTTGTGTTTACGTAACTGTACACAGTACGTTACGTATTTTGTGATCGGGTCAACGGGATTGGCTAAGATATGCTTAGGCCGTTTGTGCGGGTGTCGGAAAGTCAGTGCGTCGTGATTATAGTCCAGTGCCTTTTTGATAAGGGGGTTTGGGTGATTTTTGCCTTTATCAAAGAATCTCTCTACGAGTTCCTTGATATAGGCTTTAATAGTGACGAGTTCGCAGTCCCTATGCAAGTCGATGTTACGCATGTACCAGGGGGCGCCTGTTGCCATGCGTAGAAACCGGTTCTGGACTCTTTGCAAACGGTCCATTTGAGACTCGCTTATCTGTGCGAAAGAGACGCACGCATAAGTGAGTATCGTTCTAATGCAAACCTTATATAGTGTAAGCTTATGTCTTAACCCATTTGGATCCGCTGTCCCTGTACAGGGACAGTTGTTCAAATACCCACATTTTTTGTTGTGTCACAGATATTTTTTAATTGCATCCATATTTCATATGCTGAGTAGTGTATCGTGTTTATCTTATTTTAAATATTGGTAAAATTGCAATAAAAAGTGTTCATATTGAAGTATAAAACAACTGAAGTCAAAACGCAAATTATCGTCACAAGGTAAGGTATTTTATTTTATGTTTCGATGCGAAATTTTATGTTTGTTTTAGAAATATTACTGTTTTATACTGTCAATTAGAGTAATAAGTGATAAAAAGTGTTTATATTTTAGTGTTGTGTATGACAAGTCATATTTTGTTTTAGTGTCCCTGTATAGGGACATTGGTCACATTAGTGATATTTTTTTAATAAAGTTCTAAGTATTTTGTATCTTCTTTTCAGAATCTTTATCAAATTTATAATAGCTAAAAGGACATTTAATGCCATTTCTGACTACGGAGGGCTTGTAGAAGGACTAGAAAACATATTGAATGAAGATGACCTAGACACGAGCTACGAATTGGTAGCCATTCCTCCTGACCCAAGCGTTCTAACGGATGAAGAGGAGTTTGACGAAGATGACATTCAACTAAACATATTGCCGCGAGATATACCTGGTAGAGTAGAAGTTTTCGCTACTCAGGATAATGAGGATTGGGATAGCAGTGATGATGAGCCCCTGCAAAAACGTTCTAGGAAGCCTCCAGAGACTGAACCAAAGTGGCGCAAATATGAAGGCTCTTACGGCGACATTGCTTCCACCAGTGATGATCTTCAAAAGCGTAGAGAAAATGTAGAAAATGAACTAAAAGATTTAGGCCCAGTAGAGATATTTGAGAAGTTTTTTGATGAAGAAGTCATGCAGATGATTTTAGTGAACACAAAACTTTATGCTGCACAAAACAACAGACATGACTTTCATGTGACCGTTGATGATCTCAAAAAATTTTTTGGAATACTCATACTAACCGGGTATCATACATTAACCAGAGAACGTTTATACTGGTCCCTAGACGAAGATTGTAATGTGCCACTTGCTACCAAAACCATGTCAAAAAATAAATATTTCGAAATAAAGAAATTTTTGCACTTCTGTGATAACGAAAATGCTGCCGGATCCACTGATAGGATGTTCAAAATACGACCACTTGCTGACCTTCTCATAAAAAAATATTTACAATGGGGTGTATTTCACATGCAATTGTCTATTGATGAATCTATGATCAAATACTTTGGATGACATCCTGCAAAACAATTTATAAAAGGAAAGCCAGTGTGATTTGGCTACAAGAACTGGATGATAGCTAGTGCTGATGGTTATTGTTATGCTTTTGATATCTACTGTGGCAAATCATCAACGGTAACAACAAACGAACCATTGGGGTCAAAAGTTGTGAAACTTTTGCTGGCAAAAAGTCAATGCCTTCCAAACGAGCATATTATTTATTTCGACAACCTTTTTACTAGGCATGGTTTGCTAAAAGAACTACGTGAGTCTGGATATCGAGCGACGGGAGAATTGAACTAAAAAATGTCCCCTGATATCGGTCAAAGATATGAAAAATAACAAGAGCTCATTATGACTATCGTTTTGATTCCACTTATTAAATTTTGTTCGTCCGTTGGCTTGATAACAGCGTATGTACTATGGGCACCAATTTCGACACGGTTCATCCCTTGATAAAAGTTACAAGATGGGATACTGCACAAAAGAAAAAAGTAGATATGGACATCCCACATGTCTTTCAAAATTATAATAAAGGTATGGGTGGTGTAGATTAGGCGGATCAATCTATCGCAGTATATAGATCGGCTATTAGGGGCAAAAAATGGTGGTGGGTGCTATTTACCTACATGCTTGACTTGTCTATTGCTAATTCCTGGCGTCTGCATTCTTTGACACATGAAGAAAAATTGGATCAGCTGCAATTCCGTCGAACAGTTACACAGATTTTACTTAAAATCTGATGGGCGTAAAGATCGGAGACGAAAACCATCATCGGCTGTTCCAGGAGTTGCAGCAAATGGAGTTGGACACTTTCCGCAGAGACTGCCAAACCAATTACGATGTGTCATTTGTCATAAAAAGTAAAGATGGCAGTGCAAAAAATGCATAAAAACATTGTGTATCGAAAACAACAATTGTTTCGAAAACTACCACACATGAGCCCATTGTCCCTGTACAAGGACAGCGTATTTTTTAATACTTGCAAACTTTTTTTTAAATTTATTTTTGATGTTTTCACTTTGTAAGAACCCTATTATTAGATAAATAAAGAAAAAATTATTATTTTCACTGTAGTTTGCTTTTGGGTCCAAATGGGTTAAGGACATTTTGCTTCGCGAATTAAGTAGCGGATATAATTTGTAGAGTACAAATTTCGCTTTACGTAATGTGTTACTGATGTGACTCGAAAACGTCATCGACTTGCCTAGTACTACGCCTAAATATTTGACCTGAGAGACCTCAGGGATAATGTTGCCGTGCAGGCTAATAGGGCTCATTACTTTACGGGGGCAATTACGCCTCGCTGCCCTATTACTATTGAATTGAATGGCGTGACTTTTGTCGGGATTGACTTCTATTCTCCACTTGGAGAACCAATTACCGAGAGCGGTAACTGACTCCTGGAGGGCTTTAGATGCGGTACAGGCTCGTGTGTTTGAATAATAAAGGGCTGTGTCGTCCGCGAACATAGCTAATTGCACCTTAGCGTGTTTGGGGATGTCACTAGTGTACAGGTTATATAGGGAGGGCGAGAGGACCGAGCCCTGCGGTACTCCCGCCTCCATATATCTTGGCGACGACAGTGCGCTTTCTACGCGGAAATGAAATTTACGATTTTTTAAAAAGTTACTAATTAGTAAAACGAGATAATCGGGTATTTCCATTTGATAGAGTTTTTATAACAGTCCGTTATGCCAAATTTTATCAAAAGCTTTTGCAATGTCAAAGAATACGGTGCATGTCGTCTTCCTGTCGTTTTTGCTAGATAATATGTACTCCGTTAAGCGGTGTACTTGAGCGGGACAGCTGTGCATTTCGCGGAAGGCAAACTGCTCGTCTGGAAGGAGTTTTTTGTCGGTTATGACGTCATTAAGCCGCCTTTTAATAACTCTTTCGTAGACTTTACCAAGGGAGCTAATGAGACTTATTGGACGGTAGCTACCAGGCACCTTCCGGGGTTTCCCCGGTTTGTGGATACCTATGACAATAGCTACTTTCCAAATGTCTGGAAATGAACATCCTACTAAGAGGGCGTTAAAGATGTTCACTAGGAGTTGAATTAGCTCGGACGGTAACATTTTAACTGTTTTGTTTGAAATAACGTCGAGGCCTGGGGCCTTTTTGGCATTCATACACTTAATAATGTCACTGACCTCCTCCGAGTCCACCATCCTCACCCTGTCTACATCAGGTGGCCTCGAGAGTCGGCTGTTGACCTCGCTATTAACTAAGCTAAGGTGCACGGGATTAATCGGGAGAGTACTCAGCCGGCACTGTTGTTCGAAATTATCAGCTAGGCACTCGGCCTTGTCAATGTCAAATATCGGGGATTTTATCTAAGTGGCTAGATTGAAGGACTTTGATGTTTTCCGCTAATGATTTATAATCTACTATCTTCCTAGTACTAGAATTTTTGGGGTTAAGACTACCAAGTGTAATCGTAACCGGTCTGTGGTCCGAGTTAAGCTCGTGGAGAGTCTCAATATAGATATTGAGAGAAACATTTTTAACTAAGGCTATGTCTATCGTACTAGGATCGCGTATGACACCGTCGATGTTTTCATTGGTGTCATAGCGAGAGTATAACAATGGGTCCGTAACCGGACATACTAATGTGGCAAACAGATGTTTCTAAAGTTAACAATGGAGGGGAATACAATGTAGTGATTTTTTATAGTAGATAAGAGTACCTCCGAGTCGGGATCGAGTTCTATCGTTTCTGACTATTTTGTAGTTAGCTATTTTAGGGCTCCTCATACTAGGTTTTAAAAAAGTCTCCTGCACTAGAAGAATATCGACATTTTGGCTGCTTACAAAATCGCGAATTTCGCAAATGTTATTCCTAATGCCGTTCGTGTTGAACGACACTACGCGTAACGAGTGCGGCTTTGTCCTTCCCGAGGGCTCCATTAATTACTGTTTGTGGAGAGGGCCTTGATCTGACGGATCAGGACCTGATGGTCTGACAAAGCTTGTATGCGGTCTGTGGCCGATCCTTTTACCTTTGTCGCTAAAATAGAAAGCTCCATCGGGTCAATAGGCCCGATGTTGCTTAAAAACTGCTGGACGAAAGAGAGGTCTGCAGTGAAGCTGGGAGTCGGAGGGGGCGTGGCCTTAGGCGCTACGTGCGCGGAGGGCATGGCATTACTGGGGAGAGCGGGGGAAACCGCTAACTCCGAACTACGTTTCTGCGCGGGCTTGAACCATGCAGATTGGGAGGGTAGGGGGGCAGCGACGAATCTCTGTTTGGGGGGGGCACTTTTTGTCTGCGGTGCACTACGCTTTTTTACTTTGGGTGCTTTTTTGCACCCTCTATAATTGGCGGGGTGTCCTTTAGACTTACAGAGAACAGAGCTGGGGGGTTAGGACTCCTCAGCTGGGCTCTTACGGAGACAGTCAGAGGTGCCGTGGTCACCGAGGCACTTAACGCAACGCGGCCTAGCTTGGCAATTCCGTGCCGAGTGCCCGTAAAGTTGGCATCGGTGGCACTGGCCAGGGATGCCCCTTTTACGGGGGGGCTCGACGCGGATGCCCGTAATATGACAGATGGCTCGGATATTGAAGATATCCTTGCCCTCTGGTGTAAGAGGGAGGGTTACTAGTACCATATTGTACTCGTGCTTTTTAATGGGGTGGTACATGCGATGTACCTCTAAGGCGGGAAAACCTTGGGACTGGATGTCCATGAGTACCTCTTTTGTGGAGAGGCACTTATCGACTCCGGTAATGACGACGCGCAGAAGGCGCTCGTCTTCAAGGGCATAAGTGTGGTAACCTATGTTTTTTGTGCGTAGGAACGCGGTGAGGAGGCGATGGTCCTCCGACGTCTTGACCTGCACTTTGATGCCTATGGGGGTCGCGTGTGCAGAAGAGTAACGGAGCTTATGCTCGTTAATTGCAGCGGAGATTAAATTCCATTTGGCCTTCTCCTGTATGATTACAGGAGGAGGCATTTTTGGAGTACGGACTGCCTGAGAGGCCTGAGGGGCCTGGGAGGCCTGAGGGGCCTGAGATGCCGGAAGGGCCTGGGAGGCCAGAGAGGCCTGAGTGGCCAGAGGGCCTGGGAGGCCAGAGGGGCCGATGGGGTAACGGGGGTCGCGGAGCCATGAGCCTGCACGGTTTTCCTACTTTTAGGGACCGATTTGGTCGGGGAAGATAGGACTGGAGAGGCGGTGCCCTCTGGGCGCTTCCTCTTCTTCGTCTTCTTATATTTGACGGTAGTGAACTCGCCTTGTTCACTACGGTCGGATTCTTGCTCTGAGCAAGACATCTCTGAAGGAGATGATAAGGGCTCTATTTCGGCCGGAATTAGCGGGGCGTCGCAATCGGGCGACGCCGGTGAGTCTGCTTCGTGCAAGCGCACGAAGCGTTCCCACTTGGACGCGATATCTGGGACTTCTAATTTCAAAAACTCCAGGAACTTTGTAATTATGGCGTCAGACATAATTAGGAAGTTTATCCCGGGATTGGGATTCTACTCTCTAATTAATATTGGGGATACAGCCCCTCCCGGCGACCGGGAGGGGAAGTGTGTAGGGAGGAAAACTCCTCGTGTAGTGTGCCTAACCGTGTCACGGTACTTACAATTGTTCCTTGGGCGGCTGGAACTCACTCACTAACGTTGCGCTAAACACTAGGGCGCTAGTGTTTATTGACCTTAGTTTAGTTTAGTTTAGTTTAGTTGTTTATTGTTTATTTTAATTATGTTTATTTATTATATCCTTCATTATAAATGACTTCAGTGAAGGGTAAAGTGTTATCCTGATTTTGTTGTCTGATACGATCTCTAATATCTTCACAGAACTGATATTTGAAAGTATCCAATAACTTCAATGGTTCCGATGGTTGAAAAAATAAAAGTATGACTACGAACAACTCCCTTAGTTTTATTGGACAATGTGATAACGAAGCTTCGCTTAAAGTGTTACCCCAATGGTCATCGTTTTCAAGTAAACCTCGGTCACGGCAAGCTGCTTGATACGTCTCTTTAACAATACCGTTTTATAGTTTTAAGGTATGCAAATGAGGTCGGACCGCGTACGTGGTGCAGTAGAATCCTAAGATAAAAACACTCTGATTGGGATGGATGTATCCCGTAGACTCTACCTAAAGCGGCATCTTTTTTTATCCCCGGATGTCCAACTACATCTTCACCACGCCTCCTTCTAAAGCAAAAAATGCCAGTCATGTGGTATTGCGTGGGTTTTGGACAACTTGATGAGCTGTCCCTGGTGTAAAATACACCCTTTGACCGTTCTCTTGATGATCGGCCAAATGCACTACAGTAGGATGCCGGTCGTGAATGGGAAATTCAAATAAGCGCCAGACAGCTTCAGATGTGCTTATGTACCTGCCATTTAAATAGTTTTCGACCTCATCGAGTGGGTTTCTAAGGCTAAAAGCTGCCTGATCTGAACCTTTATTTATATACTTACATATATATTTAATGGCTGGGACAGAGTGGAAATACTCCACGTTTATATGAGCGTTAAAAGTCTTACATAGTAGCGGGGAGTATGGAACAATCCACCTATTATTTATCGTCAACATGTTTTGCCCCTGATTTGTAGCGTAGTGCTCCGACCGCCATTTCCTGTATCGCGCCTACGATAAACTGTATACCCATCCTCTCCGGTCTTGGTATCGTTCCATGAACGACGAAAAAATACCCTCGCCGTTTCATAACGGCGAGGGTATTTTTTTGGTGCAGACACCGTTCTTATGCATGGTGCAGCTAAATTATGTTCTCCGCAGGGTCCATGTACCATATTTTTAGTTATAATGTCGTGTAGTACCGGATCAATTTGTTGATCGGGTAGCTCCGCAACTATGACACTGTCGATCTCATCTGGTTGTATTTTAGTTGCTAGCCAGAACAGCAAATGACAATGAGGTAAACCGCGCTTTTGCCACTCCACACTTGCCATATAACATTTTACTTTACCGAATATCTATTCTTTGACAAATAATTTGATGAATTTCTTCAACTTTAAATGAAATACACGTGAAATTATGTCATGACGGTCGAAAGACCGTTGTCCTGGTAGCAGCTCCGCTTTAATTTCAGGCCATTCGGGGTTACATGTAAAAGTGACAAATAGTCAGGTCTACCATAATTTCGGACGTACGTCATCCCGTCCTGCGTTTTCTCGTGCATAAAACCCGGACAACCCGTAAATGACGATGGCAATATGACATGTTGACCGATATTTGATGGGTCAACATTTGCGTCATGATTTAAGGCATCTCTGAGATGAATGTAGTCATCAGCCCTCAGTCTTTGTTGATTCCGAGAAATATAATTTAATCTTTCCGATATCATTTTCCATCCGATATCATCATATCAACACAATATTGACTAAATAAGTCTCTGTAATAATGTAACGGATTAAAAGAGTTAGTTCTAAACATTAATCTAAATGCATAAAATTGCATACACGAAACAGTTTTATTACGCGCAGAACCCTGCTGAGGGATAGTCAAATAATAACCGTCTTCTCCTGTCACAAACATTATAGGATACTGTAGTGGATCATAGGACCGATGTAGCTCAGAAACTCTTTTGAGCTGTCCGTCTCTACCGTGTAAGACTATATCCCTGGGACCTTTGTCTTCATCGACCAAGAGAACGGCTACCTCGTTTACAGTAGGAGCATTATATCTGCCTCTGTGTGCTGTCTGTGGAGTGCGATCTGAATGAATAATTAACTTTAAATTATCTGAGGAGTTAAGTTCTAAGTTTTGTTAAAAAACTTCGTATATACACGTTATGATTATTCAAAGCGGCCTGTAATTCGCGAATTAAATCCATTTTTAAGGTTGGTGTGATGCTTGATCGCAACGATAACTGGTCTGCATCCGAAATAAAATATATTTGCAAAAACTGAGGGTTTTGGCCTGATGGTGGTAAAAGGCTACCAATGAGATGATACACCTATCCTTCAATTTTAAAAGTGGGCATAAAATTTCCTTCCCTGATTTCTTTTGCGCCAAACGAAGTCATTTGAAAATGACTATTGTATTTACGTATGTTTGTTAAAAAATGACCAGATAATGGATGGTTATTAGTTAAAAGATTTTTTATTGGTTCTGGCGGCTCCTGAAGGTTAGGAAGACAAACTGTACCTGAAGCACAGCACATACCATTAGGTTCGTCCGCCCATTTCTTGGCAGAGCAGTTAGAGCAGATCTTATTCATGACTCCGATTTGGACGGACGCTTGTTGTGCATAATCAACGTGCGGATCATATCTGAAAAAAAAAATTATCTAACAGCAACAGACTTGGTTGCTGTTAGATAAAATTCGATTGCGAACTCTATTTGTGGACAACTGCTGTCTCACTGCCTGAGCTCTAAGTCGCTGCAAATGCTCGACACTCGAATCTCTTTCGCGCAACTGAGAGGTCCTTATATTTTGTTCATGAAGACGTTGGGAACGCTCCAGCCTCGACTCTTGAGCGCGTAGCTTAGAGGAGAGCCTCTTTGTTCGGCAAGGCGTTGCGAACTGTTATGGGGGACTTCCTAAATCCCTTTTTAAAAAAAGATTTATTTTACAAACTAGAAAATATATAGAAATAGAAACACAGAATTAGTAAGTTCGGCACACGACCGTCAATGAATTAGGATGGATGAAAACTGGCTGGGAACTTGGGAGGATGTTTATATAAAGGGTATAGGATTGCTGATGAGGATGGAAAGATTATGGATAGGGCTTAGGTAAGGGAAAAGGCTAACAAGGATAGGATATAACACCTCCCCCGGCCAGGACTAAACTTCGGGGAGAACCGAAGTTTGGTTAGGTGAGACAGGGTCTGTGACAGGAGATTGGGAATGGATTCTGCACCTGGGAGAAGCTGTATTGAGGTTTGTATCTGGATTCACTGAGGAACCAGGATTGGGTAAGTTAAGGGTTAAGGAAGGCGGAGTTTGAGTTTGACGGTTGTGCCCCTTTATTAAAAGATAAATTTTGAAGATAGCATAACATAAGACTGCAATGATTAGAATTAAAGTGATTATAGAGTAATGAGTCTCGTATCTGATTATTGAGTGTTTATTAATTATTTTGTCTGTTTCTTGTGCTATTGATTTTAATTTTGTTTTTGCTTCTAGGGTAAATGCGTCTAAATCTATATTTTCGAAATGGATAGGGGGCTCATCACTTTTACTTAATTTAAGGTTATCAAGCGTACAGCATGTATCATTAATTATATTAAAATCTGGTTGTATATTTACAGAATCTACTTTCACAGAATAGGAATTTGAAATAAGTTTTGTGCTTTTACAATAGGCTGTGCATCCTGTAGGCAAAAAGAAGAATCCTGTACCAATTATGTTTAATTTTACAATGGTTTGGTTAATACATTCGATATAGAGTTTATTAATTTCTGTTTGTACAAAAATCCACTTATTGTTAGTTATTTCTTTCCAGATGTCTAAATGTCCTTTGATAAAATCCGTTTTGCATTGTTGCGGTACACTATTCAAAACTTTAGTAATGAGTTCACTTTCACAATTAGGGTTTGCACTAGTAGAGAACACGGTTGTTACGTCACACACGTAGGAGCCTTGGTCTATTGTCGCACATTTTCCGAGTGACTCTAGTACACAATATTCTGATTTGGAATTATCTATAGCTATATACTTATTACTGGGTATTATATAACTAAATACACTATGATTGACACTACTATGGGCAACAGGCAGTGGTATGTTATGGTATATATCGAATACACTGGTTGATACTAGTGGTATTCTTAGTACAAAAGTAATCCTATTATTTAAACTAAAACTTATAACACTAGATATATTGATAAACTTAAACATATTACTTAACTCTAGGTCTATCGGGAGTTTTACAGTTCCAGATAAGTATCTATGGTTATCAATCAATTCCTTGTACAACACAGATGGAGGTAAAATGGCTGGATGTATAATATTTTGACTGCTAAACATTATTGCATTCATTATATCTTCCAGTTGAAATGACAATGTTAACATGGCTGCTTCCAAACTGCTCAAAATTGAATTTATTTCAGTTCTTATGTAAAGTTCTTAACTATTGTAGATAAATTACTTACTTTAGCTGCAAAATTATCAATAGTTAGTATAAGGTTTTCTTCATTCGATTTTATTTTATGTAATGTAAAGTTAAATTCTGTTAATGTAGATGTTGTTACTAAGATATTTTCTTTCAGTAGGGAACTCAATTGTTTTTGATCATTTTGAATAGTTTGGATTGCATTGTCATATTTTACGGCATCATCTTCGTCCAAAGTTCCGAAAATAGTCTTGGAGATTATTCCAATACCACCAAGCCATGCCCCTCGCCTGGCTCTATTACTGGTCAAGTGAGATATGGATGCAAAGTCGGAAACTAACTCATTATATCTAATAGTTAAGGGTTCTAATATACTCAAGCATTTTAGGTTCATTTCATTTTGGTTTTCCAAACGATGGCATGTGAAGCGTAACGTGCCTAATACAGAATTAAGGTTTTTAATATGCGGTTGTATAAATGATATGTCACGAGGGGTCACCACATCGAGGTATCCGGTTCTTATTTTAAGTTTTCCGATTGGGTCAAAGTATATACCAGGACTTGACTTGATTTCTTTAACATATTCTTGGCTGTCCAAGGCCCATCCACTGTAATAAAATTTTAAAATAGTGTTACTATGCTAATATTTCTATGTTTACTAAACTACAAACTTATATTAATCTTCTTAACTACTAAAATTTGGGCTCGTTTGAGCTGGTACTGAGTCTTGGACTTCAGCAAGTTTGACTTCATCGTAATGGTGTCTTATGTGGCGTCTATTTATTAATAAAGACAATGTGTGGTTACCGTGTATCTTAACCACTTTGTATGGCCCTTTCCATACAGGCGAAAGAGCTTTTCTTAATCTTAAGTGATTTTTCAGGTATACGAAATCACCAACTTTATATTCTACGGATCGAGTTCGCGAATCATAGTAGTTTTTTGAACCCTGTTTTGATTTGTTAATGTGTTCTAGGGCATTTTCACGGGAGTGTTTTAAGCGATGTTGAAGCATTTTTACATATTCGGGGTAAGTTGTAGAAGAGATGTCATTATATACAGATGTTGGGATATATGGTTTGTGTCCGAATAATAATTCATAAGGCGAGTAATGTGTCGTGGAGTGAATGGCGGTATTATATGCTAGTACAGCCGTATATACATATCGTGACCAATTGTCCTGATTTTCATTAATGTAAGATTTGAGATATTCTTTTAAAGTGGAATGTGATCTTTCTAAAGCGCCTTGAGTTTGTGGATGATACGGAGATGAGAATAGGTGTTTAATTTTCAATAATTCGCAAGTCTTACTGAATAGTTCTGCGGTAAAGTTTGTACCCTGGTCTGTAAGAATTCGTTTTGGAATTCCAAACAGCGAGATACAATGTACGAGACACTCACTAGTTTCTTCGGCAGTTATGCTGCGCATAGGATAAGCTAAACTGAATTTGGTAAGATCGTCTTGCATTGTTAGAATGTATTTTAGCTTTGCGGTTCCACATTCAGGGAGAGGTCCTACTACGTCTATCGCTAGTCTCTCAAAAGGAGCTGTAGATGTAGATGTTATGACCATAGGTGCACGATTGATTTTGCGTAATGCTTTATTAGTCTGACAAGATGAACAATTTTTTACGTAGGCTTCAATGTCGCTACGCATATTCTTCCAAAAATATTTTTCTTTAATGCGGCTAAGCATTCTACTACTTCCTAGGTGTCCGGCAATAGGAATATCGTGGTTTTCTTTTAAGATTTTCGGAATTTCTGATGGAACAGGATAAATTATATTATTATGATAAACATGAATTGTGATATGTGTTCCATCAAAAATGTGACTAAGCATATTATATATTTTAACGAAAGAAAGCCTATCAAATGGATTTCGAAAATCTGTTATACTTACGTCATTAACAGATGGATAGTTCAACATTATTTGATTTCTTATGTTTTTCAGAGATCTAAAGATATCTGGATAGGTAGAGGAATCAAAGTGGTGTACTTTAGTGAAAAGGAAGATATAAGTTTTATTGTTGTTTTCGAGGGGTAAGTACTCGAAAAGGGATCTCTCTTGTTTTTCAAACGTTTCACGGACAGGCGCAGGACAATTATTAATTATTTCCTGAACGTATGGGATGGATTCATCCATATCAATTGACGTTGGGATTATTATAAGTTTCTGGGGTCCCTTAAGGGGATCCTCATTATGTTGTATTATACGTGTATCATTAGATTTATTATTTAAATTTAAGAATTTTGAATATGATTCATCGTTTTTATCTTTTTCAGGTTGGTTCGGCTGCGGAGGACTTAAGGGTGGATAATCAGGTGAAGAAGGAAGAAGCGGCGAAGGCGGATTTGAAACTTCGGGTTCATTTACAGGATTGCGGAGTACGAGAGAGGGTGAAGGAACACTTGGATTATTTGTTGTTTCAGGTTCTCGGGGGAACGATGGATTTAGGTCTAGTGGGGAAGGGGTTTGTAGGTCAGGTTCAAGAGTTTGTTGGCTCGTGCCAGGTTCTGGTTCTATTAGTTCAGTCTCATCTAGGTTAAGGTCTGCTGGCGTTATCAGCTCATCAGGATCAAAGGATGTGGGGGATATAAGTAAATCCATCAGATCTCGGTCTAAGGTATTTGGATCTATTTCTCTAGTACTGGGATTTGCAGGAGAGTCTTTCTGTGGTAAGACAGGGTTAACAGGATATCGGGAGAGTGCGTCTGCTGCGGAATTTAATTTTCCTTTTTGGTAAAATATATCGTATTCGTATTCTAGAAGTTGAAGTCGCCATCTTTGCATTTTGCTACTTGGGTCAGTGTGGTTAAACAGCCATTTTAATGGTCGATGGTCTGTTACAATAGTGAATTTGCGGCCAAATAAGTATGGTCTAAATGTTTTGCATCCCCAAACTATAGCTAACAGTTCCTTTTCTGTTGTGCTATAGTTGATTTCACTTTTGCTTAACGTTCTAGAGGAGTAAGCTATGGGATGGTCCTTACCAACAGGACCTTGAGAAAGGATGGAAGATATAGCATAATTAGAGGCATCGCAGGTTAGGTTAAAAGGTTTCGTATAATCTGGATATATGAGTACAGGAGCGGTTAGAAGTTTATTTTTTAGAGTCTCAAAGGATAATTGATGTTCGTTTGTCCAGTCAAACGGCACATCTTTTTTTAGGAGTGATGTTAGAGGTTTTGAGATTTTAGAAAAGTCAGGAATGAAGCGTCGATAATAAGATATTAGTCCCAAAAAGGATTTGATGTCTTTTTGACATTTTGGGATTGGAAATTTTTGTACACATTTGACTTTATTTGAGTCCGGTTTCAATCCGTTCTCTGAAATTATATGTCCTAAATAGCCAACCTCTTTTCTTAGGAATTCACATTTGTCTGGTTGTAACTTGAGATTAAATGAACGGAGTCTTTCGAAAATAGTGGTCATGTTTTTTATATGAGTGGATAAATCAGGAGAGTATATAACGATGTCATCGACATAAACGAAACAGCGTTCTCCTTGCAGGCCAGTGAGAACGTTATTCATTAAACGTTGGAATGTTGCTGGCGCGTTTTTAAGTCCGAACGGCATTCTAGTAAATTCGAAGTGTCCTTCGGGAACACTGAACGCTGTTTTGCATGCATCTTTTGGGGACATATTGATTTGGTGAAACCCAGACGTTAGGTCCAGGGTGGAGAAGTATTTGGAGTTGCCTAGTTGGTCAAGAATCTCTACTATATTAGGTATTGGGTATGTTTCACCGATAGTGATGTCGTTAAGCCGACGATAGTCGATCACAATTCGCCACTTTTTTTGTCCTGAGGCGTCGGTCTTTTTCGGGACTATCCAGATTGGTGAGGACCATGGAGATACAGACGGTTGGATGATCTTTTGGTCGAGCATTTTCTTAATTTGAGATTTTACCTCTTGTTTGTGTACTTCAGGAAATCTATATGACTTAACGTTTATAGGTTGATCGGAAGTGGTACGTATTTCATGTTGAATAGCGTCGGTTGTGGTAAGAGTGTCATTTGGTAAATAGAAGATGTCGGAGTATTTGGAACATGTATCGTATAGGGCATTGCATTCTTCTTGATTTAGATGTGAAACACGGAGTAATTCTAGGACTTCTTTGGTTCTATTTAAGCAGGGTTGTTGGCAAAAGTTAGTTTGGTAAGATGTGCTATCCATAGGATGCAAGGTAAGTAAAAGATTAGGGTTAAGATTTACTGGTTTTTCTGACATGTTAAGAACTGTTAAATTAATTCTTTTATTTTCTTTTACTTTGGCTATGCAATTGGAAACGTATAACTTTTTATTTAGGTGTTGGTCTAATACGAGTCCTTCTTTTAATTCAGGATTTTTTATAGAACATTCGATGACCATTTCAGTCCTGGGTGGTATAATGTAAGCTGGTTCAAAAAAATGTAACTGTAAGAACGTGTTATTAATATATAAACGGTTTTCATTGTAATCTATTTTGCAGTTATTCGTATTTAACATGTCAGATCCTATTATTCCATCGTATGGTAAGTTAATTTCTTTAATAACGTGGAATGTATGCAATATATGAGATTTTGGTAATTTAATTTTTAATTTAAAATGACCTTCGGTTTGTATTGACTCAACTGTTGGATCAATACCTTTTATATTGATAGTGTCTTTTCCTAATTTAGGACTCCGGGATAAACAGGAGCGTTTAATTAAGCTAACTGAGGATCCTGAATCTACGAGTAAGCTCAACGGAAGGTCAGATATGGAAGACTCTATTAGAACATGAGGTAAGAGAGTTTTTGTTGGGTCATTTGTTATTTCGAAAACATTTGATTCTTTGAATTTAGTATTTTTTTGTATATTATCAGGTTTGGTACTGAGGATTTTGGATTTATTGGTTGATTTCGAAATTTTAGTAGAATCATCGATTGTAGTATTAGATTCAGAGGATTCAGTGGATTCAGCAACTGCAACGTTGGATTTAGGAGATTCAGTGGATTCAGCGACTTTAATGTTGGATTTGGGAGATTCAGTGGATTCAGCGACTGTGATGTTGGGTTTAGGAGATTCAGTGGATTCAGCGACTGTAGTATTTGATTTGGGAGATTCAGTGGATTCAGCGACTGTGATGTTGGGTTTAGGAGATTCAGTGGATTCAGCGACTGTAGTATTTGATTTGGGAGATTCAGTGGATTCACTGACTGTAGTGTTGGATTTGGAAGATTTAGAATTTATTAATTTATTTTTATTAATATTATGATTTCGTTTTTTGGTGTCAGGTGTATTGTTGTGTCCCATGTGACACCGCCACGAGACATTGTTTAGTTTTTTTGGTTGTCTACTGTATCGTAACCAGGTTCTTCTGGCATTTGGACGGTGAACGGGTTTTGTGTGTCATCGTTCACGTAATGTGTATTGAATTGAATAGGTCTAATTCTGGGATTGTTATTGTTGTTTTGTTGTTCTTGGTTTGTTCTGTACCTATTGTTATTATATTCTCGCTTTCTGCAATTTTCGATGCTATGACCTGGGTTTTTGCAATATCTGCAGAAGACAGTCTGTGGCATAGGCGGACGAATACGTTGGATTGTTGGATTTATTGGTGTTGGAATTTTCTTTTGAAGCATATTTTGAATCTTCTCTTCGCTTAACGCTAAGTTAATGGCTTCGTTCAGATTTTGAGGGTCCCTACACCTAACCATGTTTGAAATATTTGGTTTGAGTCCTAATAAAAACGTGTGTAAGGCTAGATCCTCCATGGAGGCTACTCTACCTGGGAGTTCTTTCTTTGATTTGTTAGCAATTGAAATTTCAGTTAGTAATTTTGATAGCGAGGTTTCGATTCTTAATGAATATTGATGAATTGGTTCATTAGGTAATTGTTTGCAATTTTTTAATTCTGCAAGTAAATGTGAATAATGCTTTTTTTCTCCGAATTGGGTTTGTAAAAATTCTTTTAGTTGAGACCAGTTAGAAAATTCTTTAATGGATACTGCACTTTCAGCTTTGCTCTCTAATTGGGACTGAATAAATTTAAATACGATATTTTTTTGGTTGTCATTTCCGAGATTAATTGCATTATCGCAGTTTGTTATAAATGATTGAAGTTTTTCTCGGGACCCATCGAAGGGTTTTATAAATTTAAAAAGGACTCCAGTAGGAATTGCATCGTGATCATCAGAAACAGCAGCACGTGAGTTTGCTGCTGTGCAGCAGGGGGTTTTGTTTGCCCCTCTCTTGCCTGACCTAGTAATCGGACCAGACGGAGCAGGCGGCGGTGGACAAAGACAGTCCATTTGTGCCTCATCCTCCTCCAAGGCAATCTCGGGTTTTGGACTCGGTGCTCGACTTTCAGACATTATGTTTAAGTAAAATACTTACTACGCTAATTATAAACAAAACTAAAACTAATGCTTAGTCTAAAAATTTAACATCGATGTAAATATATCGTGGTGAATCTATGTAAGATTATTTTATATCAATGTACTAGAGTCACTTACTGCGACAGGAATGCGGCGATAAGAACGGCTCGTATAAACATCCCGTGCGTCCCGTCGACTGCTGGGCGTTCTCGGAACTCGGAGCGTTGGACTCGGCGAGATTGACGTAATCGTCAATCTATGATTGCTCGAAATTTCAGGAACCACAGACTTGTTGCACAGATTTAGGCTTTAGCACAGATTTAGGATTTAGCACAGAATTTAGGATTTAGTACTGGTTTAGAACTTGATTTGGATTTAGCACCGATTAAGTATATATTTAGGATTTAGCACAGATTTTGGTGATTTTTTTGGGTTACAACTTGGAACACTGATTTGTTTCACTGGTTTTTACTTTGAGTTTGAACACTGAGCACTGAATATAGTTCAGTTTTATTAACAGTTCAGTTCGCGAGGCGTACCTGGGACTTTTAAAAATCCCCTTTAGCTGCCACCATTAATGTTATGGGGGACTTCCTAAATCCCTTTTTAAAAAAAGATTTATTTTACAAACTAGAAAATATATAGAAATAGAAACACAGAATTAGTAAGTTCGGCACACGACCGTCAATGAATTAGGATGGATGAAAACTGGCTGGGAACTTGGGAGGATGTTTATATAAAGGGTATAGGATTGCTGATGAGGATGGAAAGATTATGGATAGGGCTTAGGTAAGGGAAAAGGCTAACAAGGATAGGATATAACAGAACGCTCGACACTCGACTCTCGCGCGCGTAACTCGGAGGTTTTCAGACTTTGTTCGACAAGGCGTTGCGAACGCTCGACACTTGACTCTCGTTCGCGTAAGTCAGAGGTCCTTACATTTTGTTCATGAAGACGTTGGGAACGCTCCAGCCTTGACTCTCGTGCACGTAACTCAGAGGTTCTCAGATTTTGTTGTGCAAGGCGTTGCGAACGTTCGACACTCGACTCTCGTGCGCGTACCTGAGAGTTTCTCTGATTTTGTTCAGCAAGGCGTTGTGAACGTTCAAGTGAAGATTCTCCCATACGACGTATTCTTGCTGCCCGTGCTTGAGAACTATGTTTAGAAAGTTGAGACCTGGCTCTCTTAGGCATTTTCAAATGTTTAAGAAAATATTAATAGCGTGTAATATTCTAGCTCTGAAAAGAACTGTTATTTAGCCCTGAAAAGAACTGTTGGTTAGCCCTGAAAAGAACTTTTGCGTAGGTGTAGTTTTAAGAACGAAATCTAAAAAAATCGTACGAAAATTATTAGACTTTGCGCACGACCGCTGCGTAGGGAGCCGACCTCGCGTCTGAGCCGCGCGGGTACCTTGCTCATAGATCTAAACTCCCCTCCCGCACGCGCACCCCCGCCTTGGTGACGCCCACTTCGCAACGGGCCGTGCAGCAGAAATCGTAATATTTTAATTTCGCCATAACTTCAAAACCAAACGTCCAATTTTAATCATTCGAAGACCAAATATTATCTACATAAACTTTACTTAGTGATAAAATAATTTATTTTCATAAGGATTAATAACATAAGTAAAATAAACGCGTTTAAATGTAGTCCAAAAAAATTCAAGATTTCTAAATAAAACATTTTTTAGGTTGTTGTGCCTCCCTCGACATAGATAGGTATAGTGTGTCGCGGACTTTTTTGTAGATATTTATAAGATCTACAATTAATTAGAACATTTTATGGTTCTATCTTTTATAGTTTAGGCAGCGTACGCAAAATAAGTAACTTTTCTGGTTGATTTTTTACACCTTGTGTCCGAAAAACCCAAATATCTTACGGAACCCTAAATTTTTCCAAAATAAAATTAAGCCTATGTTACTCGTGGATAATGTAGCCTTCGAATGGTGAAAGAATTTTTGAAATCGGTCCAGTACTTTTTGAGCCTATTCATTATAAACAAACAAACAAACATACAAAGTTTTCCTCTTTATAATATTAGTGTAGATTTCAAAATACTCTCTTGCACAATATACTGATAAGTGTCAGATAGCTTTCTTCTATTTTCATGTTAGTAAAACAACTACAAAGCTTCCGAATAAGCTATCCAACACTTCTTACAAGATTGTGAAACAGTCAACTCGCTATAAATATTTGAGACAAAATTAGCAAAAACTGAAACGGCGTTTCCCTGAGTTTTGTCTTAATTAAAATACTAAAATAATTTTAGCACTCGTGTAACTTATAGAAGAAGTCAAAATGGTTTTAACTTAAAAAAACTGGTGGACTTAGCATATTTATTAATCACTATTTAAATAAAATAAATAAGTAAAAATTTCAATTTATAAAAAGACAATCCTCGGCTAAATATAATGCAGATTGACATATATTCTTTTGGGATTTTTCAATACGACTGTGACTCGGAAAAAAGGTTTCAAAAAACTCCAATTTTTAGTTATATCAAGTGCACAACCCCTTAAATAGGCTACTTGACCTTGTTTGTATTTATACCCTTAAAGCTTCATAATTGTTTCATTACACACAAAAAATAATATAACATTATTTTGATACCTAAAACTACAAAAAATATATTTTAAAAATACACTTTTTAAAACCGCCGAAAACACTATTCGCCATGTTGGTTCATAGATTATCTGTGCTGTGACGTCATACTAGTACTATTTGTAATTTGTGTGGTGTTGCGTTCCGTTTGACGTTTTGACATAAATAACTTTTTAAGACGTCATGAACGATTTATTTACAGAAACGTTCCGTTTCACTTCTACATATGTGTTTAGTGTGTTTGTGTCGTCACATCCTTGCCGGAAGTTACTTCGAGGTGTTTTCATCAGTAGAAATTAAAAATCATCATTTTTTTTCAAATTTCATTAAATCAACTTTATTTATCAATCTTAAGTTTTTAATTTATGATATCGCTAGAAGACGTTTTCCTAAGCCAAGCACTAAACAAAATACTTCTTCAATGTATGAAATTAAAATATGAGTCAAGTAGCCTATTATCATAACAATTGTCTCAATGGCCGCCTCTCGCTCGTCATAATAATAACCAAGATCATCCGAAACAATTGACGATACTGAATATTTTTTAAAAAACAAACATTACACTTGAAACATCGTTTCATTTTCATTAAGATATTATTTTTAATATACTTAGTTTCATCTCATATTCAAATATTTAAAAAAATATTAGTATGATAAATCATACTTATTACACATTCAAACCATTAATTGTACGATGTGCATATTATTATTCATAAGTATTTTATATAAACTACAATAATAAGCTTACACTTGTATCTGTAAAGGCGCGTCTCCTGCTCGTGTTTTTTCGAAACATTACACAAAAACTTCGAAACTTGGGGTGTGGACACATTTGTGTACGCATACACAATGTTTTGTCTTCCGAGACGGACGGAAAACATGTCACGCGCGGGTAGAGAGGGGAAGGGATGTTTCATTTTGTAATAACTGTCACACCACTCACGTGACCATTATACATAGTAATACGGAAGAAATTATCAATCCCAAATCGGTCTTCTATTTGTAACTCCTGATAAATATTAAAATTACGGGTCAATAAATATGACCTAACTCGAAATCTGTGTTTTCTCCCAGATAGTTACTGCATATTATGCAATCGCTTAAACTGCGAGTAACACTTCCTCATCGGAACTCGTGATCTTTTCTACGTAATTTTTATGTATGTAGAAATTTTATTGTTTTTAGTTTTTACGCGAAAGGCAGGTTTGAACAATTTCTCACAATTATAGACGTATAATATTATAGACGAGGCATGTCGAGGCAAAAACTGTCCCCATTTAAAAGGCCACACTTTTGAGGTCTTTTTGGGCCATTTTGACATTTGAGGTATGGTGAAATCAAGATGGCTGACATTTGTGGTATAGTGATATCAAGATGGCCTAACTTTTTCTTGTATGATGATTTTTTCTGGCAAAAAAAGGTAGGTACGTCATAGCGCATCCTTAGTTTTGAAATCATTGCTCACAATCCTTTATCAAGGTATGAAATCAAATAATCGTAAAGGATCAAGCAACCCTATTCTTTAGCGAAACATTATATTAAATTAGACGGGCGAAAAAGTTTTATAAATCATATCACATTGGGGCGAGATGAGGTGATATAGGGTGAACGGGTGAAGATTACGATTGGGGTCAACCACTCCAATATCATCGAATTAGGAACATGCCCCGGGATTGCAATACGATTCGAATGGCATCGCCCCACTTCCGTGCACTGTTGATGCGGGATACGATATTAAAAATGTATTAGACCATATTGGAAGTTCCACTTCGTCTAAACGTCATTCGCGTACCATTAAATGTTTTAATTCAATAAAAAGAGAGCTATTATATTATTTGCTGTAATTAATGATTCGTAAAGTTATGAATTAATACGATTTGATCATCAACTATGGTTTTAATTGCAACCAAAAAACACAAACAGGAAAACACAAGACCATACACACACGAACACACACATATAACACACATAAACACACATACACACACGCGATAGGAATTTGTATATTTTTACAAGTAAATCAACTGTGAAGAGTTGCTAATATATATATATATATATATATATATATATATATATATATATATATATATATATATATATATATATATATATATATATATATATATATATATATATATATATATATATATATATATATATTCCTACTGATTTATTATTCTTTTTTATATTTAATGTGCCCATGGACACAGTGTAAGACTGATTGGTAATAATACAGTCTGATTATATTATTACAATTATTTAAATATGTTAATTATTATGTTGTTAAATGTGTGTTGTTGCGTATTTTTATTGAAGTTTGTACTGTTGTTGTGTAAGATCATACCTAGTTTCTGGACAAGATATTTTTTTGTTTGGAAGTTTCTTTTTATTTTATTGTTTTCAGTTTGAAATATTAAAGTACCAAATCAGTTTAATTTATAACTATGTAATTTATAAACTAATGTATGTATGTATGTAAATGAAAAGTAGTTTTATTGTTTTTTAAGTTTAAATTTTGTCTTGTGCTTTTTGATTGTAGAATTATACAAATTTGTTTTTTTTTATCTCATTTTAAATGTTTAAATTAAACATAATATTTTTATGTGTATATCTTAAAGATTTTAATTGTTTTGTAGATTTTAGACATTGTTAATTAGTTTTTAATTATAAGTTACTACTTAGTGCCGGCTGTGATTAAATGATAGCTGTTCAAAGCACCACTTATTTTGAGTTTTTTTTAATTAATAAACGATTTTTAGAAGAAATATATGTTCGTATTCCTTAATACGTACTGTTGCCAATGCTTTAGCAGAATTATACATTATAGATATTCACATAAGACTTAAAAATTTTGATAAACTCCAACAAAAAACAAATCATATGTATATAGAACGGAGTTTCACTCAGAAGTCTCCGTAAAACAATGTCACATGATCACTACGAACTCTCGCTCAATCGCTATAAAACGTCCTAGGTTAATATCGAACTCGTTAGCTCCCTAAATATAATAATAAATAAGATAAAATATAAATCACTTAACTAGACTAGGATGTCATAATAACATAAAAATTTCAAAAATAGAAGTCTTACTGTTTTTAAGCTATTTAAGTCTTTCAACTCGCAAAACTTATATTGCCTCTACTGAAAACTAGCAATTTTGGAAATCGGACTTTGTTCTACGCATAGGTCGAATTATAGTGATTTTTTTTTTCAGAATTATCCAAGCATATGCTACCAAATTCTGAACCAAGGTATACCCTGGACCCCAAAGTACTGAACAGAACTCCTCAGTCTTTAATGATACGCGTTTGGAAATTTCGTCACTCATGTCACCAAAGCGATATCCTGATGATGGCATCCATGAGGAATCGAGGGATCTCCATGAAATTAATATGAACACATATAGTGATTAAAATTTTTCAGAATTAACCCAAGCATATGCTACCAAAAAGTAAGATTCTGAACCAAGGTATACCCTAGACACAAAATTACTGAACAGAACACCTCAGTCTTTAAAGATACGCGTTTGGAAATTCCGACATTGTTTAAAGAACTGCAAGCATATGCCATTATGTAACTTACAGTCATCATCAATATCATCTTATATACAATACTTAATGGAAGCTTGGCGCGTATTCAATTATACATTCGATCGTTTATTTCAAACGTTCTTAAAATGTATTAATAATAATTTAACAAAAATTATTATTATTTTTAAACAGAAAATTAAACCGACTTCCAAAGTAAAAATGCACAAAAAGTATGAAATAAAACTTATTTTTTTAAATATATCCCCTTTTAAATTTGGCTAAAATTTTAACTATTTCTCTACTCAATCTTCAAAAAATTTGAAGTCGGTACCAGCCAACTTGAACGTGAGTTCTATTTTGAATATTATTGTATCAGGATGTTGTTCGGGCTGGTACCGACTTCAAAATTTTGAAGATTGAGTAGAGGAATAGTTAAAATTTTAGCCAAATTTAAAAGGGAAATTATTTAGAAAATAAGTTTTATTATGGAATAAAGTAAAATAAAATAATAATAAATAAAATAAACCATATAAATAAAAGTATGGACTTTTTTGTGCATTTTTACTTTGGAAGTCGGTTTAATTTTTTGTTTATTTAAATTACTTATTATCTTTCTATTTAGCTACACGCCTGTACCACAGCCTGTACACTCTGCTAAGATCTGTAACACGTGTTATTGGCCATATAAATTGTTAATTGCTTAGTGTTCATTTTTGTCATGTATTACGCTGTTGGTATTATAAGAAATAAAATAAAAATAAAAAATAAAACGAAGAGGATGCGAAAAATGTGAGATTCGATATTATTCATAACTAGTTGCCTTGTGACCATTTCGTTGGGCGTTAAACATTTTTGCTTGTGATGAAATTATGAGTGTGGTTCGGTTAGTAGTGTGACTACTGACTACGGAGACTATTTAACATTTTTGACTGCTAAAAGGTTATAATTTAATACATTGTATGTATTTGCATGCTAATCAAAAAAAAATCGAAACAGTGCATATTACGTTTCAAAAGTTTCAATTGCTTGAAGGAGCTTAGGAATGTTCTGTTTCTATTTAAAGTAAGTAAAGCAAAATACAAAGCTGTATAAATTGCTATAGTGTTTAACTGTCCCACGGGAACTCCTTAATTTTTCGATATGAATAGTATCTAAAACGTTGACCGGGAATATACTTGGCACCACCATGCAAATTTTCATTGAAATCGGTCTAACGGTTTCGGAGATACGCCCGCACAAACAAACAGAGAAATAAAAAATTATAAAAAATACTGAATTTATTCAATGCCTAATCTTACATCCTCCTGATTCGATTTTTAGCATTTCGACATTGGAAATATCTTTTCGTTTGCTCCAGTGTAGGCTCCGATTTCACGAAGAAGTGCGATCCGCTTATGTCTCGGAGAGTTGTGAAGATATGATATTCAAAAAAAGCTCAAAAGCCACGTAATCACGAGAGATGTAAGGTGTAAAAAGAATTATTCAAGAAAGTCAAAAAGAAGCTCAGCGACAATATATTTTCGAATTCCGTGAATTCATTTGCAATGTGCTCGACAGTCGTGTGTGGCCCGAAATCTGTGTTTTTTTTTCTATGTACATTCGACCTCTACAGTTTTATTGTTTACAGTGTTATGTATATAGATATAGATTTATATAAACCTCTTTTCTGTCGACACAATATTTTTATCACGTATAAAATATGTTTCCGGTTGTAACCCGGAAAACAGATAAATAATACCTACGAATACATTTTTCACAAAAATAAAACAAATACATTAGTCACTTTTTTATTTGCCAATAGGTACACTTATATGAATGTACATTTCTTTGTTAAATTTTCACTTCAGGGAACCTTTTAATCCGCTTTAACGGATTAATAATTTCGTTTGAGATCGAACAGAAATACAAGAAAATATTAAACAAAGGCCTTGTTTTGATCCTAATACAATACACACTTTTAGTATCATTATTTTCGTACGAAGTTCAAAATACAACAAAAGAACAAGTAATCATTAAGGAGCATTAATTATTTTACGTTTGAGGAGGACTTGAAAATCCTTCGCACATTTAGCAAGGTCCTAATGTATTAAAAACAACTCATTTGTTTTTATGACAGAAATTAGATTCAAAATTTTAATGTCTATTGTCTATTCGTGTTAAGAATGTAGTGAATCATCAGGGTAAATGTCAAAATTGACCAATGACGCATAAGCCTTCACATTTCCCAATTAAAGGAGCTATTTTGACATAATATGTATAAACGATTCACTGAATTTTCAATGCTAATAGACTATAGTGATTAAGAGTTTTGCATAATATTCATTGAAGAACTAGAAAAAATATTGGTACCTACATTATACCTGTTCGTACCCAGATGGGTTCAAGTTGGTAGGTACATTCTCATACTACTCTCTCTGATATTAAATGTCGTCGCGAGAATATATGATAATAATTTTTGACGACCTCTGTGGATCAGTAGTTAGCGCGTTGGCACTCATGCCGGAGATTGCGGGTTCGAATCCCGCCTAGGAATACAAATATTTTATGTGTTCCTAGGTCATGGATGTTTAATTTCTATTAAACATTTGTATAATAAAAAAAAATCTTAATTCTAAGTACCTATAGTATAAAAGTATCAAATATATTTCTGTTGTCTGGTATCCGTAACACAAGTTCTTCGACAACTTACCACGGGACCAGATTGACGTGGTGTGAAAGCGTCCATAAAATAAAAGTAAAAATATATACATAAAAAATATAAACCTGAGAAAAACATATTTTCATGGTTTGTGATTAGGCTATCCTATCTTACCACAAACTCGATTTATGGTCTCAGAAATGAATCAAAATTAATCAAAGATTGATGATTGAAGAAAAATGAATCAAAGAAGAAATAGAAAGTTGACTTCATGTATTAGTGTTAACAATCATAATGTACTCGTATTCGGTATTCTTATAACATCAGTATTTTGATTAGATCACATAAGGATATATTTTTGTATACGTCCTAATGTCCGAAGATTTTTGCTAATATCAAGAGGACGCTAGACGCTAATGGTCCTTGTTAGCGTCCTGTTATAATTTGACCTCCACTTAACCCATTGGCGGACTGATCATGTTTTTGACGTGGGGACGAATTGCTTCAGGTCCTTGTGGTCAAATACGTACCCAACGTGGTCCATACCAGATAAAGTCTATAAATGGAAAACAAAATTATTTTAATTCATTCACAAGCCACATTTTTTGTCATGAAATACCGTAAAAAATATCAGGATGGATGCAGTTAACATTTCTTTTAATATTATTCCATTGTAGCTTAATAGAACGATTTAATTTTTATTTATTGACATAAATAAAAAAAAAACAATCTTTATTTATTTAGAGGTTTTTACACTGAAGTATATTATGACAATGTCAAATTTTCAATTCCGCTGTAGGAAATTGTATTGAATTTCACAATATTCAAACTTTTGGTAATATCAGTTTACCTAATTTACGTCAGTTAAAATTATCTAATGAAATTATTATATCCTTATTAATTTTATCACAGCTTCGGGTTTCGATGGCTTCCCGGCTGAGACGTGCTCAAGTGGCGGTGGTTAATCGGGCGATAATTACAAACAATCGATAAATTGAGTAGCGTTTAATATTTTCGATTGTGCAGACAAGTGTCGGTGTATTGATTGTACGATCGGTGTGTTTCGACGAGTAATAATTATTTACAACCGTTTTAAATGTACCAACAACCTGTTATTTTCAATAAAGATTATTATTATTAAATATGTTATAACTAAAAATGTATCAAGCATCCCCGGTCTCCCCTAATATAAACATTACTAGCAAAAGTGACTTAATTTTAACCCTTTTAACATTATAGTTTTGATTCCTGAATGTATTTTTGCCAAAATATTTTTTGTTTGACAAACGCTTCCTGTGGATTTCCTTCTTCCTTCCTGTAATTCTACAACTCCTGATATTAGTTGGTAACTGAAATTTTGTTCTGGTTCCAATAAACTGAATTGCCATAGATGTAATATAATATAGATATAGAATATTAATCGGCATATGTGACACTCGAAGCAATTAAATTAAAATTGAATTATGTAACCGTTTAAACGCTCAGCCCTTTGAGTGTCCGATCGACTGAATTCATAATAAGTTAAAAAGGTAACATCGAATATTGGTTTTCTGATTAAAACAATTAATACACGTGTTCCATGAATATAAAATAGGGTAAAGGATTTTCGAAGGTAATAGAAAAAGGGTAAATTCGAATTACTCTCAAGTCTCGAGTATCTTTGAATACTGTGGTCTGTGTGTGTTGTAACTTGTATGCTCGCTGCTTGGTTCTTGCATATCACTATTTACATTACATACAGCAATACTTCTATTATATCTCATTTATTTATGTGTTATACGATAACACAGAGAGACGCCATAAACACACACGCCTAAAACACACACGTCTACATTAAATATAGCCCCCTGTCTAACTAAATTAAACTGTCTTAAGTTTAAAATTTGACGTTATTACTTTTTTAAGTACACTAATATGCAACAGTGTGTAATATGTGACATTAGAGACGATCGTAAAAATTAACTTGTTAGAAACTGCATAGACTTCTTTCTGCAGGAAAGACTGGGGAAAGTCTGGGAATAACAGAAGAAAAAAAAGTTATGTAAACTTACTGACCTCTTTAGGGTCAGTAACCTCCGCGACGAGACGAGATGCTACGCGGCGCTGCATTTTTAAAATAGGTATTCAAAATTGAACTTTATTTACGACACAAACAGATACGTCTCATATGACATCAGTCACACACTGCACATGTGCTGTGCAGCGCGGTGCAACCTGACATTCAAACTCTTACAACGAAACGTGTAACTTCTTGTGTAATGAATAAAGTTCAATTTTGAACAGCTATCTTAAAAATGCAGCGCTATGCCACGTATCGTTTCAGTGTGAATTGACCCTTAGACGTACGTACGAGTTTACTGAGGAAGATCACTATTGAAAAAAAATTCTTTTGAAATCTACCTAATCGTATTGAATCGTATTAAAATATTACATAATAACAACAGAAAGTTTTAGCTTTGCCTATTGACTCCTAATAACTGATACATTTAGCTCCTATAAAATTAATAACAGGGATCAGCCCTAATTGTCTTGGTAATTGTTCTTTTGTTGCAGACGTACGTAACGATCTTTGATCGTTTTAGTTCGGAAGGCCTCAATTATTTATAAATTACTAGTTAGCACATTATTAACTAACTAGATACAATTACCATCTGCTATTCTGTATTAATTGTTGTTTAGTTTAATTGTTTATAACTATAGCTAAGTTCCTGTGGACGGCCGTGACATGTAGTTTAATACAACGCCAACATATCTACTGAACGGTTGGCGTCAAATCCGGTGGACCACCTTTCGACCTTATTACTATGGCCATAAGGTCCAAAGTGCATATTTGTACCAAATTGCAAACCTAATACAATTTTATTGGTATAATATACTATTTAACTTAACTAAGCTAGGACAGATATGACATTCATACCAGTTTTAGAGCAAATATAATATATTTTAATACGACATCGGTTTGCGATGCGACGTCGCATCGTAGTTTTGTGTAGCCCTAAATTCTTCCTAAAGACTTCAAAATTATGAAGATTGAGTAGAGAATAGTTAAAATGTTAGCCGAATTTAAAAAGGGGACTATTTAGAAAATAAATTTTATTTCAAACTTTATTGTGCATTTTTACTTTGGTGGTCGGTTTAATTTTTCGTTTTAAAATATTATTTTTTCTCTTTTTAGTTATATTTATTACTAGCATTAGTTGCCCGCGGCTTCGCCCGCGTAAAATTAGGTTTTAAAATTTTATCCCCTATTTTACCCACCTAGGGGCTGAATTTTAGAAAACGCTGAAATACGTAACTCATTATTTTTTTCCGTACTCAATTCATACGAAATTTCATGCAAATAGGTCCAAGGAATAAATAGATTCATACAAACTTAAAACTCCTTTTTAACCCTCTTGGGGGTTGAGTTTTGAAAAATCCTTCCTTAGTGGATGCTTACGTCATATGAGAAATTCGTGTGCAAAATTTCTATTTTCTAGCCTTAACGGTATGGCCTATGCGTTGATACATCAGTCAATCAGCTTTGCCTTTTATATATATAACCCCTTACTAATAAAAATATTTACACAATGGATATATAAATCTTGCTGTCTTTGTCTGTTAAGTCACATTCTGCTCTCGGACAGCGTCCGATGAACAGCTCCGCTCGTTACGATCGTTGCCGTCGTCCCGCGCTCTCATATTGCGCTCTCGCTCAGTCGCGTGTGACTTTGCTCACGATAGTGCACCACTGGAAGAAGGAAGACAGGAAGACCGAAGACTCAAGAGTCAAGCTGCAAGAGGCAAGACTCAAGAGAGAAGAAGCAAGGTGCCACCCAACCGCCTTTGCCGCCCGACCCGTGCCGTACCGTGTCTCGCGCCGCGCCGCGATCGCCGCCTACCGGACGATTCGTGCGACCGCTCGCATCGTCCGTCTCGCTCTTTAGTGCGAGCCTTCTGCTCGCACACCCGCCGCGTAGTTATCACCGCGTTAGGACGAGCGTGCGACTGGTCGCATCGTCCGTCTCGTTTTTAGCGCGAGCCTTCTGCTCGCGCTCCGCCGCGTCTCGTTCGCGAACACTAGCGCCCTAGTGTTTAGCGCAACGTTAGTGAGTGAGTTCCAGCCGCCCAAGGAACAATTGTAAGTACCGTGACACGGTTAGGCACACTACACGAGGAGTTTTCCTCACTACACACCTCCCCTCCCGGTCGCCGGGAGGGGCTGTATCCCCAATATTAATTAGAGAGTAGAATCCCAATCCCGGGATAAACTTCATAATTATGTCTGACGCTATAATTAGAAAGTTCCTGGAGTTTTTGAAATTAGAAGTCCCAGATGTCGCGTCCAAGTGGGAACGCTTCGTGCGCTTGCACGAAGCAGACTCACCGGCGTCGCCCGATTGCGACGCCCCGCTAATTCCGGCCGAAACAGAGCCCTTATCATCTCCTTCAGAGATGTCTTGCTCAGAGCAAGAATCCGACCGTAGTGAACAAGGCGAGTTCACTACCGTCAAATATAAGAAGACGAAGAAGAGGAAGCGCCCAGAGGGCACCGCCTCTCCAGTCCTATCTTCCCCGACCAAATCGGTCCCTAAAAGTAGGAAAACCGTGCAGGCTCATGGCTCCGCGATCCCCGTTACCCCATCGGCCCCTCTGGCCTCCCAGGCCCCTCTGGCCACTCAGACCTCTCTGGCCTCCCAGGCCCTTCCGGCATCTCAGGCCCCTCAGGCCTCCCAGGCCCCTCAGGCCTCTCAGGCAGTCCGTACTCCAAAAATGCCTCCTTCTGTAATCATACAGGAGAAGGCCAAATGGAATATAATCTCTGCGGCAATTAACGAGCAAAAGCTTCGTTACTCTTCTGCACACACGACCCCCATAGGAATCAAGTGCAGGTTAAGTCGTCGGAGGACCACCGCCTCCTCACCGCGTTCCTACGCGCAAAGAACATAGGCTACCATACGTATGCCCTTGAAGACGAGCGCCTTCTGCGTGTCGTCATTACAGGAGTCGATAAGTGCCTCTCCACAAAAGAGGTACTCATGGACATCCAGTCCCAAGGTTTTCCCGCCTTAGAGGTACATCGCATGTACCACCCTATCAAAAAGCACGAGTACAATATAGTACTAGTAACCCTCCCTCTTACACCAGAGGGCAAGGATATCTTCAATATCCGAGCCATCTGTCATATTACGGGCATCCGCGTCGAGCCCCCCCCCGTAAAAGGGGCATCCCTGGCCAGTGCCACCGATGCCAACTTTACGGGCACTCGGCACGGAATTGCCAAGCTAGGCCGCGTTGCGTTAAGTGCCTCGGTGACCACGGCACCTCTGACTGTCTCCGTAAAAGCCCAGCTGAGGAGTCCGAACCCCCCAGCTGTGTTCTCTGTAAGTCTAAAGGACACCCCGCCAATTATAGAGGGTGCAAAAAAGCACCCAAAGTAAAAAAGCGTAGTGCACCGCAGACAAAAAGTGCCCCCCCCAAACAGAGATTCGTCGCTGCCCCCCTACCCTCCCAATCTGCATGGTTCAAGCCCGCGCAGAAACGTAGTTCGGAGTTAGCGGTTTCCCCCGCTCTCCCCAGTAAGGCCATGCCCTCCGCGCCCGTAGCGCCTAAGGCCACGCCCCCTCCGACTCCCAGCTTCACTGCAGACCTCTCTTTCGTCCAGCAGTTTTTAAGCAACATCGGGCCTATTGACCCGATGGAGCTTTCTATTTTAGCGACAAAGCTAAAAGGATCGGCCACAGACCGCATCCAAGCTTTGTCAGACCATCAGGTCTTGAACCGTCAGATCAAGGCCCTCTCCACAAACGGTAATTAATGGAGCCCTCGGGAAGGACAAAGCCGCACTCGTTACGCGTAGTGTCGTTCAATACGAACGGCATTAGGAATAACATTAGCGAAATTCGCGATTTTGTAAGCAGCCAAAATGTCGATATTCTTCTAGTGCAGGAGACTTTTTTAAAACCTAGTATGAGGAGCCCTAAAATAGCTAACTACAAAATAGTCAGAAACGATAGAACTCGATCCCGACTCGGAGGTACTCTTATCTACTAAAAAATATCACTACATTGTATTCCCCTAGAGTCACCGCCATTGTTAACTTTAGAAACATCTGTTTGCCACATTAGTATGTCCGGTCACTGACCCATTGTTATAGTAAGCGCGTACTTAGCGTGCAACAAAGAACTCCATTCAAGCGACCTACAGGCGCTATTCAATTTAGGTAACGCTGTCATCATTGCCGGCGACTTTAATTGCAAACACACCGAGTGGGGCAATGTTCATAACAATAGAAACGGCACCATCCTTTGTAGTTTAACCGACACTTTAAATTTTGCACTATTAGCTCCCACCGACCCCACTCGCTATGACACCAATGAAAACATCAACGGTGTCATACGCGATCCTAGTACGATAGACATAGCCTTAGTTAAAAATGTTTCTCTCAATATCTATATTGAGACTCTCCACGAGCTTAACTCGGACCACAGACCGGTTACGATTACACTAGGTAGTCTTAACCCCAATAATTCTAGTACTAGGAAGATAGTAGATTATAAATCATTAGCGGAAAACATCAAAGTCCTTCAATCTAGCCACTTAGATAAAATCCCCGATATTATAGATAGTAAAGAGACAGCCATAGAGGCCGCCACCCACTTGACCGACCATCTGGTAGCGACCATAGAGAACTCATCTAGGGAGGGCCAACGACCCCCAAGGGCCGTTGGCCCCTCCCTGAGGACATAAGGGAGTCCATCAGACTCCGAAATGCGGCTAAGCGCACATATGATCGCTACCCGTCGGAAGAGTGGAGGAAAGCCCTCCGTCACTACGAGAGGGAAGTTAAGTTTAAAATCAAACAACACAAAGCCGAGAGTTGGGATCGACTTCTCAGTGATTTAGAACCATCTCACGTGGCGTACTGGCCACTCGCGAAGGCCCTCAAAAACAACACGGAGAGCGATATGCCTCCGTTAGATAGACCTAACCGTCCTCCTGCATACGAAGACATTGACAAGGCCGAGTGCCTAGCTGATAATTTCGAACAACAGTGCCGGCCGAGTACTCTCCCGATCGATCCCGTGCACCTTAGCTTAGTTAATAGCGAGGTCAACAGCCAACTCTCGAGGCCACCTGATGTAGACAGGGTGAGGATGGTGGACTCGGAGGAGGTCAGTGACATTATTAAGTGTATGAATGCCAAAAAGGCCCCAGGCCTCGACGGTATTTCAAACAAAACACTTAAAATGTTACCGTCCGAGCTAATTCAACTCCTAGTGAACATCTTTAACGCCCTCTTAGTAGGATGTTCATTTCCAGACATTTGGAAAGTAGCTATTGTCATAGGTATCCACAAACCGGGGAAACCCCGGAAGGTGCCTGGTAGCTACCGTCCAATAAGTCTCATTAGCTCCCTTGGTAAAGTCTACGAAAGAGTTATTAAAAGGCGCCTTAATGACGTCATAACCGACAAAAAACTCCTTCCAGACGAGCAGTTTGCCTTCCGCGAAATGCACAGCTGTCCCGCTCAAGTACACCGCTTAACGGAGTACATATTATCTAGCAAAAACGACAGGAAGACGACATGCGCCGTATTCTTTGACATTGCAAAAGCTTTTGATAAAATTTGGCATAACGGACTGTTATACAAACTCTATCAAATGGAAATACCCGATTATCTCGTTTTACTAATTAGTAACTTTTTAAAAAATCGTAAATTTCATTTCCGCGTAGAAGGCGCACTGTCGTCGCCAAGATATATGGAGGCGGGAGTACCGCAGGGCTCGGTCCTCTCGCCCTCCCTATATAACCTGTACACTAGTGACATCCCCAAACACGCTAAGGTGCAATTAGCTATGTTCGCGGACGACACAGCCCTTTATTATTCAAACACACGAGCCCGTACCGCGTCTAAAGCCCTCCAGGAGTCAGTTACCGCTCTCGGTAATTGGTTCTCCAAGTGGAGAATAGAAGTCAATCCCGACAAAAGTCACGCCATTCAATTCAATAGTAATAGGGCAGCGAGGCGTAATTGCCCCCGTAAAGTAATGAGCCCTATTAGCCTGCACGGCAACATTATCCCTGAGGTCTCTCAGGTCAAATATTTAGGCGTAGTACTAGGCAAGTCGATGACGTTTTCGAGTCACATCAGTAACACATTACGTAAAGCGAAATTTGTACTCTACAAATTATATCCGCTACTTAATTCGCGAAGCAAAATGTCCTTAAGACATAAGCTTACATTATATAAGGTTTGCATTAGAACGATACTCACTTATGCGTGCGTCTCTTTCGCACAGATAAGCGAGTCTCAAATGGACCGTTTACAAAGAGTCCAGAACCGGTTTCTACGCATGGCAACAGGCGCCCCCCTGGTACATGCGTAACATCGACTTGCATAGGGACTGCGAACTCGTCACTATTAAAGCCTATATCAAGGAACTCGTAGAGAGATTCTTTGATAAAGGCAAAAATCACCCAAACCCCCTTATCAAAAAGGCACTGGACTATAATCACGACGCACTGACTTTCCGACACCCGCACAAACGGCCTAAGCATATCTTAGCCGATCCCGTTGACCCGATCACAAAATACGTAACGTACTGTGTACAGTTACGTAAACACAAACCACACGCACCCGCGACGCTAGCATCGCACCGGGGTCGACGCCGGCGCCTACCCCGAGGTCCCACATCCGACACGACAACACGTACAGACGTACAAACTGACCCTAACACGGGACCGGACCCGAACCCGAGTTCGAGTTCGCATCCTAGTAGTCTAGGTACACTCCTAAATAGTGTCCGCGACCGCGATATTGATATAGAGAGCTCTACCAATACCGCGAACCTCATCGACATTAGGACTTACGCGCGCGAGTCATCCCGACCGTACGCGGAAGGGGAGAGGGACGGCCCTATCAGTACCGATATCGACCAAATCGAGAGCTCCTCTATCGCGATAACTCGCACGCCGCTAGTCTCTGCTACCGCGCGCGAGCTACCTCACTCATCAGCGAGTGAGGAAGGGGTCGGACCCCTCAGCAGGAGAGACCCGCGTCTCCCCTGTCATAAAAATAGCTCTTAATCCGTAGCTGTCCCCAATATCCGGTTTGTACATCACCCGGGTGATGTTAGGGAGGGTCAAACCCTCCCATCGTCTACCACCAAACAAACTAGCCACCAGGCTAGTTATAGTCCGACTTAGCTACAGCGGTCTTAACCCGACCCTTAGCATAGACCCGTTCGAAAAAAAAAAAAAATCTGTTAAGTGACTTTTTCAACGCATATGACAAAGACAGCAACGTTGTTTAAGTTATCCGTTGCGTAAATATTTTTATTAGTAAGGGGCTAGAATATAGATATTATTATTAACACATTTTAAGAAAGATTTTAATACAAAATAGCCTCCGCTATTCTCACTCTTTTAAACTCTTTCCGAGAAAACAAACTCAAGCGTTATTTTGTGCCAGCTTTCTGAGAGGCACTGGTATTTTCCCAAATAAGCATTACTGATCTGTGGACCTAATAAACAATCACCAGTGATGATAATGATTAGATAATATATTAATTAATAGTTATTAATATCTATTGTAGTAGTCGGCGGAAAAAAATGTAGCACTAAGCATTAAATATATTATAGTGATGATGATGATCACGAATATAATTTTGGCAATAACAAAATTTCAAAGACATTGATATCGGTGCACTTATGAGTAGTGAGTACCTATTTCACCATAATAATATATTGGTGTTTTGTGTGAGATGGTGGTGATGATAATTCTGATTAATGTAAGTGGTATGATGGCATATGCTCGCAGTTCTTTATACAGCGCCGGAATCCCCAAACAGGTGTACTATAAGGATATACTATAAGGACTCAGGAGTTTTGGATCCAGGGTATACCTTGGTACAAAAGCTTAATTTTTGATAGCATATGCTTGGACTTCTTCACAAATAGTTGAAATCACCATATGTGTCCATATAAATGTCGAGGAGTTCTCTCAATTCCTCATGGATCCCATCATCATCAGGACTTTGACGTCAAAAGAACCAATTTGGAATTTTAATTACCCTATACATCAAAAAAAGAATTTTGAAAATAGGGCCACAGCCGGCGGAGTAATCGTTGGAACATACAAAAAAAGTAAAAATATATACAGCCGAGCCGCCTTCTTTTTGTGGAAGTCGGTTAAAAAACTTTCTTATACATGTATTAATTCTAAAAGAAATTTAAATATTTACTTACTGTTCCCGTATTTCCAATATCTTCTCCGAATACAGCATTACTCTGACTAAGGTGAGGAAGATCCATTAAACCTACCTTATTAGAATTGGTCAAGCCGTTTCGGAGGAGTGTGTCCCCGAACATGAGAATTTTATATGTTAGATTTTTTTACTTTTACGAGTAGCTGCGTGACTATAGTATGGACTTTAATAATATGTTATACGAAATACAAATACTATAGGTAAATGAAGTGAAGAAAGTTTTAGTCCCAATTTCACCAACGGATTGAAACGACGTTTAACTCTGAGCTTTCGTTTAAGATCTGTATGTCCCAGTCTAACATTGAATGAAAGAGATATCAAATACGAGATTCGCGAAAAACGCATTTGTCTATTCACACCTAAACGAAACTATACACTGCGCGGAGCTGCATTTCTAAGATAGCTATTAAAGATTGAACTTTATTAATTATTCAAGAAGATACACGTTTCATTGTAAGAGTTTGAATGTCAGGTTGCACCGCGCTGCACAGCTGATGATCTGACACCCTGATGTCATATGAAACGTATACCTTTTTGTGTAGTGAATAAAGTTCAATTTTGAATTGCTATCTTAAAAATGCAGCGTCGCGTATCGTCGCGGTGCGAACTGACTCTGCGTCGCACTTAATGAATATTCGTAGCTAAAGTACCGGCGTAGCGTAGCATATGCCGTAGCGTAGTGTTGTAAACACCTACTACAAAATCTTATAGTGCAATATTTCGACCGGCTCTTCTACACTTCTTTTTGAAAATTCACGACTAAAATGGGTTTGTTTACATTCAGAAACTCGAGCATTGTAAACCCATTCCCATTGACGTTTAGTAAAGGATCGCCAAGTGAAAGCCCCTCAAGTTTTAAACGGTTCGGTTTTCTGCACGATTTATGTCCCTGATTTACTCGGGTTTAGGATTCAGAGGCTGTTCGGCCAATATGCGTTTACTAATTAAGCATAATAGTGTTTGCTTTTAATTTTCATTTGTGTATGCCATGAATAATTATAATATATTGTTGGGTAAGACTGGGAACACACGTACTGAATTTATGTCAAATTCTGTGAAAATGCACGATATTGTATGAAAGTGTCATTATGTCAGTCAAATCGTTCTGACATAATATTCAGGATCGGAACGGGACAGCAAGTCTGTGGGAAATGCGTGTTTTGTATGAAAACCCTGCTTTTGATCTATTTCGTGTCACTTACTTAGTATGATTAATCATTATTGTTTACCGCCGTTTATTTTGTTATGCCTACTATGTGTGTTATATTTTGAAGCTTTTTTTGTAGAATAATCTTCGAAAATGCGTCGAAAAAATGAGAAAATCTTTATGTGAAAAAATATTTTTGTTTATGTGTTACAGGAATTCTATGAAATACATTCCTAGGGAATGTATACCTACAATTCCGAAGCTATTAAGGAAATGTATGAAACTAATGCTTTCTGTTAGTAACATTAATAAAACGCGATTTTAAACAAAGAATCAAAGTTATCTACGTATAAAACAAAGGATACACGTTCATCTAAAAAAGAATGTATATTAAGGTTCTCGTTGAGACAATCAGTTTACAATAATACCGTAAAATATATCTTTATAGGTCTTCTTACCAATTTAGCTTTAAAATTATACATTTTTAAGGCCCATCTCATCTACTACTAAAACTACTTATATTTTCCTATAAAACTCAGTAACATTTCCGATTGTTATTTAGCAAATGTATACATTTCATAGGAAATGTGTCTAATAGATTTTATTTTATACATTTCCGGGCCATTTTATACATTTCGTAGGAATTGTACAACACAACAACGAAGGATTACATCATTTGCATTTTTATAGCATTTCCTGTATCATAAAACAGTGATATGTATTCAGATTCACTGAAAACTTACTCTTAGAGAACACAGTATCTATCTTCTATTCTTCTATTGGCCTTGTTGGTATTGTTCCTTCTGATTTTATTCCTTCTTTTTGTCAACAGAGCGACATGTCCATCCTCTCTCTTTCACACCTGGGAGACGCTTCTTCAAGAGGTTGAAGCAGATGTAGTGGGCTACAGCAACGCGGCGACCTCGCTCGAGAGAACGGTCGCCACACCGCTCATAGAAAAAACCTTCCATATGAAAGTGCAGGCGAGGAAGATTTTCGCTCATCGGGAAGGCTGTGAAGTAATCCTAGGAAAAGCTGACGAACAGTTAAATAAGGTAATTACTTTTTTATTTGCAACTAGAGGAGCATATAGTTCATTACGCTAAATGAGTACTGTTGCGCGCAGGGAGGGGAAATCGCCACTATTTTGAAGTCATTTTGCTGCATTCACGTTAGTATAGTTAATCGTAGATTCACGTACAACAAACGTATCCATCAAACAGACACCCTGTTTCTTTATTTTAATTGTTAAAAATTTATAAGAATTTCTATAAAAAATAATTCAAGGTATTTTGCCATAACATAAACAAAATCTAAAATACCACTCCGAAAGCTTTGTTAAATCATTCGGTGGAAAATTTGAATATTTTAATATCTATTTGGTCTACGTAAAGATATTTATTAAACCAAAATAACGAATTTAATATAAAAATGTAAAATAAATTATTTTAGTACACATTTTATTTTTAAGGTCTATCCAACACCTTCAAAGGCTAAACGTTTATTTACGGTTCCGTACCCAAAGGGTAGAAACGGGACCCTAATTCCTATTACTGAGAATTCGATGTCCGTCTGTCTGTCTGACAGATACAAGATCTCGAGAACCGCGATATTTTTTTTGCTGCTATAACAGCAAAATATATTAAAAATATAAATATAATATATATATATATATTTAAGGATGCCACATGCCACAAACGTGATACTTTGTCGTTTTTTGCTCGAGACAAAGAATAACGGCAACAGATAGATGATTGAAATATTGTTTAAATATTAAGTTGTTTAATGTCTTTAAAAAAATATTTATATTTTTTTTATAATTTTAATAAAATAAATACAAGGGGAACTCCCATACAAAAGCCATCGCCCATAAAAAAAAATTTCGCTGTCTTTTTCCTCAATATTAGTACTTATAGCTGTTGTGTAGGTAATGGTAAGGAATGGATAGACTACGAGTGAGTGCGCTTATATATTTTTTAATTTAAACTAAATAAATATATTTAAATAGATAAATTTAAACTATTTACCTAAATAAAATATTTTTTACAAAAGTATGAGCTTTTTGCTTATCGTCACTTATACGATCCACAATATACACACCACTTTTGCCTTGCAACTATTTCAATTTTGTTCCCTGCTTTCGTACCTATTGTTTCCTTCGCATATTGAGAAATATTCGCCTTTGTCCTTTGTGGCTGACGACTTGCTGCTTGACATTTATCGTTTGATGTATAGGATGTTGAACAGTAAAACTATTATAAAAACTCTACTTGCTATTTAAAAAGGAGAGAATTTTTCTAGGACTTAGAATTTACGAGGTAAATATATATACCCACCACAGAACGATTTAAAATATTAGGTATACTAAATATTACCAACAGACTGAAATAAATAACTACTTAAGTGCATACACGTACAGTCCTACATCAACAAGTACACCTACAATCTACACCTACACCTACATTTAATCCTACACCTACATTTAAACCTACACCTACAACCTTCATTTATACCTACACCTACACCTGCAACCTACACCTACTACCTACCCCTACAACCTGCACGTGATGTGTGAAAGAGTTATCGACCACAGAGGGTCAACCCTAGATTAATACAGTGCCAATATCACAATAGGCAATATCGCAATATAATTAATATAATAAAAAATATTTTAAAATACACTTCTTAAAAACCGCCGAAAACACTATTCGCCATGTTGGTTGATAGGTTATCTGTGCTGTGACGTCATACTAGTACTATTTGTAATCTGTATAGTCCGTAGTAGTAAAATGGAGGTGTTACGTTCCGTTTGACGTTTTGACATAAATAACTTTTTAAGATGTCATGAACTATTTATTTACAGAAACGTTCCGTTTCACTACTACATATGTGTTTAGTATGTTTGTGTCGTCACATCCTTGCCGGAAGTTACTTCGAGGTGTTTTCATCAGTATAAATTAAAAAACAAAAATACATTTTTTTGTAATTAACTTTATTTCTCAATCTTAAGTTTTTAATTAAGATATCGCTAGAATATGTTTTTCTAAGGCAAGTACTAACTACTACTACTAAAGGAAATACTCCTTCAATGTATTAAATTAAATATGAGTCAAGAAGCCTAATAAAAATGGGGGTTAGGGTTAGAAAATTTAGGTACTTAATTTATTTATATTTTTAATGCCAAATCATAAAATAATAAAATTAAAACAAAAATGATAAAAATATTTAAAATATAATGTTGATGTGGGCTGCCCTTATTCCTTAGGGGTATATTTTTTTTAATAAAAAGCTGTTTCGGAGGAGATCTGTAACAAATACCACACACGAGAATATTATAATTTTAATTAAGCCGGTATGTCAACATTTCTCAGATAGTTCGGTTGCAAATAACATAATTAGACAAAAACAGGGTGTCAATAATAAAATAACACAGAATATACATAAAAGAATTTCAGTCTAACTTTCTCTTTATATCTAAATCTTGGATTGCCTCTTATTATTTATAAAGTGTACTCGTTGTGCCGTCAAACGATATGAGTGCTCCGGTTTAAGACTTTAGCTAGATCTTTTCAAGCATTAAAAGCGGTTTAAACTTATATGAAAGTTTAATGTTGGTATCGTCGTTTAATTTCAGTTAAAATTATCATATAACTGACACATATCACGGTATAAATAGTATAATACTACATATACTGTGCTTTTATTGGGTATTTAGAATAAGCATACAGTTGTGTTATATAAAAATTCGCTTTTCGACTGTTTGTACGAAGTTTAAATGCCGAATAACTTATATAATATATTATAATATCATAAAGCCTTTCGCTTTTTTGTTTCTATTTGTTTGTATTATTGCTTGCATTGAATAAGCTCGAAAACTACTGGATCGATTTTGATGAAATTTGGCACAGATTTAGATTAGATCACGGGGAAGGACACAAAAATGTACGTTTCCTGCTAGATATTATTTCTTTTGCGCTCACGAAGTCGCATTCATATCATATCTATACAAATATCTTAACTAAATACAATTGCAGTGTCTGTTTTTAAATTAAAATTAATAGTGTTTAACTAAATGCATATTGCATATGAAAGTACATACGGTACTTACAATATTTATTTATTTATTTTAATTTTTGTCTGTTTGATCCGGCTAATCCCTGAAACGGCTTGATCAATTTTCACGGGACCTTCACTGACAGATAGCTGATGTTATAAGGAGTAACATAGGCTACTTTTGTCTCAGGGTCTCGTTTAAAAAAATAGGGTTCTGTTTTTGTTACTTCTATCCAACGCAGTTGCGGGTGCCGGCCTGTCTATACTAAATATTACAGCGCTTCTGTAAATTTCGTGTGTGCAATATAAACATTGAGGTTTTGTCAAAATGAAGTGGTAAACAGTAATGTTTATTGCCGCCGTGGTTGCCACGCAATCTAAATAAAATGGATTCAGTTTTTGTGTACCAAAGTAAATGACCACGGTGGTTTGACATTTTAAAATGCGAATGAAATGGTTGTAAAACTTTCAAATAGAAATCTGTAGGGTTAAAATATATCACCGACCCAAAAAACACGCGTCCTCATTTAATAAACAACAGGCCAGCTCTAACTAAGCCTCATGTTAGATTAAACTACTAAAACACAGGAAAACTCTGCTGAGTGCTGTCACAAATACACACACACACGCATCACACAATAATAATAAATTGCCTACTACCACAGAGTAAAATATTATTTGTATTTAATATTAAAAAGTTTAAACGTTCATTCGTCACAAGTATAATATTTAATAAAATAATGTTATTTGTCGTCGTGACAACCAACAACACATGACACAAACTCTTCTTCTTCTTCTTCTTCTTTTGGCATAGCCTCCCCTGTAATAGAAGTTGCCAACGTAAAAACTCAACCACGAAATTTGAAAATTTAGACGTCCTTTCGACGGCTCACAATCTTGACGGATTTTTGACACTATTGCCCTGTACGCGATAGGAGTTTTTTTTTTAATTAATTTATTTAAGGTTGTTTTTTAACAACTAAGGTCATTAACGACCACAATTTACAACAAACGGTATATACCTAATGTTAAACTAATTTATAAACATTAATCATTTTTAGGAATTTTAACGTTTGGTTACAACCATTTTCATTTAAGCAATCTTTAAGACAATTGGGTAAGTTACATTTTCATTATTATATGCTGTGCATTCTATCAATTATATTTATCATTTATCATTTTATCATTCTATTCTCTATTTGATAGGAGTTTTGTGTACACGTCGTATCGTCGAAATCTAATCGAAAGTCAAGTATTTAGCGGTTTATCTGGACCTAGCTTTCTTTAATCTGTGCTACTACTAACACAATTGGACATCACCCAAAAGAATACACAATAACTTGTACAATCTGCTCTATTGTAAGCACTAGTTGTAATTATACCTACTTAGTTCGAAGGTGACCTGAAATACAGGTCGTAACGTGGGCGATAACTATATCGTCCACGTTAGGCACCAATCTCCCACAAAACCTGCGTTACCTACATATGTAACGCAGGTTTTGTGGGAGATATAGTTTACATTTGTACATAGAAATGTAAACTATACCGACCGCTCTTGTGGTGAGAAAAATAAATTATTTTTTATTTATTATATTACGTCTCTTGAAACCTTAGTACCTACGAAATAACATTCTACGTCTAAAGTATGGTGTCTCACCATACTTTGACCCGTAATGACCCGTCCGAGTAATAGCCATTATTTACCCGAAAAGGTAGACCCACGGGGGCCACAGTTGACCTGCACCTTGATATAAATTCATAGATTCAGCACGTCCACAACTTTCTGTGTAAAGTTTTGATGCCATTCCACCCGGAGTCATGGACAAGATAATAGTTAAATATATTGATGATGAAGAAGGTTTTGTTACAACTGATTAAACTTCAAACATTAGGTTTTTACTATTACTTCAACTTAGATTTAACTTTAACTTTAACTTAGATTATTTAATCTGGATGTCATAGGTATTATAGAAGCCTGTTATTTGTGTTGTGCATCTTAAAACAATAACATTATTTTATTTATTCCAGATATTTTTCAATTTAAACTAATGGCATTCTAAGCTATAATATGATTTCCGATTATTTTGTTTAAATGGAAACCTACATTTAAAAACTCTTGAGTTTAAAGGCGAGGCCAAACGAGCGTAATTTCGTGAGTTGTGGGTCGCAGAATTTCGGTCGCCAGAAATTCTGTTGCATTCCGTTTCATACAAACAACAACAACAACTCAAAATGATTTGCACTTTAGTATGGAAAAAACAATGATTTCAAAACTAAAAATAAGCTATGACGTACATTTGACAGAACAAATCCTCATACACGAAAAAGTTACGCCATCTTGATTTCACCATACCTCAAATGTCAAAATGGCCTCAAAATACCCCTAAAAGTGGGGCCATTTAAGTAGGGACAGTTTTTGCCTCGACATTCCTCGACTATAATATAATATACGTCTATGGGAAAAAAACTTACGCGACCGTAATTCTTCGACTCGCGTTGCTCACGACTTACAAAATTACCATCGGTGGTCAAAGCACGTGCCTATTGTCCAAAACTAAACAAGATGTATGTAGGGATAATTTTATTGCGATCACAGTACAAGAATTATTAATGCCCTTACCAAAGAAAGGAAATAAATGTCTGCTGTGGAGCTTATCAAATGCTAAATAAATAAGGATTTAACTTTTGTCATTTTCGCTATAGAAAATAACGCATCTATTTTTAACTCCTTAACAATCCATTATATTTGAGGTGAACCCTATTGAATTATCCTTTTTAGTGGTTTGATATCAAATTTTATTGAACGGAATAAAAGTTAAAAGAATTCTTAGCCGTTGTTGAAATCTTTAACTTAAAAATTTACATCACCTATTAGCTCACCAGTTGACTTCGGTTATAGGTATCGGTTTATCACTTTAAGTACTATAAGTTTGCAAGAAACCATTACTACACTCATTAACAATTATTATTATTTATTAATTATTCATATAAAAAATATAGTCATTATTGATTATTGAAATATCTAACAAATGAATTCATAAATATACCTACAGTGTGTATCGTCTCGAGGCCGAGGCTAAGACATTTTATCAACAGATAATAGATTTAATTTTATCGACAAAACATCCCCTTTTTGTGATCCCCCGAGCCACAAGCAATTGAATGTTAGATGTTTTGGTTACAACCTAACGTTGAATAAAACTAAATAAATAATTTTGTTTTTGGCCCACACACATCAAAAGGGTTTCGTTTTATACCTAATAATAATTTTGGCATTATCGAATAATGTATTTTATAACATTCTTAGAAAGAATCTCAAGACATTTGAATCTCAAAAACAGTTTACTTTTGTTATTTTTTTTTACTATTTTTAATCCAGCGCGTTTTCCCCCTTTTTTATTTATTATACGAATTTCTGATGATACTGCCTACAATTTGACGTTAAACTTAACATCAAAAGCTTATTCCTTCTACAGACAATCGGCTGTTGAAAGTATAAGACTACTCAAATTGCATACAAAATTACAAAACACCGACCTATCTGCTGTTGAAATATTTTAAGCCTCGAGACAAGAAACGACATACACTGCATATAATATTATATACGAATTACCTACGTCCATAATTCCTAATTAAAACTTTTAACATTTCAGAGTCGTCAAGATTATCGGAACGCGTTTCTGAACTACTGCGCCAACTCGAACCCAGCCAACCTCGCCACCTACTACGACTCCCATAACACCTACGTCCAGCAGCTTACGGCCACCAACGCCATGATAGAGCAGTACCACAAGCACACGCTGCCGACTATACTGCAGGTGAGATAGATATAGACAATATGTAAGGTAGTTAGCAGAGAGACACTCTTACAATACCTAAATCCAGCAGCTCACAGCTACTAATGTCATGACAGAGTGAGATAGAAATATGTTAGGTAGTTTGCAGTGAGACACTCTTACAACACCTACATCCAGCAGCTCACAACTCTATCACTATGATAGAGTGAGATAGGAATATGTTAGTTACTTCGCAGAGAGACACTCTTACAACACCCAAAATTAAGTAGCTTAGGCTGGGACTATATGAACCGTAATCCGACGAGCCGGAGGAAAAACAGAGCATTGTAAATAGACTCTGCGTTTATACAATAAAGCTGAAAATCGAACACACAAATGTCGAGTCAAAGGTCAATGTCATATAATATGTCAGCTCGACACTTCGATTATCAACTTTATTGTATTAGCGCAGAGTTCTATTTTCAGTGCTCAGAATTTTCCCGGGCCCGCCGGATTCCGGATCATTCATCATTCGTTCCAGCCTCACAGGTACTAATGTCATGCTACTAATAGAGCAGTGCCAAAAGCGCACGCTGCAGACTATACTTCAGGTGAGAGTGAGATAGAATATAATTATATTATCATGTATTAAGGCATTTAACAGAGAGACACGTGCTACGACTCCCACAAGACCTACGTCCAGCTATATTATAATATAGCACATTACCCAAATACACACTGATACTACAGATTAAAGAAAGACGAACAGATAAACAGCTAAATAGTTAGCTTTCGATTTGATTGCACTACTACAAGCATACGGTGTGTCCACGACTGTGCGGAAAAATTGTGGGCCGTTGAAGGGAACGTCATAATTTTCAAATATTGAACGATTAGGATCGTTCTATGAAAGCTGTTTCTCTGTACGTTACTTTATATATTTTGTGCCCTGTGCTGATGCCTGATACTCTTCATCGTTCTAACCTATTTTTTTTACTTCAATCCCTTGTGAATATTCGACCAGTGGTCTTTGATACTTCTCATTGTCATTGCTAATACAATATAGTACCCCAATGGTTACACTACCTCTGTTTTTCCCTTACACAAGGCTGTATAGTTTATATTTGAATACATTCCCATTTTAATAGATAGATATATAGATAACTTCCCCACACTGATTACGGTGACGGTAGCCGGTTTCATTGAAACCAGGCCAGTTACGCAGGAGTTATTTTATAGTGCCCAAGTGTGTGCGCAGTACACAAGAGCACTCTCTCTCTCTCTCTCCCTTTACTCTCATAATCCAGTGGGACGGATGACCGACACGACTGGCGTGGAATCAGGCGCAGGTCCGACTTTTTACATACCCATCCGACGCATGGATCATCTTTCTTGTCAGACAATCAGGTGATCAGCCTGCGTTGTCCTAGCCAAACTTAGAAACAGAATTTTTTTTTGTTCCAATGCGGGAATCGAACCCACGACCTCCGAGTCGAGAGCCAAGCACTTACCACTAGACCACGGTGGCTGTTCCCGTTTAAATATTATTGCATGAAAAAAACACTATTATTTACGGACACCAAAACCATGCAATGAATAATTTGTCGGCCGTACACGGTACACCTGCACGTAAAGTCGAATTATTTACCCAGCTCCGAGTTTTGTTTACGGCAATGCCCGGGACTAGGAAGTTTGGACTCCAGTTACATTCAATTTTAAACAAGCGCTACGAATTCGTGGGGAATATTCTCTTTAATAACTAGTATTCTTCAAGAAATACTTGTTGTTACATACAGCTTTCTTTGAATAAAAATGTAATATCCAGATATGGCACAAATCGATCATCCCATTCATTTTCCAGTGAATAAGATGTTTTTTTCTTATATATTTGTACAACGAATGCCTATACTATATTTCAAAGTCAAAGTCAATTTTTTTTATTCAAAATTGGTATTTTTATACACTTTCTGAACGTCGGTCTACATGATGCCTACCACCGGTTCGGGAACTAGCCCGGCGAGAAGAGCCGGCGTTAAGAATGCTAGACGTGAAAGTTATCAGAGCGAATGTCAACATTGACCGCTGATAGTTTAGCCGTGTTCACGTTCACCAATTGATGTAATACTCAGTCGAGTCATAGATAAGAGTACAAAGTTAGCTAATGAACTGTATGTAATATGAGAGATAGTTAAATTATATAAACTTCTAATAATTGTTAAAACATTATATCACGTGTAAAACAAAGTTATATTAACAGATACCTAATTCAACTTTGAAATATAGATTCATCAACTGGAACGAAACCACAGATTAACTAAAACTCCAAATAATTAAAACTAAATGTTTCAAAACTAACTATTGATCACAGAATAGACAGAATAGACAGAATATCCATTGAGGGTCTGTGGAAAATTTTAGATCTGTTATTATATTTGTAGGTAGATGTGTAGCATTTTTTTATGTAGATAATTAGTACGCTTCTCGTATCCAGTGCTTTCTATCAGTAAATAAATTATCCGATCAAATTCGGACTTGTACGATTCAATAGTTTATTTAACCCCAAAAAAAAGTTTTATTCCGTGCTTTTGCATTATTCCTAAAATTGGTTCAATATTAAGTTATTATATTTTGTTTTTTATTTCTTCATTATCTATCTAAGTTATAATTAAAATAATTTACAATGTTTAGGAGACATCGGCCTCTAAACTTGAGTATTTTTATTCGTTTGAAATATCTCCATAATTTTATTTTATTAAGTTTTACAACACAGCTTGTTCAAACATATTCGCACGCAAATTGGATTTATTTAACAAGTTTTACTGTCAATATAAGTTAGATAAGTTTTATGACGTCACTCGCGTATCTTATCAAAGCCGGTAAGCCGCGCTATCAGTATGACGTATTTCATTTCTACCCACTGAAATTTTGTAAGTAGGTATCTAAATTTTTATTTTTCCTTATACACCAGGCGCCTGTTACATAATCTAGTGATAAGTGTCAGATTTGCATGTTTGTCTCTGCTCGATATAAAATAAAGCAGCGACAAAACATACAAATAAGCTAAACGACACGTAATACATAAATGATTGTGAAACAGGCCCTTAATGTTGCCCGCAACTTAGTTCGAGCAGTATTTTGCTGCTAAAAAAGTAGCCTATAGCGCCCGTCAATGTACAGTTCTGACCTCGGGAAACAGCATTCGCCGTTCCAACCCGCGCATCGAAACGAAAGTGTAAGCACGCGGGGCCGGCAGTCCGATCTGGCATGTCGATGACAACAAATTTTCCACAGTTTGAATAACCGCGGACCTTACATATTTCCTTCCCTAAATCTTATCAAAATTTGTTCTTAGGTATGATTGCGTAACATACAAAGTTATTTTTGCATCCTACTACTATTATAAATGTGAAAGTATGTGAGGATGTACGGATGGGTGGATGGATGTTTGTTACTATTTCACGCAAAAACTACTGAATGGATTTTGATGAGATTTGGTATTGTATTAGTTTTAGCTGTGGATATATAACATAGGCTAGTTTTTATCCCGAAAATGTACAGGGTTCCCGTGGGATACGGTATTGACGCGGGTGAAGCCGCGGGCATTAGTTAGTATTTCATGGTATTAGATAAGGACGTAAGGATAATGTTAGCTATACATTGACTACCATTGCAACTTGCATAGGCAGTCAAGCTGCATCCTCTTAATGACTTAAAACTACCTATGCAAGATGATTATTATTTAAAATTAAGTCGCCAGAGGTTATTTAGAATTTAGTCAATACTAAAACCTAGTTCTAATACGAAAGTCAAAACAGGACAAGCCGACAGGGTAGTCAGTTAATTAAGGTGCGCCATTCACTAGCCAGACGCAGACAAATTCTGTTTCGTAAACCGTACTTCCGTTATTAATCTCGGAATAACACAAAGCCTTACAGCTGAGATCCAGGGGTGGCGAAACTCGCATGATATACAAATATTTTCTGATACATAGGCACTCTGGAAAATGTGATTTTTACCGTGCGTGTCCAACGTTCTCATGTTGGACCAGCAGCTGCCAAAGTCAAATAATATTTTATTATTGCGACCTGCGAGCTTACAATATTTTAATTACCTACCACTGGAAATGTTATAGTTGGTATTAGTGACAAAAATGTAGCTCTACCGCCGCGCCGCAACGCAGCGTACCGCTTGCAAAATCTTAAACTTTAAAAGGAAATACGGAGAATTAGGTAATTTTTGTCGGAGAATTAGGTTAGTTATGCGCCTAGCATGAAATATTTCAGGATTTACCTCTGCAAGATGATTGTCAAAACTAAAGTCGCCTGAGGTTTTTAGTCAGTTCTAAACCTAGTTCTGAAGTCAAAATACGATTATCCCGAGTCGATTAATTATGATGCATCATTCACTAGCCAGACGCGGATGAATTCTGTTTCCTAAACTGTACTTCCGTTATTAATCACGGAATAACATACAGTCTTACCTCTGAGACCCAGTATATCTAGCACTTTAAACAATTGTTGTTTTCTCTTAAGCATAGTTAAGTTTTATCTCGAAAATTTGACTTTCACAGTTGCGGATTAAGAATGTTGTAGGTACTGTAAAATTCTAATTATATTTTATCATTGCAGCCTACAGGCATTCCATATTTTGATTACCTACCACTTAAATTTGTAACCTAAATCTAGCTACCGCCGCTTCGTAATGCTTTCAAAATCTTAAACTTTAAAGGTAAAAGCGGAGAATTAGGTACCTAAATTAGGCGCCCAGCACAATATATTTTAGAATTTACAGTCTCCGAAGACTGTGAGTTATTTTAACACAAGTTCTCTAAATTTTTTGTTTGTGGCAGCCCTGATCGGAGCCGGAGGTACTCCGATTTTAATTAAAATGATGAAAGCGAGATCATACGAGTGCGATCAGCATATATCATTATGTTATTTCTTTTGTGTTCACTGAAAATGTCTACGAACGCGTTTTGTTCTTCACTGTAATGATCGGTGGGAATTACTAATGTAGCGAATTAAATTCATTTTTCACGTTGATTACATATTATTATTTAAGCCAAAATACTTACGCGCTAAGCGCAAACAGTAGAGCTAAGAAGAGTTGTGTCGAAAGAAAGTCACTAAATACGTCCGACTGCTTAAAGTTAGCTAACTCTCAATTCTAAAATTGAATATAATACATTTTACACAAAAGAATTTTACACAAATGCATTGTTTAAAAAAAATGTAATTCAATCAATAAGCCTTATGAAAAGGAAAGCGATACCTCTTCGTTAACCGCTAACAGGTTTTGTTATTATTTAGCTACATTTATTTTTAACCCCCGACGAACACAGGGGGTAGTTATACGTTTACTGTGTGTGGTGTGTGTGTGTGTGTGGCGGTCTGTGTATCTGTCCGTGGCATCGCAGCGCCCTGGAAACGTATGAACCGATTTGAATCTAGTTTTTTTGTTTGAAAGCTGACATGATCGAGAGTGTTCTTAGCTATAATTCATCATCATCGCTTACTGCTTGACATTTCGGGGGTTACATAATAATCTGTCAACAAAACCAAATCAACAAAATAAATTTACCCTACTTACTACCCTATAAAAATAGCGTTCTTTCAACAAAGTTGTCAGAAGATTTTTTATCTGTCTTCTTCGTTAATTACCGCATTATTTAACGTGTTGATTGTGTTGTTGTTCATTTCTGTCATATTTCAGGAGCTGGAGGAGATCCTGACTGACGTGACGACGGCCGTCAGCGACGCCATCTGTCAGGAGGGCGAGATTATCACTGATAAGGTATAACTGAAAGTATAACTATCTTATGCTTTAAACGAGACAATCTTGTATATAAATATATAATCAGTTTCTCGAAAGCGGCTGCAAGTCTTACTCGTACCATGAAATTTAGTATGCAGGTAGTTTTGGGGAATATTAATCTACAACAGGGGTCTCCAAACTTTCCAGCCTTAGGGCCATACTGATTACTCCAGTAAGTTCCGAAGGCCAAAACCATATTATCATTGTTGCCGGTGGTAAAAAGTGAAATAGTCCACTGATGAAAAAAAAAGTCCGAAAAAGTACGCAACGTTTAAAAAAGGCTGCAAATCGGACTAAAGTCCGCAAAACGGCAACACTGCATATTATTAATTTTCCTGTCATTATATGTAATTTCTAGATTAGTCGTAGAGTACGAGCCATGAGGAGTAACGTGACACGACATCTGGTGGACACAAGCGGAAATAGGTAGTACCTTCTATCGCTAACAGATGGCGCTAATAGCACGTACAGAATAATCTCGTTGGTTCGAGAAAGTTCTGGTGTCTTCCACTCACTTCTAGATGGCAGTAATTGGAATATATATGAAGGCTAGTGGCGCAACCACAAGTCAGTTCCTATGACACTGTTGTGAAATAAAATAGTGCGTACCTCCTTAAAACGTGTTTGTGCGTGTTTAAGTTTAAAACATCTTTGTAACAGTATTTTGATTTGAATTGTTGCTTTTGTGTGCGATTTAGTAGTATGGAAAAGAAGCGAAAAATTGATAGTGAATGCAGAAAATTCAAAGATCAGTGGAACATTCAGTATTTCGTAATTGAGTCCAGTAACAAGGCGCTATGTTTGATTTGCAATGAAAGCATAGCCGTTCTCAAGGAATATAACATTAAACGTCATTATGAAACAAAACATTTTCAAAATTACTCAAAATATACAGGAAGTTTTGCGGACAGAAAAATTCGAAGCTATGAAGCGCGGATTGAAATCGCAGCAATCTTCATTTACAAAACTCAAAACTGAACAAGAGGCTGCAACTCGTGCCAGCTTTCGTGTGGCTCTTGAAATTGTAAAACGTGGAAAACCATTCACCGATGGAGAAATTATCAAAGAATGCATAATTGCAGTAGCCGAAGAAATGTGCCCTGAAAAGGTAAATTTATTAAAAACTGTCAGTATGTCAGCAAACACTGTGGCTCGAAGGGTAGAAAACATCGCTGAAAATATATCCTCTCAACTGTTCGACAAAAATGGACATGTTGAGTGGTTTTCTTTGACCTTGGATGAGTCAACGGATGTGTCAGATACTGCTCAGGTGTTGATTTATATTCGAGGAGTAGATAAAAGCTATGAAGTGCATGAAGAACTTCTTGATATGTATAGTATTCATGATACAACTACTGGTACAGATGTCTTTAAAGGAGTTGAAATGGCCATTAATCAAAAGAACCTTCGATGGAAAAACTTGAAATGTATTACAACTGATGGAGGCAAAAACATGAGTGGGAAAGATAAAGGAGTGGTCGCTCTTGTGTTAAAAGCTGTAGAAAATGACGGTGGTTCAAAACCATTAGTCTTATATTGTATCATCCATCAACAGTCTTTGTGCAGAAAATGTTTGGATATGTCTGAAGTTCTGAAACCAGTCATATCAACTGTTAATTTTATCAGATCTTTTAGGCTGAATCACCGACAATTCCGACAATTTATTGAAGATATTGGAGAAAATGACTTACCTTATCATACTGCCGTACGTTGGCTTAGTTGTGGGAAAGTCCTTCACCGCTTTTTTGAACTTCGAGCAGTGATCGAAATTTTTTTGATTGAAAAGCATCGCCCTCTTACTGAATTACAAAACAACGCATGGCTGTGGAAGTTAGCATTCTATGTTGATTTGACAAAACATCTGAACGAACTGAATTTGAGATTGCAAGGAGAAAACCAGCATCTTCCTGATTTATACACTAATATCAAATCATTCCGGAAGAAATTGATACTGTTTCAATCACAACTACGAAGTAAATGTTTGTCACATTTTAAAACATGTGAAATATTCAGCCACACCTCTGAGACTGAGTTTCCTATCGATTTTGCAATCGAAACTTTGAGTGCTTTGAAAATAAATTTTTATACTCGTTTCTCGGACTTTGATGCCATTGCGAATCAAATTAAGATTTTTCAGAATCCTTTTGATACTGACATTGAAACCCTAGCCCCGGAACTTCAAATGGAAATGATTAATTTACAGTGCAATGATATAATTAAGAACAAATATCAAAACTTATCTTTGTTGGAATTTTATAAGGGTCTTCCACTGACACAATTTAATAATTTGTATAAATTTGCTCGTGGGCTGTTTTCTGTTTTTGGTACTACTTATTTGTGTGAGAAGACCTTCTCCAAAATGAAGTACACAAAAAATGTTTACAGATCTAAATTAACTGATGAGCATCTTAAATCTCTTTTAATAATTGGTACACGTAAAATTAGTCCACAACTACAAACTATTGTCAGTGGAAAATCTCAATTACATAAATCTCATTAGTATTTCATATGTCATTATGCTTGTTATAAGTTATGTTTTTATTTAAAATGTATAAAATGTTAGTTGGATTCATTTCAATAATTTGTTAGTTATTATATACTCAAGTTAAATTTTCTGCATATTATACATGTCTTTACTCATTAAAATTCTGTGTTTCTTTATCCAACTTATCGCAAAAACAATAACAATAAGCCTACAACAATGTTATGAGTAGTTAGCCCATGACCATATCAATGTAGATGTCATATTAATAATTATTCAACATAAATTAGAATACTTCAGTAAACTAAATTTAATTTGCTATAAAAAATATGTTCTCTAAAAGGAGTTTTCAAGTATGCTAGCTCTCCGCGGGCCGGACAAAATCTGTCCGCGGGCCGAATGTGGCCCTCGGGCCGTAGTTTGGAGACCCGTGGTCTAAAATATGAGTTGGTAGGTTCTCGCGAGAAACATCAAACGGTGTATAATAAAAATCAATATTATTTTCAGAGTTACAGCGACTTCTTTACAGAATTTCGCGAAAACTCGTGAAAACGCTCCATGTAAAAGTCGCTGTAAACTGTGACGTCACGCTTTCGTAAAGTTAGATTATAAAACGGTGGGTAGCGAGAACAGAATTTCTAATATCTCCGAAATGTGTGTATTTAAGTTCACACCTACATAATTTGGTGAATATTTGTGTATATAGGTAATGTAAGTAAACTAATGATGTAGGTTTTTGCTACGAGTACCTAAAGTCACAAAAAATATTGTTATTTTTGTAATTTTTATATTATTTTATCTATTATAATTAAAAACTACACAATAAAATGTTATATTTTTTAACATATTCAATCAAATAGATTAAAATATTATTACATCTTAATATTTCTGAATATTAAATAGAGGGCCAAATATTCACGAGAGTTCTAACTTCATTTTATATTTTACGACACTAAACTAGTTTCTTCTAAATTTATTCAACTCAGTCGTTATTATACTCGTATTTCGTCCTCGAGATTAGTAATGTTATTTATTAAAAACACCATGTAGTATTGCGTAAGTGATACCACTTCAGCACTATAGTTGAAAGCTGGCAACACAAAGAAAAAACGTTATCCCTACCACACCAAACTCCATCTCTACCGAGACCCTTGAGCCGGCTTCATTCGCAATTTAGTGCTCAACCACTTCGCATCTTATTGGGTTTCGCATTCAGTATAAAATTAAAAAATATAAGAAATTAACTAAATTATCTAAAATTACTTAAAATGTAAAAATTTAATAAAATTTAATTAAAAAATGTCTAAAAGGCAAAGTGCCGATAACAATTTAGATTTCATAGTTAAAAAGTTAAGAAAATTAGAAAAATAAATAAAACGCGATCGATATAATAGGCGATCAAATTTATCCTGATCTAGTTCTTCAAGTAGCCCCTCAAGTTCATCGATATCTTCGATCGAGAACGCACCTGAAGCTTATAACGGTAAGTTATTTAAAAAATATAATACCTACATTTGTAACCGATATCTTGCGTCAGAATAGTCACCAGGACTATATAGATGTAGTGGGTTAACGGTTATTGCCTTTGTTCCCTAAACACTTTAATGGATAGTTTTTGCATCAGAATAGCCGCATGGGCTATATAGATGTAGAATTTATACTAAAACGTTTTTTACTAAAACGTTTTTTCCTTGTATTCCAGAAATGGATGGTAATTTACAAAAGGAAATTAATGATTCTCTTCCTATTGAGAATGTACTTCCGGAACAAGTGTGTCCTGGAACATCCACAAATTTGCCACTCGTTTCCGTGGATCTAGCTTCCGAGGAAGGTAGATCAAAAAACGAGTTTATAGAGATTTTGGGGGAAGATCCGTCCGCTACTGTTACCTACGGACCAGATATACATAAAGAGATAGCATCTAGATTTACACACGTTTGTGTATCCGGTTTAGACAAAGATACTCGTAAAAAATTAATTGAAAAACACATGGTTCCAAGTAATTGCATAAATATTGCTGCGCCACGACTTAATGCGGAAATTAAAGCGGCACTTTCGGATTCAGTGGTCAAACGTGACAAGGCCATCGAATACAGACAAAATCAGTTGGCGGCAGCTATATCTTCGCTAGGATCTATTATATCCAATCAACTAATCAGTAAGCAAGATAATAATAACTTCATGCGAGATTTAATGGACCTTGGTCGACTATTATGCGATATTCAACACTCGCAATCGATAGCTAGGCGAAATCTAGCCTTAAACTACGTCAAAAAAGAATTAAAAGACCATCTAGCTTCTACGAAGATTGATGGTTACCTTTTTGGCGACAATTTAGCAGAAACGTTAAAAACTGCAAAAGCAGTTTCAAAATCTAGCTCCGACTTAAAGGCCGAACAGCAAAAACAAGTAAAACCTGCGCCAGTAAACAAGAATTTAAACTGGAAGGCGAGGACCTCGGCTCGCAGGCAGCCGACGGGCCAAGCGCCGCGCCAACAACAGCCTGCTGCTTCGAGGGCTCCTGCACCCGCGAGACACGCTGCTCAAACCTACTCGCGGCACTCCAAACAGAGCCGCCGCCAGTAGACGAGGTTCGTTACGCGGGTAGATTAGCTCATTTTTATAAACAATGGACTCTTATTACACCGGATCTTTCCGTATTGTCCTGGATAAAAGGCTATAAAATTAAATTTAACAAACCCGTTCAGCAAAATAGCGTAGCACACTTACACGAATTTTCAAATTCTGTTACAACAGAATTACAAGAAGCCGTTGATAGTTTAATATTAATAGGCGCTGTTTCTCGTTGTGAACCTTGTCAAGAACAATATGTATCCCGTGTATTTTTAATACCTAAGCCAAACGGAAAAATGAGATTTATTTTAAATTTAAAAAATTTGAATAATTTTATAAATACCCGACATTTTAAGTTGGAGGATATCCGTACAGTTTTAAATCTGGTATCGAAAAATTGTTATTTAGCAACGCTTGATTTAAAAGACACTTATTTTTTTATTAATATACACTCAGATTCACGAAAATATCTTAGATTTTTTGTTGGATACAAATTATACGAATTTAATGTTTTACCGTTTGGCTTATGTACAGCTCCGTATATTTTTACTAAAATAATGAAACCGGTCGTAAAATTATTACGTTCACATGACTTGTTATCATCTATGTATCTAGACGATTTGATTTTAGTTGGGGGTACATATGACGAATGTGTCAAAAATGTAGAAGTTACTCAAAAATTATTAAGGAATTTAGGTTTTATTATAAATAAAGAGAAAAGTGTGATACAGCCATCACAATCGGTAAAATACTTAGGTTATATTATTGATACTAGTAAATGGACGTTAAGTTTACCTATAGAAAAAAGAGTTCATATTAAATCTGAACTTATAAAATTAAAAAATTTAAATCGTTTTAGAATGAGAACGTTAGCTAAACTTATAGGCTTGTTAGTTTCTGCATGTCCGGCAATAGAATATGGCTGGTTATATACAAAGGAACTGGAAAGATGTAAGTACCTTAACCTAAAGAATGATGATGATTACGACAAATATATGTCCTTGCCAAATTCATTATTGCCGGACATAAATTGGTGGATTAATACTATCGATCACTCTTCTCATAAAATTAAAGATGACAAATATTGCTTAGAAATATTCTCTGACGCCTCAACAACGGGGTGGGGCGGGTGTTGCAATAAACAAACGGCATGTGGTCGATGGTCTAATAGTGAATATAAGCTACATATTAATCATCTCGAATTTTTAGCTGCACTTTATGCCCTTAAAATATTTTCCAAGGATTACAGTAACTGTCAGATATTGTTGCGTATTGATAATACCACTGCGGTCAGCTATATAAACCGTATGGGCGGTATACAATACCCTCACCTCGCTAGGCTCGCTAAAGATATATGGCAGTGGTGCGAAATTTGAAAAATAATTGTTTTCGCTTCTTATATAAAATCTTCTGAAAATACTATAGCTGATAGAGAATCTAGACGAATCCATCCAGACGTAGAATGGGAGCTATCGGTAGATAGTTATAGGACTTCAAAAAAAAAAAAAAAACGCTTTCATTATACCCGCAGATTGATTTATTTGCTACTAGAATAAACAAAAAATGTGACAAGTTTGTTTCTTGGCATATAGATCCAGACGCCTTTGCTATTTGACGCCTTTACCTTGGACTGGTCCGAATTTCGATTTTACGCATTTCCCCCTGTAGCAATTGTTCTAAAAGTTTTAAGAAAAATTGTTACAGATAAGGCAAAAGGGATTGTAGTAGTACCAGATTGGCCTACACAACCCTGGTACCCCATGTTTACACAACTATTGACCTCAGAATTAGTAAAAATAGATTCTAATAATTTTATTATACCTAATTCCAGAAACATTCACAGCCACCTTACCCTGGTTGCAGGGATTTTATCAGGAAGGCGATACTGCAGAGAGGTATCCCACAATCTTAAATAGAGATAATGATTGCTTCCCTGTCGGACAATACACTCAAACAATATGATATTTGTTTTAAGAAATGGTATGTTTTTTGTATTATCAACTCTGTTAACGTTTATCAACCATCTATTCCTATCATATTAAAATTCCTTGCGGAAATTTTCAATGATGGTGGGCAATATGGAACTATTAATAGTTATAGGTCCGCTTTGTCATTAATTATCCCAAACCTCATCAACAATCAGCATCAAACAATCAGCCGATGATAGTATTTCTAGATTCTGTAAAGGTGTATATAAACTAAGACCACCGTTGCCACGTTACAGCTATACATGGGACGTAAGTGTAGTGATTAATCATTTAGCTTCATGGTTTCCTATTGAAAATTTATCTACTGATCAAATTTCAAAAAAGTGTGTCACGCTACTAGCTCTCGTAACCGCTCACAGAGTACAAACTATTTCTAAAATAAAAATAGATGAAATTGTTATTTCTAGCAATCAAGTAATTATTAAAATATCTGATTTTATTAAGTCATCTCGAATAGATACAAAGCAACCAATTCTATATTTGCCATTTTTTAATGAACGCCCCGAAATTTGTCCTGCTAATACTCTCATAGCATATTATATCGAAAAAACGAAAGAATTACGAAAGTCCAAAGAACTGTTTATTAGTACTCGCAAACCTTATAAAAGTGTATCCAGCCAAACAATTAGCCGTTGGATAAAATCAACTCTCAAGGATAGTGGAATTGACGTATCCGTCTTCTCATCCCATAGCACACGCCTTGCTTCCACCTCAATGGCAAAAAAGTTAGGCGTTAGCCTCGATACTATTAGGCAGACTGCGGGATGGAGCGGCAATTCCACTACCTTTGCTAAATACTATGACAGACCAATAATTGAAAATGATAATCTAGCTCTTGCTAAGAATCTATGTTCGTTATAATGATTTAAGATGATTATAAACAACCAATAATTATTGTAAGTCTTTTGTATGAATTATAAAAGTTTTGTTATAAAGGTTTTATTTCTATTTTGCGTGATATTTCTTACTCTAAACATCTACATGGTGTTTTTAATAAATAACATTACTAATCTCGAGGACGAAATACGAGTATAATTAATGATTAAACGAACTTACCTGTACGTGAAGTTCTATCATAATTATACGAAGTATTTCGTCCGAAGAGATTAGTAATACCCGCCCACCCAATACAACCCTAAAATGTGCTCTACAAGAAATATCACTATTATTTTTTATTTTTTATCTCAACTAAATGAAGCCGGCTCAAGGGTCTCGGTAGAGATGGAGTTTGGTGTGGTAGGGATAACGTTTTTTCTTTGTGTTGCCAGCTTTCAACTATAGTGCTGAAGTGGTATCACTTACGCAATACTACATGGTGTTTTTAATAAATAACATTACTAATCTCTTCGGACGAAATACTTCGTATAATTATGATAGAACTTCACGTACAGGTAAGTTCGTTTAATCATTAATTAAATTGCAAATAGTGCAAAAACATTAGCACTTAATTGCTGTAGAATAATAATAATAATCTTTATTCAGCTCAATCAACATAAAGCCTTAATCTAAAGGTTCAATAAATTTAACACCGAATTGGACTTTCAACACTTGTAGTGCTCTACAAAATGAAAGATCCCTGAATCTTCGTCTTTGTTTCATTAATATTTAGCAAATCTGCGGTGGTTTTAAATTATCTCAATTTTAGATTATTTCAATTTTAAATGAAACAATTTACAAATGTACCTAAGTGGCTTTTTAGGTACTAAATAAGTCTAGGCTTAAGTATTTATTTCTTTACTGAGTCTAAGCAACGGAACAGTCTTTTTAGTCCCAGTAGCCAAGTCATTTGGTGGAGAAAAAAGGGAGTTACATGGAAAGTTTTGTTGGAGTTTTGACAATTGGTTTTCATATTTTGACTTTGCCACCTCGTGTCTTTGCCGCTAGAGCCATTACTTACTGGGCTACAGCGCCCACGGGAGCGATTTACAATCATTATCATTTATAATTTTTTTTTATTTTTTACCCATTTACCCATTTATGATCTTTATCATTATCTCTCTATTTATTAAAATAAAGTTAAAAATTATTAATTATTTGTAACATTTCCAGACGAACAACCAGCTCCGTCGCTACGAGTCGCTGTGCGCGCAGGCCCGCGCGGTCTCCAGTACAGCGGACTTAGCTCACCTAGCGCGGACTTTGCTCAACAACCAGCCACCGCTGAAGACGCCGAGGCGGGCCTTCCTCCCGCCCTATCCGCCTGAGCCCGATGACCCGCCGATTGACGTTGCTGCGGTAAGTCCCCAGCACTGCGGACTTAGCTCACCTGGCGCGGACTTTGCTGAACAACCAGCCGCCGATGAAGACGTCGAGGCCGGTATTCCTCTCACCCTACCCGGCTGAGCCCGATGACCCGCTGATTGACGTTGCTGCGGTAAGTCCCCAGCACTGCGGACTTAGATCACCTGGCGCGGACTTTGCTGAACAACCAACCGCCGATGAAGACGCCGAGGCCGGTTTTCCTCTCACCCTATCCGGCTGAGCCCGATGACTCGGCGATTGACGCTGCTGCGGTAAGGCCCCAGCACTGCGGACTTAGCTCACCTGGCGCAGACTTTGCTGAACAACTAGCCGCCGATGAAGACGCTGAGGCCGGTATTGCTCTCACCCTACCCGGCTGAGTCCGATGACCCGCCGATTGACGTTGCTGCGGTAAGTCCCCAGCACTGAGGACTTAGCTCACCTGGTGCGAACTTTGCTGAACAACCATCAGCCGATGAAGACGACGAGGCGGGCCTTCCTCCCCGCCCTATTCGCCTGAGCCCGATGACCAGCCGATTGACGTTGCTGCGGTAAGTCCCCAGCACTGCGGACGTAGCTCACCTGGCGCTCAACAACTGTCGGCAATGTACAACACCTTGATAATAAACGGCGTTTCTGAGAGAAGGAGAAACTCTTTAAAGGAGAAACGCCGTTTATTTTGATATGTTGATTGCATTATATTACAATATTATCATGCATTATTGGGAATTGGGACCGACACAATATGCCAAACTAGAAATATTGCTGAAAGGTAAATTGCTTCAAAGCTTCTGGGAATAGAAAAAATCGAAAACGTAGGTATCTTCCTGCTCATGCATTTTGTATACCCGTCCGGCGTCCGCTTAGTTTGTCGTAGCCTGTTACATATTAATGAAAATATCCTATATTATCCGACACATCCACTCAAACTTGCGCATTTTTGATATATAACATCTTTACTCTCCTCGCCTTCTTGTAGTTTGTGGGAGTGATTTCGTATAATGGGACGGAAGTTGCGGAAACGCGCTGATGACGAAATTTTGACGAATCAGCTTGCGGTGGTACAGTTAGCCGTCAGATTCAAATAAAATATTTCAGTACTTAGCTTTTTTAAATTTTGACTTTCAATTCTGTCACTGCTTATTGAAAAAGTTTCCGTATTTTTTTTATCATACTAGAACATCGTGTTTTTTGTTTTTTGTGTTTTTTTTCATCATTGCGACTATTGTAAGGCTCGCTCGTTTTAGCTCGTTCATAAAGTTTATTAGCAGGATCGAATGAGCCAAAATAAACATACTTATTTTGTCACAACAACATAAAACATGAGCAGCCATCCGAAAAGGATGATGAAGATGAAAATGCGGATACAAAAAATATAGAAAATGTACCTGCATATCAAAGGGCAGGTACACACAAAGATGTGAATTATTCCGTCGTTCTGGAAATTGAATCCGATTCAGTGCTTATTCGAACAGAAACTTTTGCTTAACAAAATATGCAGGGAGCCGGAAGAATAATATTATTATTTTGTGAGTTTTCCTTGTACCGGATTAAGTAGCAACTGGCAACTCGTGACGGGTTCTCAAACTGATTCTTATTACGTCAACAAATTATTTACATAACGCAGCAGGAGAGAGAATAATGAGAAAGAAAGGTATAAAAGGCAGATTAATGAAGCTACTCATTACACAAGTGACTACTCATTTCGCGTTTGAACTGCAAGTATCTCATTTTAGTTGTATACAGTATGTTCCCTATTTATATATTCACGGGAACAAGATTTCAGAGGAAACAACGCTAAGCCACGGATATTGTCTGTGGTCTCTTCAAAAACTTTGAATTTTCGTAAACATTTAATTGGAACTCTTCCGTCTCTAATGGTTGCCGACCCCTGGCCTAGGGCTTATCTACACTAATATAGCTAAAAGGGAAGATTTGTTTAAATAAGTATGTTTTTTTTGTTTCTTTGCATTGTATAGGCTCAAAAACTACCGGTCCGATTTTGATAAAATTTGGCACAAACATAGAGTAGGCCACGAGGAAGGACATAGGCTACATTTTTTTACGGCAAAATTTACGGTTCCCACAAGATTTCTTCTTGCGCGCACGGAGTCGAAGAACTTATTTTTAAAATGTTGAATTATTTCAAAAGAATAAATATGTGTATAATTAAGTTTTTACTTATGTTATAGATGTAGGTATGATTAAACACATAGATGACCTATGTACATACTTGTAGTGTATAATATTATTAGTATATATTATTATAGGTAGATATTATGGTAAAGCGAAGATCGGATTCCTTTTCCATTTGTGCGGCTGACATGGAATGCCTTCGTTTCGGAATGCGGTAGGTATGCTATAATATTCTTCTCGCTTTATGCGTTAAGAACTGTTTAACAAGGCATCCGGCCGACACTCGGATAGACATTCTTGTATTATTATATAATTCCTGGCTTTATATACGTAGTATAAATAGAAAATTAAGATAAGTCTAGAAATATCTACGAGAAGCGTTAGAGACTTACTGCATACATAAAAAACCACACTGCGACATCTCGACTGACAAGCTAAGGCGTAATTTAGTTACACGTGTGTGCGTGACACTGTGTAATTACACGACGAGGCGTAGTTTAGACCGGACCCACGGTGTGTAATTCGCAGAACTATTGTCTTTTATTTCTTTTTGGTCTGAGGGGTAAGCAGAAACTAAACAAAAAATGTATAAGTTAGTATGTTAGGTACCTACTAAACTAATTTTAAGTTTACTCTAATGTTCATAACACAACAGCAAACTGGGAATTTAAAAAAAAAAAATAAAGCTAATATTATGTATAGACCAAGATAATATTTGAATTCCATATGGTAGGTACTCGTATATATTCATGTTTGCGAAAGACAATAGGAAACGTGCCAGGATCGAAAACACGATCGAACGATTGATCTATAAATATATATCAATATGGTATGAAAGTTTGTATGTAGAAAATAGAAAGAAAGAAAGAAAGAAAGAAAGAGAGATACTTAAATACTTTGAACAATTATTATTATCATTACAATTTACAAGTCAACTCTATATTATTAATGAATAGATGTTATCGCGACGGCGCGTGCGATGAATCTCGGGGAACCGTACATTTTGCAGCGATTTTTGTGTTTATTCGGATTTGAAACAGCTACTACCACACCAAAGTTCGTCAAAATCCGTTCAGTAGTTATTGCGTGAAAGAGTAACAAACATCCACACATCGACACATACAAACTTTGGCGTTTATAATATATATTCTAAAGAGGACATGTTTGTTTATTTGTTTTATTTCCATGGAATAGGCTCCGAAATTACTAGGCCAATTTTAATGAAATTTGGCACGGATGTAGAGTAGACCACGGGGAAGGATATACGCTCGCTTTCATCGCGGAAAAATGTACGATTCCCGCGAGATTTACTTTGCGAGTACGAAGTCGCGGGAAAAATATAGTAATTAATAATGAGAACAATACACGTAACAGAATGAACTTGGTAATATTTGATCCACAGGAAACCATGCCTCCGGTTCTTCGCGGGGAGATGCTTCTGGACAGGATGGGAGGCGGCCAGGCCAGACTCAACTACGAACAACTATGGAAAGATGCACAGGACCTAGAAATACAGATAAAGCAACTGCAGGTAATCCGAAAATTCTAGACATTGCCTTCTACTTTAAATTATGTGCTTAATATCGTTGCCTGTCCCAACACAGCTGCCCATGTTCCTCGGGCACCCCTGACATATCGAGGTTTTGTTGAGTTACCACCACTAAGTAAATAAGTAATAATCTATATCTAATATATAAAATTCTCGTGTAGGGGACACACTCCTCCGAAACGGCTTGACCGATTCTTATTTATTGTTTTTCATATTCGACAGGTCTGAGAATTGGTCGTAATCAATTTTTTCAACCCCTAAATGATAGGGGTGACCCACCCGATTTTAATTCTCAAAGAGATTTTTTTTTAGTTTTACATGATGTGACATTAAAAAATACATACAATGGCAAAACAACGTTTGCCGGTTTAGCTAGTATATAATATAAATAAAAGGAAATGGCCCCACTGACTGACTCCCTAACGTATAGAGTTATAGACGCTTGCACCGCCGTAACCGCTAATAGTAGAAACTTGAAATTTGGACAGTCTTTTTAATTTACAATTTAGACGCGCACCAAGAAGGGATTTTGAAAACTCCCATCATTACAGGGTTGAAATAGGGGTTGAAAGTTGGTATGGAAAATCTTTGAAACTGAACCAATGTGTCTATGAAAATTGGGATTCAGGATTTATTTAAATTCATCCCCTAAGGATGTAAAATAAGAGTTGAAAGTTTGTATGATAATTGTTTAAAATCTGTCGCGATTTTCATGGAATTTAATATCCCAGCTATTAAATTAAAATTATTGAGTAGGTACGTATTTTATATTTTTTTTCATACGTGAATTATTTTATTAATAATTAATGAAGGGGTGAAATGGGGTCCAAAGTTTGTATAGTCTAATTTTGGCACGTATATAGATATTATGACGTAGAAATACGTTCAAATAGGATTTTTCGTAATATTAGGTCATTACATATGAAATTGGCGTTTTGTAGAGGAGGAACATAAAATCGATTTTTTTTAAACATAATATATTTATTTAAGCAAAGTATATACCATTTCTATCTATGCACTTTTGCCATCTCATAGGTAGTTCATCGATTCCTTTGCTAAAAAAGCCATTCGGACAGGAATCAATAAAATCTTTGAAGGCGCTTTGGACTGCTTTCGAAGTTGAATTTTTTCCCTTGCAAGAAGTTATCCAAATTTCGAAAAAAATGGTAATCTCTTGGAGCAAGGTCCGGGCAGTGCGGTGGATGTCTTAGACATTCCTATTGAAGCTCCTCTATTTTGGTAGCCGTCTGTTGTGCAGTGTGTGGTCTAGTGTTGTCCTGAAGCAGCAGTGGCCTAGATTTTTAGAGGTTGTTTAGCAGCTAGTTTTTCCATCATGGTTTGCAGTTGCTGTCAATAGACATCTGCCGTAATCGATTGGCCAGATTTAAGAAAGCTGTAGTGAACGACACCGGTACTAGTTCACCAAACGCTCACAAGTAACTTTTTTGAGTCAATTTTCGCTTAGGGCAGGCTTTGGCTGGTTCGCTCGGGTTCAGTCATTGCGATGAGCGTTTGCGATTATCGTACAGGATCTTTTCATCACAGGTAATGATTAGATTTAAAATCCCTTCATTATTGTGCCGGTTGAGTAATGTAACGCAACAGGCGACGCGCGATTGTCGCGCGGTTTGCTGCACTCAATTCATGAGGTTTCCCAACTCCACCCACCTTTCAAGCTTTTTAACCTTCCCAATTTGCTTCAAGTGGATTAAAACAGTTTTATCACTAACACCGCAGCCTGCAGCTAACTCGGACGTGGTTTGCGATGGATCCGCTTCCACAATAGCTTAAATTCTTCATTATCAACTTTGGACTCCGGCCGTCCACGGGGTTTGTTCTGCAAGTCGAAATTTCCAGAACGAAAACGTTGGAACCAAAAACGCACTGTGTTTTCTTTTGCGACACCGCCGCCATACACATCATTAATCCTTCGACCCGTTTCTGCAGCACCGGTGCCACGGTGGAACTCGCACTCGAAAGTAATACGATATTTCAAGTTCTCCACTTTGTAAACAGATTGACGCAAAAAAAAACAAAAGAGGAAAAAACAAATGAATTACGGTTTTCGAAACTTAAATGCATAGGTAAATAGCGGTATAAATTTGAAATTGGAATTCCTAACCAAAGATATATTTGACATCAAAATGGCCAGTACGACAAAACGCCAATTTCATATGTAAGGACCTAATACTGTATACCCCACGGGGGTGCAATGGGGATCCACGCGGACGATGTCACGCAAAAGCTAGTATTATATTATACTTACGTATAGAGGAACAGCTTTCATAGAACGAGCAAAATTTTGTCCGGGTTCGTCACAAAAGATGGGCGTAAATTAACGCATAGATGGGGAATGTATACGTTCATTTACTACGCTTGCTGTATGCTTGTAGTAGTGCATTATCATGTATCCGTGGTTATCACTGTCGATCCTGGCTTAGGGCTCGTTTATATGACTGGGCCCTTACAAGAGTTGCAGTGGTAAGGGCCAGTTGCCGGTAAAAAAACGAAAGTTGTAATGTGAAGTCATATCCGATTAGCGTTGACTACATTAACTAAAAATTAGAGGAGCTCTTTTTAAAAAATTTAACTATAAGTTGGAGCCTGTTATTGGCTTAATTGTGATAGGCTACTTGACCTTGTTTTTATTTATCTTCTAAACGCTTCATAATTGTTTCATTACACAAAAAAAACAGTATAATACATTATTTTGAAACCTAAAAACCTACAAAAAAATATTTTAAAAATACACTTTTTAAAAACTGCCGAAAGCAATATTCGCCATGTTGGTTGATAGGTTATCTGTGCTGTGACGTCATACTAGTACTATTTGTAATCTGTGCTATAATCCGTAGTAGTATAATGGCGGTGTTACGTTCCGTTTGACGTTTTGACATAAATAACTTTTTAAGATATCATGAACTAAGTACTACATTTGTGTTTAGTGTGTTTGTGTCGTCACATCTTTGCCGGAAGTTACATCGAGGTGTTTTCATCAGTAGAAATTATAAAACAAACATACATATTTTTAAATCAACTTTATTTATCAATCTTAAGTTTTTAATTTATGATATCGCTAGAAGACGTTTTCCTAAGCCAAGCACTAAAGGAAAATACTTCTTCAATTTATGAAATTAAATACGAGTTAAGTAGCATATTGTGCTGTCTGTATAGGTAGGTACTGAGTTCTTAAATACGGTGTTGGTTTCCCATATGAAATAAATACAAAAAACACTGTATATAAATAAAAGCAGCATAAAAATATTTTCGTATATGCACTCCAATGTACTCTCAGGGAATCTAATTCATAAGCAAGTTGACCGTTGTTATAATTTGTTCGTATTATCTTATTATTATGATACTCGTATCATACTGATATTAACTTCTAGTGTTCTCGAACGGGAGTTCCAAAAAAAAGGATTTTATTTAAAAGATTTATTGAAATTAAAAATTACAAAATATTTTACATTTAAAATTAACTAAAATGAATCAGACCTATGTTTGATCTAAACTCAAGAGTTATAACTAAATCAAGACTACCGACTTGGACCGATGTAAGATCTGAAGTGTCCAACTTAACTCCAAATTCACGGTCCCACGGAGGCTGGGCCCACCGCGATGATGCGGCGACAGCATTTCCAGTATATGACGACTTCTTTCATAATTTATGAAGAGACTGCACGACATGTATTTTCTTTATAGTCCAAGAGGCGGCTTCAATTATCATATGTTACATGTTAATTATAGTCCAAGAGTATTATCGACTGCAACTGACTGATGATGATGAATCCCATATAATGGTATTCGGCAATTCGGTGCTAAGTCCATACTACATAGGGGATACATAATATGTAACAATTATCTTGTTTAATATTATGATATCCAACTGAAATGTCATAGACAATTATTGTATTGTGACTACATGCCGTCATTACAATACAAATTAATTACGAGAACACTCCTTCTACTTATGAATTAGATTACCTGATATCACTACAGTCAGGTAGGAGAACGTATTACTTACTCGTTTCTCGTATAAAATGCATACAATTTTTCAGGACGGCCTCGACGCCTTAGCACGGCTACAGACTCGAAGCCTGGAGAGTAACCACTACAGCAAAGCTAATGAGATACAGGTAAGTACTAGCCCCTAGGATATAGGTAATCGGTATTGATTTTAAGAACTGGCAATTTCGTTATCGGCCAATTTTGTAACCGGGGTTTCTCGGTTTTTTCTGTAATAGGTACTGTAGTTAAAGTATGAAAATCGAATGTAATTATGGTATCAAAATAATTCTAAATGTAAAAATTACAGTTTTTTTTAATTGTAAATTAAATCATAATGTTTGATGGCTACGTGATACAGTGACACAGCCATATTGACGACAATCTCTATCGGCGGTAGTGTAGTAGTTTAGTTCATTAGCACTAAGTACCAGATAGGCCTACTTTTAGAGGTAACGGGAACTGCCAACGACAACATAAACACAATAAGATTTCGTGAAGTAGATATGTACAGCTTGGCAAAAAAGATTTGGTGGCGTTGGCAGATGCAACATAAAACTTTTTCAAGTGTATCAGTTTCACCCATACCTGATAGGTTAGAATTATATTTTAATATAATTTATAAGCTAATATAGAAAAATACGTAGTATAAATGTCACGCCAATCTATAAAATATCATACAGTTGAAAAAGTTATTAGTGCCATCCGTCACCGCGTCCAACTCTTTTTTGACAAGCTGTAGATGTAGTTTATACCCACAAAATATTTTTTTGTACTAATAGGTATGTGAAAAAATAAAAAAGCAAGCAAAATTAAGACAAAAAATATATTTTCATGAATTATTCGTTCAGTCTTCAGTAACTGATAGCACCCACTATATTTTGACCGTTGCTCTTGTGCTCGTAATTTAAAAAGAAAACGAAAAAGCGCTGTCTTTGTGTTTTTAATTCGAAAATAAGTTCAACGCCATCTAAAGGTGAATAGATAATTTACAAAAATAAATAGTCATAAATAAAGTTTCATAGTAAAGTCAAAAATAAAGTTTCATATCATAAAACATAGATAGCGCTTAGTAAATAAACATTCAGCCCCATCTATCGTTAAATACTTAAAACTAGACCTAAAGTAAAAAAATACAGTTTCAAGTCGTGAAACATAGATGGCGCTTAGTAGGTTAATTTTCTCTTTGACTTGTAAAGGAGATAAGTATTTCATTTTAAATTCGTATAACAAACGTCAACACTACATGATAATTTTACGTTTTAGGAGGAAATTTCTTTAAAGAAATATGACTACAGAGCCACACAGCTTCATTTAGCGGCCGTCAGAGCACAGGTAAGTTTATTGCATTTTATCTTTTTATCTAGGTACCTATTTGTATAATAAACGCCGTAGTAGACTTGCGTGGGAAGTGAAATTTAAATAATATTTAACGAATGAAAACCTAGATCTCCATATTTTTTTATTTTACTTGGATGCCAAGGATATTCATTTTGTTCCTACTACTTATTATAATAATTTTAACTATATAGCTACAATATAAAATGTTATTTTATTGTAATTTCAATACATAGTCCGAATGGTTTTATCAAAACAAAACATAACCTAATACGGTTTTTGGCATCCAGTCTTCGTTCAGTATTTCATAAACATAAAAAAAAACATTAAATAAAAGTAAAAACTTTTAAGCTGGGGCTAAGTGAACACCAAAATTAAGTGAATTAAAACTTGTCCAAGCTACCGAAGTTACCTTTCAATAAGTAAATATAAACGATAAAAAATTCTGATTTGTATTTGTGACTATTCAGTACGGCGACAGAATTTTTACAATATGGTCTAACTTATACCTAAGTAAATACAAAGAAATTCTTAATTATTATTAAGCGCATCACGCATGCGTGCAGCGTCGCTATCTAGGTACAAGTTATCGCTTTTATGAATTCTCTACTAGAAAACTTGCTCCGAAAATCGATATAAAACTAAGGTAAATTTTACTTTTAGCTGTTTTATAATTTACTTTAGCTGTTTTATAATTTAGTAACATAGTTTACTGAAGAAAAATTTTTTTTGTTACAAAGTGCTGAAAAAGTAAAACTGATCATTATTCACGTACCTAAGTACTTTATTTAAATATTTTATTTTAACTTTATTTTAACATCTTTTCGTTTATGAAACTTAGCGAACTTTTCGTTAACGAGTAATGTTTCAATGAACGGTCAGATTTTCATATGAATGGTGTCGCAATGCGCACAGCCTCCCCCCGATCAGTCTGAGACGAGATCTCAAGGACTGACATAACCTCTACGTCTATTTTCGTCCTTTTGAAGGCCCAGAGAACAGTTTTTCACAGGTGTTCAGTGAAATTGTATAAATAAACACGAACTATTATCATAAAAATCGGTTTTTGTGAAGATGGGCTGGATTTCTATGAAAAATCATATGGTAAGTGCTTAATACTTTTGTTTATACTGTAAAATATATTCGTTCCGCTTATTTTCTGTGCGAATAATCTATGCGTAGGTATGTCTAATGACGTAAGTAGGTATAGGAACACAATAATTTTGGTTCTGTCTGTAAAAAAATTACATCGTTTTCAATTTAGTTTATTGGCACCTAAGTAATTTCTTTTGTTACAAACGTCCGACAGTAATTCAAATGAATTTACGTAATTTTGAGAAATAATAATACCTATATAAATTTAATGTCTTTTAAATAAAAGTAAGCTAAAAAGGTGCTAGAAATTATTTTATTTTAGAATAGATTTATACGGGGTACGGAAGGTTTTATTTATAATTAAAAATAAATTCTTTATTTTTACACAATGACAAACATTTCTATCTGTGACCTATTTATTTAGCCAAAGTGTTTTTTTTTCATTTATATTCCAATTTACCTTTAGCATAGGTACGTCTTGTACTAAAAATAATTGTACTCGTTGATTAGGTACTGCATAAAAGTGAAATGTAAGAAGTATTATGGTACGGGAAGAGAGGGACACCTTCAGGGCCGGATCTTAGATCTACCTTAAGGCTTAAATGTATTTAAGCCCAGGGCCCCGCGGATTCAAGGGAAAGTCAAGTTAATGTAAAAAATAGACAAAACATTATTTTATTAAATTAAACAGATCGTAACATTTGCAGCCCTGCGAATCCTGCAATGAAGCAAACTCATTCAATTCACTAAATTCAAGTCTAGTTCATATGTAGGTAGTACGAACTGACATTTAAAATTTTCGGTATCTGCAATAGATTCATTCGATCTCGATCGTGCTCCACTGTTTCCCCTCAGACTCTATCTGATCCTATCTTGCTAGAATTATTATTTATATGATATACCCATTATGTATCATTTTTCGGATTCCGTAGCTCGTGTAATAAATGTATTTTTCTCGTAACCCTTATAGTTTAATGTATGACAATATATTATATTATTTGGTACCGATGTTCTGTTTTAATCGGTATATTTTATAGTATTTTTTCGAAGTTCACCGTTTTTAGTGTTTTAGTTTGAATAGATATTAATATGTAAAATGCGTAAAAAATGTTTGCTCCCTCGCTGTGCTCACTCGTGTTTGGCTTAATATGTTCTTATTATAATATTTAGTACTGACGTTCAGTTTTAGGCTATTGACATAAATTTATTTTTTCGAAGTACACAGTCTTTCAGGATTTAAAGCTTAAACAGGTAAAAAATAGAGTAACTGAAGCATAAAACTTTCAGATAGGATTTAAAGAGTAATTAGATTGATAAATAACAAAATGTTTTTGTTTATTTTATTTTATTTGATAATTCGGCACTGCTTAATGGGCGACAAAATATTAAATTGGTCCAGGTGCCAATTTTAAATACGCCTCTTAATCACAAAAATATGAAATAAAAACTTTGATGATACGTGTATGACCTCATTAAACATTTCTTTACAAAAATGGCACGTTAATACATTAAAAGTTCGCCATCCCTGCCCAAAGGCATATAAATCAAATATTTATTATTTTTTATTACTGTCTTATTTTTTCCTAAACTTTGAGTAATTAAGGGCTCCTAAGTAGTATTAGCCCAGGGCCCTATAAACTCACGGTCGGGCCCTGGACACTATGCTCCATAAGGGAAACTAGGTACCTACAATGCCTACATTGATAGTGGCTATGCGGTATGCCTATAGTATACTATACTTTTCCAAATATTATGTAGAATCGTCAGATATAGCACTTTTTTAAATCGTGGACGAAAAATGATTTTTGATGCAATAAAGTTTTGCCTTTTTTTATTAGTAATGAAAATATTTATACCGTTTATGAGTTATACAATGTTTTGTTTTTGTCTGATACGTCGGAAAAGTAGCTTGACAGTTTTTTACAAGTTGTTATTCTGATTTAAGAGTTTTTTTTATTATGTTTTTATTCTGATTTAATAGTTATTTAAAACCTAAATTTACGATGACAGATCGTTTTTAAATTCGTGACATCTGACAGCTTTTTAACATGACAAGGACCGTCGTGCTACCAAGCGCCGCCTGGTGACAGAAAAAGAATCGGAAATTCTTAATGACCGTTTTTGGTACCACTTACGCCACCAGATGACCCCTCATGAAAAGCCCTCATTATAAATGAATTCTTATCTATGTTTCTTTCGTTTTATATACAAAAAGTATTAATCAAAATCGATTTTAACCATCGTATACTTACTCACACGTTGGTCTCTCAGACCGACAAACTAATAAGTCTTTGTTTTCTCAAAAACTATCAACACGGCGACTTTGCGCTTTTTAGTAGCTACTTCATTTGTTTTCTGCCTTTGTTTAGTGCGGCGCAAGCGCTGGTATCGAGTGGACATGTATCACTTAAAGCATGACCGGAAAAATAAAAAATCTCGCCATGTTGCGGGAAATCACGGAACTAAAACGAAATGTCAAATGTTTGCGATTTAACCAATCACATCCCAGCCATTCTTAGTGTTGCTGCAATTAAAAAATGAAGAGCCTCCAGTGCAGGTTTTTTATTTTTCTGGTCAGGCTTTACTTACTGTTATCGGTCCGTGATTTTAAATATATTGTCAATACTGTTGGAAAGGTTTAGATCTTTGGTTTAGATAAACACATGTGTAATTTATAGGTTATATTTAATGTCATTTTGTAAAATGTTATACTTCTCCTACTTCAGTTAATAATGTCTTATATGTCAAAACTCAAAATGTATCCGACTGAAGGACTTTGTATCCATGGTCATGAATAAATTAATAAAAAAAATTTAAAAAAAATCGGTCCGTGACCGACGACGCTAGTATAAGTGGCACCATTTTAGCTATGTTGCTATTAGTACTTTTTTATTATGATTATTTTTATTAAAACGACAAATACTTTATTCTATTTTATTAATTTTGTTACTTCACTTGATATAGTTATTTAGCTTTGAGTGACAAAAATTATGTTATTTGAGAAGAGGCTGATTTAAAGACTGTTTGCAATAAATACAGTTAAAATATTATATAAATATTTTTTCGGTTTTTTTTTATTCAATTATAACCTCTTAGGAAAACCAAAACAATATTACATAATAGTTATATAATTACAAATATACAGACTAGACGAGTATCGCGAGTTGTATACTCGCGTAACTGGGTTATTGATTAGTTTGGTTAAAGTATAAAACTACTTCCTAATCCGATCCCCCCTGGATCAAGTGCTCTTTAAACTAATTTTAATCATTGATTAACAGCTATTGAATATTTCCAGTCTTAAGAAAAAAAACAAGAAAAGGTACACAAGAAAGAGTATACCAAACCATAAAAAGGCGGTGAAAAATATGAAGGTAAAGTTAATGCTATAATACTTCATGCGAATACAATAATAGTAATTTAATCTCTTAGTGATCTATTATTAAAGTAAAAAATGAAGGTTTTTATCAACATATTTTAAAAACTTTTTAAAGTAGCACTGCACAGTAATTGTATGGGGTATCAGTGTCTCGTCATTTGGTACCAATACCCTGTCTTTATATTTTTCACTAATATTTTGTTGAGAGTTGCTGATTCTTGTAACAAGATAAATGTTAGGTGTAAGTATTCTAGTGCCAATTGTTTTCAAATAGGACATTTAAGCCGTAGGACATAAGGGTCAAAAACAAAAGGGGGAATCCCCAGTTCCCCTATTTATTTATGTTTTATTTATAAATATTATTATTTTATTATTTCTAAATTCTATTTGTAACATTACTTATTATACTGTGGTATCTAAATGCATTAGGCTTTAATTTACAGCCTATCAAATAGGTACCGGATTTTGGACTTAAGCCGTAGCACGGCCACTAAAAACAATACCTACTTTTAGATAGGTAATGGTGGTCCAATAATAATTTTAATTAATGTATAATATTAATAATTAATCCATATTGAACCTACTACTGGGCGGCTTAATTATTTATTCGGCTACGAAATACGTGCTACGATTTACCTACGAATATTTTTTACGCCATTCTCTTTTCCCGCGCATTCACCAAACGCATCTATACCGGCGCCCCTGGCGGAAAAGTTTTGTACCACTTTGCGTCATGTAGCGTGAACTGGGTTGTATGTAAACTGTGGACTGTGTTTGTGTCTATTTATTTGCATTTAAATTGAAGAAAACTTAATTGTCTAGTAATTTTACTGTTTTAATCAACAAAAGTTTGAAGGTAAGTCTTTCATAAATTTACATGCATTATGTAATAATAAGGTGGATAAAAACAGTTGGTGACAAAGTGATAAAATTCACTGCCACTTGGTGTGTATTAAAGATAGCCTGTAAACTAATCAGAAATTTAAATAATTTATAATATTTTTATCTAAAATAGTGAATTTTGAAAGGAAACTATGCTAAACTGCTATTCAAATGTTTCGTGTCATAACCTAAAAGTATAGTTTTGCAAATCTATTCTAATCCATCTGGAACGAATATTCTATTTTCTATTATGGCTTTTTATTCAGCTAAGTAGCGGTTAATTCTAATATTTAAACTATTTCTATATGTTTTTATCAGAAGTGCTTGTAAATATAAGAAGTTAAAAGGCGGGAAATCTTTGACAGCTTACGAGAACTGTTTGTGTTTACCTTTTTCTACTATAATTGTTATTTATTCATAATAACGTATTTAAATTTTCAGGTGCTGAATACAAAGATGAAACAAATAGTTGCCAAAACAAGCAAAAGATCCAGCTTTACTCCAGATGATGACAGTGTGAGATATAAGTTAAACACTCAATACATTAGCAATACTAAATCAAACAAAACGCCAAGAAAACAACTTGAAACAAAAAACGATGAAGATAATATCCGCTATAAGTTTCCACCATCATCTAAGCTGAAAACAATTGAGAAACCTAAGCCGAAACCCACGATAAAGGTAAACTTTTGGAGTAAAAAGCAAAATATTAGCCGTCTGCATAAAAATGATACTAATAAAGACAGCAGCAACAGACGTCATACAATAAGTGGGATTATGAGTGATAACAAATCAAAATCAACAGTGAAAGTAAGGAAACGGGTGTCATTTCTGCCAACACCAGTGTTTAGTGACAACCACATACCGATGGTAACGGTGCCAGATGACCTAACTATACAACTTAATGAGGAAGAGGCTAATGATTTGGGTGCAGATTTAAATGACAAAAATGTAGAAGAAGCATCAAATAATATCCGAAATGAAAGACACAAAATACCACCTAAAACTTTGCATAATCAAACCAGCACCAAAAGTACTAGACGTAAACCGAGTTTCGATAGTGTTGACACCAGAATAGGTAATGAATATGAATTAGAATTCTTTTCTAAATATGTTGTCCAAAAACTTAGAAGAATGGAAACAAACCAACGTATCTATTCTGAAAATTTGATAAACACAGTCCTAATGTTGGGTCAACTCGGAAAACTTAATGGGAAATCGAAAATAGCTGAAAATTAATGTTTTTTTCATTGATAGTTAATTCTTTACATTTTGTCACTTAAACCTTAAGTGTTAAATAAAATAAGATTATTGAGTTTAGTAGTTCAGTATAATACATAATCATTTGCTGCGACTGTTCCTTGTAAATTACATATTAAAAATAAATTTGTATACATGTATACAAAATTAATATCATAGAGGCCTTTAATATAATATATTATTGTATAAAATTAAGTTTTATGGGAAGAAACATGCATGTGTTATAAAAGCTGTTTTATTAGATATGAAATATCACGTATTTGTATTGGGATGTTTCTTTGATGAAGTTGATGTAATTGGTATTTTGTTATCAAGACTTATGGCCAAATACTGAAACTATACTTAAATTAAATGATGCTCAAGTCACATGCTGTCCTTGTCATTTCGGCTATCAGAGACAGTGACAACCTGTGAATAAGGACTCTTAATTTTGATTAGCGTTTCAGTATTTGTTAATGTAATTAGTAAGTTTGGTTTTTTGGCTTTTTAACATTAAAACATTGAATAACATGCACCCTGACATATTTTGATTGTAAATGATATTTTAACTTAAATAATATCAATAACATGACCAACAACAACCCCTTGACTGGAGCAGGGGTGTTCTTGAGTTGAGTAGGAATATATATTTATTGTAATAAAGAAAATGAGAGTTACATATTACAGTGAAATACTGTTTATATTTTTTTGTACACCTATACCATCAAGTTCCCAATTTTCATGTAGAATGTTATAGGAATAGTAGTCCTGTACAGAATACTTTGTGTATAGTGAGCATTGTCCCCAATTACTGATGTTATATAGGTACTGGATAATATTTAAGTCATCATGATTATTTTTTTGTTTAGATTTGATGTGATTGTGAATGTAAATGATTTTGAATTTTATGATTTTGTCTTGGTTCACAAGCATAATATTTTGAATTTAAACACTTTTCTTCAATTAGGAAAATTGATTTTGTTCCTCTGTTTAAAGGTGTCTGGGGGTCTAAAAAGGCCACTTTAGGCGTTTTATATTGTGATTCATATATTTTTTTCAACTCGTATTATGTGTGCCATTTTACGCATTTCTATTGAAGACTGTAAAAATTGATGTTTTCTAATATGATGAAATCAGATTAATCGTGTAGCCATTTTGCAATTTCACGATTTTTGTATGAAAAAAAAATATATGAAACACCTAAAATGGCCTTTTTAGACGCCCTGGTACCTGGTATATAGATTACCTTGCATATCCTATTCAACTTTATCAATATTTACAGAAATATGTTTTATTTATTCTGATTTTGTTATTTAAATGCAACTAGAGGTCCTGTCGCCCTGTGGTCGAAATTCTTCCACAATAATTCGTATAGTTTATAAGGGTTCTTTTGCCTTTAATATCGAAAAAATAACACATGAAATGTATATTATGTTGTGTCAGATTGACAAATGTCATTGTGTTACAAAATTGTATCTATCGAATGCACCATAGTGTGTGTTAATAATCTGAGGTAGTGTGTGTTGTTGTTATTTTTATAAATTTTATGCATTTCTAAGCATTATTTAAAAAAATAGTAGCTTTCTGCACCCCCACCTCCACATTAAGTTTAATTGTGCCAAATATCAGACTCCTCCGTTCCGACAATTCTCGTAAAAATTATATTTATGGTTGATAAATGATAATATTAAGTTTAAACTAAAATAACAATATTGTTTTATTAACAAATAAAGTTGCCAATTTGCTGTTTGCTTAAAATGAAATAATAAATATAAAGGTATTGTTAAAATTAAATAAAAATAAGGTTTGGCTTTCTGGTTGCTGTTTTTTATAGATACAATTTTTATTATTTTTGGTTTGCATAATAAAACCTACTGTTATTAAACAAACGCATGGTAGTGTGAGTGATGTAGTGTATGTAACTCTATTTTTATTTATTTTATGTGATTTAAAAAATATTAACTTTCTGCACACCTTCCTCCACATAAACTTTAACTGTGTCAAATTTATTGCTCCTCCGTTCGCACAATTCTCTTAAAACTAAAGTTTTTGCTTCACATTAATAATATAATGATTGAAACAATAATCTTTAATTCGACATTGTGGACACAAAACTAAAATTATAAATCAATACGATACTAAAGTCATTAAAGTTAAGTGTCAATGAATAGATCAAACATTTTGCAGTGACCCAGTTAGCTCTTACCGTTACTAGGCATTTCATATTAGGCCACATACGAATTGTATTATATTTGGTGCTGTAAATTAATTATATTAATTATAATTTACTTCATTTAGCATCCCTATCTACCTACATTAAAAATAAACCTTCAATATTACTTTTTTATGTATTTCAAAGAATTATAATGAATATCAAGTAAATCTGTCTAACTTCTAAGTTGTAGTCCAGGATATAAAAAAAATTTGAATAACTTATATGGATTTGGTTTTGATGATGAATGGATGAATTATTCATTTTTGACAATTAATAACTAATATTAGTAACGGAAGGTGCTCTAGTAGTAATTAATAGATAAAGTATATAACTTGATTTCAACATTAAAAGTATCTTATTAAATTACGATTTAAGTAACCAATGTTTTGATTAATAAAAAGTACAACATGTATTTTATGTTTTTGTCTATACGTAATTATTATACACCAAGATAACTATGTAAATTATGGAAATGCAATATAGTATTTTATGTTTATTTAGAAACTAATAAAATATAAATAATATAATATGCTGTTTATTTTCTATGTAGATTTTATACTTTAACCGTTTTTTGAAGCCTAACGGCGTAGTGGGCATTCGCTCTCTTGCAGTGGCGACACATAATGTTCTATGGATCTTGGAAGAATACATGGAAGGAGCATTAAATCAAAGCTGTAAGCGCTATCTCTAAAAACATCAATGACAAAAACGCATAAGAGTGAAAGAGAAAGTAAATCTTTTTTGCTTTTTTCGAAGGTTGTCCCGAATTGGTGACCTTTTGGCTTTCTTTTCTACGACGTTGGAATTATGACTTTATGGCACTCATAATAAGTACATGTGAGCTAGGAACGATATAATATGTTTCATCTCTTACTAATAGCTAGAGCATAAACTCTATATTATATTATAATACGCTCTAGTTATTTTTCTGAGGTTTGTATGGTGTCTACTTGATATAGAGACCACCATATAAACCACCAACAGCAGACGCTATTAAAACTTTTATTTTTTTTAGACGCTATTAAAGAACCTATCATATGGCTATATACTTTTACTGGTGGCGCCAACTCCTTTGCAATCAGCAAACGTTTTTTTTTATCTACCTTGACGGTCAGCATGTTTCTGCCACTGTGGTTAAAGCCTTGACACCATTTCCTAATCAATTAACCTTGAACCTGGTATTTTTTCTATCCTGTAACCTTCTTGTCAAGTAATATTACGGCTAATAGTTCATAGACGTCTCTCGGGATAGGGACGACATTTTACAAATGACATACCTTGAAGCACGACGGGTACGTAATTGAAAAAAAGGGATAAACTTGTTATCTGTTGGGCTACCTTTTTAGGGTTCCGTACCCACAAGTAAAAGGTAAAAACGGGACCCTATTACTGAGACTTCGTTGTCTGTCTCTATGTCCGCCTGTCTGTATGTCCGTCTGTCTGTCTGTCCATCTGTCTGTCTGTCACCAGGCCAGTTGAAATTTTCACAGATTTTAATGTACCTAATTTTATTTCCGCTTAAACAACAAATACTTACTAAAAACAATAAAATTAATATATAAGGGGGGTCATATACGAGGGCGGCACTGAAAATTTCGGGAAACAAGGAAGTGACACAACAGTACTATTTAAAAATGTATTTATTGCTTTTCGAAGTATTCTCCGCGAAATTTGACACATTTTTCCATACGATGGAACCAATCATTGAAGCAACCATTCCATTCGGAAGTTGGGGTCTCCAAAATGGCCGTTTTGTAGGCGTCCACAGCTTCTTCGGGTGATTAAAATCTCTGACCACGCATTGTATTCTTTATTTTAGGGAAAGTATAGAAATCATTAGGGCTTAGGTCGGGGCTGTACGGCGGATGGTCTAATAATTCTATGATTTCTTGCTCTAAAAACTCTTTTGTTCTGTGCGCGGTGTGAGAACTCGCATTGTCGTGATGGAGGATGATGCGGCGGTTGCAGTTCTCTTTACGGAGTTCAGAAACGAGCTGTGGCAAACAAATGTTAGCATACCATTCTGCATTAACCGTTCTTTGTCCCTCAAGAGGAATAGTCGCAACATGACCGGTTTTGGAGACAAACGTGGCCACCATTTTTTTTGCAACACTCCGTGAACGAACAATTTTTGTTGGCTTTAACTCATTTTCGAACACCCAAACTCGTGACTGGTTTTTTGTTTCGGGTTCGTACGCGTATATACAGGATTCGTCACCTGATACGATGTTGTATACAGCATTTGAGGATCCTGCGTGGAATCTTTCGAGAGTTCGGACGCACCAAGTAACGCGAGCCGCTTTTTGCTCTTCACATAGCAAATGCGGTATCCATCGAGAAAACGACTTTTTTACACCTAATTGTTCATGCAAGATTATTTGTATTTGACTCATGCCAATGTCTAAAGTTGCCTGAATTTCGCGGTATGTCACATGTCGATCTTCCTCAATCAGCTTACGCACAGCATCAACGTTTTCTTGGGTGACTGCAGTTTTTGGACGACCTTGACGGGGATCATCACTGAGCTTGACACGTCCACGTTGAAATTCAGCAAACCAGCGATAAATTGTGGTTTTGGATGGGACTTCATCACCAAATGCAGAAATCATCCGGTCAACACACTGTTTTTGTGTTAAACCACTTCGAAAGTCATAATAAATCATCGCTCTAGAATTTTCTCGAGTCAATTCCATTTTCTCAACGACTAAACAAGTTTGACAAGACCTTGTGACAAGACCGAGAATCTTTTTTTAAATAAATAAACGGTATTCGATTTTTAAAACCAAGGAGTTTTAAATTAAAAAGATTTTAATATAACAGGAACAGTGGAAATATTCCATTCCCGATACTTTTAGTGCAGCCCTCGTACCTACAACAAACGTGATTTTTTTGCCGTTTTTTACGGAATCCCTCGTGCGCGAGTCCGACTCGCACTTGGCCGGTTTTTTTATTCAAATCTTCCTTTTTTTCTCACTACTTACCCACTTAAAAGTGGAGCAGATAAGCTTATAGACTAATCGCCGCCTTAAGAATTGCTCTAAGCATATTTAAAACTTGATAGTTATTTGCTGACATTCCGGTCTCAACTACAAATAAATTAAATTCCTCATCTGCAGCTGCTGTAAAACTACTCAGAGACAATGTAAATGAATGTGATGTCAATTTTAAGTTTAAAAAAATTGACTCCAGACATATTATTAACACATTTTAGTTCGTGAATATTAAAAATACTGCTGCTCTCTGGGGCATGTCTACAAAAGTTATTAAATCAATAATTAACATCGTAGCTCCTTATCTAGCGATAATATTCAATGGATGTATAAAAAGTGGTGTTTTGCCTGACTTAATGAAGCATATCAAGGTAATACCTTTATTCAAAGCTATGCTAAGCTATGGAAATAAATCTGATCCGACAAATTACAGGCCTATATCGATTCTACCGACCTTTAGGAAAATATTTGAAAAAAATATTTTAAGTTATTAATGGACTTTAATTTAAATAATTTACTACATAATAATCAATACGGTTTTACTAAGGACCGATCCACAAAGGATGCTGGTATAGGTATTCTTTGTAGTATCTTTGAAACTTGGGTGGGTTTACAGGATGCATTATGTGTGTTTTGCGATCTCTCCAAGGCCTTTGATTTTGCCCATGCCCAACATCGATCAGAAAATTGAACCACTATGGTAGTTATTTGGGACTTCTGCACTCAAACTTTTGATTTCTTACCTTAAAAATAGAACTCAAAGGGTGGATATAAATGGTAAAAAATCCACTGGGACCAAAATAGAATTAGGTGTCCCACAGGGATCCATTTTAGGCCCATTTCTTTTTCTCATGCATATAAATGACTAACCATATCTTGTTTAAGATAATGAGATAGTACTTTTTTGCCGATGACACTTCACTAATTTTCAATAAAAAATTAATGTGAAGCGACAAGAGTCAGATAGGCGAGGTAAATAGTGCTCTTTCAAAAATAGTACATTGTTTTAATGTTAACAACTTACTTTTAAATTCTAAAAAAACAAAATGTTTAAAGTGTACATTGCCCAATGTTAGGCGAATAGCAATATACTCTTAAATGATGAGAAAATGAATTGTGAAAAGTAGACACCACTCGGCATCGGCATCGTTTTATGGGGAAATGTCGCCGACATTAATACAATATTTGTGCTGCAGAAGCGAGCAATACGTTCAATTTACAAAATGCCCAAATTGAATCTCTAAGAGAAATGTTTAAGGAAATAGGTATTCTGACCGCTGCTTCTCAATACATTTTGGATAATATATTATTATAGAAAAAATATTAGTTATTTTAAAACTAAAAGCGACAATCACTGTAGAAACACTAGAAATAAGCACAAGCTAGATATACCTACCGGTGATCAGACTAAGTAAAGTAAGCAAATCCTTTAAAGGCCAATGTATACGCCTATACAATAGAGTCCCAGAAAACGTTCAAAATCTTTCCATTAATTTAAAAAAGTAGTTATAAAACGTTTGTGTGCTAAAGCCTATTATAGGGTCAATGATTTTATTGACGATCGCACACTATGGGAATAGGATGGCCACCTGCACGGCAGCTTCTATGTACTATGTATCTGACTTTTGTTAATATTATATAGACTAAGTTCACATATTGTAAAAAAAATTTTTTTTTAAAGATCATTTTTCCATCTTTTTGCTCAAAGATGGCCCCGTGCGAGTTTCTTACGCCGGTTTTTCTCGCCGGGTTAGTTCTCGAAACTGTGGTAGGCATCACGTGGGGACAATTCCATAAGCATTGCTTTATAACCTATATGGAAATAAAACTTTTTGATTTTAATTTTTGATTTTGATAGCTTCCTATCTTTTATACCTACTTACTTACTCATGTAGAACTTTCTTATTTTACAAATGTGAGCTGTGGGTTCTTATTGAACAAAAAAATAGAGGTCCCAAGTTATCTATCTAGGAATCAGTAGGTAGTAGGTACCAAATAGTATTCAATCATTTAGGTACTGTTCTTAAATAATACCTGAATGGTACCTGGGTAACCGAGCTTTGGTCGGAGTTCTGATAAATTAAAAAAATTAAAAGAATCACAAAAATTTATCTGACCGGGATTCTAACCCACCACATTCTGAAATTTCGAACAAAGCTAAAAGTATACACAAGCATACCAAACTGAAAATCGGACTGACATAATTGAGTCGAAATTATTGATATTAAGTAAGTATAATGTTGCACGACGAAAGAAAAAACTTATATAGCTTAAAAATGCGCAGTTTCCAGAGATAAGACCTAGCTATGTAATTTCATAATAAGCACTTGCAGCAGTTTTCGATAAACCGCTTATATGTAAAATATACAAGATTGTCTCGCTTATAGAATAAGATAATAAATTATTATAAAGAACTTACCTAATATTTTAAAACAAAAGAACTAATTTAATGTCACTCTCAAAGCATAATATTTTGACAAATGAATGAGACGTGTTATTTTGTGACCTAAATGACCGACCGACCCAAAGGATTAACTTTTGTAGTTTTGAAAAATGTACCTATTAGAGCATTAAGGTAGATGTAAGAAATGGCATTTCTTATGAAAATACAATAATATTAATAATAAATAGGTTCTATTAGATTTTTCCATGAAACTGTCAACTGTTCCATGTGCTAAGTATGTAGGTAAGTAGTGTATGATTCTTCAAAAGTTAGTAGCAACTAGCAACGCAACTACTTTATAATAGTAATGGTGATGATCTGATGAGATTGTGGGTAGTTGTGCAATGTGCACTCTACATTATACATATTGTGTTTATAAAGCAATGTGTCCGTAGTAAAAAAGATATGACCCGCGCCCCGCTGTTTACAAAAATATCGATCACAAACCAAAGTACTAAGTATTACTTAGATTGTAGAATAACTTTCATCCACATTACATTTCCCGTAATTGTAGAAATTAAACTCCATGGAAAAGTGGAGATGATCAACAAATTGTTAATCATATTTTATATGAATATTCGTTGAAATGACTTAAAATATATGTGATTTTACCCCACCTCCTGCAGAAATGCAACCTATAGGTAATAGGTTGTAAGTTGTAAGGTTACAACTTACAACATACGCTTCTAACCTTATTTTATCTTTGGTCGCCGTAGCAAATTGTTCCATAGAAAATTCCCAATGTTATTTGTAAACGATGATAGATAGCATCATGCATGCGGTCCAAAGCATCGAAACTTATCTAAATAAAATGATACTTAGATCGATTCCATTATAACTGGAGCTAACATAAAATAACAGACTTGGCTCGCTGATGTGTATAACTTAGCATATTATGCTGTAAACTACAATTATGCTAGTATAGTATTGATCCGAGTGTAATAGATAGGCGCATTATTTTGGGACTCAAAAACCTATCATCTGTAATTTCAGATAGCAGCTTTTAGGTCAATCTATTATATTATATTAGGCTCTATGTGAAATATCAATAAAACTAGCTATATCTCGCGAATTTGTACGCCATCTAATCTGTCTATCGTCTATAGTCTATATAATATATAATATAATCTAATCTCTAAGATCTAACGAGAACAATCATACATTATAACCACGTTGCTAATATCTTTTGGCGACCGTCGTTTTTCATAGATTTAATATATCGTCTGTCATTTCCATAGCAAAACGTTGATTGCCGAGCCATTAAGAACTTGGTTGTACTATACTTATGTATCAGGCTAAATAATACCTACGTCTTATTCTATAGGTGCAACATCGACCAAATTCCTGCTCGTCCAGTCTTAAAACTTTGCCTTCGCACTAGGACGCCTCAAAATATTTAAACACAAAGGAAATGACCGCATCGACTTCAGACGTGGTTGAACTACGTATAATTATATCTGAGTATGTGTGCGTGCGCCCGATTCAACGGCGCTGTTAAACATTTTACATCGTATGTCTGGTCGAGCGGCAACTTATCCGATAGTACATATAAAAGGAGATGTCCCAACTGACTGACATAATACCCTATTTTCCTGTAGTTGTTTTATTACATAAATGAATACTGCTCTGAAAAATAAGACAGTTTACAAAAGGAATACGAGTAGTATACTAAAAATCAAAATTTTCAAAGATATTGCGTTTTGTTTGAAGCACTTTTGTTAGTCTCGTGATAACGCCCCATATAAAAGTCGTACTAGTAGGTGACGTAACACGCTAGTAATGTTGCTACAAAATGTATGGCCATATGCAGAAAATTTCCGATATCTCGTAATACTAATTAATACCTGTAGTTGTAATACCTAATTATTTCTTAATTTATTTAAAAAACCTATATTTTGACATGTAGGTTATTAGGTATACCCAATTATAGACTCACGTAGTTCAAACGTGAAATTTTTAGAAGTGTCTTAATTTTTAACATAGACGCACGCTATAATGGATTTCGAAAATTTCCATCGCCAAAGGAGTGAAAATAGGGGTTAAATTTTTTACGGAAAATCTTTAAATTTGCACTGATTTCGTTAAATAATTGAGATTCGTGATTTCAAACACATTTATTTAAATACGAAGTGTTTCCAGATTCATTAAAATTCACAATCAAATTATTAAAATATGGATTGAAAATTTGTATGGAAAACATTTGAAATGTGCCCCGATTTTAATGTAAATTAATATCCGAGATAATATATATAAATCTCGATGATTTATATATAATCTCTTGGACATTAACACGTATTTAGGAGGTCCAAAGTTTGTATAATGTTATCTAATATGAACTCCTGGGAGAATTGCGTTGAATCTTGGCACGCAGATAGTTATTATGACGTGGGCATCTGTTATAAGAGCATTTTTCAAAATTCATCCCCCCCACCCACGGGGGTGAAATGATGGTTGCGGACGAAGTCGCGCGCATAAGCTAGTCTAGTCTAGTATAAATCAGTGTAGCGTAAATACACATTTTTATTAGAATTAGGATTTAGGAAAGCTTTACTTCTACGCCCCCGTAAGGGAGACTAGAGGGTTGCGTATCTAATTGTAATAAAAGAAATATCTGTCTACGTTTCTGTTTTCTATTAGGTACAAGCAGGAGTGGATAGGTGTCCTTGGGAAAAGGTTATCGTTTGCTATAACTCAACAAGCCCCGCCTACTCCTTATTGGACCTTATTGCATTCAATATATCCTATACCACGCTCGGATCCAATATAATAATGTAATCAAAGAGAACAATATAATACATAATGCTATCAAATTAAATGTCACTTATTTACCGTGCAATAATGAAAAACAATGACACATTATTTTGGTCGAATTCAATATTTGTTTACACAATACAAACATTTGTAAGTGCTTCAAAACTTTCATCATTACATACTCCTTCTTCTGATGCTTAACCATAAGCCAAAGTTCTGTAAGCTTCACTAAGAACAAAAGGTTAAATTGTGTGGGCGCATCTTATCAACATCAGGAAAACTATTCAGGAAGTGTATGAAATGTCTCGTACAGCAAATGACGAACAGTCGATCGCGTAACGTGCCTCCTCATTTCCTGCCTGCATCCGTCAGGCGCAAATGATCCTGCATACGTTACGAACACACGTACCTACACCCGTTTTATTAAAAAATGTTTAGTTCACACACAAATATGAACTAAACATTTTATATTTTTTACTAGCTTTTGCCCGCGTAACTACAGTATCCCACGGGAACACTACTTTTTTCGTAAAATATGTATATTTCGTAATTACTATATTCGATAAAATGCAGCCTATGTTTTAATCCCCAGCCTGAACTGCTGCCATATCGAATTTAATTAAAAACCGTTCAGTAGTGAAAGTAGAAAAAGAGTTTTCGTGAAAGAGACAAACATCCATCCATCCATCCATTCATATAAATGTGAATGTGAATTCACATTTATAATAGTAGAAGGACAAACAAAAGCTTGCCCTTTGTTTGCATAGTACCTAAAGAAATTGCGCCTTGTAACTGTTGGTATGTACCTAATGTATTTATACAACCTCTGTGGCAGTGGTTCGCTCGTCAGCGCTTAAACCGGAGGTTGTGGATTTGAATCCCGCCGAAGGGACAGAAAGTTTTTCTGTGTTCCTGAGTCTTGGACGTGTATTAAATATAATATGTATAGTACCTATAGTAAAAAAAATCTTAATTATGTATACAGTATAAAAGTATTAAATATATTTCCGTTGTCTGGTACCTGTGTTACAAGTTCTACGGATACTTAGTACAGGACCAGATTAAGGTGGTGTGGAAGCGTCCATGGATATTATTTAAGTACGCGTTAGTAGTAAGTTAACGTACACTTCTAGAAAAACGGTCTTGATATATGTTTATATCAGATTTTTATAATAAACATTATCGTAATCTGCTACTTTACTTCAAGCCATCTCTTATACGGGTCAAATTGATAACAATCCTAGTTTCCATTAAAAATATTTTTACGAATTTAATTGCTTTAACAACGCAGTTGACACTGTTCACATGTTTTAACGTCTGTTCCATTGTAGAGCTTCCAGGCGCGAAACGAGCTTTGTCTTTTTTAATTAGAGTTCTTCTGGTGACCCTGTTCATGACCAATGTTGTTATCAGCGCGTTGCTAGGCAACGAGACTCGCTCGCCTCGTCAGTCAGTTCGCATCCGCCCGCCCTACGAGCCGTGTGCAACGCACGCTCCGAAATTGTTATGGAACCTCTTTTACGTCCTTTATAGCGGTTTTGATTTCCACATTTATATAGCATTTAATATACAGCTGGATTCATGTTTTCTATGCTTAGTAATGGATTGGAAAAACATTTTAAAAAAAATTAAAAATAATACAATGCGTGATGTTTGTTTAAACATAAGATTTTGATAGGCTTAGAATAGTTAGTAAATATTTTTTTAGTGCTAAGATTTTTGTGGTAAACTTCTGTGATTCGGCGTAACTTAATCATGGATCTAGTACATCGGCTGCATTACTTAGTGCTTTCCCAAAAGTCTGATCTGATGACAATGGAGAGGGAGCAAAGAATGAGAATGCGACGACAGTCAAGTCTTCCAGAATATAGCAAAGCTAATAAGACTAGACAGCGATTGGAACAGGTGTATTTTAATGATGTAAGTGGAAAAGTTAGAGGTTTTTACAGCTGTTTTTTATTATAATTTATTATTTTAAAAGTTACATTTACCTATGAGTTATCACGGCTTATTTATATTTTAGTTTTTTCAGATACTTTACCTTGGGTACGCCGTAAATAACGTAAAACTTAGTATTTTATTTACATATATTATTATGTTTCATGTAGAAATATGAAGCTAAATATAACCTGATAAGATAAACAATTGATCTGAATGGTTTACCATCAATATTTTGGTTAATTTTTTGCTCTTTTCGAAATATTATCATAAATCGTAATTATATCGATGTAATTATTTTCATTAAATATTTTTTATGTATTCAACTTGTAATTGTTTACATAAAAATTTTAATTAATCATTGAGTGCTCTGACCCCGACCCTTGGAAATGTATTTTGATGGATCGAAATGCCAAGAGAAGGTCGTTTTGGACGGTTTGTACCCGTGGACGCCAATTTTAATTACGGTGATACAAAATAAGTATTAAAAATGAGAAAGCCATAGCTTTGATGCGTTAGGTACCCAACTTTTGTTGGGTGTGATCGTATTAATTTTAATTTTCCTGAATACGATCACACCCTACACCCTTCATAATTCTCAAACGCTTCATAAAGTTAGCTGCTCCTTAGATACAGGAAAAATATAAAAATATACCTACTTACGAACAGAGAAACAGCTTTCATACACCGATCCAAATCGATCCAAATTTGAAAATATTTACGCCTCTTCAACGGCCCACGATTTTATAGAATTTTATTAAATTTTTCAACACTGTCTTTCTAAATCGTCAAGTCCAAAGTCTAGTCAAAGTCTAAAAAAATCGTCAGTGCAGTCAAGTCAGTCGATTCGTTAAATTGAGTAGACGCTTTGACGCGCACTGAAACTTCCTAGGGAGTTTTGGAGAGAACACAAAATAGCAAGCTTTTTGAAGTTGTACCACTTGCCCCACACATATTATGCACGTAAACGAATATTACATATTAAGAACCGAAATAACACAAAGTTATGAAAGAAATACAAAAACAACAACGTCACTCCTCCACATCCCCGTCAAAACCGTTAATAAATAGTTCTTAAAACCAATAACAAATCTTCTTCTTTTGACATATAATAATAATAATATCTATGGACGCTTTCACACCACGTCAATCTCATCCCATTGTAAGTTCTTGAAGAACTTGTGTTACGGGTACGGGGTACCAGACAATGTAAATATATTTAATAATTTTATACTATACTGATATTAAAGATTTTTACTATATAATACACAATATATTTTATACATATCCATGACTGACCATGACCCAGGAACATAGAAAATTTTTGTTCCCTGGCGGGATTCGAATCCGCAACCTCCGACATGAGCGCCAACGCTCTATCCACTGAGCCACAGAGGCCGTCAAATATTCTACTACTAGTAAATAAATAGTACCTAGTTGCCAAATTCAGAGTGTAGATTTGGGTGTTCAGCAAATTAAATGGTACGGCTGTGCATTGAAGAAGATTGAGCAGTGACTTCATGCGCGTCTCATGCAGTTACAAGTTATAATTACAAGCATTTAAAGCAGAATTATATTCAAATCTGATGTTTCTCTGCCCTTTTTAATACGATTGTTAATATAATAATTTCAATACGGTATAAATATGAATTAAAAAATAATGTTATTATAAGAAGTAAATACATAATAAAATTTGATTGTAATATAAATAACAAATATTATGTAACTAGTACTATAAGATACTGTGCAAATTAATACTGCTATACTGCTTTATGCTGTGAATCCGTCAATCTAGAATTCTAGACCGTTGTAATGCTGAGCATTTAGGTAATAACCCGTGGTGTGACGTATGTGGTTGGATGTTATGTACACTTGACAGTTCACATTGGTATTGAACAATGAAGTATATTAAAATATCAATAAACTATATATTAATACGTTAAGCAAATACATTTTAATTTGTACCCCTTTTAACGAAAATTATGCGAACGGAGGGATTTGAAACAGAGCACAGTTGAAGTTTATATGGAGTAGGAGCGAACTGCACCTAACATTTTTGTGATGGTGCTTAAAATACATTAAATTAATGAAAATAGCGTGACACATAACTCACACACACTACGATGCGTTTAATACAATTTATCACACGTTGATTCAATTAATGACAATATTTACATTTTTATTTCGTATCTAACAGGCAAATTCATGTTTATAAAGTACACACCTATAAATTATATGATTTATTGGCAAATTTTAACCACTGGTCGAAGAATAGTACCTAACTTTATGTAATTAATTATTATATAGGTCTATTTTATTAAACACTAAAATTTCGTGTTTAATAAAAGACTATTTAATGTCTAGGTAAATACCTGATTATATCTACTGCTGGATAAAAACGATAGTAAGCAAACCTAGACCCCAGTTTCTACATTTTTTTATGCACATTTTGAAGAGTAAAAAAAGATTGAAATACTCGTAAAGAACTACTTATACTATGTGTTTTTTTTTGTTTTAATTAAGTGAACCCTTTAAAATTTACTTTTATTTTTTAGGTTGATGAAGTAATATAATTTAATTTAGACAAGAATCGCTTGCATTGGCTCGCCATGAGCATGCAACTCGTGCAGGGCGCGCACTAAGCTTGTAACCACTTACTGCCAAATTAAGCGATTAAAATCAAAAATGCGCTATTTCACTTTCAGTTTTCCAAACAAGATTAAGTACTTACACATATTTTATAAATATCGCATTTTATAAATATCATATTTTATTAATTTTGTATTATTTATCAACTTTTAAGATAAAACATTAGGTACGTACAAAATTATGAATCAAGTATCTAATACTAATAAAAATACGATAATATTGAATTAGAAAAAATATTATTTGTGTTAGTAAGTTCATTAGAATCTTAGAGTATAAAGGATAAGCTTTTTAAATCAATTTTACTTACTTTTAAAGAAAAATATCGCAATAAATAAGAATTATACCTTTCTTTCATTAGGAATTTATGTCTTAACGTCAATTTCAATCGTCACTTGTTATTTGTTAACGCTTTCTTGAATTATATTAGTTGAATCAAATATAAGAATGATGTATGATAATATTCTACATAACTTAGGTATATGTTATTGATTGTACAGTATGTACTACTGTAACTTAGGTATGTTTTAGATATAATATGTACTTTTATACTCCGTTCCGATTCAATGTAACCTAAGTGCTATAACTATAAACAAACTCAATCTAATTTTCATTTGTAAAAATTAAAGAATCATCATTCAATAGACTTACACGAATGACAGCTCGGTAGTTTGCGAGAGCCGCGCGGAGCACACGGTACGTGAATTTTTCAAACCAGGACCAAGCATTCTCAAGCTCGTTTCGTGTTTTGACATAATTGACAACATGATTTCACTCTAAAAAGATTTATTGGACGCGATGTTTCTAGATATTTATTTCAGCATCAATCCTAAGCTTACTTCAACACAGTTGACATTCGACGGTGCTCGAGCTGTCATTTGTAGAGAGTGTCGCCCCTGTGTCGAAACGGAGTATAAAGATTTAGAGTTGAAAATCGAACATATTAGTGTCGAGTGAAAATGTCAATGTCATATATGACAGCTCGACATTCGAAACTTCCATTATCAACTCTTTGATAGCGCAGAGTTCTATTTTCAGTGCTCTGAATTTTCACCGGCGTTCCGGATTCCGGAGCATATAGTCCCAGCCCGGTGAGTGTCAAGTTAAATGTCAATGTCAAATCTGACAACTCAACACTCACGCCTTCCATTATCAACTCTATTGTATTCAACTCTATTTTCAGTGCTCTGAATTGTCTCCGGTTGTTGCGTTCGGATTTCGGACAGTATAATTCCAGCCTTAAAGATTCAGAGAATGACCGTCAAAACACAAGTGAAAAATAAGTTTCACCAATAACTGTCACATAAAAAGATATGAACACAGATTTTAAAATGACGTCCAAAATGGCGTCTGTAACCGACTCACGTTCCCGCCACCAAACACGAGAACACGTGTACACAGCCAAATTGGTCATTTCACTTTGATTACGAAAAATAAATATTATTCTTCGAGTAAAATACGTAATTGCTTTGTTTATAATCGAAAAAATAACACTTATAGGCACCATTACTGTTACTGGTTGCCTGTGTGTAGTGATTTTTTCTGGGATATAATTAATCTTGCGAACAAAAAATAAGTTGGCGACTGCACATGAGCATACTGTATTATTGAATTTGGCAGCGATTTAATATGTTGGCGACTAAATTACTAAACTGGCAAAAGCACTCAGGTGACAAAAAATAAAAAAATCGGCAGATAAAAAGTAGCGAAATTTAATTTAAATTGGCACCGAAATTTATAAGTTGGCGACTTAATTTCCGAGTTGGAGACTATTATACGATGTAAGCAGCTATAAAACCAGATTGGGTTGATAAATTAATCGCTGCTAAAAATTCAATTTGCAGACTACGGATTATCTCATTTTTTGATACCATTGGAGTTTGTTTTCCTTTGGTATAGGTGTCGTTTTCAAGGTTTTCGGGGGCGCAGAATAATATGAAAATTAAATCCATTTTGAAATTCCAAAATGGTGTACACTTTTTTAATTAGAATTAATACTAGTCTAATTACTACTAATTAATAGTCTTTTTCCAGACTTCTGGGAGTACTTATTATAGAAAGAAAATACGTGGTTACGGGGAGGTTCCTTTGGGGGGAAGAAATTTTCATTATTTTTTCAGTAGGATTACCTGTTCTCGAGATAGAAGCTATTATAGAAAAAAATATGGCAATGCTCTACTTTGATATACGAACAATGTATAAAGAAGCTACAGAAATGTTAGAAAATTCAAGATTATCAATTTTTTTTTCTCCCATCGTGATGAAAATATGTGGTTGCGGGGTTGCTAAGGGGGAGGAAATTTGTGAAAATGTGTACTGAGAGTACACATTTTCACACACACAACAATTATCGCCAAGATGGTCTGTTCGCTAAAATAACATATGTCTGCCAGTTTGGAATATACACTAAAAAAACCGGTATTAATTAGTCACCAGAATTGAAATTTTTTGTTCCTTATATTCTTTCGCCAACTTGGTAATTTAGTATTCAATGTTCGGTTTTTTCACACCCAAAACTCGATTGTTTTGTCGCAAGTTTAAATACATGCCATTTTATATTACTTATTTTATGTAAATAAATACTTATGTGAGCTTCTTGTGAGCATTGATAGAGACTTTGTGTGACGTTGAGTTGTAATTTTATTTAGTTGGAACCTACTTGAACACTTATATTTAATATTAAGTACTTATATTTTAAATCAAAATACACATGTGGCTTTATGCTCTATGGTCTACACTAATTCAGACGTTACAATCTGACGGATTTACCCCAGAGTATGAGATCGTACAAGTATGTAACTAATTAGATATGAGACTAACATTAACTATAAATTTAATATCATTATCATCAATTTACCTTAACTACATAATATATTTTATTTTAAAAGGTTTCCGACATGTTTAATGACTACTAAAAATATATTTTTATGTTTTTCATATGCATTTGTATGTAAGTACCCTAGTTATTTGCATAATTATATATCAATTTTCAGTATTCTTTTTATTTTTCATTTCGAAGCTGGAACCTATTCTATCTAACTTTCATGGAATTCAGTTGATGTCGGATTCTGAAAGGATGCGTATATATGTTTTATACAATAAATTTATTTCTATGAAAAACCAATTCAATGATATTGGATTTTTCAACATTCACATAAACCTCTCGGTTCTGAGGATTTTACTGCCCTTTAGAGTCAGCTCACACCAAGACGCGGCGTGGCGCGCACATTTTAAGTTAGCGATTAAAATCGCTATCTTAAAATGTGCGTAAAAATCACCTTTTTTTACTAAACAAAAAGATACACATTTCATTGAGTGAGAGCCACTGCGCTGCGCAGCGCGGTGCAGCTCGCAATACGAACTCCTGCAATGAAACGTCTATCTTTTTGTGTAGAAAATAAATGTCAATTTTAAACCTCTATCTTTAAAAGTGAGCGCTGTGTCGCGTCTCGGTGTGAGCGGACGCTTTAATTCCTATGTTTGAATTCGATTAACCTTAAGACATTGAATATTTAAATCCATTTGTCTTGACTTTCACTTGTGGGGATTCCTTATTTCATGTGTGTAATTCTCAGAACAAATGTTTTGTAATCGCTTCTCTTTGTACGAAGGATTTATAAACAGATTATTGAGAAAATAATATTAGATTGTTAAAATAAATGCGTGAATGAGAGCCAATTTTAGGAATGTAGAGAATTCAATTTTAAATAACCAAGCAGTACCTACCTAATGGCTTCTTAAATTCTGTCCTTGTAGGTATTATGCCAAGTGGAGACAGTGGCAGCGCGTGACTTAAGGGCCTCTTTATTTAAGTAGTGTTTATGTATTCGGCCATAATAAACATTTAGAATGCTAAACTCGTGAAAATTGTGAGACTAGATTTGTTACGAGATATCACAAGCTAAGTATATAACATCCCAGAATTTAATATTATCCCCTGATGTCTTAAATTTCCTTCGTAGACATTATCTATAATGGCATTAGAATAAACTAATACAAGCTTTATCTACCTTAGTCCAGCCTTTCATTTGATCTTGGCACGGTCCTTGAGTTGTAATAGAATGAAAGTGTTGTTGCCAATGTAGCGACGGTCCTATAAAATCAAACGCACTTGTTTACTTCAGTGCAGTCAACATAAGCCCGCTGCCACGAATTTCGCGGCGGCGGCGACGCGGTGGCGGTGGCGGTGAATTGTTTGCATAGAATCAAAATATGGTCTTGGGGGTCTATCAACAATATTTGACAGCGGCGTAAACATAACGTTGTCGAATAAAATTTGTATGGGCGCTGTCATAATTTTGACAGATGTTCATACAATTCTCATTCGATAACGTTACGATTCCGCCGCTGTCAAATGTTCATGCTAGGCCCACTGTTCTCTAAAACAGCAGCGGGGCAGCGGGGCGGGAACGGCGTTGCGGGAGACGAGCGGTGACTCCTGTCAAACGGTGACCGCCCGCGCGCCTGCGTACATAGTTTTGTTGAATTTAACTTTATCGATTTTAAATTTATTTCTTAGTTTAATTTATAAAATTATGTAATTAATATTAGGTAATTGACATGCTAAACATTTTGTTCGCAATCAAAAACAAATATCTACACAAAATACTTCGCCACATCCGCGGCGTGGTCGCGCGGCATACTCGTATTATAGTACAGTTTTGAGAATGGGCGTTGCCCGCGCCGCCCGCGCCACCACGCCGCGCCGCCCCCGCGAAATTCGAGGCAGTGGTCTATAGCACAGTTATAAAAATATTCATATACTAAATATGTGTTCATAGTTTTTTTAATTTTGGTAGTTTTGTGCACAAGCAATGCTTACCTACAATCTTTCTTTTTTCCACGGTCGTTGAAAATTCATACAACAATACAATTTAAATTTACTGTGCCAAAATTTGCATCTTTTTGATATATAGTTTTTACTAAAGTAAGTCTCTGCCCTAGACCTGAAAGTTGCGTAGAGGTTATAAGAAATGGCAGTTTAACAAGAATAATAAAATTCCTTGCCCTTGAACTAAAGATATAAAGAGTTTCTCAATGTCGTTTGCGATAATGTCTCTAGAAGGTAAACGTGCATGGAATAACTGGAATCCAGATTATGATTCCAGTTATTCCAGCACCATTGTTGTAGGGATATCTACATAATATTTTCGCAAAAACACTTTTTCGTACTTACCTTTGGTACACATAAAATTAAAGGTGTAACATTAGTTTTCTTTGATGACTCGGAGTACAGTTAAATGGGATTTAAGACTTCTTATCAAAACCTTTTATATTATAAGATATTTGTAAGTGAATAAAGATTCATGCTAGCTTTTTATACGATGATTTAGCAATCAATTCTGGCCATAATTACGACGGTAGAGGGTTAGCTGTATGAGTTTAAAACTACAATTACCAAGCCGGATACGACGGATAGGTATTATAGGTAAGATAAACGTTTCACATTCAAGTTTTCTACCCAGTTAAGGAACTAAACCTCAAAGGGTTATGTAATCGGACCGAAACAGGCGGCCGCATGGTATGCAGGAGGTCGGAGGAAAATCTAAGATAATTCAACAGCGCGCAAAATGAACGCTCGCAGAACATTGAAATTATTTTGTAGATCAAGCATAAAACATGATGATACGTTAACAGCGAGCTAAAACAAGAAAGATTTCGTCTCTAGAATAAAAACGAACCATAAAAACTATACATTAATAGCGAATACTCATCTTTACTAATATAAAATAAAGAGGAGAGATTTGTTTGTCCTTTTGATTGATTAGTCTCCGAAACTACTGGGCCGATTTTGATAAAATTTGGCACAGATATAAAATAGACTACGGGGAAAGACATATACTACTTTTTATTGCGACAAAATATGCGGTTTCCATTTGCGCGCACAAAGTCGCGGGCAATATCTAGTTGAAATACAAAGTAACAATAAAACTATATGAAATACAAAGTAACAATAAAGTCATTAGTATTATAAAAGTCAATCCGCATTCCGCTTACGTTTTAAACAAAAAATTACAGAGCTTAGCAGTTACAAGCTAATATTTGGTTTTATACTGGGAAATTAATTCCATTGTAAACGTTATCACTAACCGACTACAGCAAGCTCGCAGCACGCAATGCTTTCCAACAATTTATGAAGAAATAGGGTATGCTTGATGGTATATTTTAATATGATTTCACTCTTATTTGAATTGAAGCCTGTCAATGTATATAAGGTTCAAGGTTGTTCAAAATTAATTACGTATATTTTAGGCGTATTACGATCTACTGTTTATGTAAAGACGTTTAGGCAGAAAAATAAATAAAATTTCGAAAAAAAAATGTTTACCTAACAAAATTACAGGCGGTACCATTACATGTCTACAGAGAGAGAGAGAGAGAGAGTAGACGTGGGGGGACGTAACAAGTCGCCTGTTGACTGTATTTCGACCTAAATAGTGAGCACATAATATTACCTATAGTATTCATAGATCCTAATTACTATATAACGGCAATTTCTAATTAGGTATTAAATGTACCAGTAAGTATTTTATTGCAAAGTAAAAGGGATTATAATAGCTACCACGAGGATGTTATGTATTATACCTAAGAGTCTTGAGACTGAAAATAGAACCCTTTTCCAAAGTAACTACGTTCTAACTCATAATCAGATTTATCCTTGCATGATGTTGACTGTTTTTCCTTTGTCAGTTTTCAGACAGGCAACCGATGTAGTCAAAGCTAAGAGTAATAACTATAGCATAGAGCCCAGCTATTAGTAAGAGAAGAAACATATTCTTTATCCCACATGCTAACACTTATTATGAGTGCTATAAAGTCGTCATTCCAATGTCGTAAAAAAGGACATCGATAGTTTACTAAAGAAAGATTGACAATTGTGTCAAATCAACACTGTCTACTGATACCCTTCATACTAATAAAAATATTGACAACGGATAACTTACAACGTTGCTGTATTTGTATGTCAAGTGACTTTTTCTACGTATTAGACAAAGAACCAATAGCTGATTTGCATGTTTTGTCTCTGTCGCTGGATAATATAAAGTAAGTAGCGACAAACCTTGCGAGTAAGCCATCCGACACTTATGAGAAAATTGTGGAATATGCCCTAAGGGATATATTTGTGAACACTGAACTTAGACTTTTATATTTTTACTTTGTGAATGCAGTGACTATTCAAATTTTAACGTATTGTCTATCTGACTGTTCATGCCGTGTTCACCGACCTACATTAATTAACGCGTTGATATGGAATCGCACGATATTCGCGGCCCACGAGCACAATGCACATTCTATCGCATACGAGTCTCTTCATTCATTAGATACCTAGGTATCTAGTCACCTACCTAGTTCTGTATACGAGTATATACTAATATTATAAAGAGGACAGATTTGTATTTTTATATTTTTAATTTCTTGTATGTTTGTTCCCGAATCAAGTCAAAACTACTGGACAAATTAAAAAAAAAATTTCACCATTAGTATACTGTAGCATTCCCATTAAATATAAGCTATATTTATTACTAGAAAAAATAGGGACAGCTACCTGCTTAAACTTCAGCTATGTGACCCCCCAAGGTGTAAAAAAATTGCCATAAAATATCTTTCAGCGCATACGCAGCCTAAACTATTGATGATAGAACAAAATAATGTTCTACAGCATTAAAGTATATACTAATATCTGCAAAAAGTCCTCGACAGCATATTATTATAGCCAACTACTACTTATAGTTATGGTAGTAAAACAGCTTTTGTCTTCTATTTAACTAAATTACTGGGACCAATTTTTTTTTATTTATTTAGTTATTAATACGGTATTAATCCTTATCCAAATAAATGGCTTACTTATGACGAATATTGTTTTAGAAATTAAATACTCTTTGTTTCATCGAAATCGGATATTTAGTTTGGAAGTTATCACGAGTTCAAAAATATAATCTGTTGTCAAAAGTGCCTAATGTTGAATCGGCCGAATCGGCCGTGTCTCAGATTAGTTCGTAGTTAGTGTAGGTGTATGTGTATTGTTTAGGTAAAAGAAGTTGGTAGGAGAGGTAGGCTTAGGTTGTAGGTGTAGATTGTAGGTAGTAAGTTATATAGTTCCGAGTGTGGCGTTGAGCTAGCTAGCGAACGGTCGTGCTCCGCTCTACGGCATATGTAGTAAATATTAATTACATTTAATATTTCGCGAGTCGCACGGCTCACAGCCATTACACGTCATCATGGCGCTCGTAGCCAACGAGCTGCTGGCGTTCATACAACACGTTATCGACGCATCTGAGGACTGCATCGTGCAGCTCTGCAAGTCGACCTACACAAACGAGGAGACCTGCAAGAGCAAGCTGATGCTGTTCGAAGCGCTCGGTAAGACCGCGCAGATGACGTCTCAAAGGAGAGATGGGAGCGACGGATGCTTGCAGGACATCATCTCCCTGCTCAAGCGGACGAATCCAGCGGACGTGCCGGTATTTGTGGCTATGGAGCTGCACAGGCTGCCGGCGGTATCTGTAGACAACGTCAATGTCTCCAGCCTGCTGAATGAATTCAACATCATGAAGGCAGATCTGGATGAAATGCGTGGTCGATTGGATAGATCGGAGTCTACGATCTGTGATTTACGTAATGAACTATTGCAAATAAATGTAATAATTCATTATGTAGGTGACCTGATCATTCGATTGACTTCGTAAACACGCGGTGTGTAAGCTGACATGTTTTGCTCATCAGCTAAATCCGACGGGTCAACAACCGCCGCCAACCAAAACCGAGTACACCAGCGACTCCAAAAAATTATTCCAGTGTAATCGCTGGTCCCACCATACCCCCGCGGATTAAGTCAAAGGGGGTAAAGGAGAGCTGTAAGGCTGAGCCTCCTCGAACTGTCAAGGACGAGAGAAGGAGGTGCGATGAGGAGGGCTTCATACTGGTGGAGATAAGAAAGACGAGGAAGCCCACCATCCGCACCCAGCGAACCCGAGCAGCGTCTGCGGTGCGAAGTACGCGCCACACCGCTGTACACGTCCCGCCTGCACTGGTCCACGAAGGTCGAGGACGTCGTGGACTACATCCGAAAGAAGACGTCTTTCACCTTAAGGGTCGAACGTCTGGAGTCTGGCCACAAGGTCAACTTCAGTTCCTTTGTGGTGAGAGTACCGACGCATCTTCTACCAACCTTCGAGGTGGAGGAGTTCTGGCCGACGGACGTAGTTTACCGCAGGTTTCGGGGAAGGCTCCCCCAACGAAGCACGCGACATGATGTCGCCAAAAAAAGACAATACGTGATAAACTACATTGTGTGTGTAAGAGTGAATGTGAATATATATAGAAAATAAGATTTATGTATAGTATTGTATAGTATAAATATATATATCCGTTGTCTGATACCCGTAACACAAGTTTAACTTAGCACGGGATCGGATTGACGTGATATATAAAGTCTAGAAAAATATGGATATATAATGGATATTTCGGGCACATAATTTACTCCTTATGTGAAAACGTTTAGGCGGAAAAATAACTGTCCTACTCGAAAAAATATTTCTTTATATGGGCGAGTTTGCGTTTAGCGGAGAGTTGTCATCCATACATGAGATGATTTTTTACTTTGAGTATGACAAATATTTTTTTGCCTAAACGTCTTTACACAAGCGGTGAATCATGTTCCCGAAGTATCTGTAATTGATTTTCGGAGACGTTATATATTATATAATTGCGTATGTTTGTTTTGTATTTATTTTTATGTGTGTCTGAATAAATTGATTTGATTTGTAATAGATTTTGATATTTTATTTATTCCAGTTCATACTTCATAGTTAAGACAAGACAACGTCTGTCGGGTCAGCTAGTAAAATATATAATAGTATTTTAATATAATATTATAATAGTATTTTAAATTACTAGCTGTCCCGATACACGTTGTTCTGTCGCACCTATAAATATAGTGTTAATATTTTCCCCGCAATTTTTCCAATATTTCTCACCGTTTAAATTTCAAGACCAAAATAGCCAAATCTGTCTAGCCGGTCTCAAGTTTTAGAGAGTCATTGGAATTGCAATCCATTTTTAATATACATAAGATAAGATTTTCCATTACTTTGTAATTTTACATATCAAATCACACATTTATAAACTTTATGTCACGTCCTACGGGAACGAGATGAAAAGTATCATATGTCCGTGGATCTAAGCTACCTCCCCACCAATTTTCAGCCAAATCGGTTCAGCCTATATAACATGACTTTCTTTTATATATAAAGATAACGTAACAATATAAAAGTATGGCGTTAAAAAGCATTATAGTACCGTTACTTTCCGATACTTTCATGGCTCAGCTGAAATTGCCTCGTCAAACTTTGGCATTGTGCAACGATAATTTATATTATTATAACATATATTATATACATATTTATAATCGTAATATTATTCTACACTCATTTGCTTTTCACCCGACTATGGCGAAACCAAAAGGAAGGGTAACGATTTACAGACTATGTATAAATGTTCCATCGTAGCAACTTAACTACTGATCCGATTTTAATTAATTAGACGACAAATGAGTCGCGTATATTCGTAATAATAGGCCGGGTAACATGGGCTATACAATTTACGTAAGTGGGTTAAATTGTTTACAAAAAAGTTATAGTTATTACTCAACATTTTTGTTCTGTGGCCACTGGGGAAGAGTAATCTTTTGAAGTCTATATTGAAACTGCACTATGGATTACAAGTTATAAAGTTGATCGATCATCATTAAAGTAGATCGACAAGTCGCCATACATTTACTGCCTGGTAATTAAAATACGTGGCCACAAAAATTATTTATTGTACGTTGTACTTTATGAACATAGGAACAAAAAAGCAATAATGTTAAATAAAAGATAATTGATTAAAATAATAATATATAATATTTAATATAGCCTAACCTATTGTTCAATAAATTGCCCTAGTGGCGGTTTGCGGAAAAACAACATCTATTAGTTATGACGTCAATTACGTAAAGAAATAAATAACTAGTTTGTTTGGAAACGGAATATGCTAACAGATAAATGATAGATGTCGCTTTCACGTTACGAGAACCAAAAACATAATAATTATTTTTCTTGGTATAAATATAAATAGTATTGAGTAATATGATCTATTTCACACCCCTAGTAACATTCTTTTTTCATAAAACTAGTACTAACTATTGAACTTGGCGATAGCGCGGCCGGACTATCAGATTTATTAGGCCACTAGATGGAGCTTTTACGCCTTGAATTGACAATTTACAGCATGATAACCATAGACTGTCCAGATATGATGACAACGATTACCACAGATAAGTACGTATTTTGCACATGAATTCTCTGATATTCAGAGATTCATAACTTTTTATTCTCGCATCCTAAAAATATAATAAAGCTTTTGCCCGCGGCTTCGTCCGCGTGGAATAGTGTTATTGGAAAAAAAACTGCTTCAGCAAATAACTCTACTCACTGCAATATACTTCTGTATACAATATTGAAAATGTTTTTATGGTTTCGTACCCAATGGGTAAAAACGGGACCCTATCACCTCCAACCGATATGTCCCTTCATTTTAAATCTGTAATATCTTCGAAAATATTCATTTAAATTACATGCTGCAAAGGGCTATATTGATGTCTATTAAATTTACAATTAATTTAAGGTACTTAATTTGATAAGGATTAATGCTGTATTGCTTAAAATCGCTTCGTAAATAAACGATTATTTCTCGTAAAAAGTAAAGGATATAAAATGGTTATTGTAGGTTATCCCTAAGAGTAATACATATACCATCGCGGACTTTATTGTAGACCTTTTTAAGGTGTACAATACTGTAGTACATTATTTTGATCTATCTCGTAGGGTTCAGCCAGCGTTTGCAATGTAAGCGCAAAAAATGTGTTTATTTACGACAGTAGAAAACTTTAAAATTAATTATCAGTGTTTCTCTACTATAATATGTATGTTATATACATATAAACCTTCCTTTTGAATCACCCTATCTTTTAAAAAACCTGCATCAAAATCCGTTGCGTAGTTCTAAAGATTTAAGCATACATAGGGACAGACAAATACAGCGACTTACTATGTATTGTTTTTTCTTCTCATATATTATTCGCCAGTGTCCTTTCATTTTCTTAAGTCAGTATACAACTTGCAGTCGATATCTATCGGTTACTAATTACCTTATGTTTTACCTACCTACTGGGAACGATAGATATAGTATCCAATTTAACAGTTTCAATTTGAAATAACTGCTTGATAGAAAAAGTGTCGGTTTTATAAGTCAGCTACGGCCCACGACCGGGAACTTGAGGGCCTCGCATTTATTATGGGGTTTGCTGAGAGTGTGGCTTTGAAATTATCCAGAAGCCTTTGGCAAAAGTCGAAAAATTACAAGAAGTTTTCATTAATTATTAGGATTATTCACCTTTAATTTAATGGTATTCAATTTTTTAAGAATAAAAATATAGATGTACTAGCATACCCACGCCCACTTCGTCGGGCATAGTTTTAGTTGTGATGAAATTATGAGTGTGGTTCGGTTAGTACCAACCACTGAGTTTTGTGATTTTTAGCTGGAGAGCAACTAGCAAATTTAGAGCAGGTGTTTGAGGCAAGCTGAAACCTCGTCCTATACTTCTCCTATTATACCCCAACACGAGACTGCAGAATAAATAGTGTTTGAGGCAACTTGAAATTTTAGTAGGGTATTATTAACCGACTTCCAAAAAAGGGGCGGTTATACGTTCGTCTGTATATATATAAATATTTTTTTTTTGTATGTTCAACGACAACTCAGCCGTCTGTTGACCGATTTTCAAAATTCTTATTTTGATATAAAGGGTATACTCAAATTCCTCAAAAATCCTCAAAATTTATATGGACACATATAGTGATTTCGACTTTTTCTGAAGTAACCCAAGCATATGCTACCAAAAAGTATGATTTTGCACCAAGGTATTCCCTGGATCCAAAAGTACTGAACAGAACTCCTGACTCCTTATAGATACATGTTTGGGGATGTACAGCGTTGCTGAAAGAACTGCAAGCATAAGCCACTATGTCATTTAAAGTAATCATCGTCATCACCATCATCATCACACCATAAATCATGACATAATGATGATATAATAGGTACTTCTCATAGTATTTTACACCGACACGGATATATTTGAACATTACTCTGCCGTGTATGAACCGATTTTCAAAATTCTTTTTTTGATGCACTGGGTATAATCTGAAATTTTTCTGGTTGTCACTAAAACGGTGACCTAATGATGGCATCTATGAGGAATCGAGGGAACTCCTCGAAATTTATATGGACACATATTGTGATTTTGTCTTTTTAAGAAGTAACCCAAGCATATACTACCAAAAAATAGGATTCTGTACCAAGGTATACCCCAAAGTATATTCAAAAACACTGAACAGAACTCTTCAGTCTTTATGCGGTATTATATTATTTATAGGTATGGGCACACGAAAAAGTTTTGTGGCGAGAAAGAGGACAGATGCAGCCACTGCGCAGGTCCTCATATGAAGACCGAATGCGACAAGTGGCAGCAAAGAGAAGCGCCTATGTGCATTAACTGCACGAAGGCGAAGAAAGGTAGCGGGGAGCAAAATGCCTCTGACGATGAATGCCCGGAAAGAAAGAGGTGGGACGCCATAGCCCGGTCGGCGGTGGCGTATTGCTAAGGTTGCACGGGATGACTTCCGATACACGGTTCTGTCAGGCATTTGCCGACGACATAGTCCTGGTTTTTGAGGGTGGAACAGCCCTGGAAATAGAGAGGACTGCAAACAAGGTTCTTGATGAAATAACCGAATGGGGGAGAAAACTAATAAGTTAAAATTCGCACCACACAAGACTTGCGCTATGGTGTCGACTAAAAAATTAAAATATGACAAACTCAGACTGAAAATGGGGGGTATATACATTGATACAAAGAAATAAAAATCCTGGGCCTGACAATTGATAGCGGGCTGACTTTTAACGCCCACGTTAGAAACGTCTGCCAAAAGGACATCAACCGCTATAAACTATTATCGCGGACAGCCCGAGTAGGGTGGGGGCTTAACCCCCAAGTAATAAAACTTATATATATAGCGGTAATTAAACCAACTATCATGTATGCAGCAGCAGCGTGGGCACCCACCTTGGAAAAGATGGGGGTCCAAAAAAGGCTCAACACCGTTCAACGGGGTTTTGCCCAGAATATCTGCAGTTCATATCGGACCGTCTCCCTGAACTCTGCGATGCTGTTGGCTGGGATACTATACTATACGATACTCCCTCTTGATCTCAGGATACTCGAAGCTTCGAGGCTCTATGAGATCAAGAAGGGAGTACCACACCCGGTGTTGAAAGACAGGGAGGTGGAGCGAATGGCTCCTGCGATTGAGGGCCCACATCCGGCAGAGCAGGAAGAGCTGAGGTTCGGGTTGGTAGACAAGGGCTCGTATGCAGACGTGGTTAACAGCCACGTCCATAGGATCTATACGGACGGTAGCAAGATTGAGTGTCGAGTCGGAGCCGCACTCTCCGTATGGGAGTGTGAGGCCGAGACGAAGGCCGTCAAGCTTGCACTGCCGCCGTATTGTACCGTCTACCAAGCCGAGCTTCTAGCGCTCCAGAGAGCAGTAAGTATAGCCTGCAAGAGTGGAATGGCGAAGGTCGGTATCCTTAGCGATTCCAGATCGGCTCTCCAGGCTGTCACCCTTAGTTCCCCTCATCCCCTGGCAGTGCAAACAAGGGCGGCCCTCCGAAAAGCTGCATCGCAGAGGCGGGAGGTCTCCCTGTTTTGGATTAAGGCGCACGCAGGGTTGAGAGGGAATGAGAGGGTTGACGAATTAGCCAAGGAGGCCGCGCTGCGATTGAAAAGGAAACCTGACTACGATCTGTGTCCTGTTTCATTCGTCAAGCGTATCTTAAGAGAAGATACGGTTGAGGAATGGGACAGGAGATACGAAGTGGGAGGGATGGCCGGAGTTACGAAGCTCTTTTTCCCAAGCGCTGCTGCTGCATACAAAATAGTTAAGAAAATAGACATCACACACCACACCACACAAGCACTGACTAGTCACGGTGGATTCGCCTTCTACTTGAACAGATTCAAGTTGAAGGAGGATCCATCGTGCCTATGTGAGCCCGGAGTTGAGGAGGCGGTTCCTCACCTGCTACTCGAGTGACCGATTTTAGCAAGCAATAGATATGATATTTAGCAGAAATTGGGCATCGCGATGACGAGTGAGAATCTGCCTTCAATCCTGGGGGGAAATCGCAGGGAAATTTTCCTGAAATACTGCGCAAAAATTGTAAAGATAGTAAACAAGAGAAATTGTAGTAGTGAGGTGAATTTACTGTGATATTAGTTTGTAGGTCTCTGTATAGTTAAAGTTCTTAGTGTTTTGCCTTTATTATTTATTTAATGTATCATCTTATTGTTTATTTTATCTGAATTTTATTGCTGTTGCACCATTATTGTGAAATTAAAAATTATAGTATTATTATATCAGCTTGGCACTATTTTTGTCAGTATATTTAAATTGTAGTATTGTAAACAGTACTAGACTTAGACTTAGCGAAATTTTAAAGAGGAAAATGTAATAAATGAAAATGTAACGAGCCCTGTTCATAATACTAGGAAAAAAAAACCTTGCAAGCATATGCCATTATGTAACTTACAGTCATCATCATCATCATCTTATATACAATACCTAATGGAAGCTTGGCGCGTATTCAATTATACATTCGATCGTTTATTTTAAACGTTCTTAAAATGTATTTATAATAATTTAACAAATATCACTAAAAAGAGAAAAGTTATTATTATTTTTAAACAAAAAATTAAACCGACCTCCAAAGTAAATATGCACAAAAAAGTATGAAATAAAACTTATTTTCTATATAATTCCCCTTTTAAATTTGGCTAAAATTTAAACTATTTCTCTACTCAATATTCAAAATTTTTAAGTCGGTAGCAGCCAACTTGAACGTGAGTTCTATTTTAAATATTGTTTTATTAAGATGTTGTTCGGATTGGTACCAATTTCAAAATTATGAAGATTGAGTAGAGAAATAGTTTAAATTTAAGCCAAATTTAAAAGGGGAATTATTTAGAAAATAAGTTTTATTTCATACTTTTTTGTACATTTCTACTTTTTTATTATTAAAACACATCAAATACCTGCTCTAAGTTTGCTAGTAGCTCTGGGGCTATTTTAAGAACATACAAGTTGTTATATTTTCAATCTTTAAAAGTGACCGCATTCTAAGCATATCTTTGATGTTCACATTTAAATATCTTTTAATTAATTTTGCCGTAAGACAGCGTTTTGAAGGCGCCATCAATATATAAGTACAGCTGAGTCATTATTCGGAGAGTCTTAAGTTAAGTGCCACGCTAACAAGATGTTACATAACTCTTTTGAAAACAAAATGGCCACTAAAATACGAGATATTTTTACCACCTCCGCATCAATATAAACTACCTTGTCACGAGTAGATACATCACCAAATTTATATAGAACAGTCGCCAGTGGTATTTTCGGACCATTACGACCTTCGAACCTTCAAGAGAATATCGTATTCCTCTTTGAAAGGCCGGCTATCCGGTGCGGGTGTCCATGGGCGACGGCAAACGCTGTCCATAATGGGATCCGTTTGCTCGTTTATAATTTATAATACGAACAAATTATGACAACGGTCAACCAGCTTAAGAATAAGATTCCCTGATAGTACATTATAAAGATCCTACTCGTACTTAATAAAAAGTATTGAGCACTCGAATAATATTCTGAAATAATTTGTATAACTTTACGTGTTACGTGACATTTATTGGTAACTGAACCTGGCAAGGACGAAAAGTAAGCCAATTAACTGTATTACAACAAAATACACTAATGTCTATTACGTTAATAATATTTTACTAGCTAGGTACATTATATTTTATGCTGTGTGTAAATAAAATTAATCGATAAGTACTTACCGCTTTTAATTTATTTTGATTATTCATATTATTGTTATCATAAAGTGATACCTTATGTCCGAAATAAATAATCTCATTTTAGCTATCTGAGATCGAGATTTCAATACATTTCAACGATCCTAGGATTAACTTCACGTCAATTTACGTCAATTTTTGTTTGAGAATCTGAGATTGAGGTCAATCTAATATTTTAGATACGTTATTAATTTCGGGCGTTAGTCACTACTAGCACACCTACTCCTATAATGGTCACGAGCTCATAAATCTTATTTCAATTTGAAAAACTAAAGTCCACCTGTCTAAACTACTGTGGGAGTTTTTTTAAACGATTTAAAAAAAGGATTAGAAGAGGCACCGACCTCAAAAAGTTAATAATAAAATGAAGGAAAATTGTTTTGTATATTTTAAATTGAATTATTTTTGAGATTTTTAGGGTTCCGTAGTACTACAAGGAACCCTAATAGTTTCGCTGGGTCCGTCTGTCTGTCCGCCCCCTAACGTCTGTAATTATGAATATAAATTGACCAATTTTAGTTGGTACACTTACTTTATTGTTGAAAAGAAGGTTTTTTTTAAGTCACTATTTTATTGGTCCATGGTCAGTATCTTTCATTCCCTCGCATTACGTAGTAGTTTTTATAGTCAAGAATAGAGTCAGAACGACAAATTCATACAAAATTTAATATAAAAAATATAAAAATAGCCCTAAAATCAAATCCTTTTTCCGATAGTAATAAAATATATTCGAGTAATAAAATATTATAATACCACAACTGTATTAAGTTTAATGTTTATGAAAATTGACATAATGCGGTAAGCTGTAGCTCAGTACTACGCATTATTATACAGTAAGCTGTATAATAATGCGTAGTACTGAATTTAAACTTTATATTTAAAGTTTGTGATTAAAATTATAACTTATATGGCTTGTTGGGTGCGTGTTAATGTTGGAAAGTTTGAGCTTTTGCGAGGAGAAAGGGTTCTCACTATACTGAAAGAACAAAGTTGAAAAATTATATAAAGTTTACTTAATGACAAGAAAAGAAAATAATTAATATCCACATTATCACTAAACGGCTAGATAATCCGGAAACCTTAGGAAAACATGCAACTGTTTCATTAAATTGGTCAACACAATTATTTCAAAACTAGGGAAGGGCTATGTAAATAAACGTAGGTAGCATACATTTAACAGAAAAAAATTTCGAAAAGTTACGCCAACTGGATTGGTGAAGATGTTCTTCATTTTATGCGGACTGATTATATTGCGGGAACCAAATGTCAAAATGTCAAGATGACAAATGTCAAACCTCGACTGCATCGGGGCAATACCCCAAATGTGTGTGTGTGTGTGTGGGGGGGGGGGCAGTTCAAGTGTGGACACTTTTTGCCTCGACATGCCTCCTCTATGATATATATGTCTATGGGTGAACAGCAGTTTTGTATTGCTAATTCAAGGTCGCTGATTTTAAATTTGTGCTCAGTTTTTTCAGCAGCTCATAAAACAGTGTATTTGTTGATACACTTGTAGAACGGTGTATATGTTTTTGGACACCCTCAATAAGCACTTAGTGACTTACATATATAAATAACTTACCTATTTCATACACCCATGTTCCGACGCAAGCCTATAAAAAATCAAGATATTCAGCCTAACGAGGACCTGAACCAGGGCTGAACCACTGAAGTATTTGCTTGAGGTCAGAGTACTGCAGGAATATCAAGCAAAGCTCCTGTAAACCCAACCATGCAAATATGTATATATTTAATATATAAAAGGCAAAGCTGATTGACTGATGTATTAACGCACATGTTGGAGTTTTAGTTATCAAGGCTAGAAATTGGAACCTTTGCCACACATATTTCTCATATGACGTAGGCATCCACTAAGGAAGGATTTTTCAAAATTCAACCCCCAAAGGGGTAATTTAGGTGACATAAGTTTGTATGAAACTTTTTATTCCTTGGACATATTTGCATAATATTTTGTATTAATTGAATACGACAATGAGTTACATGTTTCAGCGTTTTCTAAAATTCAGCCCCTAGATGGGTAAAATAGCAGATTAAATTTTAAAACCTAACTTCACACGGGAGAAGCCGCGGGAAATTAATGCTAGTATTATATAAATAGTTGTGTGGAACACAAATAGCTTAAAAACAGTTAGTTGAACAAGAAAAACTTTTTAAGCAATCACAATTCTTAATCACTCAAAAACTAAAGCTGCTAGGAAAAATCTGAGTACATATTTGAAATAACGACCTCGAATCAGTAAGAAAGCTTTCCTTAAACAATAAAATTTGCATAGGTATACATAGTTTGTAATATCAAAACGCGAATATATGCAGTTGTATATTGAATGAACTAAGCAACGAAATTGCATGGAAATGACTTGATTTGCATCATGCAACGGGAGCAATATCATAACTTTTACCTTACACTTACTAGAAAATTTGTTTTAACATAAATATTCATAGCATTCCAGAAGTTTCTACCTTTATTGCATTTTATTCGCACGGAGATAATAGAATGCTTTCAAGAAATTGGACAAATTAAGTCATTATATTTTATTCTACTAGCTTTTGCCCGCGGCTCCGTCTGCGTATCTTTACAACACTATACTTTTTCGGGATGTAAAGTAGTTTATGTGAAAATCCAGAGTCTAACTACTACCATACCAAATTTCAACAAGATCCATTCGGTAGTCGTTGAAAGAGTAACAAACATCGATCCATCTATTCATCTTCACAAATCCTGGCTGACGTGTCGTTGCACACGTCCCGGTTACCGGGTAGCCGGTGCCAGGAGGTCGGTCGCGAAGTGTATGGCCATGTACGATAGCTTTCACACGTACCGGCATAATTATTCGGCCGGTCCAGCGCCGGGTGCTCGCCGGGTAGCCGCCGGGTCCACCACTGTGCGTCCGATCGCCGGGTATCGGTTAGCTGGCGACCGGACTCACAGTGGTGTATGGAACACGTAGTACGCTTTCATACGCACCGGCCGGGCGGTCAGACGTCAAGTGCGTCGACTGTGAACGGTACTGGAAACAAAACAAGGCCGTATGAAAGCTGAATGTCTCCCGGCCCGATACCGGACAGTCGGCGCCGACTGCCCGGCAACTGGTACGTGTGCAACGGCACACAGTTATAATAGCAGCAGGACATACTACTTAGGTATAAACTTAATTTAAGAACTAGATATTTCGTGTGTTTATAATAATAATAGCTCCCACATGATTTCGGTGCGCGTAGCTTGTTTTGTTAAAACTAGTCTGCGAACGCAGGAGTTATTTTATAGTTCCCAAATGTTAGCTCACAGCTCAGTACACAAGACCACTCCCTCTACCTTTCCTCTCATAACCCAGTGAGATGGACAAGGACAACCGTCACGTCTGGCGTGAGATCAGGTGCAGGACCGACTTTTTACATGCCCATGCGACGTATGGATCAGTCTGCACTGTTGTAACCGGACCTGAAAACAACATTTATCGCGGGGAACGAACCCACGACCTCCGGAGTCGAGAAGCTCTACCACTGGACCGCGGTGGTGTCATAGTTGGTACGTATAGAACCCCCTTACTAATAAAAATATTTACACAACGAATTACTTATACAACGTTGCTGTATTTGTTTGTCAAGTGACTTTTCCAACGTATCAGACAAAGACAGAAACGTTATACAAGTTTTCTGTTGTGTAAATATTTTTATAATAGGCGGTCAGTATAAAATAAAGTTTTATACGTTATAATAGATTCGATTTATCTTGTGTTGTGCACGGGCACAATTCCTACAAACCTAACAATTGGGTATTTCCCTACATGTAAAAGTTTAGTTTTTTTTATAAAATTAAAAAATAATTAGGTATTACAACTTGATCAAAGTAAAAAGAATTAGGATTTTATGTGTAGTTTTGTAATTATATGCATTTCGAAGTCACAAAATCTTGAAATGGTTTTTGATTTTTAGTATACTATTCCTTTTGTAAACTGTCTTATTTTTCAGAGCACTATTCAATTATATAATAAAAGAAATACATAAAAATACCGTATTGTCATAAATAGAGTACTTCTTTACCTCAAATTGATTTCAAAAATATATTAAAAAATATGATTTGATGTGATTCTTAGTACAGCATAAACAATTTTCTAGAGCGTCTTTATCCAAAATTTACAAAAAGTGGTCGTGTTTTGGATCATTATTCTGCTCTTAGGTAGCTTACTTTGTTTGTTTAAAAAAAACTCAAAGATAGTGGATGTAATCACCTTAAAATTAGCTTAAAATAATCCAACAGTGTTGAAAAGTCTCTCTAAAATTTTCAAGTGTTTTGCTTTTATGCATGAAACTTAATGCTTATTTTATTTGGTCACTGTCTGGATTTATAGCTCAAATCATTTCTTAAGAAATGTTAAATCAGTATGTGCTAGGGCGCTGTCAAACAACACATTTTGTAAATGCGCCCATAAAATTATTAGGGCTTTTGCAATCCTTTCTTTTCCGAATCTAGTCATTTCGCTTAAATTTGTCCTTCTTCTCGGTTTGTAATCTTCTTGAAGAATTAATATATAGTATATATAGTATTGTGAAGTGTGAATAACTCTTCGAGAATGAGAAAATTTGGTGTTAAATATCATGTGACATACGAATATTTTCTCATACAATAATTTTTACTGCCAACCTACAAAAGTCTGAGGACAGACTTATAAGACAAAAGTCGAAGATAATCAAAAACGTTTTAACTTATAAAGCTTGCGATAGACCTGAGCAATTAAATTCAAAACGAACGCGCGGCTCTGCCTTTGTAAATACAGTATCCCACGGGTACACTGCACTTTTTCGGAATACAAATAATTTATGCGTTAATCCAGAGTCTAAACTCTACCATACCAATTAATAATTAATATCCGTTCAAAAGTTTTTGCGTGAAGTGTAACAAACATCTATCCATCCGTCCATAATCTCAAGATGTTTGTTACACTTCACACAAAAACTACTTAATGGGTTTTAGTTCAAATTTGTGTGGTAGTATTTTGAAGCTCTGTATTTAAACATAGGCTACATTTTATCCCGAAAAAGTACAGTGTTCCCGTGGGGTATTGTATTTACGCGGGCGGAGCCGTGGGTAAAAGCTAGTAGTAAATAAAGTGTTAAAGCGCTCCAGTTGTTATAGTGCCAAAAAGTATATGGATTTTTAACGTCTTCCCGACTCTCTTCCGCTAGATCGCGATTGATTGTGATGAATAAGTGTTTTCTCAACTTTTACACGAAAAACCCTGCCTAAAGTTTCCAGTTCGAAAAAATTGTATAATAATTTGTGTTTCGGTCAAGGTTACTTACACCTCTGTTATATCACTTGTGACATGGAGTAACAAAACAATATAAAAGAAAATCAAATCCAACCGAGAGAGATTGTCTCCAAATTCGAACCGACTATTAGATATTGATTCTGTTACGATTGGTCCGGCAAAAGTTTACGAGTAAACTAAATTCATTTTTTATTGCCTAATGCAATCCTCCATCCTCCTCGGTTTTTTCTAAGTTTATATTTATGGAGAATTCTGACACCCCTGTTAAAAATAGGAGTGTTTAGGTTCCTACATATTTTTTCCTAAATCTTATGTACCTACTTATGTGTATGTACCTATTTACTATTATGTGCCCAAATCGCCGAAATAGATTACTTTTGAATTGATATGAAAATGAAATAAGAATTGAAATAATCTTTATTGTCTAATTTTAATTCCCGACGAAAACAGAGAGGCGTTATAAGTTTGACGTGTCTGTCTGTGTGCGTGTCTGCCCGTGGCATCGTAGCTTCCAAACAGATGAACCGATTTTGATCTAGTTTTTTTTGTTTGAAATCTGACATGATTGAAAGTGTTCTTAGCTATTCATCGTCATCAGCTCGCTCACTGCTTGACAATTCAGGGGTGACTTAAATTTTTTATTTGTTTTTTAATTATCTTTGCTGACTATACTCTGCTTACTTAATTTTATAAATGTGAATGTTTCTTTGTTTGGTTGTTACGCTTTCACGCAAAAAGTACTTAACTGATCATCATGAAACTTGGGACGGATATAGAATAAACCACGGGAACGGACATAGGCTACTTTTCGTCGCGCGAAAATATGCGGTTCCCGTGGGATACTGTATTAATGCGGGTGGAGCCGCGGGCAAAAACTAGTGACACACATATCTACATAGTAAAAGAACTTCCTAATTCCAATATGAATACGCTACAAATATAGAATATTATATACTATATCCGTGTACTATATATATATAGTATATATATAGTATCCGTGTACTTTCATGTCCGACTTAGGAAAGTCTTCTACACTTACACACTTACATGGCTTCTATTGAGGTTATGCAAGTCAGTTCCATTGTACACCGTGATTTGTTGAGTCCACTACACAGTGCTCTTAACTTTGTTGAATAAATAGTTACTTTAAAAATATAAATAAAATAATCGTGTGGATCTTCTGAAAAAAAAGTAAAATATAGGTTTTTGCAAAAAAAAGGCATTATTTCTTACAAAAAATATATTTTAACACTGGTGCAAAAACATTTTCGAACTAAATAGTTTCATAAATTGCGTTTTCGATTGAGCTATAAAAAGATAAAAATATCCAACAAAAAACCCGAAAATGTCAATGGTAAGTTGTGATTTATATTCTAAAGATACTCGTAGTGTGAAACTTTAAAAATTATATTTTTATGTTCTGACCTATATTAATATTTAAATACTTAGAATATTTTATAATGCAGGTACAAATAATTGTATCGGATTTTCAATAATCCCCCACTGTACAATTTCTACGTTTTAATAAAATTAATATATTTACTAATATTAAAAAGATTTGTATTTTTTTTTGTTTGTTTGTTTGCATTGAATAGGCTCCGAAAGTAATGACTGATTTTGACGAAATTTGGACAAATATAGATTAGAGCACGGGGAAGGACATGGGCTACTTTTTATCGAGAAAAAATGTACGGTTCCGGCGTGATTTTCATTTGCGCGCACGAAGTCGCGGGCAACATATAGTATTGCATAAAATAATACTGTAACTAAAGTAGACTATTTTATATTGAATTTAACTTTATTGACATGATGCTAAAAAAATTAAATTGTGAGAGCATTCAAATTTTTTTTAATACAAATAACGAATTATTATCCGTAAAGGTGCGTAGCAAGCCGCTACGAAGCGTAGCAAGACAACTAGATTATTTTATTACAGCTTTCCAAGCGTTTTTAATGTGACAGTGATTTCGAGCAACAAAGAACAAAGCGTCTTTTCACACGTGCCGCAGATGGCAGCTGACAACGACCGTTACACGGACCGCGGGAAATAGCACGCGCCGTTCCCATACTCGCTCCGAAACGAACGTGTAAATGCATGACAATCGTATCTGGCATGTCGATGCGAGCGCATTTTCCACAGTTTTATCAGCGTACTCCGAAACCGTAGACGCATCTTTAGTCGTAATTAGCTCGACAGTTCGATCCGCAGTCCAAACCGCACAGATCCCTCCGCAGCTTAGAACGCTGTCCAACGCGCGGTCTAAGCTTTACGTGTGCAGGGCGCTTTTATGTCGGCAGTCCAAAGCGTGGACGCATTTGACGTCATAATTAGCACGACAGTTCGATCCTCAGTTCAAACCGCTCAGATCCCGACGCGTCTTTGAACGCATTCCGATCTGAACTGTACGTGTGACGGATGCTATTATCTACTATATTTTGTCGATGCAGATAATAATTTATTCTGAGTAATTCAAATGAAATATCAATGGAAAATTACTAATGGTGTTTTATATTTCTATTCAAGTAAAATATGTTATTTTCATTGTATAAAAATTTCGAAACTAATGTACAAGTAATAGCAAAAATGTCAAAACTCCTAGAATCCAATTTTGATACAAAACTAAAAGTTATTTAAACTTGGCCGTTCATTGAAACCGTTGATATTGAAAATATCACTCACTTTATTAATTCATTGGTAGTGATAGAAATCTTTGAAATACGGTGTTTGAATGTGATTAGTTATACGATTTACGTTAATTTTGCTGCATAAAACAACAAACTTCGGCTATAATCAGGTGCTACGTAGAGTCCCCCGTATGCGCAATAACCAAGTCATTGTTTTCTTTTCAGAGGGAACTGTTCGCAGCTAAAGCGGACAGCGGGACGGCAGCTGCGGACAGGAAGCTATCATCATCATCAGCAGGCAGCATGAAGAACAAATGGCTGAAGGCTTTCCGTAGCCTGAAACCGCCGAGTGCCCCTCCTCCTCATGCGGGGCCTCCGGACAAGTAAGTTAATAACAATTAAGTTAATGCAATGTATTAACTAAGCATTTATTGTAATATTACACAAATACTATAGATTATAGAACTCTTCACGTCATAATTGTTCTTGTGGTCCTAATCTATGCCAGTATTACTGGCCAGTGCGATCTGACGTCTCAGGTCTCGGTAGCTGTCATACTGTTATCGCGACTCAAAACGCTACATGTATGGCCACTCTCCGGCCGCAGCCCGCATGCCAGTACAAGATTGCGACCGAAATTGACTTCAAATCTTACTGGCCATAAGAGTTTTTAGGAACACAAGGATTATAATACCCCTGTTTATATATATACCTGCATATACTTGAAAGGCGACAAAAAATCCTTTTTAATTTTATATATTATATAAACTTCAATTATTTAATATTCTCCTCCAGCCGTCGATTTCTAAATTGAAATATATAAAAAATTGTTATTCTTCTTGTACCAGATGATAACGCCTTTAGTTACATTAATAAAGGCCTGTATGTATGTCTCAGCGAATATAATATCTGAAATCAATTGACTCACAGAGCTGAACTGAACTCAAATGCAAATAATCAAATTAAATATCACGATATTTTTAAACCCAGACAAAAACATAAGTTTTACATGTCTGTATGAGCCTGTGTGTCTGTCCGTGGCATCGTAGCTTGCGAACGTATGGACCGATTTTGATCTAGTTTTTTTTTTCGAAAGTCGACATGATCGAGAGTATTCTTAGATATAATCATCATTAGCTCGCTCACTGCTTGACAATTCGGGGGTCAGTAATAAAAAACAATTTTGTTTATGTAAATGGGTATCTATATAGTTATTTAGAGCTTCGCTTTTAGGTTTTTTTTAATTGCGGGTAGGCTACGGCTAGAAATATTTAAAAAAGGAAGCATTGGAAGGATAGCGACAAACTAATCGAATAAATCACGGCCACTGCTGCTGACCTCGATTAACACTTCCTGTACAGTGTACACTGTCTGTCGCAGAATATTTTACTAATAGTCAAATCATCATCATCATCATTAACAGCCATAGGACGTCCACTGCTGGACATAGGCCTCCCCCAAAGATTTCCACAACGAACGGTCCTGGGCCACCCGCAACCAACAGCGGCCCGCGACCTTCATAAGGTCATCGGTCCACCTAGACGGAGGCCGTCCAACGCTGCGCTTTCCAGTTCGTGGTCTCCACTCTAGAACCTTTACTCCCCAGCGGTTATCAGTTCTACGAGCGATGTGGCCTGCCCATTACCACTTCAACTTGCTGATTCTGCGGGATATGTCGGTTACTCCAGTTCGTCTGCGAATCTCCTCGTTGCGGATTTTGTCACGCAGAGAAACCCCGAGCATAGCTCTCTCCATCGCTCTTTGAGTGACTTTGAGCTTATTTAAGAGGCCAACAGTGAGGGACCACGTTTCACATCCATAAGACATCACTGGCAACACGCACTGTTCAAAGACCTTTGTCTTTAGGCACTGAGGTATTTCGGACTCAAAGACGCTGCGTAGTTTCCCGAACGCTGCCCATCCGAGTTGGATTCGTCGTTGGACCTCCCTATCGAAGTTGGACTTGCCAAATAATAGTCAAATCATATTATTTTATATTACCTAACTAATACAGGAGGCAAAAACTATCAGAACAGTTTTACGAGGACTGGGCGAACGGAGGAGTACGATACTACAGTTAAAGTTTATGTGGAGGAAGGTGTGCTGCAGAAAGCTTATATTTTTTTAGCTCATAAATATACAAAATTAATAAAAATAACAACAACACACACCTTAGATTATTAACAGACTACCGTGCGTTTGACAGACACAATCTTGTGACCGTTAACGTTAGTCAATCTATCACAATATTTCAAAAAGAGTTCTATCTAAGAAGCAAAAGAACGCTTATAAAGTTCAAACTTGAAAATCATTAATGGCGAATTCCGACTACAGGTTGACCTCTAGACCTGTGCTCGAAATTCTCCTCAATACCTCAATACAGTACCAGGTATTGAAGTAAATATAAATAAATTAAATAAGATACCCACACAGGTATTAATGTAAATGTAAAATAAGTACTTCTTTTAAAGCTTTTACACAGTTGCCAGCTAAGCCATAAACGAATGACATTAGTGGGCTACAATTTGGTAATTGAAATACAAAAATTAATTACGCTAAGTCCTCACTTATTTTTGATCCACATCGAGATTGCCATTTAGCATATTAACTTCATACAATTCAAAAGATAACCTTATGAAATAAAACTAAAAGTATTTTATTGAATCAGTTTGTAGAGATTACTTTTCAATATGGAATGTTAAACCTTACTCGTTACTAAGGATGTTTTCACGCAATAACTACTGAACGGATTTTGATGAAATTTAGTATTGTAATAATTTAGACTCTGGATTAACAAATTTGATACTTTTTATCGCAGCAAAATGTAAGGTTCTAAGGGATTTCTTAATAGTCCTTTATAATAGAAATATTAGTGCTAGAAGTCCTGTGTATTATTACTTTGATTAATGAAACAGCTACCGAACATTGTTTTTGTTGTTGTTGTTCATTCACAACAATTTTCGTGCCGCACGTTACATGTAGGACGAAATTGAACTGCGATTGTTATCGACGAGAAACATCTAGAAACATGCTCGATATATACACGCCACCTCCGCCAGCAACTGGACCCCGATTCGTAATTAACTGTCCCTTTCATTTTGCTATTGGTGAATTATAAATGAATCGTCTTGATACCATAAACTAATTTTTGGAGTTTGGACCAATCAAAACGGGTTTGACGTTGGTTTGACGTTTATGAGAATACCAATTTGCAGTTTAAACATATCGCATCGGGACTAGATTATAACTGTATTATTGTAGGATTTAATTAGCAGAATCGACCTTCTGGATGTAGGTACAGGGTAAATATCATAGTTAAATTATCTACGACTGTGCACCAACCATAGGCTAACGCGGTGAACTACAGTCGAATTCTCCGGGCATATCTGTAAGCATCGAGCTACATGGTGCGACGCGGCATCGCACTCGCGGCACACGAGCAGTGCGGCGGCGCAATGTTCTTACGGTGCCGCTGCGGCACCGCAACAGGGTTGGCTTACCGGCTAGGTTGGCACCGTACAAAGAACAGCGATGCTCCTGCGACACCGCACTGCTTGCACCCCTCCCCGCCTCGCCTGCCTCGTTCCCAAGTCCCGTGCGCCAGCGGTGCGGCGCCGGAGCGGAGCCTGGTGCGCCGTGCGGCATACCATACATTTTTATATCTAGGAAACCATTGCAGCACCGCTGAGGCGCCGCGCCGGAGCTGCATCGCACCGTGTGGCTTGAGCCTGAGAACCAGTAGAGTGTGTGTCGAATTCCAAACCTTATTTATACCTACATGACGCTTTAATGATGATAAAAAACTAGCTTTTATACATAAAAGTAAATACAGTATCCCACGGGAATACTGCCGGGCGGAGACGTGGGCAAAAGCGAAATATACAAATTAAGTAATATTGAAATAGAATAAACACATCCACTTACATAAATGTGGCATGACAGATTAACATCGCAAAATAGATTAATGAGAATGAAGTCAATCAGTGCTTGTGCGGCTTCGTAATCCGTTTACAAAGATATTTCTTGCCAGTAGCCGGCCATTTCTTTATCTCGCATTATGTTTATTATGCTTATTGCTTAGGTTAACAACTCATGAAAACTTATTCTAATGGTGTAAGCTGGCCTTTTACAACAATGTAATAATTTTTAAGAATCACAACAATGTTCATTGATTTTTATAACGTGATTATGAAGGAACTATCTTAATTACTTAAGAGTTGCGATGCTACGAGTACGTGTGTGCATGCATCTTATTAAACCGTGTAAACTTTAAAACAAAAAATAAGTTATATGAAAATAATATAAATTATTAATTAAAAATAGTATACAAGCCACTAACAGTGTAGCAGAAATAGATACTTATACTTAGAATCTCCTCACCTAATGGTTTATAAACTACAAACAAACTTTGGTGATTAGTACACTTAAGAAACGAGGTACTGTTAGACTTAAAACTTAACAACCCGCCACCCAGATTTCGATAAAATTGTTAATTGATTTCGTATTCGTATTGATTTCGTTGTATATTGATTTCGTATATTTCGAATATTGTTCATTGTTTTAAACACTTACGGATTGTGTCGCAGCACACTTTTCTTTTTCCCGAAATATTAAAATCCCTTGCATATTATAATACGTGTGACGGATCTGTGGCATCGTAGCTTCTATACATATTGTCAGATTTTTACGTTTTTTTGTATAATTAAAATCTAATATTGAAATCAAGATGCTTCTTACTTCTTGGCTGTTTTAAGTTTTTTTTTTTTGTATACAAGCACGAGTCGCGACGTTGTCTACGCAGCCTTAGTCTCAATTTTACCAACGCGACGCCTGTTAGTGCTAATCGTTTGTCTTGGTATCAATTCTCTTACAGTCATTAATACGAAGAACGAGAGAGATAACATGACATTTAATCGACGATTAACTTTAAAAGGCGTTGGTGAAATTTAATTTAGTATTATAAACTCTACATCCTTAAAACTTAGGCCTTTTCTTCCGTTATTGGATGATTTAAATACAGTATTCTCCGAGCAAAGTAACCACTCTTGAAATACTATAGTGCCTGGGACAGTTGTTTTTTTTAAATGTCTCATGGTTGCCCAAGCACATACGGCATTCTCACAACACAGTCAGCCTAGTCCAGAGGAATGACTGGTCAATACGTCTGGGGCCAACCATGTACGGGTTTTCTCACGATGTTTTCCATCACCGTTAGAGTGTCCGTATAATATAAAATAAAGTCTCATTGGTACACGCCACAACCTGGGAATCGAACCTGCACTCTCGCGATTGCGAATAAAACGGTCTACACACTAGGCCACAGAGCTCTTACTCAATACATCCTACAACTATTATAAATGTGAAAGTTTGAATCGATGGATGGATAGATGAATGCATAGATGGCTGAATGAATGGATAGATGTGTATGATGATTTTAATGAAGTAGTAATTTACGCTCTCGATTAAAACATAAGCTGCCTTTTATCCCGAAAAAGAATAGAATTCCAGTGGAATGCTCTTTTATGCGGGAGGAGCCCCGGGTACAAGCTAGTTTTACATTATAACTCCCCACAATTATTTCAATGATGGTAGCTGATTTCATTAAAACCAGACCAGCTACGCAGGCGTTATTTTATAGTGTCTAAGTGTGTGCACATGAGAGCACTCTCCCTTCCTTTACTCTTGTAACCGAGTGTGACGGATGACAGACACGATTGGCGAGAGATCAGCCATCAGGCGACTTTTGATATGCCGATCTGACACATAGATCATCTTTCTTGTCACACAATCAGGTGATCAGCCTGTATTGTCCTAACCAGACTTGAAAACAACATTTTTTGTTGTTCTAACGCGGGGATCGAACCCATGGCCTCCGGAGTCGAGAGTCAGCTCTAAACCACTGGACCACGGCGGTGACAGTTTCACTTAACTTCTTGTATTACTATAGCTACTACTCATAATTCACCTTCTAGGGTTCCTTCTACCTTTCACCTTCACGAGTTAAGATAAAACAAAAAAGATTTATTTTGTCGCCTTTTATCTTAGATCAAGAATACCAGTATCTAAGAATTATATGTATCACCCACGATATTGTTATAATATGTTGGTCTTGTGACACAACATATACATATGTATAACATATATATAACAATATCAGCAGCCCACTAACGCCCAAAATTAATTATCAGTCTTAATATAATTTTAGCTACCTGAGATCAAGATTTCAATACATTTCAACTATCCTAGAATTAACTTCACGTCAATTTACGTCAAATTTTGTTTGAGAATCTTAGATTGAAGTCAATCTAAGATTTAAGATACGTAATTAATTTCGGGCGTTATACCTTTTGAGCATGACAACAACATGACATTATCGTATTTTGAGCATCATGACAAATAATACTTAATTACAAAGATACATCCTGAATATATATAATAATAGATACATCCATCATGAAAAATACTTAGTTACAATAATAGTATAATTTTATGTAGTTATAATTCGAGTAAATTGTAAAACTCTTTATGTTAATGACGAAATATTACAGCAATTAAAATAAATGTGTTATCATTAGTAATAACGAAGTCTTTGTTAATTAAAACAATTTGTATCTAAAATTCGTTAATATTTAGTTTCTTGAACGCAAGCGCAAGAAATGTTGTCTATAATTTTTTAATAATCTACTTAAATTGTAAGTTTTGATATTATTATAATGATTTTATAAATATGTTACAGGTAATTATTATCATTCTATTCATCTTAAGTAATGTAAAAATCCCTGCTCAAATTCCATCAATAAAGCCATTTTATATGGGAACTACCAAATTGTTCGTATCATAAACGTAAGCTTTGTAATTTCAAAACGCTTTTATGTTTTACCTACTTGTCTACACAGTAGAGATTTTATACAGAATTCTTATACTTTGATCTTTACTTTTTCATTTTTTTTTATCCGAAGATTTTATACCTACGTTCCTTCGAAAGAATTAAAAATACCACCAACAATGTTACGACGCGTGGTTTTTCATTAAAACAACACTTTATAAGCATTCTGTATGAAATGTCCGATTTCGAATGTTGTCCGAAACAATCATGTTCATTTTGATGTTTCTCTTCTTGCATCGTAAAGAAAAAATCAAATGTACCACGCCGTGTCAACGGTGATGGCGATCAGGTAATTCTGCCCCTGTAGGTTCTACCTCACCTTACCTGTGACCTCACACACATTTTACCTTATCTTACCACCAGTTACCTACCGACACATCTGAAAAATGGGGGATTGCAATCCCGCATTACTCTTAACGCCTTGCAATTGCGGGATTGCAAGTTGCAACCCTATTATTAAATCCGAATAAACTTTTAGTTCCGTAGATTTCCTTTACTTTCACTATTCATTTGCTATTTGATCACATAATATTATGCACAGCTTAATATTTTTGTTAAAAATAAACGCTTCAAGAAGTTTAAATGAAAAAAAATTGCATAAAAATATTATTTTCTTCCTTCCATCGATCATTTGTTAATTTGTTACTATTTCATACCCTCTCATTTCTAAATAAAAAATTACAAACGCTTTTCATCCAAAAATTACGGAACTCAAAAAATACCAAAAACTTGGTAGCGAAGCCATAATTTGCATCTTTTTAAAATATATTATTGTGTATCAAGGCATTCGTCATTAGTCTAGTAGGGACTAGGTATGTAGTGCTTTACTCAACAAATGCACTTGACCTTGTCGGATCAATACGTTCGGTCTGTGACATATAAAATGCGGTGATTAATCACTCCAGTCCATTGATTGCCAGCAATGTAAAAACCAATCCGTCGAAATCATAAATCGTTTCAAATATATATTCGATTAACGAAAACTGCTATTAGCATATTAGAATTGCTAAACATACCCCACGCAAATAAATAAAACAACATGATATTCTCGGTACATAATTGAATCGTTGCTGTACATAAATTTATATTCATGTTTTAATTTTTGTATTTATTCGTGAATCGTTTTTTTTTTTTTTTGCAATTCCTGTAACTCGTATTTTTAATTTTCTCTTTTATTGGAAATTAATCTTTCATATGAAAAATAAATTAGAGTTCTTTTATGGTATTCATTCAAAATGTTCATTCAAAGTATAATTATTTGCAAAATATTTTTTTTTATTTTCACTCTGTTCAACAAAATTGCTATTTAAATTAGTATCAAATACACATTTGTATTCCTTCTTCCAAATACGTCAACATTTTTAATACGTCAGCGCTACACTTGTGTGCCACGAAATCGAATTTGTTTTATAAGATTAACAATTTAATGTATCCTTTAGGAGGAATGGCACAGCCCGAGACGCGATGCGCTCAGGAGAATCTGATGCACATAACTTTCAAGAATACACCTACAAGAAGATTACCCCGTGTGATGTGTGCTCACAAGTTCTCAGAGGTGAGGATTATGTTGCTTTTAAATTAAAATCAGTGAGGTTTTTATTGGAAACTAGGTGTCCAGACACATTGTCCTTTCTCACTATGAACTGTAATAAATAAATAATCAAAGTGATAAACTGAACGCACCTACAAATATTTGACAATCAAATTGAAGACAATGAACAGTTAGTACGGGAAAATTCAATCGGCGTTTTTAATATTTTGTCCAAAATTGTTCCAATATCTCTCAGCGTTTAAACCTTCCCTGAACTACCACAATCATTTCAAGACCAAAATTAGCTTAATCGGTCGAGCCATTTTCGAGTTTTAGCGAGACATTTGAATTGTAATCCATTTTGATAAAAGAAGAAGATATATGTTGGTCAGGTAATAAAAGTGTAAGTTACTGAATAATATAATATATTATATTTGTTTTTCCATCGATATTGGTATAATAAATAAAAGACATATACTTGCTTGATTTAAATACATTTTTAAGCTAAAAAATTATAATATCGTTTCAAAAACTTTCCGACTGCCGAGTGCTAGTTTTTGTCACTACTCGCCGAGAAGAAGTTAACAACAATTTCCATGTCATCGACACAACGCCCCTAGTGGCAAACAATGGTAACAAATTCGATGCCACACAATTTGTAGTTAACTTCGTCACGGCGAGTAGTGATACAGATAAGAAAGAAATAAAGTAAAATTGATTTATTACCTCTTGCCTTAGGTCACACACGCCAAGGCCTACGCTGCCGTATGTGCAAGATGAACGTGCATTTGGACTGCATGCCGCAGGTCGGGCGGTGCCAGACCAAGTCCCGCCTCCTTCGCAGACAAAAAAGTACCTCCGAAATCGAAGCGCATCGAATACACGATGTCGCTTATGAAGACGAAAGTAAGTCCCAACTACATTTACTAATATATTTTACACAATATAATACAATACCTGTGCATATTTTATACGGGTGTTTGGTAGAACGTAGTCAACTCTTGATGTTATATATCCTGGGGGTGAACTGTGAAGACAAATCATTTGATTTGGCTGATATTGGGAGGTTTCTGAATTATTCATCATTTTGTTTTATTTTTTCAAAAGTAGGTGACTAGACCTGTTTGGGTCATAATAAAACACTGAAAATCGTTTCAGTCGTCAATGTTTAATTACCTCGTAATAACAAAAGTAATAATCTACGCACAACTTTAACTTAAAAACATTAAGTGACGCTTAACTCACAAAACAGCAGTACCGTGAATGAGGAATGAAAAATATTTACTAAAATTAAAACTGCTACATTTAATGCCTTTTTAAATAACTAGCTGTTACCCGCGGCTCCGCCCGCGTAAATAGAATATCCCACAGGAACACAGATTTTTTTGGGATAAAAAGTATCCTATATTTTAATCCAGAGCTTAAACTGCTACCATACCAAATTGCATCAAAATCCGTTCAGTAGTTTTTGCGTGAATGAGTAACACTCATCTATCAACCCATCCATACATCCATCCATCAGTCCTCACAAACTTTCACATTTATAATATTAGTAGGACTTTCACATTTATACGGAATACATAGATCACTATGATATCTAAGATAATATATAGAAAATAAGACATAATTTTGGAGTCGATGTACCTAATAGGTTAGGTAACTTATAGAATAAAAATTCAATGCAAAACCGATTTATTTTCTTAATCTTGGGTTTTAGTACACATAAACAACAAATGTATGTAATGAGAAAACACTTTTTTGTAAATTAATTTTATACAATTTTTGTATTCCTAGGCGGTGAAAAAAACGAACGCAATCAAATGAATATTCTTCACTCCGCGGATCTGTATTTCACGCATTAACTACATTCTACCAAACACCCCCTGTATATCACGGAATCTAATTTATAAGCAGGTAGTGTGTTCTCATTATTTATAAAAAATGATGATAATTTTTTATACAACACAGACGTTCATCACAAAACCAATTTCACGCTACACGCATACACTAACTACACTACACAAACAATTAGTCTTCAAACGATCATGCCTAAGCGCAATGCAAATTCCATGCAATAAATAAATGTTTTTCATTTGTAATATCTCTGAAATCACTTTGTAAATCAAATGTGTTTCTTACAATATGTACAAATGACACTTACAAGTTCATGCACTTGGCGCCGTGCCTGAAAACTATTGCATTCTGCAAACAATGCGCTTAAAAAGAATTGCGTCTGTATTGAACTTCTCAAGACAAAAATACTCGCCAGTTAACTGTTAGATACAGATAATAATAACATTTTATATTAATTAAAAACACACATTCAAAACTAACTCGGCAGGAGTGGAGGACGGCTGGCTGCCGGGACAGAGACTCATTAAGAAGTCTGTCGAGTTCGATGATGATTTTGATAGCTACTATGACGAGGGTACAGTATATGTTGGGAGTGACCCCGTTCTCCTAGCAACGAATCCCCGCATCTCCTAACGATTCGATACAAAAATCTCATTACAGGAATTCAGATTCCCTTTCAGTCTAACGGTCGGCAATTCGCACATTCCATGCCGAATGTTTTAACAGCACAAACACGCGTTCTAATCTAATACTAAGCTCGGTACTCAGAGGAGGAGGTGGATCAGACGTACCAAGTGCTGAAGAGGGCGAACGAAATAGCAAAGCCGAGCGCGAGCGGCGCGGGCGGCGTGGTGGTGCGCGTGTCGGCGGCTCCCGAGGAGGCCTCGCCCGCGCGCGCGCCGCGGCCGAGCGCCGGGCTGGCCGTGCTGCCGCAGCCCGTCGCCTCCAGCTCAGGTCTGCGGCGCCGCACCCGGCTCGCTCGCTTCTCCGCTCGCGTAGGCCGGCGGCCGGCCGCGTCCCGGCGCGATCGGTCGCAGGCAGCTTCGGCTCGCTCTCACTAGTTTTGTGTCAAGTCGTGCACGTCGCGGGCGCGGGCCGGGGCCGGTGTACTGAGCGCTGCTTGTCGGTAGGCGCGGCGGCGCGGCCGGAGGGCGGCGTGCGGCGGCGGCTGTTCGCCGGCGTCAAGAGTTTGTCCATGTGGGGCTCCAAGTCGCGGCGGGGCTCGCCGCAGCACCGGTCCATTTCCCTGCCGGAAAGTACGCGCCCCTGGCCGTATGCCGTAGCGATTCTGTCTCACTGCAACGAGCTTTATCTGTCCGTCTTTACACGTCTAGGCTCCGACGCCTCGTTTCGTTGTGTGATTTTATGTTATCATTTTTCGTTTGTTTTTGTTACATTGACGATGCTATGTTAGTAAATAGGACATAGTTAAAGCTCGAAATGCTATAATAGATGCTTGATCCCGTCCTCCCTCTGGGTGTTCTGTCATGGGGTACCATCCGGCAATCACTATCACTGATCCCTTTTTTCTTTGTTTTTATTTTATTATTTTTGTGTTGTTTACTTTATTTTTTATTTATGTTTTGTTTTTTGCATTAAATTTACAGAGTCCGAAGAGACCACGACGCGCCCCTTTGGCCAGCCCCTATGTTTTATCAATGAAAACGGTGATCCGCCGCCGTCGATTCTGAAACCCTCTGTCAGTGTTCGCATAAAAAAATGATTTTCATATCTCCGTCGAGGATGTCCTCGAGGACAAATCTCGCGACCTGTCAACTTGCACAAAGCGATCGTCTATCGCGTCTATCGGCACGACGGTGACAGCCATTTCCGAGCAACTAATATCAACCCCGAAACGCCCCGCGTTCTGTGATATGTATTATAAATTCAGAATTGCTATATTGTTATTACTGCAATAAAAATAAGATTCGATATATTTTTTCAATTTACCAATTTGCACTGTATTGTGAGCGCCTATCGTCGGGCGAGTGGATAAGTAAGTGGTGCATGGCTTGACGCGTCGCGCTGTTCATCGCATGCGTTTGGTTTTCGGCGATGTACATTTTGCCACATCAGATTTATCTCACTTGCACTAGTCGACACAAGTTTTCGATACTCACCAAACACTAAGTCTCTTTGGCTGAATGAAATACGCAAAATCTAACGAGAAGCGCTCGTCTTGATTTATAAAATTATTTTTTGTTCTTTCTTTGCTTTTTAGGCGACAAATTTTTGTCATTATGTTTTATCAATTGAGTTTACAGGACGACACAAATAGGTTTCAGTAAAATTATATAGATTAGATCCTGTTTACTTTTTCTACGCAGGTTCGATGAGGAACTCCAAGAGTGCCCATATCTTGAGGCAAGCAGACCGCACCAGTCCCGTACCTGGTACTGATCAACTGATATATTCCCGTAGACCTCAATGTTGAGAGATTGGTTGCATTTTGAATATCCTCCATCCTTTGATGACAATTTTATCATTATATCGAACAAACGCTTCCCAATTATGAGAGCAAACATACCATTTTGATTATATTTATATTAATTTATTATCGTTTTACATTTTACAGTTACCACACGTAGCGTTACGATAGCAATTCAATAGGTCTCGTCATGTAAACTCCACACACCCACATCTGCATCTTGGTCCATGGTTCTGATATGGTATAACATTTCTTTGCAACGCTTCCGCACATTTTAATACTGTACATGTTGTTCTGTTTATACTAAGCTTTACTCCAACTTTTTCAAAACAGCGCTACTTCTTGTTTTGAATGAGTTCAACGCTACCTTTAAGGTGTTTTTTGGCCACATTTACTTGATAAACCTAGTTATAAGGTCTAGTTTTGGCATAATCACATCATGAGCATTGCTTTTTTCAGTGACAATGGTAAGTCGGGTACTCATTCTGCATGACTGTTATAGCTCCACATTCGCCGCGCCGTCAAAAGTTGAATCTTAGGATGAAGAGTCTCTCGCTGGATTCGCCCGAGTGCGGGGAGCTGCGCCGGCGGCCCAGGGAACAGGCACCCTCGCAAGGCAGCCGAGTTCTATGTACGAATTATATAAAATCGTTATATAAACCTTCAGTCAGTAAAATCACTTTTAAAATTGTCTCTTACCGTATTTTATCATATTTTTAAATCACTTTTTGAGCTACTTCTGTCTTTAGTTCTATCAGAGAATCTAATTAATAAGCAGGAGGAGTGTTCTCAAAATTTATTTGTATATTGTCAATGACATATTGTCATATTAATAACATAATACGAATAAATTGTGACAACAGCAGTCAACTAACTGCTTATGAATTAGATTCCATGATAGTACATCAATGACACTACAATCTAGCACTTTTCACTTCACTGTTTCACGTAAAGTTTTTACTCTTTACATTCATATTTAACAAATAATTTCCTTTTATTTTTAATGATTCATAAAAAACATTTTTTTAGTTAGTTTACACTTTGCTTGTCAAATCGCATTTTTCAATCGTATCGATTCGAGTAGGTATAACATCCTTTATCCTTATGTATTTAAATTTACGGGGCGGCAGATGCACTCGCCGAGACCAGCAAAAGGCAGAAATGTGAATACATCGACGATGGTCACATTTTTCTGCCTTTTGGAATCGAAACTATGGGTCCTTGGGGCCCCAGTGCCAAGCACTGGGGCATACTTTTTAATAGACTAGTCGACGAAACTAATAACCCTAAGGCTGGCGCTTACCTCGGCCAACGTATCAGTTTAGCCATACAGCGAGGCAATGCTGCCAGCCTCTTAGGTACTCTACCTGCAGCCTCCGACCTAGATTCAGTTTTTTACCTATAGCCGTTTTTTATTTTTTATTTAGACAATAACTTATATTATAAATAAGTTATAAATATATATATATATATATATATATATAGTTTTAATAATTTAGTTACCTTTATTCATTCATTATTATGTAATTATAATTTCGTTTTGTAAGAAACCACAAAATATGTAGTTTAAATTTATTTTAATTGGAATTTAATTTATTAGTGAGGTAAATAAATAAGCGTTTACAGATTTCGCACTTTGTTTACTCACTTTCGATCGCTGTGAACGAGGCCTTATTATTTAGGTGTGGCCATCATGATGGTTGACTACTAAACTAAATTCTTTGTGTCGGTACAGTGCTATGTAATTGGTAAAACAATAGCTATTCATTACTAAAGTTGATTGCAACACAGAGTTGGCAGTGTTTCAGATTCTGAACTTCCTATGTGCTACGGATCTATAGACTTTTTAATTTACTGTCACGTAATAGTTATTTGTGATCTTGTTAATGATTTGTTATATAAAGGAATTGGATTCTTAAATAATAACAGGCTTTATAGGTTTACGAGTAACTATATTTTCAACCTAACCTAACCAAACTAAATCATAGTAAATTTTAAATTGTAAATTTACTAAATCATAGTAAAAGTTTTACATGTTTATTTAGCCGTTATGTAATGGGCTAGATACTTTTCTATTCCTTTTATTATCATTTGTTATATTTTTTTAAGTAAAAACAATGAATTCTGTGGCTGATGATTATCTTGAGAAAGCTACTTGTATAAGAATCAAATCAACCGCAAAAGATTGCCTCTTTTATAGGAAGCTTTATTATACACAGTAAAAGAATATGACTCATAAGACTTGACCATTTACTCATACTTTAAATAGGATCCTCGTTTCCTACTGGACTAATGTACTAGATATTTACCTATTAAAAAAACCTTTCTGGGACTAATTTAGGAAATGTAATTTCTTGGCACCTTGTTAATTTTTTAAGTAAGTCGGGTAAGAGACAGTTTCAAAAATATTGATTTGATTTTACTGACTAACCATTGATGTTTGTGAAGCGATATCGTGGTCTAAATTTCTATGTCGCTTAGTAACTTCTGTGTGTTCTATGGCTCTTCCCTAAGCTTTCCCCCGTTCGAGATAATTATGTGACATTCTACCTGTGTCTTTGTTTATGTCTGTACCTTTGGTACTTATGTCTGTACCTTTGGTACTTATATCTGTACCTTTGGTACTTATGTCTGTACCTTTGGTACCGATACATTTGGTAACTTTTAAATTTTGGACTATGGCGCCCAAACGGGGACCTAAAATGTATGTATCTATCTTCACGGCATGTTTTTAATTAAATTTTTAATTAAAGTAATTAAAAATTACTTATTTTTTTTAATTTTAGGTGAAACCCGGCCAAATTGCATGAGATATGGCTCAGTTAGAGTTATTAACCACACGCTTCTAACTCAATCATGTACGTTGCTTGTTCACTCAAAATAATGCTGCAGCGTTAGTAAATCACAAAGAGGTGTACCTTATTTAATTGATAACAAATTAGTAATCCATTGAATAGTCCAGAAACTTCCAAATTTGAAAACTTTAGTACCTACCTATTTTTTTTTAAATAAACACTTTTTGACTTACTGGCGTTTTACAGTGACTGTTGTAGAGGCAAAAATGCTCTGCTATTTCTCAATTTTCCTCTTGGCATTTTTAAATATAAAGTTAACTTACGACCGCACTCGGAGACATTTAATCCTTACTTAAGGTGTCACTTAGTACAGATTTTGACAGAAACTGTATGGACTTTATGTCAAAACCTCAAGTAGCTCTTTAAATAAATATTAATGTATCTGAGAGCGGACGCTAGTGTTTAATAAATGTAGAGTTTCTACATAAACAGATTTAAAGTTTAGAAAATATCTGTATTTTAAATGAAATAATAAGATTTTTGAACTCTATTTTTGCAACTGTATTTTGAAATTGTCTAATAAACAATCTACTTAGATTTTTATGTCTTTAATAGTTAGGAAAATAATCTATATCATCAGATAATTTTTCTGTGGATAGACAATAGTTAAAACTACTTTAATTTAAAACATTTTCAAAGTATAAATGTAATCGTATTACAATAAACTTAGTCAGATAATTACTTAATGTGATTTAGACTTGAATAGATAAACATATAATTAAGAATTTTATCGATTACACTAGCATTGTTTGCCTCTAGCTATAGATAACTTTTATAACGTTTCGCTAATACTTATTGCTTGTTTAAGCATGCTTATCGACTTTACTATTATGTTACAATATTAAGAACTTCATTACAATACATGGTGTTGATGTTATTCTGTGTTAATCTAGGGGCCTGTTTTACAATATTCTAATGAGCGTCGGATTGCTTATTTGGAAGTTTTGTCGCTGCTTTCTTATAGAGTGACGTAGATAAAACATGCAAATAATCTGAGACGTATCAGTAGATCGTGCAACAGACCCTTAATCAATTGTATTTTAAGGCAAAGCTCCTAAAATTTTTGAATTATGTTACGGTGCTGTATGTTCATGACTACACAATATTATAGGATACGTACCCACTACCCACTACCTACATATTCTTTGGTTAAGTGTATACAAAATGATTTAATACTAAGTTACAAATTACATCAAAGTATATTTATTTGCTATTGGGTAGGTAGCCTTTATTATTTCAGTGGCAAAACTGTACGTACGGTCTATTTACGTAAGTAGCCAATGATCATTTAATTAGGTCTCTAGTGACGTATTTTCAGTAAAACAAATTAGAAAAATATCAATCAACCATGAACTTAAATTAATCTTATAATGATTAATCATTCATTAATGGAACTACTCAGTTCTTTCGTGACTATAGCTGCCTTAAATTAAGCATCAGTCTACAAAATAACTAGAGGAAAGTAACAAAAAATAAAAGTAAATGTCAATTCACATCGTAACGAAATGATACGTGACATGGCGCTGCATTTTTAAGATAGCTATTCAAAATTTAACTTTATTCAACACATAAGAAGACACGTTTCATTGTCAGATCAGATCGAATGTCAAGTTGCACCGCGCAGCACAGCGCATGTGTACGACTGATGTTATATAAAACGTGTATCTTTTTGTGTAATGAATAAAATTCAGTTTTCAATAGGTATCTTAAAAATGCAGCGCCGCGTAGCGGGGCGATATGAACTGACACTAATCTCAACAAAACTACTCCTTATTTCGGTAAAATTAGTTCAAAAAATCGATTAATGCCTTACTTTACTGCTATCATTTATATACAGACACGATATACTGTCGTCAAATTGTTGGAAGACACGCATAGATGTTTTCGTGACACTGGTAATTATTTAGGCAATGTCAAAGTTTATAAGACAAAAATATTTCTAACATAAATCGTAGTACACGTACCTAAACAAATAAATAAAATATCACTATCGTAATAAATAAATTCTGATTATATTAACCCACGTCTACAATATACGTACTATCGATAAAGTTGCCGCTCATTAGGTGAAAATCGCATAACAGCGCCGCGCGCCGTTGAATCGTGCGCACGCACACATACTCACGTGCGGTCGTTGCGGTCACTTCCTCTGTGTTTAAATATTTTGAGGCGTCCTAGTGCAAAGTGAAGTTTAGAAACTGGTCGAGCAGGTACATGTAGTCTGAATATTTTTTGTGCATCTAGGTATACTACGGAATAGGAATAGAAAAAACATTTTTCTATTCCGTGATCTATATGATCTATACTCGTAGTTGTACGAACTACATTTCTTATTGTTCAGTAACATAAAGTACTTGCTCAATTTAATAACAACTTATAAGTTACCATATTTAAGTACCTATAGGCTACTTTTGCTCAAAAAGAGCATGGCCAAGAAATACACTAAGCTTGGTCAAAATCAGAAAAAGATACGGCAAGAACTCGGGACTACAGTTTTTTCCGTAAAAGGAATATTGACGAGCAACAAAATATAAATTGAATATTCCTTCCAACCTCGACTTTGTTTTGTGTCAAGTCTTTCATTATCTGACCTTTGGAAATCAATTTCAGTATGAGCATTAAGTTATTAGAACACGATAAACAACTCTTCATTTCTTGATAGCTTTGGTTAAACTTTACGAGATTAATAAAAGTAAGTAGGTAGGTAAATATGGTTATAAGTAGAAATATGAACTAAGGGCACATTCTCGTAATTAAAATTAGAATTTCGAGTGTGACTGTATGACACTGAGACTTGAGCAAGACTGAATTTTGAAATTTTTTCATGAGAATTTGCCCTCAGGTTAAATATGCTATTTTTTGATATGATATAAATATTACATAGGGTGGTAGAATCACATATAGGGTGTTTAATAAAAATCCTATGTATAGCACCATCATCGCCGGTACACAGCCGACGACTCCTCAGCGCGCGCGGCGGTCGCATGAGCAGCGTCGAACTACCCGACGAGCCTGACAAGAGCCTTTCGTCTAATAGCGCCAGCCCGTGCCCCTCGCCCGTCAAACAGCCCAGTGTAAGTATGCCACTGTTAACGCACAGAGCCTTCAAAGAACATCAGGGCCTTTAGTCAAGATGCATTCGATAATTTCGACGGCGAAGTTCGAAAACAAAATATATGGGATTTGCCATAAGTCATCGCTAAGTGACATGTAGCTTGCGACGCCTTCTGTTAAATCCCATACATTCTCTCAATCATTATTAGGGTAACGATATAATTATTTACTTATGATTTACAGAAGCATCAACGCCTCCTGCCCACCAATCTCTACGTGATCCTCTACAACTTTAAGTCTCGCCACGCCGACGAACTGGACCTGAAGGCAGGGTACAAGGTCACGGTGATCGACACATCTGATCCGGACTGGTGGAAAGGCAAGTGCCTGGGCAAGATCGGATACTTCCCCTCCAAGTATTGCACCAAACTCCAAGCGGGGGAGCGACCGCTGCAAGTTACGCATAATTTGCAGGTAGGTTCTGATATTTTTTATGGTTCCGTAGTACTCGGGGAACCTTTATAGTCCGTCCGTCTGTCTGTCTGCACTGCTAGCTTATGTAATTATGAATACAATGAATGAAAATCGGTATACTCATAGATTGTGTATAGAATTATTTTAGGGGTGGCTGTACACGTAGATTGAGAATGAAAAATATTTTGTATTAGATAGATTAGATATGCTCTTAGAGCAAGAAGAACAAGAGCTTAGTAGATCAGATAAGTTAGTGTTTCTTAACATATTGTGAAATGTGACCCACTATAAATTATTTTCGAAATATCTTGTAAAATAAAGGCCTCTGTAATTGCTCAAAAGTTAGTTTTAAGGACCAAAATAATGGACCAGTAAATTAAATGACCCCCAAAATCAAACGACAGTCATAACAGAATGCAATTACACTAAACCATTGTTACAAGACATATTTGTTATAAATACAATACAGATTTCCCCGTCTTTATTATATTCCCGCTATAAATTTAACAAAAGTGTGTCAAACAAATCATAAAATGTTCTGGCAAGAAACCAAATCCCAATTAAATGAATGCAGTCCGTATTGAGATTCATAAAGTTTTTTTATTTTGCAAACATCAAAATTCCCTTTTATCATATTGTGCCAAATCTTCTGTTATTGTTTTCCAGAATATTCTAAATACGTGTTCGGATTATATTAATCGGGCACAGGTGTATGCAGCGACTACGGACGCCATATTTTGTATTATGTTAATTATTTCAATATCACGTAATAGCTCACGGCTTAAGGTTGTAAGGATTCCTTATGTTACAAATTATTATAAACGTTTAATGTTTATATAGATGTAGTTAAGCCATTTATATAAATTATAGCGCTCGAGGTAAGAAAATTTGGACCTCGGTTTTTTTACCTTAATGGGCTGAATTTTCTAAACTTAATACAAAAAGCCGATGTTTTCAACATATTAGTATGCAACATAATATTCTGCTTCTTAAATATTACCGCAATCCGTTCGGCAGTGAATTTCAGTTTATATATTATGTAGGTATAGAGAATCATAACAATCAATCGCCTATTAAGTGTATAGACTAACCTAAGCACAAAAGAGTATATGATTCCAAAGTAAGGTCACATATTCAGAATGAGCTACAAAAGGTCTGTCAAAGGTTTCAGACGGCGACAATGGTCTGATGCTGCTTCGTGACCAGATCGTGATCCAGGTTGGTGATGAAGTTGACGGCATGGTGATGATCAGGTCCGGAGACAACCGGCAGGGCGTCTGCCCGATCAAGTTCCTTCAGGAGGTGTGACGCTTCAAACTTCCTAATTTCTACGTTATCAAGGTAAATATTGGTTATCAGTTAGTTATTTGATGTAAATGTGTATATCCTGTTATACAGTTAAGTTTCTTTTTCAATTAATCATCTAAGAAAATAGTAAGTTTAATTAATATTGTGATAACAGCCGTTGTTGGAGACCTGTTAGATGTAAAGGATCGAAAATTTACATTTACAAAACTTGTTTTATAAGAGATGGTCAATATTTTGTGTCTCTAAATCTCCACTTGCTATTTAAACACTAGAACGTTCTGTTTATAGCGACGCGGCTCACTCTCAGAAAACATTGTAAAGTACACCGAACCGAAACCTAGCCGAAGTGCACCAGTCACCCCTAGCGACAGCGTCAACGCCTGGTCCAACCCAGAATACGACGGCAAGGCTAGTTATGATCGTTATTCTGACAAAGGCTATATGCGTTCTGACAAATGTGAGGCGTCAGAATACACGCGTTCTGACAAGGCGAGCTACGAGGCGTCAGTCGAGGGGGTTTGGTGGTGGCGTCGTCCTTTAGGTGTGAGGCACTCCGCCTGTCGCTCGTGTGGGGCATCGTCATCCACGAGACCACTGCAGTTATCTTCGCCCCCACCTAACAGTTATGATTACGATCAACGCCCCATCTCCTCCGGCGATCGCCCCCTTAATTTTATTAGACAGTTGTTCCTGTAATTTCCTTTACAATTTCTCTATTTTATCAAATTACCTTATGAATGTTAAGTTTCAATGTAACTTCTGTAATTTAGTTGTGTAGTTAGTAATTTATTAATTTTATTGTAATTGTAAAATTAAATGTTATGGGCATTGTAAATTAACCTTTTTTGATTTGTCTGTTCGTTTGTAAACGATGCCTTCACAATTGATACGGATTTACAATATGTTATTAATATTTAAGATTTTATACGATTTTTTTTGATTTGAAAGTTTTGAATGATTGCGTGGCCTATTCATTTAAAAAATGATCCTTCCATATTCGGAATTTATTTATAATACGAATTTAGATTAGTTTTATACTATTACATACATATCATTTTTTAAAACAATATTGTTAATAATATATAGAAATATATAGCAAATAATATTTATATTTTATTGAAACAGATCTTAATATGTAATTTTATGATCAATCGAATTAAAAAGTTTGTTTAGAGAATGTTGGCTATGTTATAACATTAACATTTTGTGGGGGTATCTGTACCTACATGTAACATAGCCTGTTTTGCTTAGGTTACTTTCTCCCATTCCTATATGTTTATCTGTAAACTACCTCACCATTATTTTTCATAGAGCCTTGAAAAGGTAAGATAATATTGCACTGTTGTATAGTAATACGCGGATTTAAAAAATATAAGTAATAGTATTTCCTAAAAACTAAGTAAGAATAAATTGAACTTTAAAAAGGAACATAAAATACACAGAAGGTACTTATATAATTAAACATCATTATTTCAGATGCAACCTGCAAGATAAACCAAGTCATCTTATATAGCATAGGTACTATACTTTTAATATTGAATTTATGACGAAATGGTTTCCTAGGGGATCTAGTTTTGTAGTTTGAGAAACCCTGCAATTTTTGTTTATTTCTACGAGGTTTGTGTAGGTAAAGCTAAATTTCTTTAAACTACCCATTTGTGAGATTTGATGGATATAATAATTATTCTTATGTAACCAAGTATTAAGTAATATTATTTAGAACGGATATAAAATCCATTATCGTCAATTTTTGAATAGCTGTAGATAAGGGAATCTATTTAGTTTCTTAGATGATGCTTATGTTAGTTTATTTTTTATTATGTAAAGAAAACATACCTAATAGCAAAGTATAACCTACCTATTACATAATACAATTAATTTACAGGAGTTTAATATTAGGAACACTTGAAATAAGCTTTGTTTTTTTTTCAATACCGAAGTATTATGTACAGTTATGAACACCAGCGGTGTATCAAATTTGAACCTTTTTGCCATAATAATACGGTCAAAATGTGGTGCACCGAGTACAGGCTGATATTTCAAAGCTGGCACGAGCAGCACATTCACATATTTCGTTGTGTGTTGTGTGTGAGGAGCATTACGTGACGTAGCACTGCATTATCCGTCTTTATGTCCCTGTCACTGCCTCTCCCCTGGTCAAGATTTTGACTATGTAGGAGACAATAATTATTGTTTTGTTAATGCTACTGTTTAACCACAGAGCTTATTATATAAATAGAAATTGCTTTTCTCGATTCTATGACGGTACCACAGATGCCGTGTTAACCCTTCTAATGAATAAGAAGAACACTTGTTAGGACCATCCGTACGTTCACAAGACAATTTTGAATATATTATAAAATACAGTATAATAATTGGTTGCAGACTGAGCCGCGAAGAATAAAGTGTAACAATTTTGTTTCTCGGATGCCATGTCTATTTATTATTATTAAAGTTCCATGTTATTTCATACTTTTTACCGGTAGTATTTTTAATTTTTCCGCTAGGTGATAATTTCCATTTTACAATAATTTTATAAAATAACTTCTGAAAAATATGGTTCCGTCAAAACATTGACGGAGAGTAATATTTACTATTTAAACCAACCCAACTACCAAAGAATCTTAAATTTTTAACATACTGTATATGAAATTGCATTAGTGTGAGAACTGTGAACGCGCTAGCTTTAGAATAACGACCTGTATGTCAACGACTACACCTGCAGATTATTTACAATGGGTAGGTCGTCCTCTTCATAAACCAAAATGCATTTCAATTATATAAGTTCGTGTTAAGTTCGTATAAGTTTAATTATCAAAGTGGTAGGTATCTACTTAAAAGAAAACGGTATTTTATTGCTAGACTTTTTGAGATAAAGAGAAGAGTCCAAGTCTCTTCTCAAGGTATAACATTCTAAATATTGTGTATTTTATGATTCATATTTATTTTTGATTTCTAAGCTTTATATATAGGTACCTACATACTGTAAAAGCATATAATATTATTACAATTATATTTTATTATTATGATTCCGTATAATTAAGTTAGAACCGTCCCCTCTAAAGATAGATTAACTATGTAAAGACTATGTAAATTAAAATCTACCACACCTTTAATAATTATAGTAACGTTAAAGTCTTCTAATCAAAGGAAATAATTAATGAATTCTATAATGTTACGTAGCAAAATTCCTGCTGATTTCTTAATTATTTATTTGTATACATGTAGGTAAAATATTTTCTTCTTTTTTTTTAAAGTCTATTATGAATAAATTATACCTACATATTAAATGTCTTAGAATTTACTAGAGAAAATATAAAAATACATACTAATATATTATTATTAACGTAGAAATTGCACGAATATTCATTTTGTTTAAATAAATTATTGTATCGCTGCAAACTATAAAAATATAGTTATAAAGTAGTTAGGAACTTATAAAAAGCCACGGAGCCGGCAGTGCCCCGCCAAGTCCTAGGCAGGCATGGCCGTAGGCACAGTTTGTCAAAAAACAATGTCAAGATTAGGTAATCAGTCTTGTTATAAACATCACAATGGCTGTGTTTGGGGGAAAAAAGAGCTTGACAACGCTTGCTAGCGCTGAAAAAAAAATACAGTTGTCAGCCAGGACTCGTTTACTAACTTCAATAGCGCTTACACAATCCGCCATTTTACTTAATTTGTTTGTTTCGAAATCAGTTAATAGTATTTTGTGCAATTAATTTAATAATTAAAGTATTATTAAAATTAACAATAATGTTAGCCCAAAAATAGTGAAATTTATTTGTATATTATAACCCCCTTACTAATAAAAATATTTACACAACGGATAACTTACACAACGTTGCTGTCTTTGTCTGTCAAGTGACTTTTCCAACGCATGAGACAAAGACAGCAACGTTGTTTAAATTATCTTTAATTTATCATTTTGCTTACGAGCGCATCCGAGCGCTTTTTTCCGAAAAAATGGCGATCGCTAAGCGGAAAAAGCAAAATGGCGGATTGTGTCAGCCAAGTGTCAGCGCTATTGAAGTTAGTAAACGTGTCCTGTCCGACAGCTGTATTTTTTTCTTTCAACGATAGCAAGCGTTGTCAAGCGCTTTTTTCCGCCAAACACAGACAGCCATTATCTTTTGACAACACTTGATAATATTATGATTTTGACATAATATGGCTAAAGACTTTAAACATTTTCTTATATCAAAATTTAAATACAATGATTAGGGTACATCATTAAAGTATTTCACATAGGAACCCCAAAAACCCCTGCAACAAAGTATGCATCTAGTCTTAAAGGTAAACAAATCAACAAATCAGTATTTTAGTAAGGCACAGCTTGTGAATATAATATATATAGGATAGCATAGGCCATTCTTGGACACTTTATTTTGAAAATATTATGTAAGATGAAATATCGATATTTGGGGTACTTTCTAGTGCATAAGTACCTATTTTAATAATAACGTTATTTTTGTTTCTACTATTGTTTTGTTTCTAATAACATTATTTTTGTTACTTCCTTCAATGCAACTTACTGAAAGTCTTTATAACAATTTAATATTTCCCATGCATTTCCCAGGCATTTAATAAGCCATGACAATGTTTCATCTTGATCGGCAGAACTATGTTATGACAATTATTGTTGGCACTTTATAAGCACCTTCATATTATTTTTATCAAGTCCGATAACTATAGGATATTTTATTCAATTTATAAAATAAAACTAATCATGGTCTTTAAATATTACTTACAAGTTGCTGGAATAAATTCCAGATAGCATCTAAAAATGTTGTGTTATGGAAATTCAATTGAAATTTCGATAAACACTTTATACTATGTTTGGTGTTACACCAAGCTATGTGTCCATTAGATCTTTAAATATTGTGGATATCGAATTATAAAGCTGAACAATACTACATTGTGCCCACTACCCATGTTTCTGAATTAAGCTGACCAGTTTCAGTTATCTATGTAATTACGATGTTCTAAATTCCTTATATTGTTCCTAAGTAGGAGCAATTCCAAATTGCTCTACATTTTACTACCTAGACCAGATGCCAATGTTTTTTTAATGCCAGATGCCTAATTTATAAAAATAAGTAATTCAGTTTTTCAATTCAGAGTTCTCTCTAGTCTCGTCTCATCTAGTCGGTGTCAGTAATGTTAACACGAATTATTTAAAAACTTACCTATACCTAAAATTAAGGGCTGAAATTAGTTATAGCTAATTAATGTTTATTTCTAAACAAAGATGTTGTTGTTTATATACTATTACGTTTGTGATTTACTTTAAAAGTGTTTAAAATGTGTTAGTTTTAAATAAATAAGTATTGTGTCCCCGAACTGGTCTTTTACTACTTTATTTTGATTTAATAGGTACATATGTATGCATCTAAAGATTTATATAATAGACATAACATCAGTAACAAATTATTACCGCTTAAAGCAATCAAATGTTTTAAAATTAATTATATATTATACTAGGTTTTGCCGGCAGCTTTGCCCGCGTGGGAGTGTTCGTGGGAAAAAAAAAGATATTTAGCAAATATACATACTGCAATATAGTAATAGCATAGAGTAAAAATATATACTTATAATAAATTTTCACACGTACTTTTTAATTTTAATACATCTCCTAGATAAGGATTAGCTAATAACAATATTACGGATACAAATCCGTCTTAATAGCTTCTGAAAATACCACAAAATTGTGATCATTTTTTTAAATTTAAAATGGGGACATATCTATGCCATTGCAGGCTTTTTTGTAGACACCCTGGTACCGACTTCAAAAATATGAAGATTGAGTAGAGAAACAGTTAAAATTTTAGCCGAATTTAAAAGGGGAATTATTTGGAAAAGAAGTTTTATTTCATACTTTTTTGTGCGTTTTTACTTGGGAAGTAGGTTTTCGTTTTTTGTTTAAAAATAATATTTTTTTCCCTTTTTAGTAATATTTATTATTACTTTAAGAAAGTTATTAATACAAAAAAGCCTCCGGTATTCTCACTCTCTCGGCAAAACAAACTCAATCGTTTCTTTTTGCCGGTTTTCTGAGAGGCCGTGGTATTTCCCCAAATAAGCATTACCGATCTGTGGACCAAATAAACAATCACCAGTGATGAGAATGATTATAGACACTATATTATTTCTTTGAAATTTTGGTCATTGAAACTTTGTGCTGTCTCCCGCTTTGCTTGGGGAGGGAACTTGGAACTCTTCCTACTCAAACTCCTCCAAGCATTCTTTTGACGGGTTTTCAAGCATTACGTTGCGGGTGCCAAGACATATTTAGCATGTCCCTCGAGCACCAATGATAATATCAAAGGGTTTTTGTGGTTGGTTACCGCTGTCGATCCTGGCTCACAGGAGTTGCAGTGGTGGGAATGTGCGGTGGACCAATGCCCGTTAAAAAAAAGACATTATATTATTCAATTATTATTATCTATTGTAGTAGTCGGCGGAAAAAATGTAGCAGTCAGCATTAAATATAATATTATAGTGATGATGATCATGAATATAATTTTGGCAATAGCAAAATTTCAAACACATTGATATCGGTGTACAAAACTATGAGGACTACCTATGTCACCATAAAAATATGTTGGTGTATTGTAAGAAGATGGTGGAGATGATGATGATGATGATTACTATAAGTGGCATATGCGTGCAGTTCTTTAATCAATGACGAAATTTCTAAACGTGTATCTTTAAATGCTGAGGAGTTCTGTTCAGTGCTTTTGGATCTAGGGTACATCTTGGTACAAAACTTTACTTACTATAAAAGTCGAAATCACTATAAATGTCCTTATAATTTTGTGGAGTTCTCTTGGTTCATCATGGTTGCCATCATCAGGTCTCCACCTTGGTGACTAAGGGACCAATCACCAATTTCGAATTATATTCTTTACAACAACAAAAGAATTTTGAAAATGCTTCGACAAACGGCATAGTAATGTTCAAAGATACCTTATATATATATATGCTTTCAGTTCTTTAAACAACGCCGAAATTTTCTGTTCAGTAACCAAAACGCATTAGTGAAAACCGCATTCAAATCGGTTAAGCCGTTTACTTCGTACGCGCAAAAACAAATATCGCAGGAACCTTCCATTTTTCCGCAATAAAAAGTAGCGTAATAATCCAGAGCCTAAACTACTACCACACCAAATTTCATCAAAGTCCGTTCAGTAGATTCTGAGATAGCGCGTACAAACGTACAGACAAACAGATAAACAAACAGACAACAATTCTAAAAATCATTGTTTTGGGTTCTATGTCGTTCATAAAGCCTGTAATAGTTTTTCTTATATATCTTCCATGTACAGACAGAAAGCAGTTACGATTATAATATTCATAGATATAGGACATACCTCTTCAGTATTAACTTGGCAGATAGTAGGTACTTAGTCTTTGCGGGAGCACTACGGCAACATGAAAACTGTTATTCTCAGTGCTTCTTCGCAATCTGCGATAGTTTCAAACTAGCGATGTACATTTTTAATGGCAATAGCTGCCTTTATTGTAGCATAAAGAGCGTTTTAGAGAGACCTAGCAAAGCATTTTATCATAGTATTTGAATATTAATTAAATATTAATAAATAATCTAAAAGTCAATAAAATCCTTCTAATATTATAAATGTGAAAGTGTGTGAGAATTGATGGATCCATCCAGGATGCTTGTTACTCTTTCACGCAAAAGCTACTGAACGGATTTCAATGAAATTTGGTATGGTAGTTAGTAGTTTAATCTCTGGATTAAAACAAATGATTTTTTTATCCTGAAAAAGTACAGTTTTCCCGTAGGATACTGTATTTTAGCGGACGGAGCCGCGGGCAACATCTAGTTTATATTAAATTCGGACACAGTAATATAATAATGTGTGTGGTTCCTCTTTTTAATTTAACATACATGTGGTCCGATTAATAAAATATTTTTTAGTTCTTTCTTTATGGAGTATCTAAGAGAATATTTTAATATATTTTACTCAGCAGTTAATAATATTATTTAGAAAAACATCTACTTTTGCATAAATAGCTATTATTTTTCAATCTTCTACTACGGTCTACGACCTAAGAAAATTTTTCGTAGATATCGGCATTATTAGTATAAATAATAATAAAACAGCTCATTAGTTACATAAAAACTATAAAAACATTTAAAATGAAAGCACTTTGAAAAAATGGAGAAGAGAGGAAAATAGGCCTAAATCTCGTAAAATATTAATTTTGGAACATGGGTTTCATTGAAGAAAATATTAGAAATGATGGGAACTATAAACCCCTTAATGGATAAACATCGATTTATACCTATAACTCTGTATACGTGTACAAAATATTATTATTACAATGTATTATTATTCATTATTCACAATAAAATTTATTCGACCGCGAAATGTTTTCTAACGTCATCTATATTTTGTTTGTCAAACTATCTAGAACTTTAGTTCGTCAATGGCATAATAGATGGCGCTTCGTAAAATTGAAAATTAAAACGGCCAGTAATTAAATATTTTACTTGTAAAGTTTTTAAAATTAATTTACATTAATTTAAACATACACAGTTTCATATAGATAATTATTAGTTGCTGTAGGTAAAAAAAAACCGTATTATAAGAAAATGAAATTAACGAACCGAAACTATGTTACGGTTGGTGAGCAAGCAGCGATGTGCTTCAAGTGCATGCCGACCCTACTTTTCGCCTCTTTTGTGTCGATAACCCTGCGCGCATTCTACCATCACGCCTGCGCGAGTCTTCCAACGGCGGCATAAAACTGGACGCATTCCGATGCATCGCGAATTATGTTTCGACACTTTCTCGTCCGTGATTCGGTCTTAGCAAAAAATAAACGCACTAAAACATTTATTATAAATTATATTTTATTTTAACGTGACTATTTCTACTCATAATAGTCGTGCATTTATTATAACACGATTCGTAGTAGGTAGTCCAGTGTGCCGCCGCTCGATCACCTGAGATTCCTTTACATAGATGGCAGCACTGTAAATATTTAACATTCCGCAGATTCCGATCGCCGTGGGCTCGGCTCAAATGTCAAATGGGACTATTTCGTCAACAGAAACGTGGCGCGCTAGTTGGACTCTATAAAATAATAACAAATAACAATTATTGTTTATTCTACATAAAATGGATATGAGACTGTGGCAATTGTGAGGTTATTTGCGTCGTCAATTAGTGATATGTTCTATAACTTACGCGAATGCAACACAAAAACATAGTGTAGTTTTTGCGTGTCGTTTCTTATTGATTTTCGGTCCTTGTCGGTTTTATTACAATTGCAAAGTTTACTTACGAACCTGAAAAAACTGTTACGTTGATTGCAAAGTGTTCCTAATAAGCTTCCTGTACTGTGATAAGTTTAAAATATTATTGTTTGGCCGTAACGTGTGAACGTAAGTGTCTTTTGGTTATTGTTTTCAATATTTAATTACTCATTACCCACTTAAAAAAATATATGCTAACTTAGTAGGTAATTCAATTGTGAAACTACCTACATCTTATTTCAGTTTTTCTTTGGTATGTACTTAATAGTCAATACCTATGAATAAATAAATAAATTCCAAAAACGAAATGAGCACATACGCTATTAAAAGCCAGCAAAGCAAATTACTATTATTTAACTTAATATACAATATTCATACATTAATACTTCATGAAATATTCAAGAACAATGTATTATATTTATCAAAATAAGTACGCTGCGTACCGGTTTGATTCGTGGACGCAAAAAATTCGCTGCTGCTCGGGCGAGGGCACAGCGCGCCGTGGACGGTGGAATCTCGCTAACATAATAGTGAGGAATTTGTGTCTTATGCCTCAGTCACACTCGTCCTGCTTGCTGCTTATGATCATGGAGATTGGTGTGAATTGTGGCAACCAGAAGTAAGGCTAAATAGTATGGATTCAGGACTTTGTTTTATGCCTTGGTAACACTTACTCGTCGTGCATGCTCGTTATAGCATGGAGATTGTGAGTCCTAACGATCATCAACAATTTGGATTTCATGGAATTTGGGTCTTACGCCCCAGTTATACAGTTCACTACACACTTCCCTATTTGCAATAAGATGTATCAACTATCAAAGACGTTAATGTTACGTTCAGCTGAAGTTAGGGAAATATTGTAAATCGTATGAGTCTAACGGGGGCGTTATGCTTTATAAACGCTCATTTCCACACGCGTCCCCGGTGATAAGAGCCGATAATGCGGCGTCCGATTACCCAATATGACCCGATTGACATATTTACACGATGACTAGGTATGTACCCGCGTCACGCATGTTCTACTTATTACCAGAGCACTGACATGGGTACGTCAAAAATGTAATAGAAATGTAAACACACCTAACATGGCTATCCGATTGACGTATTTGACGTAGTTACACTCACGGCCGAGTACTCAAAAGCTACTTAAAGGCGGCCCCCTTAATCACATGCCTGGTCATACTGCGACGCAGAGAGACTGATGTAGGGGACACCTAACTTTAAGAAGTTTTTGAGTATTCGGAGAGCACTAACATAGAGGTAATATTATATACTTCTATACTAATACATATTATAAATATGAAAGATTTGTTCGTTTGTTTGTATTGAATAGGCTCCGAAACTAGTGGACTAATTTTGATGAAATATGGCCACGGATTTTTTATTTTCTATTTTCATAGAAATGTAAACATTTGACGATCTCGGCTGCGGCTCAGTGGTTAGCGCGTTGAAGCTCAAGCCGGAGGTCGCGGGTTCGAATAACGCCGATGGAACCAATTTTAATTTCTCGATAAGCTTCCAAGTTACAGCGCAGATAACTGCTATCAAGTGTGAACTTCGATAACTTAAAAGTTGACGAGTCTTCATGACGTCATGATGATCGGTCACTGACTTGAATATTGTACGTTTTTTGTTCGTTACAAATGGTAATATAAATTATTTACCTTTAAGATAGGTACAAGCAGTTTCTTATATAGACTTCCAGACGAATAGTTTGTATTCGGTGCTGCAGCTGGGTAAGAACACTAAGACATTAACGCTGAACTTCTAAACAGTCTCCCTATTAAGGGTTGTCTCTGTCGCTTCCATTGTATAATATCTATTTTTATTTATTACTAGCTGTGCCCGACACACGTTACTCTATCTTACCTCTTATCTATGAACTGGAATAAATAAATAATCAAATAGGAGAAATGAAAGGACCAATAATTATTTGACAGTCAAGTGACAAATTGCACACAGTGAACAGTTCTAGTATGGGAAAATTCGATCTTCATTTTTAGTATTTTCTTCACCACAATCATTTCAAGACCAAAATTAACCAAATCGGTCCAGCCGTTCTTGAGTTTAAGCGAGACATTGGAAATGCAATCCATTTTATGTATAAGAAATTAGGAATAAGAAGATATTAGGAATAAATTAAATATAATTAGGAGGTAGCATTATATTATTATTATTATTATGTAGGCCGTGTCGTCGCGAGGCCGTTCGCCCGGCAGAAGTTCATCAAAAAATTCACAGATTTCGTGCCTCACGAGACACGTCACACGACTATCGAGCACATTGGAAATGAATCTACGGAATTTGAAAAAACTTGACTTTTTTCAAAAAGGCTACAGGGCTAACGCTTTACCCGATCGTCTTTGTATTAGGCTCAAATTGTAGCTGACTAAATTGTCAAGAGGAGCTTTTCTCAAATCTTTGATATCATTCTTCGTTTCCAAAATATCAAGCCCCAAAATCAAATATTCGGGATTTTTTTTTTCACAATTTCGGCCATAACTTTTTTCGTTTTTTACTTTCTCGAATAATTCTTTTTGCACCTTACGTTATGAATACGCGTCTTTTGAGCCATTTTTTAATTAATATCATATCTTCACAACTCTCCGAGACATAAGGGGATCGCACTTTTCGTGAAATCGGAGCCTACACTGGAGCGAACGAACGAAATATTATAGACATTCCAATGTCTATAATATTTCGCATATTAAACAAAACAAGTATTAAATTTTAATTTTATTTTAATTGTTTTAGCTGTTGATTTTTATTAAGTGTGACAGCTTTTCCTTGATTTCTTTTTCCTTTGTCAGTTAGCCATGTACCTATTACCATGTTAGTCGAATTGTTGAAATTGTACTTAATCAATAAATTAAACGTTACTAGTAATATATTGTTATGTTTTTTTTTTAATTTATTTATATAAGGTCGCTTTTTAACAACTAAGGTCATTAACGACCACAATTTACAACAAACGGTATATACCTAGTGTTAAACTAATTTATAAACATTAATCATTTTTAGGAATTTTAAAGTTTGGTTACAACCATTTTCATTTAAGAAATCTTTAAGATAATTGGGTAAGTTACATAATTGATTTTCATTATTATATGCTGTGCATTCTACATTTATTAAAAGATGAGATACACTGATATCCTGCCCACACTTGCGTTTATTTTTTGGAGTTTTAGTTATCAAATGTCTGTGTGATAAGTTAGTGTGTTCAATGCGTAGTCTCGTTATTATAACTTGATCTTTTCTGTTGCTGAATGAAATAGGAGATTTATCCATAATAGAATTTCTTACATGAATTAATTTACTTGCATTACCTGTTTTCCAATATTGATCCCAAAAACTTTTAATTTTAAGTTTGCAATATTTTTGAATTTCTGAAGGAGGTGATTTTATTGTTGTGCAAATATCATTTTCACAAGTTGCATTTCTAGCTTCTAGATCTGCTTCTTCATTTCCGCATATCCCTTGATGACTTGGGATCCATACGATTTGAAAGTTATAGTTATTATTTAGAAGATTTAACATTTTTTGTTTGATTTCAATAATTAAGGGATTTGTATTATTTTTATTTTGCAAGGCTGTAAGACATGATTTTGAGTCCGTATAAATTAAATTTATGGTATTTTTGTTGAACGCTTGTAATTAAAATAAAAAACGGCCAAGTGCGAGTTGGACTCTCGCACGAAACGGAAATTATTTACGTTTATTGCCCATGAGCCCCACTTGAATATTTATTTTATTCTGTTTTTAGTATTTTGCTTGCATGGACAGACAGAGTCTTAGTAATAGGATCCCGTTTTAACCCTTTGGGTACGGAACCCTAAAATCGTTGTCACGCCAAATGCCAATTTAAACGTTCACAGTAATAATAATATTTAAAAACTTAAATGTGCCAACCCTATTGTACTGTAACATCTGTCATCCCCTTGGTTATAGCCACGTGCGCGTACGCAGCAGGGGCAGGATCCACCCTAAATACGGGTAACCCAAAATGCACAATTGATTTTCGACCCTCTGTTCATCAATATAAGGTTTAATTTCGCCCAGCTAACAAAGTCGTCTTAAAATAGATTATTATTTATATACATGGAATGTCAAGGTTCTAATGTGGTACTTTGAGGCTAAAAACGACAGCTGCCTGCTGCACGCTCGTAATTTTGACCATACTGCTGCTACAAACTTACGATTTTAAGTATGCGTATTCGAAAGAACTTCATGAAGTCGTCAAGAGTTTTTTACACTATTAGAACCAGAGGCCGCCCTGTTATCGAAATTCGCTCATAATAATCCATATAATTTTAAAATTTGAACATTATGAGAGTTCGTAATCTTTTGCACATAATAGATAGGAAAAGTAATAAAAAATGCAAATGTGGTGACAGATTGACAACGTCTAAGTGTAATAAAATTGTATGTAACGTTAACGCGCGGTAGTGTGTGATAATAAACTGAGGTAGTGTATGTTATAAGTATTTTTATTAATTTTATGTTTGTATTTCTAAGCATTATTTATAAACAACATTAGGTTTCTGCACACCTTCCTCCACATTTAAACTTTAATTTACCTGCCAAATTTCATACTCCTCCCGTGGCACGATTCTTGTAAAACGACTGCAAGTTTTAGATTCACGTATAAATAAAATTTTGTTATATAAAATTGAGGTCTATAGTCGCTTCCTACCTTTTTACTTTATAAGGATAAACTTAGGTCAAAATGGAATAAAATATACTTCCTGAAATATGCAATTATAATCTACATTGCTTAAGGTAAAACCTCATAAATATATCCTCGTATGCACTATAAATTCAGATGAAGAGAATTACAATTGTATCTACTAACTACCAGTATAGAAGGCTTCTCCATCATAGGGAAGCCCTAGCCTGTTTAGTGGGTAGGGATTTTGATGTGGGTCTTCAAAAGGTAAGCGGTAAGTGAAGTGAGTGAAACCGATAGGAATGGTGCTATAGGAACCCCCCCACCTCTGCTAACTACTAATAAATTATTTATTCTTTGTCTACTATAGTATGCTCAAATCCAGCACTTTATAAACAAAAAGACAAAAATCTTTATTGCACAATAAAATATAAGTGAAATTAAAATTGGTAACATTTTAGGCGCTATGGTCTATTGGTTTACGCATAGAATTTAATTTTAACTGGATTTATTCAGAGTTTACCAAATATTTCATAACTAAAGATAGGCTATGACTTACATTTGACAGACCAAATCTTCATACAAGAAAAAGTTACGCCACCATGGTTTTCACCATACCTCAAAAATGTCAGCCATCTTCATTTCACCATACTTCAAATGTCAAAATGGCCCCAAAAACTAAAAATGTGGGCTATTTAAGTGGAGACAGTTTTTGCCTCAACATGCCTCGTCTATATTATAATATACGTCTATGGAGTACACTGTATAGCGTTTCCATTGATTTGACCGCCACACCCACAGCCCACACCACGTCTGGTGGCACTTACGGCCGAATAATGGAACGATAGTTAAATCAAGTGACGCTCAAGTCACATGCTGTCCTTGTCATTTTGGATAGCAGAGACAGCGACAGCCTGTGAATTGGAGGGCTCCTAATTTTGATAAGCGTTTCAGTTTTCGGCCGTTTGTAGGCTTTCAATCGTCACACTTCTTTGGCACGCCGGTTTTTCTAATCCTATCAAAAAAACGTTTTCTTTCACCGAATCCGAGCCTCCGAGCCGAGCCACGTTGCATTTGCTAATTACGACGACGAAGTTAGAAAACAAAAATGTATTGGCCTCCACAGACGAGAGGCCGATCGTTTCAGTTAGAACTGACGTCAGTTCGGCCTGGAAGGATTCGAGCACATACACGGAAAAAATCGCATCCGACCCAACTGACGTCAGTTCGGCCTGAACGGATTCGAGCACACACACGGCGAAATAGCTTCAGTTCGTTCTTTTTTGCCGCGAGCTACGGTAGTGTTTAATAATTGTGTAATAATTAAACACCGCGAAAACTTACTACGCCTGTACACGATACACGGCCGCACGGCCGCGGCTCTGGCGAGAACTGAAGCGATTTGTCCATACATAGTCCGTTCAGTCCATCCGTACAGTCCATAATTAATGTTGCCAACTTAGTTGTTTTACAAAGTTTTACTACAAAATTCAGTATTTTATTCCCTCCTTAGTAGGAATTTAGTTGTTAGTAGTGTTTTAGTAGGAAAGCCAGACAGTAATCATATGTAAAATGGTCTAGGTTAGGCACAAAAAAAATATAATACACTATATCATAAAAATACATTCGTCCGTATTTACCGTAAACTACCCGTTTAATTACTATATACGTAATATTTCCTAGTATATTTTAATTTAACGGTAAAATTTATAATAACATTCAATATAATAATTTTTCTAATATAACAAAACCTAAAATGCCGTGGTTTTTGGGGGGCTTTATGGATACCTAAGTTTAGTAGATTTTTTTATAGTTATCAGTATTATTTTAGTAGTTTTTGGTAGAAATCGACGCGAGTTTAGTAGTTTCGCAAAAACAGAGCTGGCAACACTGGAACTAATTGCTTCAGTCCATCCGGCCGACTGATGCGATCTCGAAATTTCACACGACGATACGATTTTGCATCCGTTCAGGACGAACTGAAGGAAAACCGGACTGTATAATAACCTAACCTAACCGTGTACCCATAGGGTCTCCTATGACTTATGAGATTTGACAGTTAACATCGCTAAGTGACATAGCGATATAGCATAGAGTAAAAATATGCGATAGTTACTCTATAGAATCCATATAGTAGTTCCGTAGTAGCTCTGTTCTATACTCGTATTATGTCAGACCTTAGGCTTCAATTTATTATTAGCTTTTGTCCGCGGCTTCGGAATAGTGTTCTTGGAGATAAAACTTCTTCAGCAAATAACTTGGGAGGCCGGTAGCGCCGCGCATTGTACTTTGTCTCTGCATTTTAAATCTGTAATATCTTCGATAATATTCATCTAAATTACATTCTGTAAAAAGCCATATTGATCTATATTAACGGCATAATGTATTTAAGGTTTGGATTTAATTGGATATTTATTTATTTATTTACACTTAATGCACAAAACCAGCTACACATAGGCGGACTTAATGCCATATGGCATTCTCTACCAGTCAGGATATTATATAGCTGTATTCCCTAAAATAGCTTCGTAAATAAGCCATTACTTCTCGTAAAAAGTAAAGGATAAAAATGTTTACTGTGGGTTTATTATCCCTAAGAGATATATCATCGCGGACTTTTTTGTAGACCTTTTTAAGGTGTACAATACTGTAGTTTATTTTGATATATCTCGTAGGGTTCAGCCAGCGTTTGCAATGTAAGCTCAAAAAAGTGTTTATTTATGACATTAGAAACCTCTAAAATTATCAGTGTTTCTCTACTACATTATGCATATATACACATCATAAACCTTCCTCTTGAATCACTCTATCTATTAAAAAACCCGCATCAAAATCCGTTTCGTAGTTTTGAAGATCTAAGCATACATAGGGACAGATAGAAAAAGCGACTTTGTTTTATATTAAGTAGTGATGAAGTTATGATATTTTATGTTGTAAAACAAATTTCAGGACCGACTATTGAAATTGGTACCCATATAAGTATTACAAAAAAATGCATGAGTAAATATCGGTATAAATTTGGAATTGGAATTCATAACCAAAGAATATATATTTGAGATCAAAGTGGCCAGTACGACAAAGCGCCTATTTCATATGTAAGGATCTAATATATCTGATTATTGTGTCGTTGAAGTCAACAACCAAGGCAATAGGCATATTACACAGGGTTATAGGTTTTGAGGACTTTTAGCGTCAGTTCACACCAAGACGCGACGCGGCGCGCATTTCTTAAGAGTGTAATGAAACGTGTAAATATTGTATGAAGTGAATACAGTTAAATTTTAGAATCGCAATCTTAAAACGTACGCGCCGCGTACCCTTAGTTGATCTAGGTGTTAAAATTATAGTGATGAGTTCACGTCACATTGCTGTTCAGTAGTTTAGCTCACACTAGTGACTAGTACATAACTAGTTCCTCTTCCGCTAAACGGCTCGGTACGGTCGGCAAAATAAGCATTTTCAATTTTTTGTTAGCTCATTTACCTACTATAGGGATTATGGATATTTAGGTAGGGGAGGATGACCTACTGTTGGCATCCTCTCAATTATTGGCCCCAAAGATTTAAAGTATATACTCTCAGTTGGCCATCCTTCATTTATACACAAATAAATAAGAAAAAACATAATAAGTGTCTAGGAGTGTGAAAAAATTAACAAAACGAATACGCAACTCGTGTTTTATACGATAAGATCAATAATGAGGGTTTTTAAACTCGTGACATATGACATCTTTTTGACACGACAAGGACCGTCGTGCTTCCAAGCGCTGCCTGATGACAGAAAAAGAATCGAAAATTCTTTTCGATCGTTTTTGATACCACTTACGCCACCAGATGACGCTTTGTGTGAGTTGGGTAACGGCAGTAAAAATATCAAAAACCCTCATTGGGGTAGGGGGCCACAATTGGCTGTTTAATGGTTTACCCTACTTTCGCAAATTGCTTGAAGATAAACTTGCTAGCTGTACTTAGACGTGCCGTATACCTATTACCTACGCGTCTCCTCCGCCTTCGGGAAAAATTCTATTGTGGTTATTGTACCGAATTCCGCCGGCACCGCTCACCGCTCACTATCAGCGCATCAACCTGCGTTATAAATAACTAACCTTTGTCTGCTTCGTTTGTTTCCAGAAAATTCTATTCTAGATTAGTAGGACTATTTTTAATGTTTTTGCGAATAAGAGAAAAAATGTTTTTTGATACTGCTTTGCCCTTTGCTATGTTTTAAGTGTTAAAATGTACATTGTTGATACTTGGCTATTGGCATACAGAGCCATTTTAATAAGTCTCGTATTTCGTTACACTACATGACTAGAATTTAGTTTGTCGTTGTTGTCCATTAAAATTAGAAATCCTTCTTATTAGTTCAATATATAAAACTCCCAGAAGAAGAAAAAGAATTTTCGTTTTGAACTAAGTAGATAAAAATTCCTGTGGAATGCCTCATGTACGGAATAACCGAGATTCTATATGTGTGGTTACCTGGAATTGTTTGCTGTTATTTAAATTCGTAGTAGTTATAGCAGGGAGGTATGCGCTATGCGTGGTATGTCTTTAATCGTTTTGACAATACGCCATTAACGCTATCTCATACAATAGATATAATGGACAAAGATACATGAATAATAACTTTATCTGAGTGTAATAGACATATTATGAATATATATTAAATTAATACGTGAAGCGACAACTTCGCCTTCACGAACTTCACGTATAGAGTATAGAGTAGAAGGTATATGGATGTATGTTAATCAAAGTGGAGTCGAGCTGAAATGCAACTTAACATTAGGGATGCACTAAACTACCAGCCTCCACAGACCACATTGCCTCTGCTCTGCATTTTTTTTAAACTATCAGACGGATCACCTGATGGAAAGCGATTACCGTTGCCTATTGACAGCTGCAACACCAGAGGAGTCGACAATACGTTGCCGGCATTGAAATGCATGCTATAACGTTGCATGTGACTTAGGTGCCACGTAATTTGAGGACCGATTCAGTGTTCGGCCTCGTATTATGTTATTAGGACTTTCAACTCCCTATATTGATTTCTCAGAAGAGATCTCCTTTCAATACTAGATGTTGCCCGTGGCTTCGTGCTCGCAAAAGTTGATCTCACGGATAGCGTACATTTTTCCGTGATAAAGATGTCCTTTCGCGTAGTCTATTCTACATCTGTGCGAAATTTCATCAAAATCTGTCCAGTAGTTTCGGAGCCTATTCAATGCAATCAAACAAACAAACTTTTCCTCTTTATAATATTAGTACTTATAGAAAAAGTCTTAGGTAAGTTTGTTATTAAATCGATACATTCCAATAATTGAGGATATACCTTTTTTGCCGTGTTATTACACCCGTGTACGATTATCACATTTCAACAATATATTTACCTAATCTTACGTAAACATTAATATTTAATCGGCAAATGGCAATATTTACAGAATTCCGAGCTTATCGCATATCTAGTTTTATCGTATTCTGCTCGAATTTATATCGACATTTTGAAGCTTGTAACAAGTTTTGAAGAATTTCGATGTAAAAATATCGGTATTTACCAAATATTTTTTTGTAGAAATATTTGTATGGGATATAAATGTATATTGTATGGCTCTTTTCTGTGTATTAACGAATGGAAACTTTTGACTGCTTTTTATGGAATACTGGCAAACGACCTAACGGATCGCCTAACAATAAGTTATTACCGCCGCTCTCACAACACCGTACAAGAGCGTAGCCGGATTTATGAAACTCCTAATCCCTAAGGCGCCTGAAAGGAAGTATCGGTCGAGCCGGTCCATTCGTGCCAAAGCATGACGGTATAAACTATCTTTGTCTTACAATTTAACCAATATTATATCTAGTAATATCCCGCGGTAAAATACCCACAACCTGCAAGCAAATGTGTGAGCGCACGCATAAGCATGCGTAAAAGCACCTCCCTCCTCCCACACTGCTTATGCGTACCTACTCACAGAAACAAGATCGTGCAAACACCACCACCACACAAGCAACAATGTCAGCAAGATCGTGCAAGGCCCCACACTACCATGCAGGTTGCAAAACTCGACACGCGTTTCGCCCCGAACCCGGAGCATCCTCAGGAAGTGGAACTGCGAACAAAGTTCGTTAGTGGTGTTAGCACGATCTTGTTTCTGAGTGTACCTACCCATAAGCAGTGTGGGAGGAGGGAGGTGCTTTTACGCATGCTTATGCGTGCACTTACACATTTGCTTGCAGGTTGTGGATATTTTTTCGCGGGATATTGCTAGATATAATATTGGTTAAATTGTATGCTATGGATTTCCGCAAAGTAACGCCTGATTCTATTAACTATCTTCGTCTTCTCACGCCGGGCCCTTGAAGGTGCCTTGGGCGGGGAACCATGATCAAGGGGCTGGACCCCTCTATATGGGAAAGAAAATTAAAATTGAGTCGCGTCCAGTACGAGCACTGGGCGCATTTTTTTAATTTTTTGGGGAAGACCCCCGTGGCAGAACGTGGAGAAACCCTGGGCGAGCGACAATGGGGAGAAAATCGCCAAACCAAGTGCGACCTCGACCTGCAGTCGACTCCAAGCGACGCATGGGGTCCCGACCCGAAGGGCCGAGAAACGTGTGTGGAACCACTCCCACACGCGCCGCTTTTGTCGGACTGCGGACTCAACCGACCTGGGGAAAAGCGTGGGAAAGGCTTCCGGGCCCCAGACTTTTTATGTCGGGGGGAAGTGGCGCCACGGGGTTGACGGCTCGGACATTAGGGTTGCCCCACGTCAGGCTCCGGGCATGACGGTATGCTGCTGATGATGTATCTGAATTCTGAAATACCACATAATACGGAGTCTCAGCGTGGCACATATTGACTGGAGGTCGTGCCAATAATCAAATCGTGTCACATTTTTATGAACGGCCCGCCCAGCACTGGCTGGCTTCCCGCGGTATGCGACACATCATCATCAGCGTGACGTCACGTGTGCGTAAACTTGGGCCACCTTGGTTGAGATGGTAGACTTTGATAGAGTCATCAATGGTAAAATAAGAAGTTTTGCAACAATAGAATGGTACATTTAAATATAATACATTAATATGGATTAATTGGAATATAAAAATAATAAATTAGAGGACTTCACTGTGTGGGTGTGTGGTGTGTATTACTGAGTTACATAAACTTTACTTCGTAAAGTTGACTTCGTAGAGCTTTCGTGAAGTTATTACACTTGATTGCAGTTATTTTACTATTGCACAAATAAAATCATATTTAATTTAATTACCTACTACTCAGTGTGTTACATAATACATAATACATTTGGCTCTTTGTTGTTGTTGGTATAATATTAAAATATTTATTTTTAATGACATTCTAATAGTGACATTTTGTATTTCTATTGATCTATTAGCTATTACCCGTTATTTATATTCGATATTTAACATTGTTTAAAGTAAACAAATAATAAATAAAAGTTTATGTTGTCAAATCTTATAGTTCATAATCGTTAGTATAGACCTTACTATCTACTTTATTATTAGTATTCCTTTGTACTTTGTAGCAGTGGCGAAGACTGTTTCTGCTTTATAGGAAAGCCCGAGCCAGCTCCCTAGGTTCTTAGATTTGGATGAGGATCTTACCTACCTTTTGTAGACCTACAAAAGGTAAGTGAAGCCGATATGAATGGAATTATAGAAACCCCATGCCACTGTTTGTAGTAAATATAACATAGTTCCAACGTTAATTATAATATATTTTAACCTGACTACGGCGAAGCCAGGTAATGATTTTCCAAAAGCAAGAAAGGAAGGGTAATAAACAGTGGCGTGGGGTTTCTATAACTCCATTCCTATACGCTTCACTTACCCTTACCTTTTGTAGACCCTCCTCCAAATCCCTACCTATTATACAGGCTAGGGCTTCCCTATGAAGGAGAATCAGCCTTCACCACTGGTAATGCACAATGCTTTTGTCAGTATATGTATGTGTGTATGTTTTTTCCATCGCAGCGACTAAAGTACCGATCAGATTTTAATTAATGATGTGTCGTAATAAGGGCCCGGTTTACATAGGCTTATATAGTTTGCGTAGTCGGTTTTGTAGATTTTAGCTTTTGATTAGTTTCATTCGAGATACTAACTAATTTTCTACTTTCTAAGCTAAGATCATAGGTATGGTATGTCAGTTTCAACTTTCAGTACATACCCATACCAGCAGCTATCGATCTTAGTTTTTTAAATCTAGACTTTTCAGTTCGCGACAGTCTCCTTATTTATTAGTTTCGTCGTCGTCTGTCTGTGTCCAGTCGAAAATGCGGCATTTCCGCTCCGGTATGCAAAATGTACGAAAACCAAACGTCGAGCCAAATTACTCTCATTCCATATTATTTCCCATACTACCAAAATACAATATAACGTGAAATGGCTAGAAAGCTTATATTTCATACTTTACTTTAAATAGATTTCTTTTTTTTTTGGTACTTTTTATTTGGTACTGTATGAGAAATCGACCTTACGGCTGAATACTCAAATGCTTCTTAAAGTAAAGTACTACTTAAATCCCAGACTGCCTCTGTCTGCTTGGTTTATTTACTAACACAGCATATCAGTGGCGAAGTCTGGTTTTCCTTCATAGGGAAGCCCTAGCTTGTATAATAAATAGGCAGAGATTTAAATGAGGGTCTTCAAAAGGTAAGTGGTAAGTGAAGCCAATAGGAATGGAGTTATAGGAACCCCACGCCTCTACAGCATGTGATTCTGCCTCTTAATAGAAGCACTTCAGTACGTTCAGGTGAGGTCTTACAGAGACCAGACGCAGCGCTGCATTTTTTAGATAGCTACTTAAAATTGGACTTTATCACTATACAAAAAGATACACGTTTCATGTGACATCAGTCATACACTGTACATGCGCTGTGCTGCGGGATGCAACCTGACATTTTGTGTAATGAATAAAGTTAAATTTTTAATAGCTGTCTTAAAAGTGCAGCGCCATGTCACGTATCGTTTCCTTTCGGTGAGAATTGAACCTTAGAGTTAAATAGAGCTTACACAAAATATGTGTTTGAATATTTACGTACAGACCACTGACGTCACATTTGTTTTACAGAAACAAAATGGAGAAGATGGAATCAGCGTTAGACGTGTTATCCAGAGCCGCGACCATGGTACAACCGTGTCCAGCCTACCCCGCCAGCGACTCGGATGGTTTTGGTGAGTCTCGTTTAAATATCACAAAATTTAATACTAAAAAATTGGAAATATTTCCGTATTCACTAAAAATAGATTCATGTATGAGAATCGTTAATGATGTAGAGCCGTGGTAGCGCATGTTACATAATAATTAATACTATAGGTCGGTCGCCCTGTGGTCGAAATTCGCCCATAATAATTTATATAAGTTTTAATTTTAAAAGGGTTCTTTTGCCTCTTAGATAGAAAATAAAGCCGAGTTGTGACGTGGGACACCGGATAGGAACGAAGTTCCTTATTATAAAAATATTAATTTTAAGTACTATTCGAGGTATAAAGAAAATAATAAAGACTATACATAAAAATCTTACGTTACGGACGTTTTTTCCCGGCTCGGGTACCCCTCCGCATCTCCCCATAAGGAACTTCGTTCCGAAAATCTAAATGTTGTGACAGATTGACAAACGTCAACGAATGTAACGAAACAACATATCTATGAAAACGGTACTTTAACTGTGCCAAATATCTTACTCCACCGGTCGTACAATTCTTGTAAAACTGTAGGTAGGTAATCAAAGTTTTTGCTTCACATATAAATATAAATCATTTGTTTCCAATTAGGTACTAAAGACGAAAAACGAGAAAATTATACGTATTAATATATTATGTATTAATTAATGTTAAAAACGATAAAAAAATGTTAAAGCATAATGACAACTATGGAGAAAATATGGAGACATAACACGCGCCAAGAGCTTCTCCATAGCTTCTCTGTGCACTCTGACTTATGATCGTCATTTGTCAACTAACAGCAATAAACCAATAACCCTGGATAACTTTAATATCTTCAGATTAACTCTAAAAGTTTAAGTGACTTTCTCCATATTCTGACACGTGTCGTCTCCGGAGTGACGTTCTCGAATTCCAGTGATACTCGATTGTTATTCCAAATTCCACGTGTTTGACCGGATCCTTGACTTTTCAAGTGTTTCAGTTTCAAGATGTGACGATAATTTGGAAAATCCTACTAATATTATAAATGTGACAGTTTGTGAGGATGGATGGATGGATGTTTGTTACTCGTTCACACAAAAACCACTAAACGGATTTCAAAGAAATTTGGTATGGTAGTAGTTTAGGATCTGGATTAAATCATAGGATAAAAGGTAATCCCGAGAAAGTACATATTTCTTTGGGATACCTACTATATTTACGCGGGCGGAGCTGATGTCAACAGCTAGTAATACATATCTACACAGAAAACCGGGTTTAGTATCATTTCACGTGTAGCGATTAAGGAGTACCTTCTTAATTAAATTACAACATAAGTATTTATAATTCTATGGTTTTGCGCATCATAAGTTATAAAAGTCCTTACTAACACAGGCCTTATCCCCCTCATTTTGAGGACAAAAGTGAGGAGGAACATGCAATTACTATTTACAAAATTCCTCACCTAACTCTCCTCCATACGAAACGGTAGTGTTAGGTGAAGATTCAGGAGTTCAATCAAATCAAATCAAAATTCAAACAATCCGTAATTTGTTAGTAAGTATCAGTAACGAAGGCTGGTTCTCCTTCAAAGGGAAGCCGTAGCCTGTATTACAAATAGGTAGGGATTTGGATTAAGGTCTTCAAAAGGTAACTGAAGCCGATAGGAATGGAGTTACAGGATAATCAATTGCGGATTGGTATGATATTCGCTATAATAACTGAAGTGTTAGAAACGGCAAACAATTTGTGGATTTACGAGCTCGCGTGACGTGTTTATCCACAGGGGCAAATATATTGAGCGATCAATTGTTGGAATGCGGTTATCATACGTAGATGACGTAAATTAATCAGTGAGGTAATGAGTCGTCAGGAATTCGCTTATACAGGTTCCGGTGTTGCCAGATCTCTCTAAAAGAAAGGATTAGTCAAATACTTTAAGGTATATTGTTAGTCGAAGAATATCCGTTGGTCATGTTGAATATTTTGGTTCATTGTAAGACACGGCTTTGATATTATACAATCTAGTTCAGTATGTATAAGAAAACCATACACCGGGACAACTTTTAAAATATTTATGGTCTAAGCAAGAAAAACAAACTTGTTTCTGCTACATTGTTGTCTCTTGTCTCTGGAGAGGAAAGACACAAATATTCATTTCAATTTTTGCTAAATAAATCTCAAAATGTTTGTCATTTAGCCATTTTCTGAATTAATATACAAATTTATGCCAATAAAGCGATAAAATTCTCAATTTTTAGCCAAATCAGTAAATTGGCAACACTAGGAGCTATCAATAGTCCATGGTCATGAATAAATTAATAAAAAAAAAAAAAACAATACATGTGGCGCGCGGCCTTGTGGACGGGTCACATTCCAGATTCCAGCTGACATTGTTCAGTCGTCAGCTGCGAGGATAAAAATTCCACGGAATGGAATTCCCAAGGAATTCCCTAATGAATCTATTGATATTATGTTAATGGATTAACAGTTAAAACTGTCATTCAACTGGATAATTATTTGTCGTGGTTTTAATCTAGGGTTAATTTTAAAAATTAGTTTTCTACTTGACTTTGCTTAAGTTAAAGGACGTGTTGATTTAGTTAATTAATATTGGACATTATTGGAAAACAAAACTAGTAGAGTATACTTGTGTATTTGTTTAAATAACTTATCAGGCCATTTTAGACTAATTTTATTTACTCATTATTGAACATTTTTACTAATGTGCAGTGTAAGTAAAAAATATTCAGTAGGTCATATTATTTAGATTGTAGATATGGCAAAAATAATACGCAATGCATACTGCGTAATTCGTAAGGCAATCCCACATCCTTGAAATTTGAATAGCGATGTGTGGGCTAGAAATATAAATGGTCATAATTTCAGTTAAACCCCAGTAAACAGGCGTGGATTGGGTGCCGGTGGCAAAACAACATTTTAGTTAGAGAGTTAAAAGTTATTTAAGTTCAGTAACATAACTGTTTCATAGAAAAACAAATCGGTACTATTCCTTTTGCCTATTATGTACCCATTTGAAGATGTTTAGGATTGGCATATTTTTAACATATTGTTTAACCAAACTACCTACCTGTAGTAAAATAGTTTTTATTAAAATTTCAATTGTCACTAACTTTTACGAGTATTTTATTACTTGAACCTCTATAAAATATAAGTAGTAAATTACTCTACTAAGATAACAATGGAGCTATTGTTAGGTAAACTGGTTTTGCCGAAGGTTTTATAATATGAAATCATTTTATCACATAATATATCATGGACTCTATTATATTATTCTCGAGTCGAATTGAACCTTATCTATGAGTTGTTACAGTTCTTTCTTCTCCACTTATTTTAGTATCTACCTGGCCAAATTACCTACCTACCACGTAGAGTGTAAACAAAATCACATCTTTAAAGAACTTTACATTCGTCCCTCCGTCATTGGCAAATTCTCAGGATGGCTCAATTAAAAACGAAGAAGTAGGAGCCAAAGCTTGAGTTGTCTCGTTTCATCTCGTTATTTGAATTGTTATGTAAATAAAGATTATTAATGATGATTATTGATCACGCAAAGTCGTCGGCTGTTTACAAACAATAGTTGATCGCAAATTATGCAACTACGACGCCGTTTACTTTCGTTGGCGTGCGCGCGCAGAGAAAGCGCTCAGGAATTTGGCCAGAGCCACGCGTACTGCCCTGAACTACCTACACACATACCGATCAATTTGAAGATTGTGGGATATGTTTCATTTTCAAATGGTGTCCTCAATTTTTGAGTGTCAATACTTATTAATTTATTGAAGCTAAGAATAAGAATATTTTATTTGCAAAAATATGATAGAAAAAGATGGTAAATATTACTAAAATTAGACTAGTATAGACTCGAGGTTCTAGTTAGTAGGTGGTTGGTAGTTCATTTTTTTTATATTTAGAAATTGCCTATGCCTGTCTGGGAAATGCCTATCCTGATTACTCTACCTTTTATTCCAGTTCCAATAAGCGTATTTTTATAAAGGGGGTGGATGGCCGCATAGACTTCATTTGCTTTCTTCTTTTTAATTTTTGGACAGTGTTTAACTTTGAAAAAAAAACAAACTGTTTAAATCTAAAAGCTAATCTTAATTAATCTTTACAATAATCGATCTTATCAAAGGTTTTACTATAAATTAAATCTAAACGTTGCTTGACTTAATCCTGACCTCCTCTTTAAATTAGTGAGAAGGTTTATTTGATATCATAAATAATAGGCGGTATTTACAAAGTCAGGAATGATTATATTAAAACACAAAACTAAAATTTCACAAATAAGAAACTAAAAAAATAAAAATCTACAATGTGGCCTTACTGCTGGAACCAGTTTCTTTCAGGCAACCAATTAACAAATTCTTTCAAACGTGACTATTATAATTATGAAAATTAAAAATGATTTGGTGCCTTTGCCTACAGCTTCGACACCTAGAGACGCTGCCATGTCCAAACTCCTAAATACTAGGAAATACCATCGAACGTATCGTCAAAATAGAGAAGATTTAAAATATAATCTTCTTAAATTAAAAATCATTTGTGCATGCAGCGGGAAAACGCATAACCTATAGTGCCTACATATAGCATTTCACAGCTCTCTACAAATTGAACACATTTTCTCAAAAGTACACCGCGATTAGGCTTTATTGTCCAGATGTTAGGAGTGAATCTCGCTTGCACTTTATATCCGGAACGCTGAGACGTGTTACGGTTTCAAAAAGAATGCAGAATGTAGGTTGAGTTGCTCAGTACGGTTGTTACATTCCATCCAATGATCATTGTAATCATAACAGGGAAAAATCAGAATAGCAGACACTAAATGTTGCTTTCGCCTACGAATCGCTAAATGCTATAATGAAACCAATTTAAACAATTACCTAAGGAATGTACGTCACTCGTCAGTAAGCATTTACGGTAAATCCTACTACTATTATAAATGTGAAAGTTTGTGAGAATGGATGGATGTTTTTTAATACTCTTTTACGCAAAAACTACTGAACGGATTTTGATGAAGTTTGGTATGGTAGTAGTTTAGGCTCTGGAATATAATAAAAACATAGGCTAGGTTATTTATCCCAAAAAAGTACAGTGTTCCCGTGGGATGCTGTATTTAAGCGGGCGGAGCCGCGGGAAAATGCTAGTCTATGTATATAATAATATCTATTTCTTACGCTTTCCTTATATAACGAAGTGACGTAGGATGGGGGCTGTAAATCTACGGGACACGGTTAATGTTCATATTCATAAGGGAAGCCGATATTATGATGTCGAGTTGTATATGTCACCGTAAAATTGTAAAAACCGTTAAATTGTAATATAACTAGCGAGATGTCGAAAGATTGCGAACCTGAACATTCTGCTGCTAAGTGTAAGTTTTTCTTTTCATTACAGCGCCACCTAGTTGTAAAAGCAACTCTACGTCAAATCACATAAAAATTCCTTGTAGACGCCAAACGCTCTCACGATCGAATGGGAAAAGAAAAACTCACACAGACAGCACTCTGACCTATTAGTTCAAGGAAAACTTAACAATGGATGTTGAGGCACGCGAGTATTGTCTTAAAATAAAAAAATAATAACAATGATATCCCTTTACTATTCTGGTACGTCACACTACTGAAGGCTTCATACTTAGCTGTTGCCCAAGACTTGGTGCGTAGAAAACAAGCAAATATCTCGCGAAGAATTCAGTATAAATAATTATATATTATAAATATTAATCAATGTGCTAAATCAGCTCGCTGTATTATTAAATGTATTTTTTATTTTTAAATTCAGTGCATTTTTCCGCAATAATTTATTTAATTACAACATAAAACAATTCGCAGAATGCGTGCGTGCTGTAGGTGTCGCACGCAGCACAGGAATCCTGAAAGCAATGAAGTCATCATAGAATTTCTAATGCGGATTCCATTTCGTTGGTCGCTATTCGAAGTATTTGGTCGCCTCATGTCACCTGATTGTGACGTGAAATTCTTGCGCAAAAATTATCAATCACTTATCTGTTTTATGTTTTATAGTATGGTAGTCCGCGTACGAGTTGAATGCAATCTATTGACTGCATAGTGCATTTAACTCGTGCGCGGACTGCAGGTATTAGAGACATACTCAAGGTCCAGCCTGCAAATCCAGCGCCGCGGCATTAGACTGGGATATATTACCGGAATCTTTCCGACCGGAGAACATTTAGAGCATTGAAAATAGAACTCTGGACTCATGCAATAGTTGAAAATCGTACACACGAGTGTTGAGTCAAATACCAATGTCAAATGTGACAGTTATCAAATTGTGTGTCCGATTTTCAGCTCTATTGTATTAGCACAGAGTTCTATTTTCAATGCTTTGAATTTTCTCTGGTAGAAGAGATTCCGGTAATATAGTCCCAGCCATAAAGCGAAGTTAACGGTCAGTCAAGGGACGTTATTGACATGCTGGATTTGCACATTGAACCGTGATGGGCGATGGCCCTTTAGGCAGTAGATGTCGCAAAATATCATAATTTTTATAATATGTAGAATTACAGTCCAATAAGAAGGGACTGTTACTGCTGACTTACAGCCAAGAACAACTCGTATTTCAGATAGAGATTGTTACTTTAAATGTGTAGAAAAATTCTAAGCACGTTAAGAATTCAAACTTATCGTAAATCAAGAAAACCATAAATGTATCTTTATATGACAATGCATGCCCACCCACACTAATATCTCTTGAACAATGTGTTTTACCGTGTTAGACAACACGACGTTGCATAACGTAAACTGAGGTCAATTACTAGTGCAATCTTGGTCGCTGTGTTGTCTCGTCAATACTGTATATGTCAAGGCTTTACAGTTTTGTTTTCATTTAAAGGCATTACTGGCCTGGGGGTCTAAAAAGGCCACTTTAGGTGTTTCATATTAGGTTTCATATATTTTTCTACATGCAATATCGTGAATTGGTAAAATGGCTACATGATTCATCTGATTCCATCATATTAGAAGACATCAATTTTGACAGTTTTCAATAGAAACGCGTAAAATGGCGCAATTATACAAGTTGAAAAAAATATATGAAACAAATTCTCTCAAATATGGAATCCATGGTATAACCAATATATTAGTCGAATCAAAAAGATTCAAAAACTATTTATTAGATTTATATGTTACAGACTCAAAATTAATTACAGCTCTGATAACTTTATATATATATATATATATATATATACTGCACTTGTAGGAAATTTCACATTCAGCCCTTAACTAACCGTAGACGTATTGCTGATTGCACATTTATCCTGCAAATCATAAATAACGAAATTGACTGTCCGAATCTTCTCTATAAGTTCTATTTTAATATTCCTTCCATATCCCGTAGATATAACACTGTTAGTCCCAGTATACAACACCAACTATAGAAGAAATTCCTTTTTGGTGCGAGCAAGTAATACCTTTAATGCACTATGTAAGGAACTAGACTTAGATCCCTTTGTTACTAAAGTTGCTAAAGCAAGATCTGAATTTAATTAAAAAAAAATTGAGATTGATGATTGATGTAAGTGTGGTAAATGTATTATTTTTAAGTATATTAGTCAAAATTTCTAAACTTAAATTTCCATGTACTTAGATCTAGGTTCATATCTTATTATTGTTGGTAGCTTGTGATTGTTGTTAAGTTTGTATAATTTATATTCTATAGCTATTAGTGGAAACCTTTTATTGGCTTAACTGTCTGCTTTCTACTTTTTTAATTATAAGCTGTTGGTGCCCCGAATAAATAAATAAATTAATTAAAAAGATATATGAAACACCTAGAGTAGCCTTTTTAGATGGATGCTTTGGCTTTTATGGAAGAAAAATCACTTTTAATAAATATCAACGCGTAATACATATGCGGTGAGTAGATAAAGGCTAATCTAAGGAAAAGCAAAGCCAAGTTGGGAGGATTGGGAAGTGGGAACGTCAATTGATTATGATGAATTCTATTGAAAGAAAAATGGCCAAGTACAAGTCGGACTCGCGCACGTAGGGTTCTGTTATCAATACACCAATATTTTCAATATTTTACATGTTTACTTATTATTTCGTTATTTTTGTATGAAGTTTTACAAGCGCGTCTTACCAGTTAAGTGTCTATAACTCCAAAATTAACAAAGTTAAGTAGTAAATTCATGCAAAGTTTCATCTTTCTAGCACTAACCGTTTGGACGTTAAGACGAAGACGGACGGATGGGCAGACATGACGAAACCATAAAAGTTCCGAGACGTTTCTACGGAACCCTTGGGAAAGTTGGGACTGTCTAGCTCTTAATAAAAACTTGTAATTGCGTAACAGAAAGCTTCAAATTCCTTAGCTTACAAGGGCTTTCAAAATATATGGGATATTTTTCTGGACAATACTTAACGATGTGTATCATAAAACGTCACTTTTAAGTGTTCTTAAAAGCTGCATGACAAAGTATATAGTGGAAATATGTCGTTGAGTCACCTCTATACGATTTGTTTATAACGCAGCGCGCGGAGACCGGTCAGACGCCTCGTAGACATTTTCAGGAAATTCCTATACCTAGTATCTACCATAGAGGAATTATATTACATAATTGTTGGCGTGAAATGATACATTCTCGGGAGATTATTCTTGTTTTGTCTTTTAAGTGAATTGTGTTATTGTTTTGTTGTTTTCACATTTTTATGTAATTCTTTGTAACTTTTATATTTATGAATGCTTAAAAGGAGAATATTTGTTAACATTCTACATAAAGTTAAAGTTATATTTGCAAGCTGAACGCAACATGATTTTGAAAATGTGCACATAAAGTAATATTTCACAAATCAAAAGCATTCTTATTCAGTCAAAACCGATTGTCCTTAAGATAGCATCACGCATTATTTCATCACGTTCAGTTTTGGATGGTCACACGTCAGTCGTGAGTCGTCACGTGTGTAAGTGTGTAACGTCGCCATTTTCGTCCAGATCCTTACGATCTATGTCAGGGTTGCGCGTATGGTCTACGCGTGAAGGCCGCAGCCCGCAGGGCGTGGAGAAAATTGCTGGCCGTTGAATCATAATGATGTAATAATATAGGAAGTTCATTATTTTTAAATTTATACCCACTGCCCAGCGAGTGGACATCACAAAATTCCTAAAACATTTATTAATTCGTTAGTAGGTACTGCGTGGCTCCTTCAAATCATCCTACTACTATTGTAAGTGGGAAAGTTTTTGAGGATGGATGGATGGATGTTTGTTACTCTTTCACGCAAAAACAACTAACTGGATTTCGATGAAGTTTGGTATGGTAGTAGTTTAGGCTCTGGATTGAAACATAGGCTACGTTTTATCCCGAAAACGTACAATCTTCCCGTGGTATACTGTATTTACGCGGGCGAAGCTACGGGCAAAAGCTAGTTTCATAATAATCAAGTAAGTCCCTTTTGTCGCGTTGTTGTAAATAACTGTCTTAAAATTTTCTAAATAGAATCTATAGAATCTAATATTATTAAGGCAAAGAAGACTTATGAATTCTAGACCTTGCTTGGTATTATCTTACGTGTGTTTCACTCGAGTGAGAAATTAATTTAATGATGATAATTATCTAATAAGTATCAATAAAACACAGTTATTATGTTTAGTTTATACCGGATTCATGAGTTACAAATATTTTTCTTATCCGGGTACACTCATGTAATACAGTAATACTTAGAAATCAGACATTCTGCTGAAATATAAATTTTATATTTTCTTACAGTAATTCCAAGTTCATTTGTGTTGTAACGCCCGCGCCATCTGTATTAGGTACCCAGAAACTATGTTTCTAAACAACAGATGTCGCTTTTTGAGAAGAAAGTGATATTAACGCGTCAGAGATGGCGCAAGCTGTATTATCTAGAAATACCAGACCATTTGCTATTTGATTTTGACCGATTGAATTTTTTAGATGTTTCTTAATACTCGTTTCTGATTTATTTGCGTGAGTTAAGATTAATGTTTATGTTCCATTAGCTTTTGCTCCACCCACGATATCGTCGGTATAAAAGTAGCCTATGTCTTAATCCAGAGCTTAATCTACTGCCATACCAAACCTAAATATGTATCATCAAAAGGCGGTCAGTAGTTTTGCGTTAAAAAGTAACAAACATCTATCCATCCACCTCACAAACTTTCACATTTATCAGTAGGATTGTATTATTAATAAATATATGAGGGTTTTTAATTCGTGACATCGGACAACTTTTTGACACGACAAGGACCGTCGTGCTACCAAGCGCCGCCTGGTGACAGAAAAAGAATCGAAAATTCTTATTGGCCGTTTTTATACCACTTACGCCAACAGAGGCCCCCTGGCGGCAGAAAAAATATAAAAAACCCAACCACCAACTTATTAGGGTAAATCTGTTGGTATTATGTGGTTAGGTACTGCCTGTACGTACCGCTATCTTTATATGATGATATCACACTTAGACCCACTAATTAGCGCCAGGTGTATAAATTTCACAGCTGACAGCAAATACAGGAGAACCGTGTTTGCCGAAGAATGCGGAATGCCCGCTTCCCTTACTTTCGCTTCTAACATCCGCCTCACGACGCAAGCGATATTTTATATTACTTATCTACATACATTACTTGCACTGTATGCGAATTGTGTATTTGTAAATTACATTGATGTAGCCTGTTAGAAGTTGTGTAGATGATATTGGAACTTGGAGTGTATCAGTTATATTCTTGAACCCCAATTCTCGTCATTAACTAACACTTTCATTTTACTTTTATTGAATTATAAATGAATCGTATTGATATCGTACACAGATTTTTGCAGTTTGGACCAATCAAAACGGGTTTGACGTTGGTTTGACGTTTATGAGAATACCACTTTTGCTGATATATCATATGGGGACTGAATTGTAACTGTTATTGCACGATTTAATTAGCAGAATCGACTTTCAGGTTCGTTGTAAAGAGAAACGGTGTTGGCTTCAGTAAATCTTTAGCGAAAATTGAATAAGCGATTAAGTACCGAACAAAAACCTGCTTTACAATACAACAGCATACACACATACAGCTACGATACGTTTGGATAAACCCTTCTAGATTATTCTCTACTTGTAAATAGCGACCTAGCAAGTTACCTACCTACCCACGGATAGATTTCTCGGATCTCTCCCGGAGGAGAAGCAGCTGTCGTCGACAGGCTACTGCGATGGTTCTGCTGCTGAAAGCAGATGCCGCGAACTGGGCCGCTGCTGTTTTCGCCTAGGCGGGTCCGGCGGCCCAGAACCAAGCGGAGGTGGGTTTTAGTGCGGTAACCCGAGAGATTCCCAGAAACTTTCCGAAGTTGTCCGGAGATCCATAAAGGAATTCCCTTAGTTAAAAAAAGATAATAGCTGATTAGGGAGCTATTATTATAAGGGTGGCCGGATTCATCTAAACCAGGCCAGCTACGCAGGAGTGATTTTATTGTGACCAAGTAAGTGCGCAGTACACAAGAGCACTATCTCTCTTCCATTTCTCTCGAATCCTAGTGGGACGGATAACTGACACGACTGCCAAGAGATCAGGCGCAGGTTCGACTTTTTAAATGCCCATCCGACGCATGGATCATCTTTCCTGTCAGACAATCAGGTGATCAGCCAGCATTGTCCTGACCAAACTTGGAAACAAGATAAACTATTAAAGCACTTATCCAGTTTCTAGAAGTCTTGTGCGTGCCCATCAAGATACATAAACGCCGGTATTAAACTGTTATCTCGGTAAGGAATATATTAAGTAATGGCCCGAGGCTACGGACGCAGCTACCGTACACGCGAACCCAAATTTCAATGAAATTATACCTACACAAAATAAAAAAAGACAATTGAAGAAACTACATACATTGAAAAATCGAAACAAAAAAAAATCGAAAATTATCTTATAACAATGGTAGGTTGAGGTTTTTCTTACAATGCATCGTTTAAATCGGTTAAAGTAAGAACTTAGGTGCCCCAAAAGTTGTTTAACTTCTTCCTGTTTAGTCAATGGGTAAGGTTGAACAGGAAAAAGTCTTAAAAACTGTAGCAAATTGTATAGAAATTTAACTTTCATGTAAAAGCAGTTTAGCCGCCAATAATTTAGTTAAATATCATTGAAAGAAATGTTCTATTTCCTCATTATAAGTCCATGAATTTAGTTTCACTGAAGACAAAATCCATTATGCGCAGAACCTACAGTTTATCCTCGGATAGCTCCACTATCGAAGAAAGTACATAGATGCTTCATTATTATATTAATACGTGAAGCAAAAACTTTCAGTACAGTTTTACGAGAATTGTACGGAATACGGAGAAGTATGATATTTGGCATAGTTAAAGTTTATGTGGAGGAAGGTGTGCAGTAAGCTAATATAATAGATATTTAATTATTTAAAATAATGCTTCGAGATACATAAAATTAATAAAAATAATAACAACACACGCTACCTCAGATTATTAACACATTACTACTACCAAAGAGAACTACTACCGGCCGTTTGATAGTCTATACAATTTTGTTACACGACGACGTTTGTCCATCTGTCACAACATTTACTTTTTTTTTCTATCTAAGAAGCAAAATTAAAGCAAGAACCCTTATAAAGTTCAAACTCAATAATTGTATGAATTATTATGGGTGAATTTCGACCACAAGACAACGGATAAATATTAAATATGCAACTGATAAAAATGCATGTTTCATAATTTGTGCTAACATGTAGGAATTTTAATAAATGCGCATAGTATACAGAAGCGAAAGGATGTGTAATTCAGTGGCTGGGCATGCGCGCTGGAGGGGCAGTTGTTTGCACGCACATCGATTATTCACTGCCCCAGGCACGGAAATGTTTATGTTTGAGTATAATCAGATATTTCCGAAGGGTCTACAATCTACACTCCACAGCAGCACCACTAAACCTTACCTACCTTGTACCTAACTTAGCCCCGATTTCACCAAATTTTCAAACGCGCTTACCGCTAAACTTGGATTTGATCTCACTCTCTCATTCAATGTTAGAACGGGACAGACAGATATTAAATCAATATTAAACCAAAGCACTGCTGCTTTTTCTATATTCTGGCGATGCATTCTCCAAACACTAACGTCATCACTACTGGAATATTAGATCTTAGATCACTCCACAATCTAAGGTCGTTACGTGGTATCTAAATCTTCTACCATGAAAGCCAGAAGGAAAGTAAAGTCTGCCACCCCACACTTCCTATTATGAGTTTAGGGCAGGCTTCGTAGGCTCGCAGGTTTCTTCAAGATACTCCTTCACCATTTGAGCGTCTGTAAAATTTGCTTGAAGAATCAGAAGATTCACAAGTGGCCCTGACTACCCAGGTTCCAACATGCACATTGCACCCTTTCGAATGCTATCCAAGCGATATATCTCATCAAAATATTCTTGGTATTCTTCCAAATATTGAAGAAATATACTATAATGAGGGTTTTTAAATTCGTGACATCTGACAGCTTTATGACACGACAAGGACCGTCGGGCTACCAAGCGCCGCCTGGTGACGGAAAAAGAATAAAAAATTCTTATTGACCGTTTTGATACCACTTACGCCACCTGACGCTTTGTGTGCGTTGGGTCTGCTCCCAACGGCAGAAAAAATAATCAAACACCCTCATTATAGACAAATCTGATCCCCCAATTCTCGTATTTAACTTAGACTTTCAATTTACTTTCAATGATTTATAAATGAATCATCTAGATATCATAAACAGATTTTTGGATTTTGGGCCAATCAAAACGCGTTATACGTTGGTTTGACGTTTTAACTGCATCGAAATGTATTATTGTAAGATTCAACTCGAGCTGCAAAATTAATGACAAATATAATGATGATGTCTCGATTGAAGATTACAAGCTCGGCAGGTACAGGAATTATGGCCCGATGTTTCGCTTGAACAGGCAAGAGATAGGGGAAATAAAACAACCGCTCCGGCTATATCGTAAAGGTTTAAATTACATACAAAAAGGTAGAGGAAATGGGTACAAACGACAATGTTAGTTCATCTGGACTTAAACTGTTTGAAGATTAAAAAGGACCTGGCCTTAATAGAGCATATAGGTTACTTACAAATCAATATAAACCTATCTAAGAAACCAAAGTAAGACTTTGGTTCCACTGCTAATAATTATGCCAATGGCGTAAATATCATCTATGATTCAAGAAAGTTTCGTCAGCAAAAAACACCCAAACTTTTTTTGAGGTAAGGCAACGATTAAACACTTTAGACGTCAATCACGGAAAGAATATTTGAAATATTATGAAACTGTATAGGTACCATTCTAATTTCACCAGACTTAATTAATGTAAAGGCGCCAACAGGGTACGTCGGCTTTGCCTCAGATCTATTAGATAGTAAAAAAACTCAATGCTCCAGCGGCATCTCTCATCTATACCCCTCTCTTTCTATCCCGAGACCATTAAAATAAAACACAACCTTCCAAGGATACCACCACCGTAATCTTGGAATATCTCCCCACATCTAACTTTGAGCTCTGTTACTGTGGTACAGGATTCAATTTGCATTTGTTTTAGTTAATGATTTTTGAGATTGATCTGTGAACTGATATTACACCTTATGGCAAGAGGCATAAGGTGTGTTACTTGGAAAAAACATGAAGGTTGTATGGGCGACGGAAGGGTAAAGAGTGAGGAGCCTTCATTAATCCCCGCGCCCTGCGCTCACGCACTTTCATGAATGGACCAAACAGGTTGATGTGAAATGATATACAGAGTGTTTATAACTAGTAAAATTTAATAGAACTTAAAAGGTAGCATAGGTACCACATTATAATTACATCGACCATATGAGTATTATTAGTTTTAAAGCTATAATTCGTATCTGGACATTTTAAAGTTGACGGTTTAACTAAAAACGCTTTACTCCTTATAAGATAAAAATTAAATTTATTGTTAAATGTTTTATCTGATAGCAACGAGAAGAGTGTTATTTTTTAAACGAAGCCATAAAACATGCACGTACAATGAACATAAATCATTCAGAGATAATATTTGATGGACTCATCACTTTCGTTGTGTCTGAGGTCGCGCGATTCCAGGTAACAAAAACAATGATCATTGATGCACCGAACTACAGCATCCTGTATGCTCGAAGGAAGCGCCGCAACGTCCGGCCGTGTAGCTTTTTTTTTTTTTTTCGTTCTTCTCATTTATTTATTCCAATGTAATCTCTTCCAACTCATTTTTTATTCAGTCGACCTTCAGCTTTACCTGTGACGGGGCGGTAGCCGATATTCAAATTTGCCAAAAATTGTGATTGTTTTTAAAGTAGTATAAATCGTGTTTTGTGAATTTAGTGCTTTTGTCTTATGAATGTGTACTTCAAATTTATGGTGTTGTGATGATGGAACTACCGAATTACCTGCTTCTCCTGGCGCGGACCTCCTTCGATAATCTCCAGTTCCACATGGAACCCCCTCAGTCCCCCAAATTTAACGTGTCGATCTGGCAACCCTGGGTTGCGTCCCCCCAAAAAGGTATTAGGGAATTCTATTCTGTTTTTAATTTTTGCTAAAGTATATTCGGTATAATATGTATAAAAGTATATAAAATAATATTCGGATGATAATTAATGATTATATAGGTCATATTAAGTTAACAAATAATATTATCAAAAATAAATTACCCTTGATTACCTATCTAATAAAAAATAATCAGCTACATACATAATATAATCTTATACTTTAAACGAGACAATCTTGTATTTATATAATCGTAATCTCGGCAACGGCTGCAAGTTTTTACATGAAATTTAGTTTCCAGGGAGTTTAGGCGGAGAAAAATCTGTTTTAGCCCTGGGAAACTGCGCAGTTTTAAGTTATATTATGTTTTTTCTTTCGTCGTGCAACAATATTATGTATAATGTCAGTCCGATTGGAAGTTTGGTTAATTTTTGCGTTATTCGGAAATTCGGAATGTGGTGGGTTCGAACCCCGGTAAAATATTTTTATGATTCTTTTTTTTAATCTACTAGAGCTCCGAGCATAGCTCGGTTACCCAGGTAGTCTTAATTTATATAATTTTAGTAGGTCTCTAGACTCTCTATTATTTAAAACTGAACGGACAACATTTTATTTTACACAATTGAAAAAAAAAATTCGGAAGATAACAATATTCGAAAAAAAAAATTTTGTTACTCAGACAATAATAGTCTTACTTTTAGCTTTCTAACTAAAAGATACTAGATACCTAGAACTTTCATTCGATCTTTAAGGATTGGACTTCTACCAGCAAGCTACAAGGCTTCTCAATTTTAGTTCACCAGTTATTATTTAAAAGTGTTAACCTTCAACCGCACGTCTAACTGGAACCTTCTACATTGTTCTAGAAACTCCGAGCACGGCGTCGAGCGGGGAGTCGGAGGGCGACCGGACGCTGTCCCCGGAGGCGCCGCTGACGCAGCCCAAGGAGTTGACCGGAAAATGGCGGAGAGAAAGGCGTACCAGGCTCCCGGATTACAGGCCACGGTAATTATATCCATTCATTCAGGATCTATCCACACATAGCAATGCCGAAGGCTGGTTCTCCTTCATAGGGAAGCCCTAGCTTGTATAATATGTAGGTATTTGGATGAGGGTCTTAAAAAGCTAAGTGGTAGGTGAAGCCGATTGGAATGGAGTTATAAGAACCCCTCGCCACTGACACATAGCTTAGGTCACTGAAGAGATCGTGGTGTATTTTTGTTAATTGATTTTTTTGCCAAGTCAATATAAAAACCCTTTGGCATCTGTGCACGCTAAGAAAGTTTTAGCCAAAACTGAGCTTTTAGAGAATAAAGGTGTGGACTGTGGATTGTAGAGAAAACGCGAACGAAACTTTCTCTAAGGTAGCACTCAAAACTCAGGGTCAGCTCACACCGAGCGGCGCCGCGCTAATAGACTGACATTATAACTCTTGCAATGAAACGTGTATCTTCTTGTGTAGTGAATAAAGTTTAATTTTGAATCGTTATCTTAATAATGCAGCGCTGCGTCCCGTATTGTCTCGTTTTGGTGTGAACTGACCCTTAAAGACTATTTCCACCTTAACTTTGAAGGTAAATGGCATTCTCATAGATCCCATAAGACTGCACACGTATAATACATAATTATAGCTTGGTGGGTGTTTTATTTTACTGACAAACTGTTGCTTACTTTTATTATTAACAAAAATGTATTCATAGTTTTGAAACACTTTGTAGGTTACATCATTGAGAATTGAATACAACCTTCATATTTAATATGATACGTTGACATATTTTTGCAAATTTCTCAATGTTTCCATGTTAGTGCACGCGACTGTACATATAAGTTTTACTGCAAAAAGTTAGTCATTAGTGTAAAGTCGTATCCAGACTCTGAACGAGAAGCTCTGAGAATCGTGAAACACGTACTCAGGATACAGGAGTGCTTTCTCAGGATACTCGACAAATCTTATTATACCTAATGATATTATTGTTACGGGATCTGGGTCCTAGATTCGGACTAAAACGCCAGTTTCCTCAGAGGTATTTTATTCGCTACGAATTCCCACACTAACACATTTACGACCGAATACTGAAACGATAATCAAAATTAAGAGCTCCCATTCACAGGCTGTCGCTGTATCTGCTAGCCGAAATGACAAGGACAGCATGCGACTTGAGCATCACCTAATTTAACCATCGTTCCATTATTCGGCGGGTAGTCTTCCAACACGTCGAAATACCCAAATCGTAGGCAGTCGTAATCGTAATTCGTAGCCGGCGTCCTAAGAGTAATCGCACTATTCACTTTAGGTATCGCTCGTAAAATGTACTCGAAGAACACTCGTAGTTAACTAAACTGTCGGTAGTCGGCGGCGGTCCCTTTTTTATACCGACGACACGGTACTAGAAAGTTCGCAGTGTAGAACTTTCGAGATCTTTCCACATAGAAGAATCTAAAACTTTCGAGTCCAGGCGCGAATGGAACAGTGCATATTTGAGAACGTTCTAGTATTTTCCATACTAAAACTTCTAGAACATTCTGCACATTGAAACGCCGTAACATTATAATATAGCAAACGCCGCAAAATCACTCACCAATCAACTTCTCAATTCCAGGGAGAGTGGCAAGATGGCTCTGCGGTCGGCGTCGTTCAACGAGCGCCGCGCCGCGCCGGCAGTGGCGCGCGCGCCGCACTCCGACGGCGAACTGTCGGATGGCGTGGATGATACGCCTGCTAACTTGACAACTAATGGCAAAGGTGTTTTTGAATTCTTTCTTTCTCTCCTATGGTAAGATAGCCAAATAAGAGCGTCTCGTCTCGCATTCCGACGGCGAACTGTCGGAAGGCGTTGACGATGCACCCGCTAAGCTCACCACATAGCAAAGGTATAATGGAGTTTTCTAAAAACCAATAAATACCAATCCGAACGTACGTAATATGCACCGCCTATCGCCATAGTAGTAAGTAGATAGGTTGATTCTCACTCGAGAGAGTGTAGGTTCGATTCCCAGGTTGTGGCGTGTGCCAATGAGACTTTTTCAGATCTCGAGTACGTACGCTCTAACAGTGAAGGAAAACATCGTGAGGGAACCCGCACATGGTTGGGCCCAGACGTATTTACCAGTCATTCCTCTGGACTAGGCTGACTGTGTTGTGAGAATGCCGTATGTGCTTGGGCAACCATACGACCTTCAAAACCGCGTGTCCCAGGCACTACAGTATTTCAAAAGTGGTCACTTCGCTCGAAGATCACTGTATAAATCATCTAATAAGGGATGAAAAATGCCTAAGTATCGCCATAGCGCTAGAAGACCAGAATTTAGAGTCTGTTGTAGAGAATAAATAATTATTATTTAGATAAGTTGCGTTCAGAATCCACTGTTTATCGCGTTCCCCTGTTTATTATATATGACAGGCCCATAAATATCTATAAATTTTTTCAGAAGCAAGCTTCAGCTGAGTGTACTATGCCCGTTACCAGCTACATATTTTCTTAAGTAGAGATATCCATTCTTGGATACCTCTAAGCTCTATGCTTACTTTACAATTTATACATCCAAAAGAATCTACTGACTAACGCCCGAAATTAATAATCAATCTTAATCTCATTTTAGCTATCTGAGATCAAGATTTCAATACATTTCAACGATTCTAGGATTAACTCCACGTCAATTTATGTCAATTTTTGTATGAGAATCTTAGATTGAAGTCAATCTAAGATTTTAGATACTTTATTAATTTCAGGCGTAAGTAATTGGTAAAGGTGTTGAAATTGCACTAATGACTGAACATTTTTGCCTACTATGTAGTAAATTCGCAAATTTAACCCTTTAGTGCAGGTAACCCGACACTAAATAGATTAACCCTATACAGCGCGAGTTATATCATATTACGAGCAAACGAGAGACGCGCGAAGTGCATGAAACTGGTATAGTAACTGTATTGGTTTATGCACGCTTATGAGTTTATAATAACCTCTATCTTAACTTGCTATGTGTTGAATATTTACTTACATCATAAAGTTTAATTAATGATTTTCTTCTAATATGACAAATATATATTCTGAAAAAAAACCTGTTTATTTGAAGCCCTTGCAGCAATTTAATATTAAGATCAAGCATACCTACTGCAAGATGTAAAATCGGATATTTAATTATCTGTGTCTTTTTTTTGTGGAATTGTTGGCTTCCTAATTATCAAGTCAGGCTCCAATTCTGCAATTTCCTTTGTTAAAAATTATTTCGTTTAGAAAATTAATCAGGACTATTAACTTTGTCTCTTAAATTACTTGGTTGTTAATTATACACAATATAATTTATTAATTTCACAATTGACGGCTGTGGCTCAGTGGTTAACGCGTCGGCGCTCAAGCCACGGTCGTGGGATTAAATCCCGCCGAGGAAACAAAAAGTTAAATGTTTCTGGGTCCATGGATGTGTATTTGATGTAATAAAAATATTTATAACATAATAAAAATATTTCTAATATGTGTATAGTATTAAAAATACTTCCTATTCTCTGGTCCCCGTAACATAAGTTCTTCAAATGCTTACGTGAGAAGCTTGAATAGATATATATTTAGATTACCATACTTACTAAACACGTAGGCCTTTTCATCCGGTATTGGACGATTTGTACAGTGTTCTCCGAGCGAAGCTCCGCTCCGCTTCCGCTCTTGAAATACTGTAGTGCCTGGGACAGTTGTTGGTTTTTTTAAATGTCGTATGGTTGCCCAAGCACATACGGCATTCTCACAATACAGTCAGCCTTGTCCAGAGGAACGACTGGTCAATACGTCTGGGGCGAACCATGTGCGGGTTTCCGCACTATGTTTTCCTTAACCGTTAGAGCGTCCGTATAATGTACTTGAGATCTGAAAAAGTCATTGGTATACACGTCACGCCACAACCTGGGAATGGAAACTGCCCTCTCTCGAGTGCGAATCAAACGGTCTATCCTCTAGGCCACGGAATGCTCCCATGTACTTAATACTATTTTGTCAATTCCAGCTCCTCCTGAGTACCCGGGTCCGAAGCACGAGGCGCCCATCGACATGCGGCTGTCACGGCCCGCGCCGCCGCCCTACAACAGGCCCTCAGTTATTAAGACGAACGACGCGCCGTCTGGTAAGTAGCACCACAGAGTAGAATATATATATACGTACAGAGAAACAGCTTTCGTAGAATGATCCAAATCGATCCAAAATTGAAAATTAGGCTATAACTATGTAGCTGTTTATCTGTTCCTCTTTAATCTGTGGTAGCACTATCTTTGGTTAGTCGACAGACTAACACAATTTGGGTACTAAGTTGGGGACACCCAATGAGAAATATATTTAATATTACACTCTCATTTATAACCACGGTCAAAAAAATGAGACATCATTTCGCCTGTACTAATGACAAAGAAAAAGGGGAAACAGTTATTGGGAGTCTCTAAGATTAGATAACAGATTATAGAATTTCTTGAAAATATCAATGTAAAGACAGAAGATAGAAAGATCTAAAGATAGAAAGTATTATGTGATAAAAGGAACCTACAGAAATGAAAAAAAAACTGGTTTCAATTGAAATAAATTCATAGGTCCACGCATTCCTACAATATATCTGAGATCCCGCGATAGGTGTAATTAATTCCCTCTGCACGCGTAGCATGACCGCCGTAAAAAAGCATTTTGTTTACACAAGAGTAAACATACTGACAGATTGTGTAGACAAAATCACAGACTTCCTTTGTCCAATCTGTCATTTTGTCTATTCTCCCGTAGAAAGAAGCCTTCACTACGGTGATTATGTTAATGACAACATGCTACCGAGAGAAATGATGTATAGTTACTGTCTACGGAGGTATGAGATACCTTATATGTATGGTCACTCTATCAAAGCAGGCGAAACACAGGGACAGCCCAATGGCTGTGTTTCAATTGGTCAATACCAATTTTCGAGGGGCCACGATTTATAAATATTGTCTTTTTATACATCCATAACAATAATTTTCCTCTTTTCATTGATAGGATCAGTGTCGATGTGTGACCCGGTCATCGACGAACACTTCAGACGGTCACTCGGCGACGACTACATGAGCCTGTTCAAGAAGAACGAAACCTCCCAGCCCGGACCCAAACCCAACACAAAAGACCGGGCGAGCAGCCCCATACAGTTCAAGAACGACGAGCCGACCAAACCCGTCAAAATCATAGCTATGGAGGTAGACGACGCCAGTGTATCCGTAGACGATCACTTCGCTAAAGCGCTAGGAGACACGTGGAAACAAATACAAACATCCAGAAAAGAAACGGACAAACCTACATCCAGCAAGGGAGTCGACGACCATTTCAGCAAGGCCCTAGGGGACACGTGGAAGAAAATACAATCGTCAAAACTGGAGGAGAAGAAAGATCAATCAAAAATAATCACTAGGAGCGGCGTTGTTATATAGATTAATGTCGTAAAATCTCTTGATACTCGATCGTAAACGCGGCTTTTGACCGCTAAGTATTTTTCGATGGCTTCGACTATTCAATATTTATTACTCGGCTACGGCTAGGTTCATAAATAAGCCAAAATATTTGCTGCTGTTAATTGCAGAGGACGGGGCGGGGCTATCATTGTATAGCATCATACATAAAAAAAGTATGGAAAATATCATAACCAACCGTGGTAGATATTTATGAAGGCTATGATATCAAAAGTGTAATTTGTAAACTACACAGAAAGTGATTGTGGTAAATTCAATTCCATCCTATTGTTCACCATATTGTCAATTTTATATTACATAAACGATTAATTATCCATAATTTTAGAAAGTATAAACTTTTAGAAAACATTTTTTTTTGCACAATACAATATCTGTTGTCGACTTACACTATATCTATACACTACGTCTGTAATGGGCCTAATCCATGACAGAGTTACCTAAGGCTCTATTCACACTGTAGTCATTTTTAGTCACCATACACAAATCATACCTCAATATAAGCGCTTTGCACAATTCATTTTGTTTTAGTTGTATATAAACCTTCGAATATGATAATAATATTAGGGTGTTTTCTCTATGTTCCTTTATATGTAACAATGATCATTCTAGTTTAGGTTTATGTACTATATACATGTATTATATACATGTGTGATTCTCTAAGCTTAGTGTAGTTGTATATATTAAGTATGTTTAACTTATTATGCGGTATTTGCAAGAGTATGCAAAATATTTAGGTTAAATCAGTTTAATATACTTATTGAAGAGGTTATAGTGCGTAGGATCTGTAGTAGGTATAGAAACCCTTCAGTCTCAAAAAGTATGAACAGAACTGTATTTTTTTTTTGGTTTTCTGACAAGAGACAAGAATAAAAAAGAGACTTGCATTTTTGATGTACGGCAAGGTCTTTGGCTGTCATTTTAGTGACTAAAATAAAAAATATGAGCATACAATTACCAATTCCAAGATTCGATATCGCTTCACTAATTTCGTACAAAGCGTCAAAATTAAAGACTTTAAATGTGTAATTAGTAGTAAACTTTCCGTCAATTATTGTAAATATTGCGTTTTAACGGTTGGTATTTCTATTAATTTAATTTGGAAATCTTAATGGCGGTGAATGTTCGTGATATTTTGAAACCTATTTTATTTGAACTTATTTTAAAATACATTTCTTTTTTAAGATAATGTACAAACTACAAAGGTTGTTCTTTTCTTTGTAATAATATTTCATTAGCCAGTAGTAAGTGATTGTAAATAATGTTTTCCCTATTTATGCACTTTAGTTAAGTTTTGTCATCAAAGAATAAATACGCATTAATAATATACTTATTTTTGTTTTATTTATATCTTTCCTCAGATTTTTCTTAGATTTTTATCTTCATTTGAGTTTCAATTATAAAAGTAAATACAACTTACTAAATCAGACTCTCAAAGAAAAAGGGATTCTAATTTTTATACGAAAGTTGACTGTGAGTTATCATTCTGTGGAACTTTGTTTCTTATACAATTGATTTTATTACAATAAAATATAAAAATAAAGCGTCACATAAACATTTTTTTAATAATTGCTACACAGAATAAATATTTCATGAATATAAAATATAATTAATTTTTATAAGATTTTACTTTATTATATAATTAATTTTTATAAGATTTTACTTTTGGTTTTATTGCTAAAATTTTATATATTCAATATGATGTGAATTCAAAATGGCCGTCGTCATTAATTGGCGGCCTTTTTATTGACGGTTTTTAAATTCGTGTTCATTCAAAAAAAAACATCTGACAGCTTTTTGACACGACCGTCGAGCAACAAGCGCCGCCTGGTGACAGAAAAAGAATCGAAAATTCTTATTTACCGTTTTTATACTACTTACGCCACTGAAGAGATATTGCCATAATATTGAAAGTCATCGCCATTTTTTCATAATAATAATAATAATAGTTATTTATTTCTCTCACAATAACTTAGCACATACAGAAAAGTACAACACAAGGTTCATGATGGCGGATCGAGTGGCAAAAAAAAGAGCAAGATGAGGTGGCAAATTTTAAATTCGTTATAGGTATATAGGTACAAATATATTAAAGTCACGCTTCATAAAGTGCAAATTACTCATTATTTACCTATTAATCAGCATCACAGGAGAGTTTTGAGCAGGTTTGAGCATGCCAGACGGACGGTCTTCGAATTTTTATTATTACTCTAATAAGAGACTAACAGATTGACTTATAACTTGACCTATGACCTTTTTTTACTGAAAATTGTTACACTTTCAGGGCGGTCTGGCTGGAAACTGGTCAAGAGTAGGACTGCCAGACTGGCATTTTTATCAGTTTCTATTTGGCGCGCAGTCGTGTATCAAAACAGTTTTTATTCCTTATGAGCTTTTTTTACTCAAAAAATCTTCACACACTTTGGTCAATTAAAAAAATATGTCTTAAACTATAAACTTTTGGGCCCCTAGCGATCTACAGTGGTCCTATGCTTGTTCACGATGACCTCCTTTTTCGACGCCGAGCTCTATTATATGAATATGGGCGAATCTCAGCCACAGGGCGACCTCTAGTTTATTTAATTATTTCTGATTACTTGACAGCGGGCAGTGACGTCATGCGCCGACTGATCGAATCGATAGCAATATGAAACTATGAACTAAGTGGGCCAAGGTTCCCAGGTTTCATATTTTATTTGCAAATTTCTTTTTTTTTTCTAAAAAATATTCATGCTGAAAATAGGTTGCAGACTAGTAGGCAAGGTCGGTTCCATTCTAATCGGTCGGTATTGGGCAAGTTAAGTGAAAATAAACTGTTTTATTGTCAATTAACAATTGGGTTTTAGATTATTTTTTTTGTGATAAATGGAAAGATCATATATAAGTTTTACAACAAAACTATTTTTTTTTTTCGCAATAATTCAAAAGTTATTTCAAAATGAAAATTAATTTTTGAATCCAGTACCGAAGACACCCCAACTACTCCCGAGCGCGTGTGACGTCATAATGTTAGTTTTCACTCATTGCAGTTGATAGAAAAATAATAAATGCAGTGTTTTGATCTATTTAATTTTGTTGTCATTGTTAAATATTTAAATTTATATTAATAATGTCGAACCTCAAAAGTTATCGTTCTTGTTTTGTACCATTATGTACGAATACTACAAAAATAACTCCTTACAAAAAGTTTTTAAATGTTCCCCAAGATGACAAACGTCGAAATAAATGGTTTCAAGCAGTGCACCGTGATAATTCCAAAACAAAATCGATTTTTTTTGTTGTGAAGATCATTTCGATGTAAGTATTTCTTAATACCATTGTTATTAATTACTATTTATGCTGCTGCTGAAGCTGCACAGTCATGGCATTGAACATCCTGAATTTTTCTTGACTTTTCATTAATAGTTAAAGTAACTGAATAAGGTTTACTCCGAACTTAGTGTTCTGGATATACCCGTCCTTTTACAATACAAATATTATTTTTACGACTTAGTTGAACATAACCTATAGCTTTGTCGCCGTAACTCTCACGCGATGCTCTACAATTTATGAAATAAATAATTATATTTAATGTAATGGAGAATAAATACTTAAATATTTTCATGTATTATATTATTTTTTAACAGACTTACCTTACTCGAACTTGAGCAGAATTAAACCGAACGTCATTTTTTAAAAAATCGGTTATCATAAATATATCAACATCAGGAATATTATCAGACTTTGCCTTAATAAATCCTTTATCACACATAGCTCTCTATCTCTAGCTCTAATCGGAACCAACTAACAACTCGTATTTTAGCAATAAATTTTCAATATTATTGTCTAGTCACGTGTGATAGCCGTAAACGCTGTACTGTTATTAAATAGCTATAACATTATGACGTCACAACTATGGTGACTGATCATGGCGCGTTTATAGTCACGTGATTTTTATTTAAATTTCATCAATTTTTAATTGTTTATAAATAATTGAAATAAGAAATTTAAAAGTTTTTTGCATTAAATATCAATATTATTAATAATACAGTTTTAAAATACATTAAAAAATCATTTTTTTTTTTAAAACCCAATTAACTAGTTAAAATATCTAATACAATACCAATGAAACTTACAAAAGCAAAAATCAATGTTTGGTTAGTTTCTAATTGGTATAAGAGTTTGGAAACATGCCATTTGATTATTATAGTTAGGTACCTACTGAAAAAACTACTGCATCCTACTACTACTTAAATTAGGTACTGTAAAACTACTGTGTCGTACTACTACTATAATTACCTAATTAATTAGATACAGTAATTTTACAGTACCTACTGTAAAATTACTGTGTCGTACTACTACTATAATTAGGTACTGTAAAACTACTGTGTCGTACTACTACTATAATTAGGTACTGTAAAACTACTGTGTCGTACTACTACTATAATTAGGTACTGTAAAACTACTGTGTCGTACTACTACTATAATTAGATGCTGTAAAACTACTGTGTCGTACTACTACTATAATTAGGTACTGTAAAACTACTGTGTCGTACTACTACTATAATTAGGTGCTGTAAAACTACTGTGTCGTACTACTACTATAATTAGGTACTGTAAAACTACTGTGTCGTACTACTACTATAATTAGGTACTGTAAAACTACTGTGTCGTACTACTACTATAATTAGGTACTGTAAAACTACTGCGTCCTACTACTACTATAATTAGGTACTATAAAACTACTGCGTCCTACTACTACTATAATTAGGCACTGTAAAACTACTGCGTCCTACTGCTACTATAATTAGGTACTGTAAAACTACTGCATCCTACTACTACTTAAATTAGGTACTGTAAAACTACTGCGTCCTACTACTACTATAATTAGGTACTGTAAAACTACTGCGTCCTACTACTACTATAATTAGGTACTGTAAAACTACTGCGTCCTAACTATTACTATTATAATTAGGTACTCTAAAATTTACTGAATAAATTTTAAACTCCATTAAAGTGACACATTAAGCAATATTTCATTTTTATTATATTTTGTTGTTGTAGGTAAAAATGGGGAACGCTTTTTACTTTGTTCTTATCTTTGTATTCTTATTAAACAGCTAGTTTCCGTGTCTTGTGTATTGTTAAACAAGTCTAATAAAGTTGCAGTGCTATGCAACGACATTAAGAAGGCAAATGTCGTTTCATAGCATATACATATTACATTCTACCAAACTATAATAATAGTATCTAAGAACAAGACGTTTCTTTCATAGATACTTCAACTCCGATGTGTGCGCGGCGCTATGTGTAACTTATGATACGTCACACACATAGCGCCGCGTATAACTCGTCAAATAAAAGCTGTATAATTACAAACGCACGCACACGTAGCGCCGCGCGCACAAATGAGTAAATTATCTATGCTTTCTTAATCATAGATGAAATACCTTAGAAAATGGCATTCACTCCTGAAATTATTAGTAGATTTCAGGAGTGAATGCCTGCCATAGCATCCTACGAGTAGGTAGGTACCTACTCGTAGGATGCTCAGCTAATAACAACAAAGTAATTAAATGATGTACCTAACATTAATTCTCAGTAAAACACAAGATTCGTACAAACTAATAAATTAGTTTTATATTCATTAACATTTACCTAATTTACTTTGTCTAAATTATTCAAAATTTCACGTAGGTTAATCTAAATTGTTAAATTTTACAACAAAATATTCGTAGGTACAATTTTTTTTACACTTTCATCAAAAAATCTGAGACTTACAAAACTAAAAATTCTTACTCCTCACAGTTTTAGAACACACACAAGTTTAGGTAGTCCGTAGCCGTAATTCTGAGTGAATTTTTAAATAAACAAAATTAATTTACATAATAATTATTAGGTAAAACCTTCTTAATTCTAAGTCATCATTTTTGGACGAACTTGCGAATTCTTCAGACTTCAGATGCGAACTGAAAATCCTCCGATGAACGTCCACGTTCGTGCACTGAATTCGAATGGTGCTAGAACTAATAATAATCTACCCACACACTCGAATGCAGTAAACAAACAATGGGCGGTGATCAAAATCTTGGCCATCAATTTTCATGAGCCATCCGCTATCCAATTTCTTCAGGAATGTGCGGGTCCGACGAAATTATCCAAGCCTATAATTGAATCATTCCACACACCTTTGAGATTATGGTGTTAGTCCATCCCAGTGGTTCCCAGACTCTTTTGTTTCATAGACCACTTTCAAAATTTTGCTGGAACCAGTGGACCCCCTGCATCTACATTCTACATTACTACCAATTTCTACATCTCGAAAAAAAGTGAAGATTAGATCTATCTATCTATGGAAACTTGCATTTTACCTGCGATAAGTTTGAAAACTGTGAAAATTCGCGCCGACCAATATTTTCCTTCATAAATTTCAATTTATCAATAAAAGCTGAAATTACACTCTTTGTTTTTATTAAATTAAGGCTGTCCCCTTGTAATTGTAAGTTGAGGTCATAAAATTTTTTGAACAAATCTATCAAACACGCGATGTCTGCTTTAAAAGACGACTTTCAAAGACGAATTAACAGTTTTCGAAAAAAAAAGGTTAGAATTGATGTTTGATAGGGTTAATTATTTGATATAAAGTAGGTAGACTAAACAAATTTTCAATTAAATTTTAATTCATTGTGTTGTGAGTGGATGTCAAAAAAGCAAAGTTGGCCAATCGAAAAAGTGACTCCATCCAACTTTACTTTTTTGAAATCTACAGTGACAAGGACCAATCAATTCTCACAAATTTTATTTAGAAAACGTCCCATTCGGCGTGCTAAAAAGAAATATAGTATAAATATATTTAGTAGATATTATAGAAGAAATATATTTCCTTGTGTTGTAGGTATATATATTATATATTCAAATATATATATTATTACACTAATAATTAATATTGTTTTAACAGTCGTAATATAATCATAATTAAACACTTATTTATAACGTAATGTAACTTCTACAATTATAATTACAAAATAAATAATTTTAATGAGATGGATGTACTTGATGGATTGACAGCAAGTTATCAATATTTGGCTTGAGTTTTGTAAGGAATAACCGCAAATCTCAGGGAGATTTGTATGATTCTGTGATATTCAATCTATCTCTTTTTTTGTTAATAAGTTTGTAACGGCACTAAAACTTTTTTCGACGAGATATGACGAGGGAACGCTATCAGAAGCTTTTGTGATTCCCCACAGTTCAGGATATTTTTCAGGTATTTCTGCCTGCAGCCAAAATTTTTGATACCCTCTTTTAAATGTCACTTTCAGCTCCTCATTAGTGCTAAGCTCGAGTAGCTCCTCTTGTAATATTACATTCTCCACTTCCGTTTCATCAAATGGATTTATGATCCATGGTGGTATTTCCATCGACAGAATGTCGTTAAATCTGATTTTAAAATCATCATGCAGGGCAATCAAATGTTGAACGTATGTCTGAATATCTTCATCTAAGCATTTTACCTGCGATAAGTTTGAAAACTGTGAAAATTCGCGCCGACCTATATTTTCCTTCATAAATTTCAATTTATCAATAAAAGCTGAAATTACACTCTTTGTTATTATTAAATTAAGGCTGTCCCCTTGTAATTGTAAGTTGAGGTCATTAAATTTTTTGAACAAATCTATCAAATACGCGATGTCTGCTTTAAAATTGATTAAGTTTTTTTTTAAATCAGGATCTTTACTTTCCACAAATTCTAAAACTGAGTCAAAAAGTGAATAAAATCTTGATAAACATACACCGTTCGACAACCAGCGTACTTCGGTATGTAACAGCAATCGTTGGAAGTTTTCATCATTTTCATCGCACAATTGTGCAAATAAGCGCGTATTCAATGCATTGCTTCTAATTTTGTTAACTGCATTAATCACAAATTGAAGCGATTGGTGAAATCTATCACTCAAATTTTTAGCTACTAGATGTTGTCGGTGGATAACACAGTGAATTGCAGTTACCTCTGGTATAATTCTTTTAAGATGGCCTATAAGCCCACGATATCGCCCGACCATGGCAGGAGCTACATCTGTTGCCACCGAAATAACGTTTAAGAATGGAATCGATTTTTCTTTAAAAAAATCACTCAGGACATTAAATATGGATTCACCTTTAGTGTCCGTCTTCAAAGTTTTCGCGAATAGTAGCTCTTCATGAATTTCTTCGCCCATAACAAATCGAACATATGCCAATAATAATGCTTCATTGCCAGGTAAAGTTTACTCGTGCAGTTGAATAGAAAAATGAGTTATTTGCAGATAATCACACAAGAAAATTTCAACATCAGAGCTCATTTCATGAATACGTCTTTCTCATGTGGGCAATAGTTTATCTGCCTGTGATGGAAGAAAACCAAATTTGAAATATTCAACACTGCACTGACGACACTTCTTCTTAGATGTTTCCTTTTCATGTTTCGTATCACCATCTACACCTACCTGTAAATAATAAATAAAGTTTTAATACAAAATTCAAGTTTTAATACAAAATGCGCCATTTTATTTATATTTTAGGCACGCGATATTATATTATATAGGCAGGTAGATAGGTTTACAAATAGCCAGGTAGGTACTTACTTTTCCGACACTGGTAATCACTAATATTGATTCACTTTTCTTTATGAAATTTCGGAAAGAAATGAGTAACGTTTATCCTTGACGTTTGTATTTATATTGGTGAAGAATTAAACACGTTCATACAAGATTGTAAGTACATACACCACAAGTCGTATTAATTTGCACGTTTAAACACGCAATGCGGACGGGACGGCGGCGGCCGGCGCGGCAACAAGTCTCGACGCGTTGTACTGAATATGGAATATGCAAGTTTTTACAAGTAACAGTCGCTGAGCTTCTTAAAATATTATCTGCCTATGTTGATAGGAGATAATTGTCTTATTGAGAAGGTTTAATTTAGGTATCATATTGTTTGTGTTTTTGTATTATCGTATGATGGACGGTGTGGCTCAATAAGTTATAAATTAAATTGAAAAAGGAAAGTGGCATAGGGCCGGATAGCTAAACTGGTAGAGCACTCGGCGCGATACCGACATGGTCTGGCGACTCCCAGTTCGGAACTATCCATTTTTTTTTTCAATTTATTTATAAATTGTCTTATTGAGAAGGTTTAATTTAGGTACCATATTATTTAAAATAACAATCCAACATTTTAGTTCTTCACTATCGAAACGAAATTTATTTTCATGCACCCCTGCTTACTATTGTAGACCCCCATTGTCACGTCCAACGTAGACCCCCGTCGAGTCTCCCGTGGACCCCTGGGGGCCCACCCGGACCACTTTGGGAATTACTGGTCCATCCGAACGTAAACAAAGAGAACAATGGAACACATGACGCTACCAATTAAAATGTTACATATTTACCGTGTAATAAAGAAATACAATTACGCACTAATTTAGTCTAAATTAATCTTTTTGTTTTATAATATTAAATTGGCTCTGAAGGGAGAATATCTAGTTGTATTCATAAAAAAAAAGTTTGTATGCCCAGGGACAAATAAACAGCTGTGTAAAACACGTAATACAATTACCAAAGGACAAACAACATCAAAAAACAAAACAAAATTACAAAAAATTTAAGGATATTTGTCGCGATAAACCTTTTTTCACTATCACTATGAGCAACCCAACGAGTGTAATTTCCAGGCGAGTGGGTAGAAGCCACAAAGACTGGGATAATTTTCCTGCATATGCTTGATACAGCGTATGTTCTGTAACCAGGGTATCCCTGCATGTCCTCTTCAGTTGTTATCCTCGCTGGCGCAACCTTACATAAAATTCCATTAATTGTTTTACATGTAGCTCCGTTGTAGGTTGTCCAGTTCAATATCTTCGAGGAAAAAGAGCGGCAGCCGAGCAAACAGATTGTTTGCCTATGTCCATGAAACCTGTAAATAAAAAATAGAGATTTACTTGGGAACATCTTCTCCAAATTAAATGGCCCAGAATCGCGATACGACTTAAAGATTGAAGAATTTGAGAGAACACAGAGTGGAGATACTAGGAAATTCTCTTTGCATAGGATTTTATAATGGGATTTGAAAAAAGTTAAACCCGGAACGTTCGCAGGATTCAATTTCATGTTTTCGTATCAATATGTAATGTGTACTTTATAGTCACGAGATGGAGATTGTAGACTATTTCGCTTGTATAAATGTAGTCTGTCTATACTTCTGATTTAATATTTTGTAAATATGCTATTATTAAAGATTCTATGTCCTACTAATAAAAATGTGAAAGTTTGTGAGGATGGATAGATGGATGTATGGGTGTAATTGTGACTCTTTCACGCAAAACTACGGAACGTATTTTGATGAAATTTGCAACGCTTGTAGTTTAGGGTCTTGATTAAAACAAAGGCTAAACCAAAAAAGTAGTGTTTAGGTACAGTTTCAAGCACTTTAACCCAAAAAAAGTACAGTGTTCCCGTGGAATACTGCAATTACGCGGGAAGAGCCGCGGGCAAAAGCTAGTAATATTATGCACTATCCAGGAACGTCCTACTTTATTAGGTCTTGTAAAGCCGAGGGCATATGGGATTTTGAAGGTTCATTTCTTTTACCTCAAGTCAATGATGCGTTTGGATTTGGTGCCGTATGCCTCTACTTTTGTAGAGGTATGGCATTACAATATCTATGCCTCTTATTGCACAATTCCTATTTAAATTTTTTGCAGGAATACTAATTACTAGCGTTAAATCATGAGGTTTCACGCCAGGAGTACTGTAAAAATTTGCAACTGAACTTTTCGACTATTATTAATATCTACTGCAAATATTTTTTTAGAAGATCGTAATAAAGATAAGCCCCCGTCGCACGTACAGTTCTGACCGCGGGAAATAGCACGCGCTATACCAACCTGCGCTCCAAACCGAAAGTGTAAATGCGCGGGTTCGACAGTCCGATCGAGCATGTCGATAACAGCGCATTTCCCATAGTTTGAACCGCGCGCTATGATATATTTTGACGTATTATGTAAGGCACCGACAGCCCAAGCCGTGACACATTTTTAGTCATAATTAGCACGACAGTTCGATCCGAAGTCCGAACTTTACGTGTGCAGGGCGCTATTTCCTTCTGGTACATAAACAGACTTCTAACTAAGTTTATAGATCGGCGAGAAAAATTGAAAATGGCGTTCGACAACTCATCATAGGATGTTGATTATGGCCGTCACGGAATTGGACAGGAGGCGTGATTGCCCACGATTTGAAGCCTCCGTTCACGGAAACCAATTAAAATTCATAGAGCTGAAGAGTTTTATACAGAAAAGTTTATATTTCATATAAAACCATCTTCGTTCAGTTGCCTTCATTGTTCGTACAGATCGTGATATTAAAGCTAGCATGTTCACAGTACTCACACTTATGCAATTTCATATACGGTGTGTTAAAAAATATATTAAGACCGTTAAAAATTCAAGCTCCTTTGGATTTTGAAAAGTTGTGTGGGTTCTAATAATATTTCTGTTTTTTTTCACCGTAAATGCTATTTTGTTAAATTATTGTAAAATATAAAAGGTAAATTATAAAAATTATCCTTTCGGAGCAAAATGTGTGTCTCGATTTGACATATTATTGACGGTAACTAACAAATTTTAAAATAAGACCAGCCTTGCGCTATATTTGAAAGCCACAGAACTATGTACGTGTTGCACGTGCCAGCATTTAAAGATCGGCCTATTCGCCGACGTATTTTTTGGTAACTGCAGGGCATTTTAATGTATTTTCAAAATTGCTTCTATTTCATTACAGTATGTGAAGATAGTTGTATCTTAGAAATCTGTACACTTTGTTAGCCGTAGGCTAGTGGCTTGACGGCCTACGACGTGACGAGCTACGGTCTACGACGAAAATTGTGGGCTATATTATTATTATACAATATATAGGCTAGCCAACTATATATTGTATAATAATAATGGTGTAGTTACCATTATTATTACAAACAGCCAAAATTAAACAGATATTTTAAGCGTCTTTTACTTCAAAATATTAGTTTATCTCATTAAAAAACAGGCTATCTTCTACCACTAATCGCTTGGAAGGTAAGCCTAGTTACAAGCATAATTACAGAAGCTAAAAGGGCGGACAGACAGACAGACAGACGGACGGACGGTCATGACGAAACTATAAGGGTTCCGAGACGTGAACTACGGAACCCTAAAAAGTGACCCATAGAGACATACAGGTGGCAAACACGTGACATCTTGACAAGAATGATCGATACAGACACGCGGCTGTACCCACATGCAGCTGTCTCCGGGCGAGAACGAACGTTTTTATTATTTAAGTGGAAGTGGACCCCTAACAGTATCGACCGCACCCACAATGCCCTTCACAATCCTTCATAATACTCGTTATTAAACATTAAACATTAAATTTAACATTACATTACGTAATTAGAAAAGTTCCAAAGATGGGGAAATCTTTGTAGTTCTTTTCGAGGTTTTAGAGACGTTTTTATGTTAGATGAACATCAATTTAATCTCTTAACAACTTAAGTAATAAGCGTACATAAATTAAGTGTACATAAAAAGCTTCGCCATCACATAAATCTGGTCCTATGCTAAGTTCTTGAAGAACTAGTGTTACGGATATTAGACAACGGAAACATATTAAATACTTTTAATTTTATAATTCGTTTACTAAAACCATCAAATATAAGATTTTTATTGCATTGTATGAAAACTTTTTTGTTCCTTTAGCATTCAAACCCGAGACCTCCGGCTTGAGCGCGCCCAACCACTGAGCCATAGAAGTCGTCAAACAGAGGTTTTAGTTACGTATTCAACTCATAAATAAATATGATTTCAACTGACATTAATATTTGTCTACAGAACAATTTTTTTTTATTGTTTTGTCCACTGATCGCTATCAATTAAGTGTGTTTTTCGTACCTAAAGCTAGAAGATTCAGTATCAATTCTCCAATCTCTACATCGGCAAGAGAGAAGAACAGCATTAATAAGTAAATAAGACCTATAAATAATAATTAGCAATTGATAATAATTCAATCAAAATAATATAATGAAATATCAAAACAATATTCGATTGAAACGTTAAATTGTGGTAAGTCTCGGTGGCCTCAACACCAAGTTTTTAATGAACGTTCGAATTTCGAGCGCCGGGACTGCCCGATAACCTTTACTGAAAATTAATTTACACTCAAACAACATTCAATATATGAACCGAACTCTTGTTTTACCGGAACGCTGTTACCTAACAGTAGAAACTGTAGCTATTGAAGCTATACATGTGAAGCTATAAACATCATTTCGTTACCTTCTACAAATGATAAATTACTTCTACTGCGCATCTAATGCGTAGGCTGTGAGATTTTTTTTGACACTCTTTAAGCTGGAATTTCTTTCATTTTTTCGGTCGTCGATTTCATAGTTTAAAAAAAAAAAATGTTTAATGACCAGTTTTGGAACTGTTATTTAACGCTTATTTACTGACACTTTTACATGTATGGACATAGTCTTCCTTTTCTCTAACCTCCATAGTTGTTAGATAGGAACTCGTGACTCGACACGATACGTGAACATTTCTAAAAGTTTAATGCGTACATATCTAAGTTAGTGCTCGCGAATACACCAAAAGTATCTGGGGTAGTATATTAAGTTCATAATAATGGATATATTAGGTAACGTGTTATGTTACAAAAGCAATAAAAATAGGGAAATAAAACAAAAATTATATTTAACGTCTTTCTTTTTGACAAAAAAGAGAACCGTCTTTAAAAAACCAACCCACTGAATGACTCAAAAATATGAAAAAAAAAATCCGCAATTTTAATTATTGAGTAATTTTAGGAACTGAATCATACTTCCGCATTGGGGCTGCCTTTTTACCTAACTACGGCGAAGCCAAAAGGAAGGGTAATGATTTTGGTAGTCTATGTATGTATGTTTGTACATACCGTAGCGCCATACTACTGGTCCGATTTTAATAAATGAGGTGTCAATAGATTCGTAATAATAGTCCGGGTAACATAGGCTATTTTATTTACAAAGTCGGGTTACATTTTTCATAAAAATTTTAGTTATTTTAAGTCGGTTAATAAAAACTAAAACCATTGCGAACATAACACCCTACCCTCGAGATAATACGTATGTACCTAGCATTGAGCGTTTACTTTTTGTGATAAAACAAAAGAACACCATGACATTGAACTAAAACAGAATATGTACATAAATTATGTCACACAACGTCTATGCGTACATGTGTAATACATATTCATTATTTATATATTTATGGCAAATTGGCTGTTTTTCTGGAATAAATTTGTTTAAAAATAACAGAACTGCTACTGGTTGGACATAAATCATTTTCTGCGTTTTAATTCGCGAGCGCTGGAGAGCAATAATTATGTTACAGTGAGTAACACAATTATTGCTTTCCAATATATACAACTCGACAAAATAAAATATTTCATAGTATTTCAACACTTACTCACAAACTATTGACATATAATCGACAATGTTGTCTTTTGAAACTCAATTTTCATTGAAAACCAGTCTGAAAATTTTGGAACATTCATAACAATTCATTAATTGAAATTCAAGAGGACAGCCTCTTGCATATACATTTATGAAGCTGCAATCGAAATGGCACAGTACGAGTGTATACATTTTATACACTATTACCTACACATTGCAGTGGATTGTATTTTTATTTATTAATTTTCAGTTTTGTCTACTTACTGTCTTCTAACATACTTGGTGCGAGTAGGTATAGGTGAAAATCTGATAACAATCTGACATTTTCAACATCTCATTCACTTTAATGTAAGAGAATAAAGCTTAACCTGACATGGCTTGGGAAAACTCCGAAGTTTCTTTAGATATTGCTTTTACAGGTCGGTAGTTTGCCGAAAATAAAATGAAGCCAACATGACATATCTTCTAGTGTTTTAACACGCAACGTAATGTGGGCCTTAATATGTTAGATAATCTTGTTCCTGGTTACATTTCTAATGACCTAACCCAAATTCAACCCTTAAAGATACGCTTAAAATAACTAGTTTCATTCAATCGAATGATTAAAATACCTGACTTCCCAGTGTCACTGATTATCTAAACGTATAATGCATTAAACGATATAATATCTCAAGAAAAAATCCATCATGTCCTTTAGGTTGTAATAAACAGCTCCTAAAAGACTTTGCATGGCTGTAGAAAACAAAGAAAAATATAGGCACACAATAATAATTCTCCAAAAACGTTGCCTTCCGTTCTTCCAGTTGGATAAAAAGCGGAAACATACAAACATCTTGTTTCATAGAATTCTGAATCATAAAAATTGGCTTCTTTGTCTACACATGGCTTACAAACTGATGTTTACGGAATGATTTGCGAATATTTACGTAGAGTATTTTTGGATGTCACATAAAATATGTGTTCTAAGGCTTTTAGTATATTTATTAATCGTCAAATACCGTTTATAAGAAATAATAATAAAACGTTAAATAATTTGCCTATAATAATAAGCGTTTTAAAACGAGAAAAATGAAAAAAAATCTATTTTTTGTTTCAAAGTTCAAAGCTTTTTAAGCAGGTATTTACATTACAGCTTCTGAAAAAGAAAAAACTTCTTGTGTAATGGTCAGGTCTTTACAGTAACACTGAGCACTAAGGTTTAACGACGGCGCGAAGTCTTAGAACTCCCGTTACTTTTCCTTATCGCCCCAACAGGAATAATAACTCCACCCGTAGGGAACAAAGCTTTTTTATTATATTTACTTTTACCGAGAAAAATATACTATAATATTATGTTTCCCTTCGTAGCACGACACGTAAATGTAATATCCCCAGATCGAGAACAAATACATTTACGATATGACATCACAAACAAGGATAATTCCTTGTTCTATCCACGATTTGATCCATCCTTCTGGATGGATAGAGTATAGAGATAGATATTATGAATGCGAAAGAATAGCTTTAGTAGTCCTTCGAGTAATAACTAATAACCGGTTTCTGAGGTTTTTTTTGATGTTATCAATTCAATAGCGCTATGATTGGTCGACGTACATTAACCAATCAAAAGCGTTATTCAATAGATAAAGAACTGACAAAAAACCTCTGAAACCGGTAATGAATAACGGGACTAACTTACTGACTGAACAATTGAAAATAAGTCACAGACTTTATGAGTCTTACCTATAGGTTTCATGGGACTGAGGACTGATTTACCAATAGACTAAGTGAAAAAAAGTGACAAACTTTTAAACTCATTCCTGACATATGGCATATTAAGACATATGACACAATTTAAAACAGTTCAATGCGGAATTTATCTTCTGTCCGTTTTTGTCTGTCGCAAAATAAATGTCCATTATTTTGTAGATTGTTTTATGTGACACGTTCCAAGAATCAGAGAAGCTGTTTCGAATATAACGTGAGCGTCGGGTGGCTAAACAAGGAAACGTTCAGGTATAAACATGATCTCTGGCAGGCGCCGATTTCCTTTGTGAGGGCACTCGACTGGAAAACGTGAAATACACGCCCGCATAGCACCTCCACACCCGCACTTGTCGAAATTACGACTTCTGTTCACAGTTCACACTATGTACACTTCAATTAGTTTTCAAAAATAAGACTGAGGGTCAGCTCACACATAATCGGGACGATACGCGCAGCGGCGCTGTGTTGTTAACGTGGTGATTCAAAATTGAACTTTATTCATTACACAAGAATTAAATCTTGGTCTGTAACTTCTAAGTGATCTAAAAATTCTTCATTATGCAGGAATTTGAACGTGGCATTTCCCAACAGCTTATAAATGTTCGCTTAGATAAATAACTTTTAATTGGTCCAATTAACCCGCTACAAGTAGACCAGTTATAAAATTCGGTAACCGCACGCTTCGGTCAAGGACTTATTAGCGTGAAGTAATCGATAGGAGTTTGGCACGCTCGTACACTAGGGTTGATGACCAAAAAACCAGGATGTCTGCGACAATAGGTCTGCCAAAATTGCTCAACTATTATAGGGGGATACTGAAGATAAACGTCGTTAGTAGCAATTTCAGACATTATAAGTTGGTGGAACCACAACTTATGGGTGATAATTATGCATTTATTGCTGACTTTTTTTATCGTCAGGAAATGAGCAAACGTATCGCCTTATGGTAAGCGATTACTGCCGCCCATGGACACTTTATGCAGCAAGACGCATTAATTAAAGTATGCAGCAAAACGCATTAGTAAAGCACAGAAGAACCGATTGCATTATAGTAGCTCATTTTCTTTCTTAAAATGCAAGTGGTCTGGGGGTACACTTGTGGCCTTCAATTCAGAATATAGCTGAGGTAAAGTCCACGAAAGTGCGTTATTGCAGCTTACAGTTCTATTTATTGTTAATAGCACTACACTGCGCTTTCAGATTGGTGTGGTATCTGTGACGCGTAATAGCGTTAATATACAGGTGAAAGATTAATTTTCAGCTATTGCTGTTATAGTGTACTGTTATACTTCTTTATAAACGCTAAAGATACCGATTTTACCCTTTGTGTCACCTTATACATCAGTTTTGTGCTACTTGGGCGTGGTATTTATCCGGTCGCCCGGTCCATTAGTGTCAAAGCATGGCTCTCCCAACCAGACTGTTTAAAAAATTAATCTGTTGCCATTAATTTATCATTAACATAATAAATAACATCAGCCTTTAATAATTCCCGATTAGATATTGCAGAGCATGTTATCTGCATGCATCTAATTTTCAAAATATATCTTTAGCCAACGGAATATAATCCGTTGAAAAATAATCTTTACACGTTTTGTAGGGATTTTTACTACAACATGTGTAGTCAATCAATGTAAAGAAACCTTAAAACAATTATTAAAGACCTAATATGCAAAAAACATTACAAGACCAAGGATTTCGTAGCTATTATGAGTTTGGAAATTATTAATGTGATATGATGAAATATCGACGGTTACGTACCTGAGCCTTTAACCAAGTTGCCATCGCTAATTACGATGACGAAGATCGATAACAAAAATGTATGGGTTTTGGCATACGTAAGGCTGGTTTTCGATGGTGACTATTGTTTCTGCTTTTAATTTACTAACGGCGCCCACAGTAATTACAACGATATACAATTAATGTTAATATTATAGTCTTCAATAGGTCTACCGATATAAGGGTAACCTATGAAATTAACAGTGTAGAAATAATTATAGTAGGTTTGTGCTATAACAGTAGATGGATCCGTGTTATTTATTATTTGTACAACACACCCAAAATACTCACCGAAACGTAAATGAAATCCTTAACGCGTATTAATTAGTTTGTGAAAGAGCGATAAACCTGTAACAAGCTCGTAATGTATCTAATGCGTTTTTGACACTTAATGTTAATGTTATACATACCTACACACATATTACATAAATACACGTCCATTTGTTGACAGAGGTAGGCATAGACCACCGAGCCCAATAGGAAATGTAGTCACCACCGAACCCTATAGGGGTAGGCAGAGACTACTGAACCATATAGAGGCAGGCAGACACCACTGAACCTTATAGGGTAATGCAGAGAGCACTGAACCCTACAGGGGTAGGCAAAGACCACTGAACCATATAGAGGCAGGCAGACATCACCGAACTCTATAGGGTAATGCAGAGACCACTGAACCCTACAGGGGTAGGCAAAGACCACTGAACCATATAGAGACAGGCAGACACCACCGAACCCTATAGGGTAATTCAGAGACCACTGAATCCAACAGGGGTAGGCAAAGACCACTGAACCGTATAGAGGCAGGCAGACACCACCGAACCCTATAGGGTAATGCAGAGACCACTGAACCCTACAGGGGTGTGGCGTTAACGTTAGCATTTACAAGCCTATATAAGTATAATATAGGTAAATGAAAAGTGTAAAGTGTAAAATTACGACAATATTAAAGCAACCATTATATTAAAATTACAATGAAGTAAAAAGCTTCTAATACTGAATAATTCACGATCGACATATTTCAAAGTAACCTTTAAACGATGACGCATATAAATCAATTCGAGAACTCTTAAAGTATATCTACCTCGTCAAACGAAACTGCCTTAGAAAACATTCACGTGTAACTTTACAAAATACGCGAAGGTACTTAATTTTAATTACGAAAACTTTGTGTAAGCTGTTACCCGACTTCGCGATACGCGGTATACAAAAACCACAATTTCCATGCAATATATGTAATAATAAGTCAAGTGTGGAAATAAAGTATAATATGAATCCATTAAGTCGTAGGAATACGTATTGTAGTAACACGGAATAGTTTCGATTTACCTATAAATATTATGACTACGTTTTGTATAAATTCGTTCGCGCAAAGAGAAAATCTTTTTATCTGTTATTTACCTACATTTTCCGAAGAAAAAATGTTGCATTCTATATTCTTCAAACTACTCCGTACAGCTTTAGTAAAATAGAGACCCATAACATTATACATTATTTCAGCTCATGCAATGCAAAACCAAACTAGCATTTGTTTTAAATATTCTTTGAAACATAAGGCGGAAACTGATGTACTTATACAAAGTAGGCAGGGTAACATGTTGTACCTCGGAGCTAATAGGGTAGATGACTACATATAAAATATTGACTTGAATTGATATATTCAGAAATATTAAGGTATCACAACTTGATAAATGTAAAAAAATATAATATTTTATGTGTAGTTTAGTAATTAGATAGATCTAAAAAGTAGAAAAAAAGTTCAACTTTTTTTTGCTAAATTAGTAAACAAATCCTTTCGTTCGAAATCATTCGTTTACTTACATCATATACAAAACCATTCATTATGGTAAGTATGAACTTACACGTACAAATATCGGAGATATTTACAATTAACATATTCCTGCGACCTTATACTTCATACACTTTTACCTAGGCGTGACGTCAGTTAGATACGACTTAGTATGGAGCGTTTTCACGAGACTTGCGAAATTTTGTAAACAAATCACTGTATCTTTGAAACGATTGAAATTTGATATACTGTTTCTTCTGAGAAGTAACTCATATTTAAGAGTACTATTCATTTATGCAATAAAAATTCAGTCATCTAGCCTATTGTACCTTGGCCAGTTAGCATTTTCTAGTTATTCCTACGCTTTCGAATTCTAATGCGTTCGCTGTGTCTCTACCGACCATCATATACAGAGTTACATAGTAATGAAATGACTAATGTAAGCATTAGTCATTTACCGCCATTCAGCCAGTCTTTGATTTCGTCGACGTTGTAATTTTTTTGAGCGACAAAATTATTTGGATTTTATCTTTACCATAGTTATAAACGATTTATAATAATTATATTAATTTTAAATACGTCCGTTCCTTAATTTTTTCAAGTATTAAAGCAGTATATAAAAATAAACTTGCGTAACAAGTTACTTTAAAATATTTAAAATCCGCCGTTTTATTGTACCTTGACCAATGTCGACCGGCCCATGGAAAATGTATGGATGAAAAGAAAATATGGTAGTACTTAATAATTATAAGATCAAATGTTTGAAGATAAGCAATTTTTTTAATGCGTTCTCTCTAATTAGCCGGTATTATAAGTTTGTTGTTTGTGTTTAAGCATGCAAAACAATACTTTAAATTATATGTCGATTTTCTTAACTATTTATATTAATTCTATTTGATTCTTCGTGAAATTAATAGTTTTTTCAAGTATTTCCAATAACCGCAATTTAAAGGTACAACATGGTACTCGAAAGGTACAACATGTACCTTGGCCAGTTTTTGCACTTTTTTTCAAACTTCTTATAGACATGAAACCATGTTTTGTACATTTCTCTCATCTTCTCTTGTACTCACTCATTGGTGAAGTATACCCAAGTAAATAATATACATGCATGGCTTATGTGTTGAGTCAAATTGGAATAAATAACGAATAACAGAAAAACTGGCTGAGGTATAACAGGCTTCCATGAATAATACACGCAAATAAAGGGATATACCACTTCGCTGCCAGTTATGTATGTAATATGCAGAGTATTCATTTATAAACAGTATTTTGTTTGCATATAGTGATTAACAAATTCTGCTAGAGCATCAAAGACACATTGCTTTGAGTTCACTCGTAACTTCGTGTTAAATTCCACTTATTACTGGGGCGAATATGTAAATTTGTTTTTTATTAGTGCCAGGGATATTACGTGGTGTGTTCCAAAGATAAATGGGACGTTTTAAGTGGTAGTTTTTAAGTTATATTTATGGTAAGTTTATTTTGTTATATTTTGGGTAATTTATATTCCAACAGCGTGGTCATAACGCGACAAACAAAACTGTTATTAAATACTCCTTTATTTTCCTAATTAAACTTTTCAAAGAAAGCGACACAGAAACCCACCCCTCCCTCACGCAGTTAGCTTTGACAAATGGACTTATAAAAATAACCTTTAACTTTTACTTCTTTGGAAACTCCACAAGTCACGTTTGAGAACGACTGACCACAGCATTTGGACCCTGGCCCCTGGGATAATTTATACATATCCTTTGATTTTTTTTTATAAAATCCAAGAGAAACTGTACAGTCGTAATGACAATAAAGAATTTTATTTGCAAGTTTAACACTTCAGTTAACATTATTCAAAAACTGTAGATTTCAACAAGCAAGTATCTAAATACGGCATCCAGACTCTTGACGAGATGGCTCGCGAGATGTCGATTCTCTCGTTAGAAGTCTCTTCGCATGAGGTTTCTTGGGGTTTCCCGGCAAGAATTTAAATGGGCCTTAACAATATATTGTATCTAAATAAGACTGAAACGAGAAATTCCCGCGGCTGAACCATATTTTAAAGCTACCGCTGTAAATCAGGTTGGCCCAACTTTAGAGGGTACGATCGCTGCCGCTGTAGACTAGTCAAGTGAACAACAACTATTACAAGATACAACTGACGTACAAAACTTAGCTTACACACTAATTTATCCTTATATTATAAAGGGGAAAGATTTGTTTGTTTGTATGTTTGTTTGCATTGAATAGCCGAAACTACTGGACCAATTTTAATGAAATTAAGCACAGATATAGAGTAGACCACGGGGAAGGACATAGGCTACTTTCTTTCGGAGCAAAATGTACGGTTTAAGCGAGATATCCTTTTGCACGCACGAAGTCGCGACGACGACGAGAAAAGACTTCATTCGAGACCATTAGGAATAATAAAGAATATAATAACGCACCTTTGAGGCTCAAGTGAGAAAGTAATTAATTATCACTAAGTCCAAACGCGACGTGACCACACACAGAACTAAGTGGAGCCCTTGGAGCTAGGATATATAAGTGTAGATGTTCCGGGCGAAGGGACCAGGACAATCACGTGTTGCATCCCGCCTGCCACCGCACCGCACAAAGCGGTAAGGGGATACTTCCTTTTCTATTCGATTCTAACGACGCACATTAGGTGGTTATGTAACCGCTTTTGTTTTAATCGAGATTGCCACTGAATGACTGAACGGATTTGGGTGAAAATAGGCTGATAATTATTTTGAACAAACAATCCGCGATACATTAACATGCTAAGATAACACAGTCCTTGCCAATCTCACCACGCAAATTAACGGTTGGATCAGCCGCATTAGATAGTTATCCACACGAATACACGATATGATATTGTAACCCTCGAATACTGGAACGATAGTTAAAGTAAGTGACACTCAAGTCACACGCTGTCCTTGTGGTTTCGGCTAGCAGAGACAGCGACAGCCTGTGAATAGGAGGGCTCTTAATTTCGATTAGCTAATCATTCCATTATTCGGCCGTTGTGTGTTATTTTTTAAATACAATTTCCCAAAGGACCCATAACCACAGTTGGAGGAAGTAGAACGAATCAATCTTGTAGGTACCCGATTGTCAATTATACATATCGATATCGAGAATATTTGAAATTAGCTCGCACCTCCTGCACCTCGTATCCTCTGCATAAAGTAAATATTCAAATAGATGTTGTTTATACAATAAAATTACAAACCGATTGGTGTTTATCCATAAATTATATTAAAATAAGATAGCTACAACGACGCATTGATAGTTCGATTCATGTATAAATAAAAGAGATAAATGAAATCACACAAACTAAGCGTTTTAGCACATATTTATGAAGAGAAAAAAAAACAATTCCATTATCAATCGGTAGCCAAAGAATCTATACGAAGAAATAAAAAAGGAGAATACAAAGGTTTAAAATTTTACAAAAGAGTTTTCGTTGAATATTTTTAGTTATTTTCAAGCCCATTTCAAATCTCTACTGAGCAAATGTAATTAATTATCATGGAGTTAACCAAAGTCGCGCAAAGGCGCATAAAACTACTTGGTTTTACAAGTAGTACAAGTCTAGATCTTAAAATGGTTTTACAAGTACCTAGTACAAGTCTAGATCGCGCTTCTTATTATGCGAATCGTAATTCAGACCATAAAAAAGCAGTACTTCCCAAGCGGAGGGCACTTCACGGAAAAGGTCGGGAAACCCTGCCATAAAGTATGAGCAGTGTTGTCATGTCTTTGAGCAATTTCCATGACTTTTCCACTTTTATTGTTATTCTTTTGTTTCGAATTCGTTTCCAAGGCGAAGGCAAGTTTTATTTCAAAAATAATTTGAAGATTTTTCCCCCAATTATTATAAAGTATAAGTTTTTAAAAATATTGTACCTTAAAACGTATTATTCTTTGTTCTTTGAGTTAATTAGGCTTGTTACTTTAAAGGAGTACTTAAGATTGTTTCTTGACCTTGTATCTTTGTGAGCGCCTGAGCGGGCACTGGTACTGGTTTGAAATAGAAATATTTTCTTTCGCATTTTAGCAAAGACAGCATTCCTTTTACTTTTATTATTTTTAAATTTCTCAATGCTAAGTAAATACACCTACCTCGTTGGTATATAAATCTAAAATCATTATCGCATCTCGTTTTTTGCTAGAGATTTCAAGGATATTTTTTACAAGCACATGTAGTATATAAAGATGTTTCTTGACCATAGGTCGGGAAGTACACTTTGAATTTTGATTTCCTTGAGTATCGAAATATGCGTTTTATGTGGTATAAAACGAGAGTTTCCGTAATACTCAACTAACTTTTATAGTTTCACTATGTTCGTCCGTCTGTCTGTCTGTTTGTCTGTCCGCGCTTCTAGAATCTGTAATAATGAATATAAATTGATGAAATTTGGTCTAGTTAATGACTGTCTATAGATCTCAATTTTGGAATCATAAAATAACAATAATTTTACATTTTAGGGGTGGCTCTCCATACATGTGAAGTGTGGATGTGAAATATTTTTCATCCCCACTTCACATGTATGGAGACGAACGGACTGGCGGACACCGACCTGATCTTATAAGGGTTCAGTTTTTTTCCTTTTGATATACGGAAACTTTAGAAAAACGACGTTTAATTGTTTTTAAATGTAAAAATTATACATATTATGTTTGTATTAGTACCTCCTCCCAGTATTTTCTATAACAAATCATAACAATCTCCAATTTGTAAATCGAATTCTTACTTCGTAGTACAAACTCACAGGGTGTTCAGACATGTTCGGAATTTAAAAGTATCCAGTGAGTGAATATTTCATCTGCCTTGACCGCTTCCTTATATCCTACAACGGATTTTTTTATTTGCGGATTTTCTTTATAGCCAATAAGGTTTTCCTTGTTTCGACGCTGGTATTGTAGCTACGAACTCCGTAGACAGATGACATTACGTCCACTTCTACAGAATTTATTCTAAAGCCAGTATTGCATAGAATATAGACACCGATTTCCAGCGTTTTCAATATCATATTCCCAGCAGATCCTACCATCGGTAAATGAAATTAAGATTAGTTTCGATGTTGAAAAAACAGATTATGATGTATCTGTAAAGCCTTACATTATGTAAATTTTATAAACTTTGCATAGAAATTATTAAGAAATATATATATACAGTATAAAAGCACATCAACCCACTTTAATGTACAATTATTTCCTACTATCTACAGTTCATAACACTCTAGGGAGAGTGTGGTGTTATCTTTGTGGTGTAATGTCTATTTACGCTATATTCTAGCTTCCGTTTTATACCAACAATTAGCTTAATTACGTATATAAATAAATAATGTAATATTATTATATAGAACTAGGTGTTGCCCGCGACTTCGTGCGCGCAAAAGTTAATCTCGCAGAAACCGTACATTTTTCCGCGGTATAAGGTAGCCTTTAAGATGGCTATTCAAAATGAAACTTTCTTATCTACCCAGACATCAGTCATACACTGCACATGCGCTGTGCAACTTGTTATTCGAACTCTAACAATGAACGTCTATCTTCTTGTGTTATTAATAAAGTTCAATTTTTAATAGCTATCTTAAAATGGCAGCGCCGCGTCACGTATCGTTTCGGTGTGAAATGACCCTAAGAATTTAAATCAGCTCCCAAGACGCAGGGTGCTAGTAGCTCTATACTCTACATTGTAGATTTTCCAACCAGTTTTCCAACATGCTGCGCCCTACTTTGGGGGCGTGGACTGATTTAAAGCCCTTTAAATCAGTCTACGCCCCCAAGTATTCAGCTGTATGTTGCTTTTTATTAAAATAACTGTATTTTTTTATTAAAATTGTTCAAATTCTAGCGAGGCGCATACCAGTGATATGATATGGGTGCAGATTTATAATACCAGCAGGTCTAAAATGGCCACAACCTGGGAAGAGAACCTGCACTCACTCGAGTGCGCATCAAACGGTCTACCCACTAGGCCACGGAGCTCTATCACATTACAACGATAATAATAGTTAAAAGTAACTAGTGCATAATAGCGGTGTGTCTGACACACGATGCGCGGCTGAGGCATCACGTTGCGTCCCGCTATGCAGCCGTGTCATTTTCTATGGACTATTTATAAAGCCTACCGTATTATATTGCTTACAATGTCGTATTATTGGATCCGACTAGGAAATGTACTGTCAAATAGGAAATTCAATTTATACGTGAATAAGCTGTGGATAGCATTTTGTGTGAATTGTGAAACTGTATTCACAGCGATATAAGATGGCTGGATGGATGATAACTGTACGAATTCTTTATCATATCACTGTCCTTTTTGTAGCATATTCTAGACTTGTAGGTCTAGTTTGAATGCCTCATAGACGAGGCATGTTGAGTTAAAAACTGTCGCCACTTAAATGGCCCCACTTTTGGGGTTGTTTGGGGCCATTTTGACATTTAAAGTATGGTTAAATCTTGATACATATAGCCATACACGTAACGATATACCCGTCAGGTTTGTCTGTACAGTTGAGCCAACGCGCGTCGGCGCACGACGTCACGCGCTACCATATATGCTATTGTCGAAAAACATGACGCATCGCGTCGTCCTTCGACTCTGCGCCAGTGTAAGTTGACACAGCCTTACAGTCAATTTCTATACTTCTATACTAATATTACAAGGAGGAAACGTTTGTTTGTTTGCATTAAATAGACTCCGATACTACTGGACCACTTTTGATGAAATTTAGCACAGATAAAGAGCAGACCACGGGGAAGAACATAGGCAACCTTTTACCACTGCATAATACCTCGGGATTTTCTTTTGCGCGCACTAAGTCAAGTTAAGGGCCACTATACATGATTATTATTTTTATGGTGGTTTGTATGTTTTCTGTATATTTTTTTTGTTTGTTACTCATTTATGTCATATCTTAAACAATCCTGACATGTATTATTGTAATTATTTAATAAAACTTATTGAATTGACATTTGAGATGATGATAAAATGACTTTATTTTACATTTAATACTGGTTTAATCAATATTATTATCTACTCGATTACTATTACAACATAATGTACTAATTATTATTTTTGCGATTGTTATTATTATTCTAAATGTGTATTTATATTCTTTTTTTTTTTTGTTTTTGTTACTTAACCTCTTAAAAATTTCGACATGTAATTATTAGTGTAAAGTAAAATGAGATAATTGGAATAGAATATTTGTATAATAATGTTAGTATTTTAGAAGCTTCATAATTTAAATTAATCTTATAAATGTTTGCATGCTATCTATATGTAGCTAAAAGTGTCAGAACCTATAAATTTTGTACCAACTATTGTACTTACTACTTTTGCAGCAAATAAATGAATTGAATTGAATTGAAGTCGCTGGCCACATCTAGTAAACGATAAAGGGTAGAGACGGATACCTCTTCAAGGAGTCTTTTTTATCTCTAACATGCTATCTACCTTTCGTCCTGTCAAGAAGCTTAACATTACAATAAGATACCTACCTAGTTACACATGACATATTTTAATTCGGGTGGATGTAGAAACATATTTTTCTTAGAATGTTGCTCTTGTAAGTACTGAAGTACCTAGGTAATTATATAAGAAGCTAATAGGAAAAAGCCTTATGACAATAACACTCTTATTAACGACGTACACGCTCCGTTAACCGATGTTGCTGCCACGTGATGCTAAGTAATTACTTTATAGAAACACTATATTTTGCTCTTTATTTTGCATGATAGTTAAATAATTCTTCCTTTGATTATTAAGCATTTTCGAGCTGGACTAAATACTTACAATCTACTAGTTTTCGTGATGCTACTACATGCTTGTGAACGGGCAAACAGACAAATAGAAGTCCCAATTCATTTAGTTTTTAATTTTTTAAACATAAATGTTAAGAAATAATTTGACTATGGGCATCAAAACAAAAACACCCATGTGGACCACGTAGAGCCAGGTAGGCCCGAAATGTTAAACAGTGAGCGAGCTGTGTGCTGAGTGTGAGTCCCACAATTTTTTTCGAATAACTTTACTATCTTGTAAATCGAGTTAACGCCAATCGAATCGAAAATCAAAAGCATGCGAGTGTGAGTCAATATCAAATCTAACTAATCGAACGCGTTTCCTCACCGTGAGCACGGTTAATTATTTTTGTTATATTGGTAGCACCACTTCACTGTGAGATTAACCGACCAAATTGAATGTCATTTTCAGTAACCTATTTTGCTAAGCAGCCGCTGTCATCAAGATTGTGACGGGTTTTAACTTATTGTGCTGTTTGTGACACCGCTGTAAGTCGCCAAAATTCTACATGCCTATTTTGCATTTAATTCGTTCAAAATAAATTGTGTATAGACCTAAATTAAAAAATTATGAAAACAAGTATTTCTCAGTTTGATACTTTAATAACATTCATGGAACAGTAAGTGTGACAATCGGTAATCAAGATAAGCTTGTTTTATCCATATAGACCAAACAATGTTTATTCTTTTTAGACACGGTGACCTCAGCAAACCTTCTTCTAATGCCAAAGGTCGCATTAGCAATATTAATAAGTGGGAGGAATTAGCAAACATCCTTAATAGCAGTGGACTAGGTTCAACTAAGACGACCGAAAAGTGGAAGAAGGTTAGTACTTAATAAATATTAATTATTATTGCTTGGACAAGTTGGTATATGCAGTGGTGAGCAAGTTTTACTACATTAGTTGTTGACTCTGTTTTAAGGTATGGGCAGATTTTAAAAATAATACAAAGAAAAAGGCAGCACGCTTGCATAAAGCTGCAACCGGTACAGGTGGTGGGCCGGCTACTCACTGCAAATTAAATGATTTGGAGCAAAGGGTTCTAAACCTAATTGGTGTGCAAGTAGCAACAGGCTTAGGGGTGGAAGAGGCTGGGTTGTCACAGGTTTTAACTTTATTAATTTCTAACTGCTACTATTATGTGTATTAATTCATATAATTTATTGGTGCTCATGAGAAAACTAATTTCACTCTTGTCCAGGTGATTCAAATTACCAATCAACAGCCAACTTCACAACTACACATATCTAATGAATGTAAGTTAAGTGATATTTTATATTAAGATATAAATCGAAAACAATAATTTTAACCTGGTTTTAACAATCATTATTTTATTTAGCTCAACAACTTGTTGGCCCTGTACTCCGGACATCACCATCACAAGAAAGAGCTGTATCTTCACCACCTAATACCTTCCTAGTAGAAGAAATTCAAAGTAAAATATTTTATAAAAATAGCCAGAAAAAAATTGAACCCTAAAGTTACTACTTCCCACAGACCAGACAGTACCTATTTTATTACTTATTTAACTTTAAATCAGAAAGTGCATACTGATGGTGATTCGCTATAGCTTAAAACACTCTCGATCTTGCCAGCTTTCAAACAAAAAAACTAAAATGCTGTCGCAGAGCACGTCGAATTTTGTACATTAACTCATCGCTACTGGGCCCCAATCGCTGCCGCAAATCTCGGTTCGGTTAAAACACTCACTCATTCGCATAGGATGACTAGCGCGCGCGAACGGGACAGACAGAAAACCGAACCGAGATTCTCGCGCACGAACTAACTAAACTGCTATCGCGCTCCTATCGCGTACCCGTGTAAATGCTATAGCAATATATTCGTGCGCGAGTGAACGAGAAAAATAGCGATGAGTCAATATACGAAATTCTACGTGCTCCGCAACCGCGCTTTAGATCAAAATCGGTTCATCCGCTTGGGCGTTACCATGCCACGGACAGATATACGCACAGACAGACGCATCAAACGTATAATACTCCTCTGTTTTAGTCGGTGGTTAAAAAGAGAAGGTTGGTAAATCTTAAAAAAAAATCTTATTATTTCGACTAGGCTTTATTTATTCACATAGGCTTCTATTACGGCATTATGAATATTTTTTGGACCTCGTTTTTTATTTTCCTAAGTTATTTACCCCACAACAAAGCTAAAAGGCCATTTTCGCGGTTAATCGGTAGACAAGGTCTCTCAAATCCCTTTTATCTCATATTTTCGGTGAGATCCTTCCCGATCCGACTTAGTAGGTATTATGATGCCGTTTGTTTCGTCTTATCTTTTCGGAAATCATTATTTTCTATTGGAGACGTAACTCAAAATACAATAAGACTCGAAGAGCACTTTATACCCGACTACGGCGAAGCCGAAGGGAATCCCGAAATGATGGCAGTCTATGTATGTATGTTTGATCCACCGTAGCGCCTAAACTACTGGTCCGATTGTAATAAATGAGATGTCAATAGATTCGTAATAATATCCCGCGTACGGGGTAATATAGGCTATATAATTCACATTGTCGGTATATTATAGTCTTTTTACAAAAATTGTAGTTACTATGTTAGTTATTAGCTCAATCCCCGTGAGTGTCCTATACTCTAATTGACACCGAAGTTGCAGCGTTTAGACAAGTAAGTACATAACTCTGTTGAGCACCTAGATATTTATTACAGGAACAAAACTTTGAACTCTTCCTCTACATTATGTGAAGTAAATGATCAAAAGTTTACAACTATAAACCGACTACGCTAGTTATATGGCCTATATAAGCTCTCGTTCTCACGAAGGTTTTTTTGGTAAATAGAACTCTCCGCTTGTCCAGTAGGGCTGAAAATCGTTTAGAGTTGTCAAATTTTACACTTCTTCACTACATTTCATTTTACACTTCACTCCGATTTTCAGGTCTACTGTACCTACTAGCGCAGAGTTCTATATTTTACAGTGCTGCTTTTCTATCGCGACCACTAAGAAACTCTCGTGGGAACGTAGCCTTACCCAGGTCATTATTACGAATCTATTGACATTCATTAAAATTAGTAGTTTAGACGCAACGATTCTATGGAACAAACACACATAGTAACAAACATAGACTGCGAAAATCATTACCCTTAATACCAACAAAACAATACTGGTCCATTTGCGTCAGATTGGCAAGGTAAAAAAGCTTGACAAATGGGTGCCCCACGAACTCAATGATCGCCAGCGCGAAGTACGCGTCGAGACGTGCCTTGCACTGCTCAACAGACACACAAATGAAGGAATTTTTAACCGCATTGTTACCTGCTATGTAAAGTGGATTCTGTTTGATAACCGCAAGCGCTCAGCAAGTTAGTTGGATCCTGGTTCGGCACTTAAACAATGCCCTAAGGCCTAAACGAAAACTTACCCCTAGAAAAGTGATGGTCACTGTTTGGTGGTCTAGCGCCGGCGTGATTCATCACAGATTCTTACCAATCGGGGTAAGCATTACTGCAGATTTGTACACTGAAGAACTGAACACAATGATGGAGAAGCTGGCACATCTCCAACCAGCATTGGTCAATCGCTCGTCTCCGCTGCTCCTGCACGACAACGCGCGACCTCATACTGCACAGCAGACGGTCTCCAAGTTGCAAGAACTGGGGTTGGAAGCTCTCCGTCATCCGCCCTACTCACCAGATCTTGCACCTACAGACTACTACTTTTTCCAGAATTTGGATAACTTTTTGGCGGAAAAAAAAACAATACCCGAGAGGCAGTACAAAATGCCTTTGAAGAATTTGTTGCCTCCCGTCCAGCTGATTTCTTTAAGAAGGGCATCAATCAACTGCCACTGTGTTGGCAAAGACGCATTGATTGCATGGGTGATTACTTCGATTAATACAAATAAAAAATGCATGAAAAAAAATCGTTTAAATTTTTTCATACAAAACGGCAATTTCATAGGTAAAGACATTTATACATTTGATCTTTAGAATGATGACGTCATTATACCTACTTCTTAAGTAAAGACGGCAAAAATAATTAAAAACAAGCTGAAACTATCTCAATGTCAACGACGACGACGACCTCTGTGGTACGTCTACGACGCGGTTGGTGGTCGCGGCTTCGAATCCCGCCCAAGGAACAAAAAGTTTTCTGTGTTTTGTATATTGAATATGTGTATAATATAAAAGTTAAATACGCTTCCCGTTGTCTGGTCCCCACAAGTTCTTCGAGTACTTAGCACGGGGCCAGATTGACGTGGCGTGAAGAGTCCATAGATATTAGACATCTGAAATCTTATTAAGTAATTGAATCGACACAATCAAGATCACCTTGACCGAAATGCCTATCTCTGATTTACAGAAAATTAAAAAAAATGAACTCCAAATCAAAGGACCAATCTTTTAGTAATCAATTACATTGTTCACTCGAGCATCCAGTAAGGGAAAATGTCCCCTCGGAATGGCGGAATAGCTCCAAAGACCCGGTTCCTAATTTTAGTTCTTGACTTGAAACAGATGCGAGGTGGACGTCGAACTGTAACAATGGGGCCCACTCCTCGCTCGGTAAATACCCTTTATCTCCGCCTCTGAAATTACTGTGGGCACCTAATTACTGAGCTAAGAATCTCTACGAGAATTTTATCACAAAGTTTTCTACTTGATTATTCATCTTGGGCTTAAATTTTTGGCGTCTATTTATTACGTTGAATAGAGTTTACGGGCAAATCTATCTCGCAAGAAATTTAATATGACTTTGTACAATGAGGTCGAAAATAATAAGTTTTTGAGATTCAAAGATTGATACATATTTTTACTGACTTCATTAATATCGTTTTTATACTAACTTGATAAATTACAATAACAATAGGCTAGATGTAAGTAAACTAATGATGTAGGTTATGTTTACTAATTTAGCAAAACAAAAAAATAATATTTTTTGTACTTTTTGATGTATATATCTAATTAGTAAACTACATAAAACATTATTTTTTTTTACATTTACCAAGTAGTAATGAGCTAGATTCCATATTTCTGAGTATATTAATGAAACTAAATATTTTGGATGTAGTATCTCCCCTATTATATGTATAATTATGTATTATACGAAATAAAAACATGTTTCACACGATAGCTTTCTTACTAGTTTTTGACCAAAAATAAAAGATTTTAAGACATTGAATTCTACTTCTAATAGAAAAGGATAGGTAAAGGTTTCCATTTTATTCAAAAAATATACTAGTATCAAAAAATCTGTAATCTTATTTTTGGCAACTTATATCAATCAATCAATCATAATAAGGTCAATAATAAGTTATAAGCATATAATCTCTTCTAACTTTCCTGAAGGTGATTTATCCATCCTTAAGAGAAGTCTACGTAGAATAAACATCAGTATAATTCATATAATTAATAGTAATATTTATTTTGTTAGTATCCTGCTACTATTATAAATGTGAAAGTTTGTGAGTATGGATGGATGTTTCTTACTCTTTCACGCAGAAACTACTGAACGGATTTTGATGATATTTAGTATGGTAGTAGTTTAGGCTCTGGATTAAAATATAGACTACTTTTTATCCGGAAAAATACAGTGTCCCCGTGTAATACTGTATTTACGCGGGCGGAGCCGCTAGAAAAAACTAATTTATTAATAACCAGGCTAATGTAACAGCCAATTTAAGATTATTAATTCGACTATTACACATCTGTTTTTTATTTTTTTTCTGAAACAATTTAAAAATTCATACAGATATCTAAAAGATGGCGATTGTAAAATGTAAGTAAAAATTATAATTTTCAATTTTGTTTTACAAACTCTTTGTATTTACAATTTGCATTAATTTACATCCAGGAAGCTAATTGTCTTTTTACCACTTCAACTCAAGTCTATGGTAATTTCCTTATCGTAGAAAGTGTCAGATGTCCAAAACACAGACTGACACAATAAAAACTTAATCAATAATTAGATTAAATATAATTGGCGAATTTTTCCTGTTCACGAAACTACAGACTATGGTTAAATTAATATTGTTTAACGGGTCGTCGTCCGTCGACTATAATTATTTAATAACCAATTATTTACTGAAGTAAAATTACGTTACCCTTAATCAAGTTTAAGAAATCGATTCAGCTAACTTAAAATGGATTTTAAAGAAGACTTTAAAATCCATATTTATCATTCAATTTTATTCAGAAAATGGCCCGTCGGCCATTACTCGTAATTTGGGGACATTTTCACGAGTCTCGGCGACGTGCTAGGTTTAGCGTGATGGATTTTATACCTAAAAAGATAGGTAAGATGAGATGGCAATCCTACTACTATTGTAAATGTGAAAGTTTGTGAGGATGGATGGATGTTTGTTACTCTCTCACGCAAAAAAATATGAACAGATTTTGATGAATTTTGGTATGGTAGTAGTTTTCGCTCTGGATTAAAACATAGGTTACTTTTTTATCTCGAAAAAGTACAGTGTTCCCGTCGGATACTATATTTACGCGGGCGGAGCCGTGGGATAGAGCTTTTGCTATCTCAGTCGTATCAAATAGATTATTTTCGTTGTTTTCATATTTTAGGTTATGAGTATCAAAGCGAAGGCAAACATAAGACAAAATACAATAAATTATAAAATATAATCTACAATTTGCCTACTTATTAACGTAAAATTATTAACGTCATCCAAATTGTTTATTAAAAACATTATCTACACATAACGATCAAAAGCATAAAGCGACAGAAATATAAAGTCAGAAGGGTTCGCATACTAACTTGCATATTTTATTTAGCTCTACGTCCAGCCCCGGGGTTTTTCACTTTAAATTCTCACATTTACGGCCACGGAATGACCTCGTAGAGCGTTGCCGAGTTGACGTGAATGTTAAAACTCTACTAGTCGCCATCTTTAAATTTAAATAATATTCGGGGTCTTTTGATCTGATAAAACAACCCGTTTGAAGGGTTCGAAAATTGAAAGGGGGGTCGCCAATTTACGCAATAGATTGAATTATTTTTCGGGATGTCGCAAGCTAGCCCAGAAATATTATTATAGGATCAGACTTTCGCATAAAACAAGGATGTACTTTAATGCGTCTTTCATATAATTAAACAGAAGCATTCATCAGAACAGTCTTAAGTAGGCAAGTGTGAACTTTCCACCCCTGTAACGTACTGCCTGGATAAATGCATACATTTCTAAATATTCACAGTAATCTGACCATTCAAGTCTTTGAAACACGGTCTATTTTGGTGTGAAATAGTTTGCGTTTCGCAGAGCGCTAGCCAGTGTGTGACCCAGTAAAATAGGCCTGCAATATTATAAGAACGTTTGTATTTACACATAAATTACTAACCAACGTTTATGTTCGAGTTATGGTAATCCTGTGTCGGGGAGCCGGCGCAAGCCCAACGCGATGGTCGTTACATTTTTTATAATGTTTTACAGTTTGTTTTATTAAAGTACATTAGACTTTTGTGACTAATTATCTAAATATTATTTTAAAGTAGCACGAAAATCAATAGATGTGCATTACAATACGAAAGGTATAATAGAGTTTTTCGAAATCAGTTGTATTTATTAAATTAAACATATACATTAAATAAATACAATGTAAAGTCTAGTAGCAAAATTACCGTGCTGAAGCTTAGACGTCTTGCTTTTGTATCGTTGTCCTCATCAATCTGAAAAAGAAAGAACAAATTGATTAATACTGTATTGTAGGTACCTAGAGTAAAACCATGTTGCTATTGGCTCTGGGAAATCTTTGTTTTCTATGGTCTAATGACGGTCGGTGTATGAAAAACGACGATTGCCGAAGGACATTGAAGTCTTGCTCGTACCTACTACACTAATGTTTATATTAGTTTAGCTTAGCATATACCGGGTGATATGCGGGCGAAACCACGACATACATATAACATATTATAACCGACAGAGCTCATTATAATATGTGTTTCATATCGCGAGCTACGCAGAAAACGCGGTAAAGCCAAACGACTATAACACTTATTTATAGTTCGGAACTAAATTCTATGCATACGATGTCGCGTGCTGGCGCTAGTGGATTATAAAAATAGCGCGTCACGAGTTACGACACAAGCTCTTAGCCCGATAAAATATTTTTATTAATTATACGAGTAAACTAATGTTTATTCTTTTTTGTTTAAAACGTCATGAGCATAATGATCATTGATCTACTAATCTCAGTAACCTCTGCCTACCGCCATGGAGCGAGCTCATACTAGGCAATAGGCATCCCTATAAGCACAGATTTAAGAAATACGAACAGATAAACGGCTACCTAGTTAGCTTTCGATTTGATTGCACTACTACAACCTTACGGTGTGTCCACGATTGTGTGGAAAAAACTGGGGACAGGACGTCAAAATTTTCAAATTGGGATCGATTTGGATCGTTTTATGAAAGCTGTTTCTCAGTACGTAAGTATATATTATGTGGTTTTTCTATGTTGCTATTGCTATGCTATAATGCTATTGGCATGGTGCAGGTGGTCCTTGTCTACTATTGGAATTATATGACGCAGGTATAATATTAAGCTCTGCTTTTTCATACATAAAAATTGTAGTGAGTAGATCTGAACTTCTTATTTTTAATTTAATTACAATGAATTTATGGTGGAAAATATCCAAGGTACGCCTCACGTCCCAAATGGGCAAACGTCGCGCGTCGTGACGCGTGGGCTACTACATACAATCAATTCTAATTTCCACACGATCTTAGTGACCGCAACCGGCTACACATGCGGTCGATCGCCCGTTTGCACCGAACACAATGTGGCGAAACTTTTAAAAGAAACTTTATAAGGTTCGGAACGATCCACATCGTTTGGTGTCAAATCGCAGCCGTCTGAATCTATCATGGGGTATGCATGTGTATGACGAATATACGCATTTTCTAGATACTTCTCTAGGCCTTAGGGTCAGCTCACTATGTTGAAATAAAGAACGCGTCGCCATATTTAGGCATGTACAGTAGCTTCGATACATTATAATTATTTACATCTGCCAAGCGTCGCCTCCTTAGTTAGGTACGAACCTTTATTTACATTATACTTAGCTAATTATAACATCTGAGTGTTTCTTGTGAAGTTGTGTGCGGGAGCTTATTATAAAAGATTTCATTAAAGATAGCTCACCTCGGAAATAAAGTGGACTCGAGAAGCCAGCCAAAGTACTTTTATTACCTTAATAAAATAACATTACCATGTTACTGTGTTTTGTGAAAAATTCTTCGGCTAAAATGTATATAAACCACAAAAAGCGCATTAGTAGCTATTAGGAACGTATCTAATAGAATTTTCAGTTCAATTAAAAGACTAATGCCCGGTTTCTGAGGTTTTTTGTCGGTAGTTTATGTAATCAATAGCGCTTTTGATTGGTTTACACGATTACGTAACCTAATCAAAAGCGCTATTGAATACAAAAACTACTGACAAAAAACCTGAAATACCGGGCAGAAATGTTTGTATTAAGGTTACGCATAGAAAGGGGAAACGAGTTATTTTAGTGGATAAAAATATAGAGGACCGTATCCTTAGTAGTTTATGGGATGACATTTTGCGAATTTCGGATAACCGCACCATATTCTCGGATATAAATTCATATTTATTTTATGCGAATGCTAACCATTGGCGCTATTAAATCAAATTTACATGTTTTTTAGTTTGAAATTTATAAACGCAATAAACGATAGGTACCTACTACCTACACTGCAAACTATCGGCCAACAGTTCTGTCAGATGTCGAAGCATAAGATCATAGAATGCCTCAGATTGCCTATCGCTCGATAGATCTCATATAGTACAGTTAACAATATATTGATAGGTTACTGAGAATTCCATACCCAAAACTGGATTGAAATTTTGATCTCAATAGTGAAACTTGGGTCAAGATTGATAATTAATTTTGGGTGTAAGTCGATATTGAGATGTAACAATGGATACACTATACCAATTATTACACATAATAATATGATAAAATTCTGTGGTGTGCGGGGACACAAATAATAAGATGCGCATTTGTATATAAATAGATATGCAATTGTTGAATCGATTCCAATCGGCAATTAATTATTATCGGTCGAGGCTACACAGTTATTAGCTTATTCAACTCAATGTTATTTTAATTACACTTTGACACTGTTTCTGAGTTACTCGCAAATCGATCTTAGCGTTGGCCTGTTCGATACGGTTCGTCTGCCTCATAATATTTTAGACAAGATGATGCCCGTGCGCGCCGTGCCCGAGACTTCGTGCGCGGAAAGAGAATCGCAGGAACCGTACATTTTGCCACGAGATTTAGAATCTTCAGCCTTCCCCGTGGTCTACTCTATATCTGTGCCAAATTTCATCAAAATCGGTCCAGTAGTTTCGGAGCCTATTCGATGCAAACAAACCTTTCCTCTTTATTATATTTATAGTATAGATTAGTCTTAGTCAGGATACCTACACCAAAACAATAAATTCATCACCAATTCATCACAACACATAGCTACACTACGAAGTATCAATAAATGTTTTTATAGCATTTATAACAGTGAAATATCACATGTGACATCGAAATTTTAATTCGTGAAGGACCGGCTGAAGAATACTTTGTAAACATTTTTCCATTTCAGCGCACGTAGCGAGCAGAGCGAAAAGAGCGAAACTGAAAATTCGCACGTAGTAGTTGCTACGCCATATTAGGGTACCGTACCTAAGGCGTAAAAACGGGACCTTTTTGATTCGAAAGTAAAAACATCATAAATCTAATTACAGAACCTCCTCGTTACATTTTAAATAATTTTAGAACGTACCTAATACCTACTTAAATAAAAATAAAACAAAAAAGGTGTTAACTTTCTCCATAATAAGTTGGTTGGTGTAGAATAAAACACACAAGTGAACAGCCGGATACTTATATTATTCCTCACAATAGACTTTAAACCACACGTTTTCACTTTGCAGCCTCGATATCGTACAGATAGATAGTCAAGCCCACTGTTAAAAGGGGAGCTCGCGATTACATAATTTTATGAATTTCTTCGGTTTAACAACCTCTCATACTTTCCATTTACATTTTACAGCCTCCACGGTAACTGTGACGGTAAGTTAATATTCAGGCCGTGTGACGGTCGTTACTCATGCAATCCAATAGTCATTTCGTGAAATAGCGGAGGTACTTCTGTCAGTTACGACCAGAATAGGGGACGTTATAGCGCAAAAACACCCATCCCACAACCCACATTCATTTACTCGTATTTCCTAGATCGTTCATTATTATTATTAAAAGATAGATAGCTTAGGGATTTAGGAATCCCTTAATAATCTATCGTATTTTATACATAATGTATTTTACATACCGTATGTTAAAACTTAAATTAGCTTATGTATTTGTCAAAAAATTACTTGCGGAAAAATTTATATTTTGTTTTTTTTTTTCAATTCGTTCCTATTAATATTTTTTTTGTGATTCTTTTTATTTTTCAATTTATCAGAACTCCGAGCAAAGCTCGGTTACCCAGGTATAATATATATAATATATTATACCATAATAAGTTAAAAGCAACTTAGCATGAGATAGTATTTACATCCACAAGTTAGTAGTACAAACGGCCATAAATTGACGAAGGAAAACAGAAGGAACAAACAGTTAGGCGGGCGCGGGGCGGCGATACATCATAGCGCGGTTACAGTCAATGTTACAACTTGTTTGGTGACCCCACTCGAGAATTATGTTATACAGAATATACACTGGCCCATATATGTATATATTATAGATGAGGCATGTTAAGGCAACAACTGTATCCACTTAAATGGCTCCACTTTTTTAGTTTTTGGGGTCATTTTGAAATTCGAAGTATGCTGAAATTAAGATGGCTGAGGTATGGTGAAATCCAAGATGGCGTAACTTCTTTTGTATGAAGATTTGTTCTGTCAAATATACGTCATAGCATATCTTTAGTTTTGAAATCTTTACCCTGGCCTGCAAAAGAAAGTGAAATTAAAAAAATTCAAAATCGTTTATTTCCATTATAAAGTATCCAAAAAATATGAAGATTCCAGTCCCCCAAACTAGGCGCAGCCTACTACACTTTTAATTTTTTTTTATTGTAGAAGTCAGAGAATTAAAATAAAAAACGTGTTTTAACAAAATTTATCATCTTTCTACTAGGTACTTACTTAGAAAAAAACTTTTAGAAACCTGATAAAATATAATATTTAAATTCTGTAACATCTATATAGTTTAGAAAAAATAAAAATTTTAAGGTACTTCCTTTTGCAGGCCAGTATACTAAGTTTTCTTCGTGACTTTGCTTGCGGGAACAAATAGCACCTTATTTCATAGTTTATAATTATGCTGATGATGAAATTAGGTGAGGAGGATTAGACATCAGCCTGATTTCACACATTGAGGAAAAACTCGAGCCTGTTGGTTACCGAGCAAATTTTACCACCCCCTGATTTGTACCCCCTTAAAATCCTTTGTACGTTACAAATGATTTTAAATACTATACAATCTGGTAACCTCCTAGGACCTAGAACAATCGAATGATGGTTATAAAAATCAATTATCCTAAACTCGGTTGCCTACTTCACATATGTGAGCCCCCAGTGGGGAGTGGGGACGTTACTGCGCGGTGATGATAAAATGCATCTGAAGGTAGTGTTGCGGTAGAAATAGGCATAATTACGAGTAAACTTATGACGAAATATATTTTAACAAAAATATAGCTTCGTCATACAATTTTATTTCAAAACATACTTCTTAACTTGCCGCAATATGAGAAAGAGCCGCTAAAGAATATTTTATGGTACAATTTTTAGTGCTTCAAAGAACATTTTAAGCTCTCTTAAAATATATAAATTGTAGACAAAATTTGAGAATTTATCATTGGACTCTTGGAGAGTATTTAAAATATGTCTTGAATAAATTCAAAAATATTTTACCAACGGTAGATAGGAGAAATTGTAGTTAAATACGTTCTAACATAACTTGTGTCGGCAGAGTGCTGCATGTATTAAAATGGTCACGTAATAATTTGATGACAAACATCAGCATTTTCAGTTATCGGTAATTGAAACTGTAAATTTCAGCTGAATATGAGACAGAATTACCATCAAAACGTTGTTAGCGTTAACGAATGTAGGTACTACATGCAAAACACATGCCTATACTGAAAATATTAATGACATGACATACATTACAATGACATACACGAATCTAATACGTTTAGCGGCAGTATAATCTAATGATATTGATGATACTGATGAAATTCTAATCATATCTTAGCTGATTGTGTATTGAAAACGTCAATAAAAATAGTCCCTTTATAGTCGCAACATGCGTCATTCGCGATTTTTCAATACAATGAATACAATGAACAATACAATGAAAAAATTCATCCACGGACCATCAGTATATTCAAGTCGAAGGAAAAACATTTCAGTTCCTACTAAAATATGCATATAATGTGTATGAAAACGAAACCACGAACCATTATAAAAACGAAAACTTGTTTGTTTGTTTGCATTGAATAGGCTCCGAAACTCTGGACCGATTTTGATGAAATTTGGCACAAATATAGATTAGACCCCGGGGAAGGGCATAGGCTTTTTTTCGCGGCAATATGTACGATTCCCGCGAGATTACCATTTTTGCGCGTACGAAGTCACAGGCAACATCTACTATTATCTAAATGGGCGCAAACCTACTACCCTAGCCTACCATTAGACATAACGCGAACAGACATAAAAAACAGATTATTATCTTTAAATTAGAAGTTAAAAAGCAAACCTTTTCCGGGTGTTTTTTTATTTTTTAAGTTCAGCGAAACCGAAAATTGGAGGATTTTCTGATTATCCGATAAGGTTCTCGTGGATTAAACGCCTAGCTACGCCCATAATTACAGATCTACGGGCGCTATCGGGTATTGAACTCGGCAAAATATATTTTATTCAGTAGGCACTAGGCAGTACACGACTCTTGTGAAATTGCCAAGATGGCAGGATTATAGGAAGGAATTTTTTCCCTTGCGTAATAAACAGAAATTAGATAACTTTCAATTTTATTGAAAATACATCGGCCTGAAAAATAAAGTACCTACTAAACTTTTTTTTTTCAAAACTATAGAAGTTAGAGATTTTAAATAACCTTTGCTGATAATCATCAGAATTTTCAGAAACAAGATAAAATATGCTACGGCACGTTTTTTATTTAAAATCTGTAACTTCTATACCTACTTAGTTTTCAATAAAAAATTTAAAGTGTAGTATTTTCTTTTGCAACCCGTAATTAACGGGTATTTCGCATCTCTCAAAATCTTCAAAAATTTCATTTTCCAAAAAGTTGAATTTATCATTAATTTTAATTTATTTACTTTAAAGACTGTTACTTATGTATAATGACTGTAAATAATTAGTATCTTGTAAAGATAATTTCTATTGAATTAGTCCAAAAATATATATCTCGGTTGTCATAATCCTGTTATTGAATACATAAATAATAAATACGAGGATAGTACACGAAACGCGGCACAATGGTTATGGCGACAGTTATTATCTGATTAGGAAACTTTTGATCCACAATCAGACGTCGTGTAGATAAAATGTTTCATCCTTTTCACACTCAGGGGGCTGAGCATTCGTCTCTTTTCCTGGCGTTAAATCAGGGCATCCGCCAATTGTCTGCTAGAAACGCTGGAATATTGTTTGTATAACTACCCACTGAATAAAACAGGTCTATTGTTTCAGCCCATTACTATTTTTACTATGTTAGACAGATCTCTCGCTTTTATTATTTTATTTAAATGACTTTTGGCAACGAACAATATACATATTGGATTTTTTATATACTTTAATTGTCCGTCAAGTACCTACTAAGTAGTAAACCTTGTGGAACTCTTCGAGTAATTGTCTCAAAAACGTGGAAACAATACTCTACAGTGTTTCCCAATTAGTGGTACGCTAGATTGCTTGATGCAATCTAACATACCCCAGGGGTACGTTAGATTGCATCAAGGGGTATGCGCAGCAATCTCTTAACTAAAATATTAATTCCTTAAAAAACAATACCAAATGCATTAACAATTGTCAAAAAATTATACAATTTAATTAAACGATCCGTAGGTAAGTCAACCGTATGCATCAAGCCACAGATTGCTAAATAGTTACTACGTTAATCAAGCGCTTTCTCCAGCGTTCAAGCGTTGGAAACTGTTCCACCGACCACCTATCCATCTCTGATCAAGAGGAATTAATAGATATATCATGCAACAGTAGACTCAAAAGTAGTTTTGCTGAGCAATCACTGGTTAATTTTTGGACTAATCTTGAAAGACATTTATCGTGTAAGCGAAGTAGCAATAAAATATTTTCAGCCGATTTCATTTCTGTCAACGCTGGGTTTTTTTAATACGAATTTTGGACATGCCCTTTAATTACTGAATCATTTAGGAAGTCTGAATTTAATGAGGTAGAATACGTGCTTAAATCAAATAGTTTGCTAGTCAAATGGTTGTAAAAATAGGTATCCGGATCCGGTCCGGAGCATACCACGGATTTGGTTGCCAACTTAGGAGTCTCTCCCTAAAATTTAGGAAAAAAACCCTCGAGGAGGAGGATTTTTAGGGTTATTTTTAGGTTTATTTTTAGGTTAAGTTTGTATTTTCTTGTTTTTAATTAAATTAAACCATAGAACAAGAAATTAAATTAAACCATACAACAATATTAACAAGCGATTTGAAAAGTCAACTTGTAGAAAATAAACTTTTGAAAGTATATTAAAATGTAAAAAGGACAGAATAATATTACAGAACATTATTTTTTAATATTTATTTATGAGTTCATTTAAGTTTGGGGACAAAATATATTTGTGTGAGTTAGAACACTGCACAAAAATCGGAATGCCCTGTATAGTACCTACTTTGTGCTAATATAAGAGAGCTCGAAATAAAACACACGAAGTTGTATTTACAGTGCATCCCGAAATTTCTGAAACCAAATCCGTACGTGTGTTTTGTACAGCTTTAATGAATAATTTGTACAGCTTTAATGAATAAAAAGTTGGCAGTTTTTCTGGTCCAAGCGATCATTGCACGAGAAGATAAGATATTCCATTTCGCCCGTTCAATAACCTTCAACACATTGTCGATTAAATCGTGAGACTTGGATCCAGCCATCAAGAATACAAACCACAACCGCTGCCCTATTTGTACAATTGTATTCAAATACCTAGGAGATGAAACCCTAATGAAACTCAATTACGATGAAGCTGAACGTAAATTCTGCACTAGTGTTTGCGGTTTGTCAAAGGCAGCTCGCCACCCCTTGCATATCTTTTGCCCCAGCTGCAAAGCAATTTTCTTTGCATTTGTTTATCCGCCATATACCCAATTGAGTATTAATAAGATACTTAAATTATCCTCCTACTATTATAAATGTGAAAGTTTGTGAGGTGAGGTGTTTGTTACTCTTTTACGCAAAAACTACTGAACGGATCACGATGAATTTTTGTATGGTAGTAGTTTAGGCTGGATTGAAACATAGGCTACTTTTTATCCCGAAAAAGTATAGTATTCCCGTGGGATACCCGATACTATGTTTACGAAGGCGGAGCCGCGGGAAAAAGCTAGTACTTAATATAACTAATGCAATTTTTACTAAAAGTTAGTCAACGCAAATCAATTAAATAAAAACAATTAAGTTTGTCGACTTCTTGATTACCTCCATCCAGGTCGGTAGTTAATTTGCTATCCTTTTACTTGTAGTATGTGGTTTAGATCTTAGATATAAATTAAAGCTGGCGAAAATGCCCCGAATAATCTCATTAGGAATGTTCTATATTATGTCTGAAGAAAACAAGTTGAAAAATAACGATGGAACAAAAACATTGCACTGTTAAAGTATAGATATACTGTGTGATTTGTTATTCCGTTTTTAGAGAGACATGCTTCGTATCAAAAGTAGAATAGAATCTAATCAAAAGCTTCTTGTCAAAGCTCAAGTATGTTGGAAAATCTTAAAAAAATCATGAATTGACATCACCCTACTGCGAGGGCGACGCGACGGGCGCGCGGACGGACGGACGGACACGCGCAACGTCATAGGAGTCAACAGGGGTCAATAGGGTGACAATTATTTGTGATTTCAATATTTTTATTATTTTTTCTGAAATACTGTTTTAAATGTAAAAAGCGAGCGAGCCGTACAGTAGTCGCATATGATGTGAAACATTTGACATCTCACCTTAGTAATAAGCAATTTTAAAATAATATTCTGAAAAAAATATAAAGCTACAGAAAGAACACATTTAAAAAAAAACACAATGCTTAGTACAATTTCTAATATGATAAAAAAATACGGAAACTTTACTATTAAGCCTCGTCAACAAAAAAACAACCGCAAAATTAAAAAGCTAAATACTGACGGCCAACTCTACCACCGCGCGCTCATTCGTCAATTCAAATAGCGCGCGCTTCCACGACTTTCTGTTACACACTTCCGTCTCATTTCACGAAATCACTCCTACAAATTGCGAGAAAGCGAGAGGAAAGGTGTTACACATTAAAAAATAGTAAATAATGATCAGTAGTGCGATGTTGTTAAACAAATTTTCACTAAATAAAAAAACTATGTATGACGTAGTACCTACCTACTCTATTACATGTATCTATTATAACCCGTTTTTACTAATAAAAATCACCCAGTAATCAGTATATAAAATATCAACATAGTCTTAATATAAATTATAACATTCGCACGTCCTAAAATCATAAACATTCACCGTTGAAAGAAAATGAATGTAGACTGGAATTCTGAAATTAGTATGTGGGCCTGCAATCTAAACAGTATACGCATATGAAGGCAAGGCAATCAAAATCCCTTCAAACGGTAACGAGAACACGGGTAGGCGGCATAATTGTAGCGACATATATTCAAATGTTTAAAGGCTAAATAGGCGGCAAGCAACACCTGTCTATATCAATGTGGTTTTAATACGCGGTCAAAACCTCAGCTTTCGTTTACTGTAGAATATGAAACCGAGATACATCAGCAAGGGCTACTAACAAGAAGTGTATTTTATTATGTTTAAATTTAATGAAGCTTTCTTAGTTTGTACACCTACACTATGTTTTCATTTTCTATGACCGATCTCATAAACAAAAGAATCTCATTAACAAAAAAGATCTCAAAAACAAAATTTTATGTAAAATTTATTGTAATTTTTTTTAACTTTGTAGTTTTTGTTGTGCAATAAAGTGTTATTGTATTGTATTGTGTTAGCGCTATCTGCCCCTACTATGTATGTTAGCTTTAGCGCCTTTTATAGAAACACTGAAAAATCTTTGGCGGCCATACCAAACTTCTTACATGAAGTAGTATGACTTTAATATAACTTTTTATGAAGTTTACTCAAACATTAAAAGGATTTATAAGAAAAGTATACTTGAAACCGACTGTGGGTCTTACCGTATTTCCGAACCAGAATCTTCTCTTATTCCATGGAATATTTTTCTATCTATCATCATTCTATAGAATATTTTTCTTTCTATCTATCTATAGTTTTTAAGGTATCAATAATCCTATATTGGATCAAAACGAAAATAAAATAGCTTAAAGTGAATACAGCAGAAATATATTTATAGTGAAAAACATTTTATTTCCAACAACCGGCGGGTAAATAGTAGACTTCAATAGACTATTTACATGGAAAATGTTTTAATAAAGACTCGCAAAAATCCAGTTGTAAGTCTGATTGAGCCAGTTACATTTATTTATGCAAATGCCTCGACTCCGAAATCCCAGCTTTCAACCTTTTCGTAGCTTCCAAGTTTTGACTTTCGAAGCTAGCTATCAATATTCAAAAGATTATGGGTCTCACTGCAGGCAACGAATATATTATATTATATTACTAACGTACCCACTGCAGACGAACGCTTGTAGTATTTTAATGCTACTGCATAATCAATATTGTTGTTATTTTGTCTTTTATGTAGGTATGTAATACAAATTTTCTTCCTGTATTCATTTTTCTCCTATTATCAGAACTCAAGTAATTAGTGCAACTCTTATTACGCTTAGAGTGCTAAGTAAGAGTTTTTCTTTTCCCATTCGATCGTGAGCGCGTTTGGTGTTTACTAGGAATTTGTATGTGATTTTACCTACTTAGTTGTCGCGTTTACAGCTAGGTGGCGCTGTACAAATCACATACAAATTCCTAGTAAACGCCAAACGCGCTCACGATCGAATGCGAAAAGAAAATCTCATACTTAGCACTCAGATTAATTGTTCGTAATTTCCGCCATCTTTATTAATGCTTAAAGGGAATTTTGGGGCTTATTACCATAATCTTTGATGTCATCGTCCCCCGATATTAAAGCGATTATGAGGTAGTTAGTTATGCAAATATCGGACAAAAAGGTAGCCGTTTTCAGTAAATATTGTGTTCATAACAAATTCAGGCCGGTATTCATTAGTGGAATTTTCTTTGTATCGTCAGTATGTGACAGAATACACATGCTGCTGAATTTTCACGTTCTGTTCGCTGGCCCACGCGTTTTTGCGATACAATAAATTTAATGTATCTATCATTATTAATTACAATAGTAGCTCGTCTAGAAATTGAAGATAACGTCTAACAAATAGAAAAATTAAACAAGATTACGAGGTCTCTCAAAAGCATCATCTGATATTTCGATAAGCCTCAAATAACAGAGAACGAACTACGGACACACTACATAAAATACGGTTTTTTATTTCAGTTTTATATTTTCTGTTTCTGATGTTCTACATCACGTAGATGCAAGATAGTATTTTCACTTTTACAGCAATCCTACGCGAATTTTGCATTAATAATTAATATTTTTGTGACTATTGTTATTTCTTTTCCTTCTATAATATTGTATTATGGGTGAATATACAAAAATTGGGTAACTCAATGTCATCAGCCAATATATACAAAGTCTTATTATATTTTATTGAAATTACAATTTATTTTGAAACAATGAAAAGTCCTTTATTTGGTCATTGGGTGACTTTTTCACTTCTTCATTTTAAATACAAGTTAATAAAAAAACAAAATTAATACTTAAAACGTCAGTCCTTTGGCATGTCACAATCCCGAAAACCAACAATCAAGTGACTATCCATTAAACATTATCATTGATTTAAGAAAACTTACTAATTTACTATAATCTGTGATGTACATAGTATTATATACTACAACGTTTATAATGTACTCGTAATGTTCTCCACTTTATTTTTAAAAAAATAAGAAACTTTGTGTTTGTTTCATTCGTCAGTCCGTTGTGTGTTCTTTAAATTTGAAATTCGCGTCAAATATCACCGACTCAAGGTCAAATCCCTGTTTGAGTTTTAATGTTGGTAATGAAGTTAGTTGCGGACAGCACAATTTGACGGTCGCCATAACTGTACCAGTGCTTGGGTTGTGTTTTTCGTCTATACACATGCTAAGCCAGTCAAAATTTCAGTCCTGTGGTGAGTCGTTATTTTCTTGTTAATCTGAGGTTTATTTTCATTTATACATAGTTAACTATGATTTAATAAAATGCGGTTTGTTGATATTCAAAATTACCAAAAAAATAATCTGAACTAATGTTTAGTTCTGATTATAACCTCAAATTATGTTTTTTTTTTCGTCAGTCCGTTGGCGTCAGTCCTTTGTCAGGTATAGCGCCAGAGGACTGACGTGTTTCCACAGTTCTGATGATTTTTTTGTTTTGGAGCACTTTTATCTTAATTGCTAGCGTGTATAAGCATTTCTATTTTATATTTCAGTTTAAAACATCATGCGGCACGCTAAAAGCAAATTGACTACGGAAGAAATATTAAAACAAAAGGGAAGCCGAAAAGGCTCGCTTGGCCAGAATTAAAAGTGACCCCATTAAATTAGCGGAATACAAAGAAAAACAAAAACTTCAATACTTAAGGAAAAAAGAGAAAGGATAAAGAAAAAATGTTGAATACAGGAAAAATTACAGCTGACACAAACAGACAAACTACAGGCAAAGAAAACAGCTATTGAATCAAACCACTAATAATTTTATTCGGCAAAATACTCCTCTACCAACTGACGACGAAATACGACCCATAGTTAATGAAGCAATCAGACCTGTTATTAACGAAGACCAAAGAGCAAAAAAAGCTAAAAGGAGAAGTGAAAGACAGAGAAAATCTAGAAACAGGGAAATAAAAAAGATTTATAGATCCCAGTATTACATATTAATAATGATTTTTAATTGTTACTAAGTGATTTTAATACTTAAAAGACATGTGCCATTATTAAAACTAAGAGATTTGTACTAATTTCTATTAAATTTCATTATAATTCTTACAAAATTGTGTATTTTATCAGTACTATGTTACCCTCGTCAGTCCCCTGGCAGTAAAATTCAGAAAATTTTAAATATCTCACAATGTACTTAATAAAGTGAGTGAAAGACTTTGGAATACAAAAAAAAATGCATTCTCGAATTTGATCGTGGACAACTATATTAGTTTCAAAAGAGACTACAAAGGGCACATGATTCGCGGCCAGATATAATTAACGCAGACCAGACCTAGCCTTTTAAGTAAATTACAAACGTGATGAGTTCAAAACAGATACTCGTATAGACAGAGAGCACATAAAATATCAATTACTGAGTAGTGCAGCATAAAATATACTTTCATATAGTACCTGCAGGGGTTTAATAAAGTTTTATGAGTTAACTTACTCGCGCTGCACTGGAAGATGTATTACTATAGCCGCGCGACTTTTCTTTCACAAAATAAGTTATTGCTTATACTAGTATAGTAGTAGTTATTCGGTTATGTATATATCCACAATGTGTATATGTATAAATAATACCTAAATAGTTTCTATTGACTAAATCATTCCAATCCATCTGTTCCCAACAGGTAAATAGAGGCAATTTCTCTACGAAATGATATGTTAATATTATAATTTATATCTCGTTTGAAGAGGCCATAGAAAAAACATAATACATACAACTGACGTCATCGACTTCAAAAAACCCGTCGTCGCTCGGATGAAAAAATAACGAGTCATTTGCAATGTAAATAATGAGACTTCAAAGCAACAAATTGCTGTCTGTGTACTTTGACACGAATCAAACAAATTTACAATATTTTATTGAAAATGCCTTGTGCCTACTTTATTTGAATTGGGAATAAAATATGAGATACGCTGGGAATTAGCACGACTGTAACTGGTCTCAAACGTAATTACAAATTCTCAGAGCCAGCAGGCGTTTAAAATTAACCAATGAAATTAATATAAAAGTACAGCTTCGTACTGAATTGCATTCCATAGAACTGATTAATTCGATCATCAATATTCATAACGTCACAACTTCGTTTTTACGATTGTTCAATTTATTTCGAAAAATATAAGTTTCATGATACATATATGATAGCTTATTGATTTCATCGTTTCATTTTAAGGGTTCTGAAGTTCACGTCTCGGAACCCTAAGGACCCCATCTACGGTCCGGTTTATTTTCTGTTCGGCCTGAACGGATGCAAAATCGTATTGTCTGTGTGCAATTTCAAGATCGCATCAGTCGGCCGGATGGACTGAAGCTATTTGTTCCAGTGTTGCCAACTCTGTTTTTGCGAAACTACTAAAAACGCGTCGATTTATACTAAAACTACTAAAATAATACTGAAAACTATCAAAAATGCTACTAAACTTAGAAATCCCTAATGCACCCAAAAACCACTGCATTTTAGGTTTTCTTATGTTAAAATTTTATTATTTATTAAATTTTATTATTAATTTTACCGTTAAATTAAAATATACTAGGACATATTACGTATATAGTAATTAAATAGATAGTTTTAAGCAAATTGCAGACGAATGCTACGATGTATTATTATGATAAGGTGTAATTGTTCTTTGTGCCTAACCTAGGCCATTTTGCATATGATTACTGTCTGGCTATTTCCTACTAAAACACTACTAACAACTAAATTCCTACTAAGGATAAAATACTTAATTTAGTAGTATATATATATATATATATATATATATATATATATATATATATATATATATATATATATATATATATATATATATATATATATATATATATATATATATATATATAATATTTCTAACACTACACTTATTAAACCTGTAACAGCTAAAATACATTTACGAAAAATGACCCAGAAAAAGCAGTCACTATAGCAATGGAGAAAGTACAGCAGCATATCCATACACCCAACCATACATCCATATATCCATTCAGGCATAAATAATATATAGTACCTGGGAGACCGAGCTTTGCTCGAAGTTTTAGTAGAAAGATAAAATAATTAAAAATAAATTAAAATATATAAAAGAAAAAGAAATAATAAGAATCACTAAAATATTTACTTTACCGGGATTCGAACCCACCATATTCCGAATTTCCAAACAATGCAAAAATTATACGTAGGTACGCATACCAAGCTGCCAATCAGACTGGCGTCAGAGAGCCGAAATTATTGATTTATTGTTGCACGACGAAATAAAAAAACATATATTGCTTAAAAATGCGTTTCTAAGGAATAAGACCTAGCTAGATTGATTTTTCTCCCCCAAAACTCCCAGCATACTAAATTTCATGGTAATACTTGTAGCTTTTATACCGATTATATATATACAAGATCGTCTCGTATAAAGTATAAGATTTATCGTAACAATACAAAACTGACTACATCAATTTAACTTGGCTGACATATTTATATTTCTATCTAAATTTAATACATATTTGAATGCTCCTGATCGCAGGCAAGGGATCTAAACGAGTCTAGAAACACGACGCGTGCCATTTTCTGCTTCAATTATTTTGTTCCTAGGTCGATTGTTACGACATTTTCAGCACAAGCGGGGAATATTTTATAAGTTAGACATTCCTAGCGTTTACATGTTGTATAATGTTGCAAAGTCTTTCAGTTTAAATGAAAATATATTTAAAACTGTGGTGGCGAGTAGTGACCATTACGAGTATGTTGTAACGTGTTTGATAATGTTGAGATATTTTTGGATCTCAATGTCTTTAATATCGAAACTCCTTTACCAGCTTGCCATATTTATTGTTAAGTATTTAAGTAGCTTATTAGGGTTCATAGAATATCACATATTTTCTTTGTTTCATTTAGACAATCCGAGGAATAGGAGAAAAAAGTGTTTGCTGTCTAAATTGGCACACGTAAAACAGACCCCCCAAATGCAACCAGGCAACAATAGCCGGAGGCTTCATTATTAGAATAGAAATGATAATGCTGTCCCCGGTTCCGACTGATGAATAATCAACAATAAAAGTCGTCCAACCCCCAGGCTGGAGCTATTCTCAGCAGGCCTGTCATTGACCCACTTCTACTTGGGAAATGACGTGTGAGGTCGCAACTTAGCTCGGTCCTTATAATTAATTTTAAAACGGTATCATTCGCTATGCAAAGGAACGCTTTCGTGTACAAGAATGCCGCAAACGGAAGCCTGTGTCGAGCGATTCAGGCGGCTTATAATAAACACATTTAAATTCTTCATTCAACTGTTAAGGTGTTTATAGATCTTATTAATTTACGACCGAATACTGATACGATAGTTATATTAAGTGACGCTCAAGTCACATGCTGTCTTCGTCATTTCGGCTAGCAGAGACAGCGACAGCCCGTGAAAAAAAGGGCTCTTAATTTTGATTAGCGTTTTAGTATTCAGTCGATAGAATTTTAAAAAAATTAAAAAATGTGTGTGTCAGGTCCGACGCACGACGGGAGTTAACTCCTTACAAACGATTTTAAAAACATTGACTAGTAATGGACTGAGATCTCAGCCCCGCCAGACTCCACTTTTATTCCTTACTGATGATAAAATGTATGTCATATTGTAGTATTAGTTGTGTACCAAATTTAAGGGAAGTCTGTCGGGGCTAGGATCTCAGTCCATAATTCTATTTTTATTTGATGCACGCAGTTTATTACATTGTCATTTTTGTTAGAGTTCCGTAGTACATAAGGAACCCTTAGTTTCGTTCTGTCCGTCCGTCTCTGTCTGTCCGCTCTTGTAGTTTCCGTAATTATGAATATAAATGGATGAAATTTGGTATAGTTATATAATGTATAGATCTCAGTTTTGGCATCATAAAATTATAATAGTTTTATATTTTAGGGGTGGCTCGCCATACATGTGAAATGGGGATGAAACATATTTTTTCATTCTACCCCATCATGTGGTATCATTGAATAGGTCTTTTAAAATAAAGGCAATGTTTCATACATGACTTCTTACAAAGACTTTTCTTACTTCGAGTAATCGGCCTCCAAGTTTAGGTATAAGTTAGGGTTCCCTGGCATTTCTAAACAATAAAAAATAGAAACCTGTGAGTTTCTATTTTTTATTGCTTGGATGTAATGGAAAATTATTTTGGGTGATATCAGACAGTAACTTTTGAAGTAATTTAAAATTTTAAAGTACCTAATTCATAAAAGAGCAATTAGTCGGTATGGGATATAAATTATAATCATATATTTCTGTCCGTTTAAACCTTTCCTGAACTTCTACAATTAATTCAAAACCAAATCTGTCCAGCCATTCTCGAGTTCTAGCGAGTTTATTGGAATTGCAATCAAAGATTACAAAACTAAAGATAGGCTATGACGTACATTTGACAGAACAAATTTTCATACAAGAAAAAGTTACGCCATCTTGATTTCACCATACTTCAAATGTCAAAATGGCCCCATAGCCCCAGTTTTTTGCCTCAACATGCCTCGTCTATAATATATATGTCTATGATTGCAATTCATTTTTATATATTATAAGATTATAATATTATAAAGTTTCAACTTAGATATGAAACACAAATGTAAATTATTGTGATATCTAAAATTTGTTATTTGTCGTCATGACAACCAACAATAATCAGTGGAACATTGGTGGCCACCAAACGCCTAACGCGTGACTTCTAATTTTACTCCTCATATTTTTTTATACTTCGGGCAATATATGAAAATCAATTCCTAAGGAGTAAACTCCAAAAACAAATGAGAAGGTACCTATAATTAGTTACGGGATTCTCGCAGCAGGGAAACCACCAGATGGGTGTACCTATATGGCCGGAATCGAACTTGTCAAGTCCCATATCGTTAGTATTTACCAAAACTGTACATCAGCTACAAGCTATTAAGGTGTAGCCCGCAATATTTCAGCCCAGTAGGTGCAGTGACCGCAACGCAGACGACGCCATTTATTCAAGGACTGCGAATGACACATTCAAATCGTTTAACGCGTCATAAACATGTCTCCACAATATAACTTTCATTCTGCCTGTGGAAATGTTATATGGATTTTCATGAAATTTTCTTTATGCCACGTGTAATTCACCATTGTGTCGGCAAGTAACGTCCACACTAAATTATGTTCGTCTAGATAATATTTCCTTTTATTTTCTGTAGCTCTCTCTTTCTCGGTTTTTGCGTAGGATCATAAAAAATTTGAAAGCCATTATTTAAGGACTGAATAAGGCCTTTCCGTAATACTCGCCTGCGACATAATAGGAATTTCTTACAATTTTAGGCACGAATTTTGCGAAAGTAATAATTTATATAAAAATCTTGATTACTTACAGACTCTTGCCGCTTGTACAGGACGTTTGGTAGAACGTAATCAATCCGTTAAATATAAATCACGGGAGTGGAGACATTGACGATTGAAACCATTTTCAGTGTTTTAATATCATTCAATCAGATCAGGTCAACCGCTTTTGAAAAAAATACAAAATGACGAATATCTTAGAAACGGTCAATATCGGTCATACAAACATATAATTTAGGGGGTTCAAATAATTTTCTCTTCACCCCCCTTGGGGGATATAATAAAAACCTATACGTTGACTTACGACCTACCAAACACTCTGTATAATGTCAAGTTAGGAGCAGTGTCTGTAAGCAGCTTGTGTTTTAACTTGTGGTCACAAACAGTATCTGCTATGGCTTTAGCGTCTATTGGAAATCAGGACACATTGCGGTTTTCGAGCGCGCGGGCGAACTGAGCACTGAGCAGTGCCATTACTAGCAAATTTTATTTTAATAGCTAAATTCAACAGGCTACGTTTATGAAGCTAAAGCTACAGTGCTCGAGTCTTTAAAATAAAAAAAAACTGATTGTGTCAAGTTAAGTAAAACCTATGCACCTATACCTAAATAAAAGGGAAAATATTTGAGCTTTAAAAATAGCTGATGATGATCATTTCGTTAATGAGGCGTGAAATTAATGGCCACAATAAGGTGATTACATAAAATTTATTAAAACACCGCCGAGAATGGTGTAATTACTTCGAACAGAAGCCTTATCAATGCTCAATAATTAGTAATTACCGATCGAGGAGTATTAACGTTTTAACAATATGTTTATTAAAATCTAACGCAAAATTAGATTATACAATAAAATCTTCGTCCTCGTACTCGTACTCAAAATTAGTTTTTTTTTACTTTCCAAATGTTGTTTACTATCGCCACTTTTAACAATCTTTTAAAACGTAAAGGTCATGAAAATGGGGTTTAGATTATACAATAAAATCTTCGTCGTCGTACTCGTAACTACTCAAAATTAGTTTTTTTTTACTTTCCGAGTTGTTTATTATCGCCACTTTTAACAATCTTTTAAAACGTAAAGGTCATGAAAATGGGGTGAAGTGTCTCTTAAACGCTTTTCCTGATACTTTTATGATTAGACGAAAATGATGAACGATGACATAGGTAAATTATGTGGAGACGTAAGAGACTTAGAGAAACCTAGGTAAATCTATACTAATGTAATAAAGAGGAAAAGTTTGTTTGTATGTTTGTTTCCATTGAGTGGGCTCCGAAACTACTGGACCGATTTTGATGAAATTTGGCACAGATATAGCGTAGACCACGGGGAAGGACATAGGCTACTATTGATCGCGGAAAAATGAACGGTTTCCGCGTGATTAACTTTTGCGCGCACGAAGACGCGGGCAATTGTTAATAAGTTAGAATTATTGTCCAATAGCTAAAAATTCGCTTTACCTCACATATTCTAGAACAATCAAGGCCTATTTGTTAGTGTTTATGTATCTGACCTAGCAGTTAAATGCTAATAAAATAGAAACAGTCAAACAGACCAGAATGACAAATGTGTAGGATTGTGAAATATAGATCAAATTCTATTACCCTAATCTCATAATAGGTCTTTACCTATGAAATTGCCGTTCTGCAGTACTGGCCATTTCAAATCAAAATGATTTTTTTTTTGGCTAAGAATTCTAATTTCAAATTAATTTTATTTTAAAAACATGGAATTCTTTTTCCAAAAGTAGTCATTTGTTTATTGATTAGTGTTACATTTTCATCGCATTTCAATCTTTTTCGTCATCATGGATACGTTAAAAATTCGAGTAATTATGGAATATAAGTACCGTCGTGGCAGCAACGCGGCACAAGCGGCACGCAACATCAAAGACGTTTAAGGAGCTAACATTACAAACCAACGCACCACCTGTTATTAGTTTGCTCGCTTCCGTTCTGGAAATTTCGCCCTGAAAAATGAACCTCGCGGTCGTCCGAAGACTTTGGTCGACAATGTCGAATTAAAGGCGATTGTGGAAGCTGATGATACACAATCTACGGCTAAATTAGCAACAGCTTTGGACGTTAGCGTCAAAACAATATTGGTCCATTTGCGTCAAATTGGCAAGGTAAAAAAGCTTGACAAATGGGTGCTCCACGAACTCAATGATCGCCAGCGCGAAGTACCTACGCGTCGAGACGTGCCTTGCACTGCTCAACAGACACACAAATGAAGGAATTTTGAACCGCATTGTTACCTGCGATGAAAAATGGATTCTGTTTGATAACCGCAAGCGCTCAGCAAGTTGGTTGTATACTGCCTATCCTAAACAATGCCCTAAGGCCTAAACGAAAACTTACCCCTAGAAAAGTGATGGTCACTGTTTGGTGGTCTAGCGCCGGTGTGATTCATCACAGCTTCTTACCAAACGGGGTGAGCATTACTGCAGATGTGTACTGTGAAGAACTGAACACAATGAGGGAGAAGCTGGCACATCTCCAACCAGCATTGGTCAATCGCCCGTCTCCGCTGCTCCTGCACGACAACGCGTGACCACATACTGCACAGCAGACAGTCTCCAAGTTGCAAGAACTGGGGTTGGAAGCTCTCCGTCATCCGCCCTACTCACCAGACCTTGCGCCTACAGACTACTACTTTTTCCAGAATTTGGATAACTTCTTGGCGGGAAAAAAATTCAATACCCGAGAGGCAGTACAAAATGCCTTTGATGAATTTGTTGCCTCCCGTCCAGCTGATTTCTTTAAGAAGGGCATCAATAAACTGCCACTTCGTTGGCAAAGATGCATTGATTGCATGGGTGATTACTTCGATTAATACAAATAAAAAATACATGAAAAAAAATAGTTTAAATTTTTTCATACAAAACGGCAATTTCATAGGTAAAGACCTAATACATTTGTCGTTGTGTTCCGTTTCTATTTGTTATTTTGTATATTGTATACTTTATACAACCTAGAATTTGCATGTAGGTGTCCTTACTATAAAACTTTAAACAATACATATTTTGTAATAACTACAATTTTCATAAAAAACTTTATGCCTATGTTACCCGGGCTATTATGACGAATCTACTGACACCTCATTTATTAAAATCGACCAATAGTCTAGGGACTACGGCGGAATAAACATACATACATACATACATACATAGACTACTAAAATCATTCCCCTTACATTTGCTTTCGCCGTAGTCGGGTAAAAAAAAGGTCACTTTAGTAGGGAGGCAAGTCGCAATCAATTGAATATACTGAAAAATGTTTTAAATCATATCCCTTTATGATTGTCTGCTTGTTAAACTATAATGAAAACTCCCATAACAACTCATCAAACTTATCAGGTAAAGCGTTTAAGAGACTTCACCCCATTTTCATGAACTTTACGTTTTAAAAGATTGTTAAAAGTGGCGATAATAAACAACTCGGAAGGTAAGAAAATCTCATTTTGGGACAACGAAGCTCGCGGCCGATAGCGAAGTTTAGCGTTCGTTTAAAATTAAAATTCCTTCATGTTTTCAGCGCGGCGAAAATTTAAATCAAATACTATTTTCGTCCGTCGAAGCCTTTTAACGTCCAGATTCATTACGACGCCTGTTAACCCCATTAATTGGACGCCCTTTAACATACAACTTAATGATATTCACGCTCCTTTTTATGTAAAGGTGGCAAACGAGCTCAGTCGGCATTAAATGATTACCAACGAGTGTGCAATATCAGATCAATCTTCGGCCAAAGATTTTTCATGAAGTTCAGATAAAGATAATGGTGCATGGCGGTGGAAAAAGGATTAATCACTTAAAGTTATTACTAATGTATTATGTATGTAATATTGTAATTTTTACATTTGTGCAAAAATCAAATACTAGATTTGCTTCAATCATCATATATTTATTATGACTGCTAAAAATGCTTAAAAGCTTAATTTAATTATAATCCATTATTATTAATAGTGGCGTAAGGCGAAAAAAATTGAAAAACTCGGAATCTGCATGCCTTTAATTATAGTAAAATCGAAATCATGTCGGAGTTGATTGAAAGGTAAAGGCAATAAAAGCGTAGTTAGTACAAAGTATAGTTACAAAGTAGTCGATCAATTTGCAAATGGTCATAGGATGCTGCAGAATAGCTTTGCTATGAAAAAAGATAACCTGTGCAACTAGAAACCAATACGTGAGGCTTTATAATATAAGCACAACCACGTGTAGAAAAGCTATGGAATGTTGCGTCAATGGGCGAGCCATCAGCAAGACTCTGCGCGCTTATTGGCCGGGATGCGTGCGAGAGAAACCTATGTCGCGTCGCGCCGCGACATCAGATGCAATCATCTGTGTACTACGGAGGTAGATGACCTTTGGCTGGTGATGATGACGATTATGCGGCTGGAAACCGCGAATAGGTACTTACGAATTCTGTTTATCGATACACATGAATTTCCTGTTATTATCAAAATATGTAAATATACTTTCATCTTGGAATTGGACGATAATTTTGGAATTTATGGTTCTCCAGAATTACCATCTTATATCATCTTCTTTCGTATATATTTAAAAATTAATTGCAATTCCTTTGACTCGCTACAACTCGAGGACGGCTGGATCGATTTGGCTAATTTTGATCATGAAGTTACTGTTCAAGGAACATTAAACTAACTAGGTAGTGTTGTAAGTAGGTAGGTAGGTGGGGATGTAGGTTGTAGGTGTAGTTTTTTTTTAAATTCCAGTTCATAGTTGGATCAAAACAACGTCTGTCAGGCCAGCTAGTTAATTGATGAATAATTTCCGATACTTTAGAGTTTAGATAGTATTATTTATTGACATAATATATGAATATTGTCGAACTCAATTACGAATAGACGTAGGACGGTAATATTGTCGAACTCAATTACGAATAGACCTATTTGGCTTAAAATAACCATCCCAAAGAAATTGTAAATAAAAGAATGATAAAAATAATAATCAAAGGAATTCCGATTATCACTTTGGCCGAAACCCTTCGATATAAAGGTCATTTGGTTCTAAATTCGAATCCACATCTACATGCGAATACGCCTAACCTTTACTTAAAATATATTTCAGGCGTTTACAATAATGGGTAGATACTGTAGATTTTCCCATTTTCAATTTATTCGAACGGGTGGCAAAAATGTTTATTTAACCAAAATATCTAAAACTTAGTATTTGGATTTGAATTACTTAAGACTTTTAAGAAGTTTATTTATTTATTTGTTATTTTAATTTATTACACATAAAAAACTTTACACAGATAAAAATTACTACATATAATATCTACAATTATTACACATCTCTCTCCCCTTCTTTTCTCTATTTTTATTAGCACTGTTTCCACATTAATCTTATCAAATTTTAATTTCTATGCAGACGACCTACAACTCTATCGTCATTCACATATATAATATGAGATTAATTCCGCAGTAACAGATGTTAACGCTGATTTACAGCGTATAGCTGTCTGAGCTAAATCTTTTGGTCTGTTAGTTAATCCAAATAAATCGAAGGCCATGATCATAGGCAGTAAATACATGACTCGACGTTTATATAATGTACCTAGGGTCATGTATGATGGTACTGTCATTGAATACACAGACTGCCAAAAATCTAGGGTTGATTTTAGACAGCAATCTTTCCTGGAATCTTCAGGTTAGTGAAATAAGCAGAAAGGTCTACTACTCGTTGCACATGTTAAAGAACTTTCAAAACTTTTTGCCCGTGAACACCAAAATTTTCCTTGTCCAGACACTCATTTTTCCTATCCTCGACTATGCTGATTCCTGCTACTTGGACATCACCGAAGAGCTGTTAACAAAACTGGAACGTTTACAGAATCTCTGTATCCGTTTTGTGTTTGGACTGAGAAAATTTGATCACATATCAGCCTTTCGATTGAAGCTCAAGTGGCTCCCTATCCGACTTCGACGTAACTCTCACATCCTCTGTCTACTTTATACCATTTTGTATAATCCCCTCTCTCCTTCCTATCTTCTCGATCGATTTAACTTTTCTCGACCCTTCGATATCCCTTGTAGGTCTAAACTTAGAACAAATCTTTCCCTCCCATCCCATCGTTCCAACTTCTACTCCTACTCCTTCACCGTTCATGCAGTCAGATTGTGGAACTCGCTTCGTTCGGTTCGTGACAGTCCCAACATTATTGTATTTAAAAGACGTCTAAAAGAGCATTACCTCGGTATTCAATCCATATAAATACCGTTATTAATAATACATATAGTATTTATCTATTTAGGTATAATATAATATTATTTTATCGTATCAACTATGTGTTTTATATTTGTTAAGTATGTAGGTACATAATATGTAAGTATGTATGTAATGTAATTTTAGTAAGGATATGATAATATTATGTAAGTAGTGTATTTGTAATTGTGCACGTCCTATCTGCTGTCTTTTATCCCATCTCTCTCCGTAGGGCTGCTGTAAGAAATTTCTTTTTAGAAATAAGCAGTACCGTCGTGTGTCGTCTTTCTTGTTAAATTGTAATTTTATACATTTTTCTTGTGTGCAATAAGTTGTTAAATAAATAAAATAAAATTAATATAATAATAAAATAATTAATAATTATAATAAAATAGGTGGGTATATTTTTGGGTATTTCTACAGATATAAAAGATCAATCAACAAAGGAGCTGGACGAGCGGCTGGTAAGTTTAGGTACCTGTACATCCCGGTGCAGTTACAAACGTGAATGTCTGGATTCACTTGTGTTTGATTCATGTGACTTTCTGATTAACATGGCCAATTTATACAATTTATTTTGTTGTTTAAACTCTTCAATTACAGTATTGAAATTATGTATGAATAGTGAGCTATTCCCGATTGTTAGCATAATTGATTTAAATCTATACTCGATTCACCTGGTCAACACCCGATATAAATCATGAAATATTTCGCTCAGCTCTCTGACTGGCTGTTGTAGTAAAAGTGCTGACTAAAAGCCGATAGAGGGTTAATCAGGGATCAGTGCGTTGCGTTTGGTTGTCGGTTGTCGAGTTACCCAATGGGTCTGGCGTAGTGTGGAGGGCGGGAAGTGATTTTTTTCTTATAATTGATATGACCACTTTAATGTATTGTTTTCATAAAAATATTACATTACTAGCTTATGCCGGCGGCTCCGCCCTCGTAAATACAGTGTTATACCACGGGAACACTGTACTTTTTCGGGATAAATGTCTATGTTTTAATCTCGAGCCTAAACTACTACCATACCAAATTTCATCAAAATCCGTTCAGTAGTTTTTGAGTGAAAGAGGAACAAACATCCATCCATCCATCCATCCATCTATCCTCACAAACTTTCACATTTATAATAGTATAAAGTATATATAGGATTGTGGATAAAATAAAAATGAGCTCGTCTGCATACATATTTTTTCTATTTTTAATTATGTTTCTGACTCACCTAGGTACCAAAAATCTTAATACCTACATCATGTAAACTACTTTATAAAAATGAGTCCCTCATTGAAAGTATGTTCTCTGGCCTACTTATTTTCATATGATCATGTGTTAGAGAGCTGAAAGTGAAATTAAATTTTGGCCAGGTGAATGAGACGAGGAATGAAATTTCTATAATCTTTCGTCGACTCGTTATCCTACCGATCAAAGAATGACAAATCCAAGCTATCTGTTTAAAACATCGCACCTTAACCACTTAAGTACCAGGAGTCGAAATTCGACTGCCGAGCGATATTTTATAAATATTACCAGATTTCGCTTCACAACTCTCGAACAATTTCCGATAGCAGCTCAATTTTCCCTTGTAATTCCAAAAGGCAAACAAAGTAAATACGACGTAAGATTTATTGAAAACAGTAGGTACCTACGGTAACTTATGTGCTATCAAAAATGTGTGCCGTTATTAACTTCATCTTACAAAGACAACGGTACGATACAGTCTACTTATTTATCAAAATTTCCAAACTATCTGAAGAAATGGAATATATACATACAAGTAGATATTTAAAATCGAATGACTTGATCAAAGCATTAAAAATCTCAAGAAAAAATATATTAAATCACAAAATACAAAGCCTGAATATTGCTATCGTTTCATATTCATTGTACATTTAGGTACGGCTTTAAAATTATAAGTCGTTTATTTGATAAAGCATGCTTATAAAGAATATGTGGGTCAAACGTGGGTCACTTTGAATGGTGACATTAGGCACATTCTAAACACACAAACTTGTAAGGTTCATCTGTTTAGGAAAGCCAGCTGGGCAATCGCGCTAAGTTACTTCAGTTCAACCGCAAACGAAACGTGAACGTTACTCGACTTTTTTAATGATTCGGTATCGCGCTAACGTTTTGACAGATAGTTGGAACGCATCCGCATCGTTGCCTAAGCGCAAACGCTGTAAAAACAAAAAGTTTATACGATGCTACTTTTTCTCGCACGTTTCTGAAACGTTTCTTGTTTTGATGTATTAATTGTTGGGAATATAAGGTAAAAATGAATCCATACCTAGCATTCTTAGATATTTGTAACGAATTTGATACGGCAGTGGCTCGAGTTGTGTCTAGAGTCAGACGCGAAAATTTAGGTGATCGCATAATAAAAAAGTGCCTTTACGTTATCCAATCGCATGTTCATTAAAAGGTGCCGTCATTCAAAGGCTAATGCCTTAAGCCTTAATTAAAGAAGTGGCACCCCTCGTGCCACCAATCTTGCTTTCAAGTCACTTTAAAAACTATAAGGCTGGGACTATATGCTCCGAAACCCGGAACACCGGTGAAAATTCAGAGTATTGAAAGTAGAACTCTGCGTTTACACAATAGAGTTGAAAATCGAACACATGCGTGTCGAGTCAAATGTCAATGTCATATATGACAGTTCGACTCTAAGCATCTATTTTCAACTTTATTGTACTAGGACAGAGTTCTATTTTCAATGCTCAGAATTTTCTACGGCCTTCCGGATTCCGGTGCATTTAGTCCCAGCCTAACAAGCTACGAAGTATGTCATCTAATTTGTTCTTATTCTATTAATTATGGTGGTCTCGGTGATCAAAGACACACACACCCATAGACCACAAATGACAAACGTCAAAGCAACTAGTGCTAACGCGCCAGCTAAATCGATAGTCAATTATGCTAAAATCACAGATATTTACACAAATACTAGGTTCGCATCCCTAATGCCTATCGAAAGTTTCGTTCGAGTTTCATCTGAGGTTGAGATACGTTTCGAAGGACAGTGCGATACTGAAATATGTCAGACGCATCGGAACCGAACCGAAACTGAATCACAACCAAAGGCGAGTTTAACCTGAATTCAAACGATAAACAATAGCACGAGTGCCCAGCTGGTAGTGGGTACCCGAATATTCTGAAAATTGCTAGAGGCAAAATGTCAAAATTTCGCTTCTACCAATTTCCAAAATTTGAAAAATGTAAATCGAAACCTCATATATAGCATTGTTAGTTTTTTTTATCAATAGGACGTTACTAAGAAAATATATTGCGCCGTATAGGCGCAAAATATATTGCGTCGGCTTTTACGTATTCATCGGCAAAGGCATAGCTGAAAGCTTTTTCGATTTAGGCTTCGAGTTATATAGTCTGGCGACTCTATTCATTTTTGTTCTGTTATCATTTCACGTAAAATCCCATTTTGTGTGGGCATTCAAAAATTGCTTTATTGTCCCGTTCGGAGTGTGGGTTACGTAGTAACTATTTATTAATGTGGTGTTGGCGTTTTTCACTTGTTTCGTTTGGTTTTATGGAACATTGATACCTACTCTCGGGTTTATAAAGTGGCCACCGGAAATGAAATATTGGTAGTTTATAGATTACATCGGCTGCTTTCCTGTTTATTATTAATGTTAAATAATTGTTTCTATTCCTTGAATGATATCTTACATTTAAAACTCGAAGCAGGTTTAAGCTCATGATGTAGATTTCTCGGCTACGGCTGAAATACGACAAGAAAGCAATATGATAGGTACTATTTGCTATCGATCGTTGTCGTAATGAAAATTCGAAGCACGTCGGAGAAGATTTCATAGCGAATGTTTCTTATTATTAAATAAGTTTTATGGACGCAGCCGACTTCGCGCGGCTTGACGGGAACTTTGCAGATAAGCCTAGCTCGCCTAGTAAGTATTTATATTAAACGTTATTACAATGTCATATTCTGCGTTACGATACACAACTTTTATTTTATGTATGAGTTTTCTTACATCGTCATGTTTAACTAACGCGGTTGAAGCGATTCACTTACTGTAAGGGATGGAAATATACAATTACTGTTTAATTATAAATTATACTCTGGCGTAATTCATCAGCTACGTAATTGCATCCGGATTACTTACACCTACATAGTCACATTTCTGCAACAGGTAGGGTAAATATTTTAACACATTTCAACGAATATTCATATTTTATATAATTCAGATACATATAAAAGTGGAGCTAATACATTGTTAATAACCCATTTCAACGAATATTCATATAAAATATGAATATTCGTTGAAATGGGTTTCCTATGTATCTGAATTAATATAATTACGGAAAATGTGAATGAAAATTGTACAATCTAATAGTATTTTGGTTTGTAGACGTGATTAAAAAAAAACAATTACAATTTTCAAAAACGGTTCAGTAGATCCAGAGATTACCTACCCTTGACAACCGTAAAACTTAACCTCTTAATAAAATGAATTTATTAATATAATATTCGTATAGATGTAGGGACATCAAAGAAACCTGGAGACCCAAATGTGTAGGTACATTCCTAACCTAGATTTTCGAGAAAATTCCCAAATTACACAACTACGGATAAACTAAGGCGATTTAGAGAAGATACCAAAAAGGTTTATTTTCTACAGAATGTCTCAGAACAAAGTTACTATTTTATTTTAATGCCGGATGATCAATAAATTCACTAGCTCTATCATCGCTTCCAGAATTCCTTTCCGCGAGACCTTTCCCTTCAACCCGAATATGTTAAAAGTTGTATGACAAAATAGGTTTTAAGGGATATTTTCGAAAAAAAATCTAAATCTAGATAAGATACTACATGAACAATTAAGTAAAGGGGTTATATTAATGTTAGGTGAATTAACTGCGGGTCGACAATTTTTTTATTCAAAAGCGATTAGTAGTTAAAATACACTTTAAGCTACATTTTTACAAGAATATACACAAAAGGCAAAGTCGTTACAGACGATTAGCGAATGAAATTAGCAACGCAAACCTATTTTATGAAAATTGTTGTGCTTAAAGCGTTTCAGCTTTACTAGAAAATACGCTTGTTCAGATAAGAAGTTTTACGGCGGAAAAATGCTAATTATGAAACAAAAAACTAGATATTACCTTCTAACTTTTAAAACTCAATTGTTGTTCTTTGAAAAGTAAACTCGCTCAAATTTAAACTACTAACTAGTAACTTATTACTGTAATTTCATATGAAAATAAACACGAGATATTATTTACCTGGGATTGGAAAGGTATGTCGGAACTTGTTGCCCAATTTGTTACTTGAGTAGGGAAAATCACACATGGCCACTACACATGGCGCACATATACAGGGTATTTATACCTACCAAATTTACTAGGTATCTAGTTATTTACCGCTTTAGCTGTCTCATCCAAATAAAATAAGGCTATTGTAGTATAAAGATCCCAGAATCGACAGCAACGCAATGGTTGCCAATGACCAATGTGTTCACTTAAAATCATATTTGATACCACTAAAAGGGCATCCGAAAAACGCCGGGTATTTCGTTATAAGCAAGAATAAAATCCAAAATCATAGTAGGTGGAGATGTATGTGTAGACTGTAGATGTATTTGTTGGTGTAGGAGTATGTACTATCACCTACAATACAATAGCAACCTAACTAGGTTGCTATTGTAGACGGATAATTGTAAGGTACTTTGGTTTGGACCACATGGCCCATGTTGGTTGTTTTCAATAATAAAAGGACACCTTTTATTATTGTTAATCAACGAAATATAAAAATATACCTATTACTACACTAATAAGCTCTCATGCTCTGTTTGATGATAAAATAATACTTTCGCTTACAGCAACCAATTACTTTAGGTACATACAGGATAAATTAAAACCATGTAAAATATTAACCCGAAATGATAAGAAAATATAAAGGCGCGAGTATAATCAAGTAAATAGCTTTTGCCAAGACAGCGAAAAGTTTCATAAACGTAGGTTTATTATATTCATGGCCGTAAGTCGTAACGGCGTAGCATGACCTGCAGTAATAACGATATCTCTCCCTGCCTCGGCCTCCATGCAGATACTGCAACAATATTTACCCTGTGCAATTTTTAATTAAACTTTTTTGATACGATAGCTCCTTACGAGATTAGTTTGTACCAAAATTTGCGCAGATTAATTATGTTTGGGGTTTGCGCAGGTTAATTATGTTTGGGGTTTGCGCAGATTACCTTTTCCTTGCCATTAGGTGTTTTTCGATTTTCCACTACGACTGTATGAAAATATATCGCAACAATTTTCCACGTAGGTACTCAAGTCACTGATGTCCGCAAGGAAAATCATACGTTATGCTGTATAGGCAATGCGTATAAAGACAATGCGATGTAGCGTTATTGGAGTTATAGCATCAAGTATCTGTAGTTAATGTACCATTAACCAGCAGCTCCTTTATTGTTATTACAAATTTACACAGGATATTAGGTTTGATAAAAAAAATAAGCGATTTCGTAATTTTTGAATGAATTTTTTGAAAATTGAATGAAACAGCAATTCAAGTGTAAATAAGCGTCTATTGTAATATAACCCTAAATTAAATATTATTTAGGGACTGCGATAGGTAAATAATATTATGTATGATAAGTATGATGACCTTATTACGGAATTTACAATTTACCTCTCTATGACGTTCTCATATTTTGTGAGCATCTATCATGTGTCTGATTTTTGTGATCGATAAATTCAGATGATGGCAGGTCATGATACTAAACATGGCGCCTTTACTCACACTTATGCTATTTCATATACGGTGTGTAAAAAATATATTAATATAATTTAAAAATTCACACATGATTAGATTTATTTAAGATTTCTTTTTTTTTTGGGTTTATTTAAGTTTGGGGAGAAATATTTTTGAGAGTTGGAACACTGCACAAAAATCGGAATGCACTGTAAATAGAACTCTGTGCTAATACAATAGAGCTGAAAATCAAACACACGAGTGTCGTGCTGTCATAATGGTCTGCACCCAAATCGGTACATATGTAAAAATTCTTAAAAAACAATTATTGTCTCCTTGCTTGGCCAGGCGAGAGAGTGGCAAGACATCATGACTCAAAGTTCATAACGCAACGCTACATCACGTAATGCTCTATTCACACACAGCACACAACGAACATATCAATGTGTTGCTCATACCAGCTACTACTATCTTACAAATAACGTTACTACTATCTTATATAATGCCAAACCCATAAAAACAAATTGAGGACATGATGATGATAGTCGGCGATTATAAAAATGAATACTCACACACGACGAAAATACACACAACTTTTTAATTATACCCAACCGCACATTGTTTTAATACCGTAATGGCTTCTCTTTTATAAATCTAAGTATTTAATATACTAAACGAGCGTGGATAAGCCCCTGTTATCCGCGTTAACAGTGGACAGTTAAAAGATACAACCTTTATAAAACGCTTTTACTGGCCTGTGTTTTTCAAGTACTCTCCCTCGAATGTTCAAGGTAAATCCCATTGTTCTTGTAAAAACTACCGGACGAAATATTATTGACATACCCAAAGTTCAAATGTTTCCCATGAGAATAATATATTCCTTATTTTTGTTTATCCCTAGACCATTATCATAAATTAGATATTATTTCTAAAAACTACCCTGTCACTATCTCAATATCCGTAGTTTAAAATACGTTTACTGCGTATATTTTAGAAGCCTTCTTGTGTTTATCGATAAGTATATCGAGGTGATGCTTTTACGCATTTTTCATGTTTGTAGTGCATTTTAACGTAAAGATTGTAAGGATGTCTTAGTTTGTCATTAGATTCCCTGGTGGCATAATTTTTATATAAGTACGCCAATTTCTCATGCGTGAAAGATTCTCAAATCATTTTAACTTTAGTTACTGTTAAATAACGACTAGAACGAAATAAAACTTTTTTCTGAAAGCAAGTCAGGTAGCATGGCTGCCGTTGACCTCTTTTCCATAAAAAAGTCATCAATATGCGAATGAAGTTTCATTGGCGACACTTCGTCTCATACGCCCGCGCCTGTGGCCTGTGACGCTTTCCGTAATTTATTTCACCTAACACTAATACTATCTATAAATTCACTACGAGCTCTATAATGAAATAATCTACAGGTATCAGCACAGGTACATTGTTGTTGATATTTATCAGTTAAGTTTAAGGTAAAGTTATTTTTTTATGAACAATGTCTTTCCAGTCGTGAAAATCTTCAAAATAGAACGAATGAAACAAAAAGGGGTATTGAGACGTTAAAGCTTGTTAAATGGTTGCATATTTAAATAATAGGTAGTTGGTAAAAATATTTTTATGCTAACAATAATAATTGTATTAAACAACGTTATAACTTCAATTGAAATAGTCCAAAACGAATAAGAGGCCCAGGAAAACCTTTGGCGCTCCTCAGCCCTATCGATTAGCGATCATAGGATTGACTTAATATTCAAACTAAGTTACTCGTATTTCAAACTTTATTGGCTTTACAATTTCCCAAATAGCCAATTAGTCACGTCTACCTTCATTTGAAACCTAATTTCTACTCAGAAAACTAATTATCTTCTCATAACCGTCCTTTACCGATCGAACTTTGATTACCCTACTTTGGTATAATTGGAACCAGCAAGTACACAGAATCATTACACATCGAAAGTCCTCAATTTAAAATAGGAAATGTGTGTTTTAAATAAATAAAAAATACTTTTATAGTTAGAAATTCAACGAGTGACATTATTTTAAAAAGCAATTAATGAATATTACGTGGTAACTAACAACTCACACGATGTGACAAAACATAAACACACAAAAATTAAAGAGTTAGAATAGAAGGCCATTCCAAAACTTAAATAATTTCGAGCTTATATAAATATGTAGATTGTAGATGTACCTATGTATTAACAAGTTAACGACGGGATGGTTGCTTAATAGCGTCTAGTTAGTAAGTACTAACTTCTAACCTACTCTATAACATCTTATCAACACTATTGTTGTACCTATGTACATAATATGTGGACAGTGTGTCAGATAACACACAATATACTCTATTATATTGTTGAGCACGTTTGCCACGGAACTCTCACGTACAAATATTATTTCGCACACGCATCAGATGAAAAAGATTTTAAGTCATTCCACAAATATGATATGAAGGATTCGTTTGTTGTTTATTGCTTTTTAATAAACGAGAGAAACAATTGATTTATCCACAGATTTCTTCGTGAGCATCTTAAATGTGTCAGAATATTGAATGATGATATTATATGATGATAGAGATCTAATGTAAATCTAACAGCACTGCTTAGTGCTTAAAATTAATTTTAGACCGGTATCGGATCGACACCTATATCTAGTAATACATGTTTATCAGAAATCCTATCAGGCTAGTAAAATTCGAGTATCATTGAGCTCGTGTGATGAAAGGTAGAGGCGGAGAATAGAACCCATTACGTTTAATGGCGACTCGAAAGCCACTCGATCCCGATAAATTCTGACATTTCACGTTCCGCTCATATAATATTATACATCAATTTTGCAATGTTAATTATCTCTTCAAAAGTGCCGTCTCTGGAAATATTCTGAACACATATTTCCATCTTACGTTACATTTTATATTGCATGTTAATATTGTGCTTCGTTATTAAATACTGTTGGAGATGTAAGATAATTCTCAAACTGGACCCTAGATGAGATCTGATAACTTTTCGGCATTTCCAGTCATTTAGTCTAGTCGTGGCGTCATTTTACATAAAAATTTTACTTCTTTTTGTAAGTTGATTAAGATAATATTTTTCATTATTGACAAGAAGTCAATTTTCAGACCTTCAGTATCAAAATTTTCGGAAGTCTCCTACACACTTCAGGGGATGGACTTTTATCCTCCAACCTGGAACTTTTATCCTCGAACGATATTTTTATCCTTTATCCTTTTATTTAAAGGGTTGGAGGATAAAAGTTCTAAGTTTTACAATTTTTATGTTGTTTGTGTACTAATACTAGCTTACATACCAAATTTCAGCTTTCTGGGAAATACGGACGTATTATGATTTCATTGTACGTTTTGATGATTTCATTAGCGAGTCTGTGACGAAATCAGAGGTTTTTAGATATCAATAAAATCTAAAGTATAAGGGCTATGCAATCAAAAATGTATGTGTTTAATAAGTCCGCTACTGGAAACATATTCCGAAAACTTCGTTCATCTCGTATAATCCAAATCCAAGTTGTAAGGGTTTAAAAAATCGACAAAGCGCTTCGAGAAGACGCGGTGGTAGGCGGGGGCATAGTGCCCCCAGATATAGAAAATCACATAAAAACACAAAATATTTTCTTACCAGCGGTTAGCCTTGGTCGTAACATTGGATATTTAGTGATATCGATTTCAGTTACAGCTTCACCTTGTTATAATTAAGGCACAATATATAGATGAACCTAGCAGAGCCTTGACATTAGGTAAGTACAGTCAGCAAAAATAACGGATATTAATAAATTATAGGTACGAAGTCAGGGAAAAGTATACGTACGTAAGGTAAAAGAAATAACGGAGTAAAGAAAACAAGACAGATCACTAGAAGAAAAGAGGAACGAATTCATATTGAAAAACTGAAGCATATTTTATCAACAAGAATAACAATTCAAACTTCTATCTATATTCGAAATACTTATAGTTTACACGTTACCGCCAATTAATACTGCCTATAACAATTTCAGAGCTTTCGGCAAGACCGGGCGGGCCTCGGTTAGGCCGCCATATTGTCTATCCCCGATAGCCACGTATTTCCATAAACTAAACTAGATAATCCAGAAAGTTGTTTATTTAGATAATGCATATAGTATATTTTTGCAGATAAGATAAAACCATTACGTTATTTTGTACGACTTTAAGTGGTGGGTAAATACTAAAACAAGCTTTTGCTACAAAGAATAAATAGCATTGCCTGAGGTTACTGTAAACTTTGCAAAATATAATTCTGTTAAAAGTTTTCTCATACCTGTAGATAGTTATCAGTGCTGCTACGCCCAGCGCCTGTAGAAAGCGAGGTCGTGCCCGGCGCATAAAAAGGGGTTAGATAATTTTGTTATGGCGAGCATGGATAGAATCTAAGAAAGAAATTTTTCGTATTAGTAATTCAACGATAATGGAAAATGTGTTCCTCTGCCCCAAAATAAATTACACATTCATAACCGAGGTAAAATAAATAGTATTAAATAAAACATAAAATTTAGACGTAGCTAAGAAAATCACACGTGCAAGAAAAATATTCGAGAACGGTAATTTAAAACAAATCACTTTGAATGTACAATGTAAAACTTTTTACAAATGTATCTTGTTAGTAGATTACTCATGAAACAGTCAACAAATTGTTAGTATAAACAAAAAATAGAAGTGAACATCAAAGAGAGCGCGCGAGTATGATCAGCTTAACCGTAACAAATTGATACTCGGCCCGATAACTAAATTTTTCAGCTAAAAGTAAGCAACGCATAAAAGCGGCTCTTCACTATATGATACTGCACGTTGGATTCGAAAATATTTTCCATCAAAAATTGTTCGCCATTACGAATTCGCTGATCATTTGCCGTTTTCCGATCTCGTTTTAACGTACGATTTTAAGATACGTAACTATTTTGAAAGTGAAACCTTTTACCATAGGAGTATTCAGTTAAGTTTTAATGAAAAACTTAGAATGGTCCGACGCACTGTTTTCGAATGTTTTAAGTAATAAATAAGGTACATTGAAAGAATAACTATTTAATAGTTACGTTACATTTTAGTTTCCAATCTTAGCACTAGAATTACTTCATAATTGTAAGAAATAGGGAATAATTATATTATTATTTGTGCAACCCAAGGATTGCGTGTAACCAAATACAACTGTATCCGATAACAAACCTCGATTCTCGTTCATAATAAATGAAATTTATAGAACTCGATTAATTTGATCTTACCGTATTAACTGTCGTCATGATCAACCACTAGTGCCCAATGGTAATAATAATAATAATGTACTAAATAATTATATAGTTAATTAACTGTATGTTTCGATTATTGTTAGGTTAGGTTATACTTTAAAAAACGGGGATACGGAGCCGCAAATTTTAACGTCCATTTAAATACTCAATCGGATTTGAACGTCATTGTCAAAATACAGAATCTGAATGCATGAAAAACTGAATCAACCGAACAGAAATATTTCGTTAACCTATCGACAATCAAAACTTGAAATACTATTAACTTCTTTAAGAAGCTTTTAAGACGAATCTAATGGCTGTCACAAGTTAAAGGTTCAAAAGCCATAATAAGCGATCTTTATCGACATGATAAATTCTCTAGTCAACGCCAAAAGAGTGATAAATCTGTTATTCAGTCCCACACAGCATGCATAATGGAAAACGGTCTATCATATATCGAGCCTTAAATTAAGATCCATTCATAAAGAAACTTAGACGATCCTTGTTGGCAGTCAGAATTAGCATTTATATTGGCCAGACCGTTCCGAGTAGCAGTATGTCACCCTGTATAACATGACTTGTGGACCACATGTCTCGCCGGCTTGCTAGAAACGGGGTTATTAAGGCCTACTTAATGCAGCTTGTATTTTCTTTTATGGTTCCATAACTCCGTACGTCCTTGATTATTATCAACAGCAACAATATTTGCTCTCTTTGAGGCGCAAAGCTTGTAGTAAATAGGTATGTCACATTTTTCATACCGTTTTCCTTTATACAACAAATTATTACAAATTAGACTACATTATTTATTGATGAAAAAGATGCTCAAATAGTTTATTTTTCAATGCAAAATAAAATTATAAAATTAATAGAAAGTTGTCTGAACAATTCAATATTGAAACAGCTTATAGGTTAAAATCATCCTAAGCGATACTATCCTGGGGGATTCTAAAAACGTTTGCGGATGACGTCAAAGCTAGATCCATCCGCCTACCTAAGGGTCTCTTCAAAATGAGTTAAATCGCAACGAAAACGGAGACATAAACAATTTAATGATTGCTTAATAACTTTATTGAAATAGTTTTATTTATATTCTATCTTACCACCACCCCAGATTGTGATTTGAGGATCATAATAAATGAAAAATCAATAGGGGCTGGAATAGATTTATACTAATTGGATCTTGTTTCCTTGGCTCGACGTAACACCCAAAAACTACATTAGGTACTTAAAAGATTAATTATTTTTATTTTAACATCATATTAATATCTGGTTAGATAAACAGACATTTATTCTTTTGGACATGGACCTATCTTAAAGGAATAACATGGCGCGTTTCTCACGAAAATAGTTAAGGACATAAAAACCACTTAAGTACTCAAAATAAGCAAATATTAAGCCCTAAAATCTGGTTTAAAACCTTCTACGAAAAATACTTCGATCAACTTTTAAGTTATCTAAGAATTTAAATTCAGTTCAGTACATAATAAAAATGAGAGAAGAATAAAGCGAGGACTTTGAACTTATTAAGGAAAAGAGGGGAAATAAGAACGCAAAAAATGCTGTTTAACGCAAGTCTTTGAATTTCGGAAAACTGTGTTGATAGATTGCTTGACTAAGGGAACTTGAAGAAGACACAAAGGAAATAAATATACTGTTCAAGCGCAATTGACTTTTAAAGAAGTGAGAGATGTCTCGAATGGACAATATAAAATTGATAAGCAATAGGTAAGGTAAGAGAAAAACGTATTATGCTACATAAAAACAAGAGATTTATATAACCACTCCAAATAATAAATATCTTGTTATTAACGAAAGGAAATAACGCAAGGGCTATAACGACATAGACACAAAACAAAATCATTTGGGAGGATTGTAGGAAGGTGAATTAAATAAGCGAATAGGGTGACCTAAAACTATTTTAGGTATCGAAGGGCGGCAAACTCATTATATATATTTAAAATAGTCCGAAAAGTGTTCGTACATTTATACTTTAAAGTTTTTTTTTTTTCAAATATGGCTATAGAATTCATAGAACACAATAGATCATATTTGTAAAGTTAATTTTATTAGGTCTAATTTGGCCGTGTAAAGTATTTCAGCCATTTCCACCGCAGAGCGTTCGCGTAACACAACACCCCGCGTGAATGTCAGGCTTAATCGATATTCATTGATTCAGTATTACGCTTGTTCAAATTGTACGTGTTGATTAGCGTATTAAGGTTTCGCTATTAGTGTTATATAGTTAATAGGTATTAGGTATATGTTATACCTAATTAGAATTTTTATACTCCAAATATTTTGTAAGTCTAAATCGCTATTAGCTACTTGAGTTGTACCGGTAGGTCACGCAATATTCGCTTGCAATGGGCATCCGGTTCTCGCAAGGTGATCGGATATATTGACGTTTGGTCAAAAATTTTAAGCGTTCTTGTATGTCGAATAAAACAAGAACAAGTATTGATAAAATTATTTTGAATGTAAAGGATAGTTTGTCGAGAAAATCTCGAGCTATAAATCTATCATGGATTATATTGCTTACTTACCATTTAACTTAAATTAAATTACGTCTGTGTGAATAACAACGAAATAAAACAGTTTCATAATTTGATCGTCAAGGCTTTACGATTTCTGTTACCTACTTCTGAAACTGAATTTATTTACCTGCTGAATTATAATGCTTAATTAATATTACTAAAGTAAATCAAAATGTTCATTAATCATAATCTAATAGATATCATATACAAATTACCGAAATCGTTATTTGGGATACATAAAAAATGTAAACAAAAAGCTATACAAACTCACCTTTTAAGTGATTCATTCGAATGCAGCATGGCGTCCAATCTCCCGCCAAAATGCGATCACCGAACACTGAGAACCCGCGGCGAGGTCCGCGATCGATACGCCCGCTCACTGTACAGCGGTGCGGACGCTCGCAACGCTCCTACCACACGTATTACTCCCAAGTTATTATTTTACAAACACGTCCACCTCATGAGAAAAGCAACCTGAGACGACCGCAGCATTCGAAACCTTAATACTTCCCTTAGTCGCGAATATTGGGTGACAAGACCTGATCGAATACGCCAGCGATTTGCACAACTCCTAGACGAACACTTCGATACACGGGAAAAATTAAAAAATAACAATACCGAGACTACGGAACGCATGACACGAGCTTCTCTATAAAAATAATTCAAACAATGTGGGGATAGAAACGGGAGTCCCCGTAATAATAAGAGAAGTGGCGTGGGGATGGTACGGAGGGTGCATTGTGCACCGGCGAATTTTGGAAGGGCCCGCTCCAAAAGCCCTCGTGTAGCCCCTTACACTTGCGCAAGACGCGAACCGTTCGGATTTCGTAAATAAAACCTTTCGATGGGGATGTTACCGTTACATGTCATTGTGTGCAAACAAATTTTTTTACTTAATATGATTTTTAGCCATATTGTTCAAGATTGTTTTCGTTTTGCATAAAAAGTACGTTACCGTGATTGACTATAAAATTTATAACAGCAACTTATTCTGAAGTATTTTACCCATCCTTCCTTTATTCGGCGGTTACAGATATAGATATAGCGGCGTTAAATAGTGCTGAAAATAAAATAAATCAATTTAATTCACTTGAATAACCTATACATATCAGATACTAATATTACTAAAAAATTATCCACTACTAGGTTTTTCCCGCGGCTTCGCCCGCGTGAATACAGTATCCTACGGGAACACTGTACTTTTTCAGGATAAAAATTAGCCTATGTTTTAATGCAGACTGCCTACCATACCAGATTTCCTTAAAATCCGTTCAGTAGTTTTTGCTGGAAAGAGTCACAAACAACCATCCATCCTCGCAAACTTTCACGTTTATAATAACCTATATTATCCAAGCTATTCTGGCATTGATGCACTATACTTTAAAGAAAGCTAAAATTTAATTTAAAAAATCAACAAAGGATGATATATATAGGCCTCAGTGGCGAAGGCTGGTTCTCCATCATAGGGAAGCCCTGGCCTGCATTATAGGTAGGGATTTGGATGAGGGTCTTCAAAAGGCAAGTGGTAAGTGAAGCCGATAAGAATGGAGTTATAGGAACCCCACGCCACTGACAGGCCATGCGTAGATCGTCCAGTTAGGTACGAGGTGGCCGACCGAACAAGCCGAGTCATTATAATCTTCCGACTGCCCTAGACTGCACTTATGAAAACTTTACACTTCTCTTGTAAACGGACACTTTTAATCATCGGCGTTTAAAAACGGTAAGATTACTATTCAGTATAATATATTCTCATCTTACTACTTTTCTAGTTACTAAACTGCTACATATCCTACTTTTTTTAACGCAAATTTCACCAACGCCTGCTAAAGATAATCGTTGATGAAAATTATTACATACGGCCGGATATACGGATTATATACGGCCGGATACATACCACGGCCTCACAGAAAACCGTCGAGAAATAACGCTTGCGTTGTGTTTCGCCTTGTGAGTGAAGTTACCGGAGGCCCAACGGGTGTTGGGGATTCTGAGAACCAAGAACGCAAATGCCCAACACCAGCGGAGTTACAAGTTTACTCCTTCGGTGTTGCGTGTGTCCACGGGCAGCGGTAATCGCTTACCATACCAGGGGATCCGTCTACTCGTTTCCTGGTAAATTTCATCACTGGTCATTTGGTCAATTTCATCAAAAAACACGGAAAGTTTATAGCCTAAATACACACAATGAAAAGTGCAAGATTCTTGTAGGATATATAGATATTATAGGTACTTTTGCTTATGTGAGCAGGCCAGACTCCAGAGGCAGAGACAAACCTGAGCCTTTAGCCAAGTTTCCATCGCTAATTACGACAACGAAGTTCGAAAACAAAAATGTATATGGGATTTGACAATATATGCATCGCTAAGTGACATAGCGATGCTTAAGTCTTCGTCGTCGTAATTTGACGGAAACTTAGCTAGAGGCTCAATTCTTCAATAAAATGTAACTAAGATAAATTTAATTAAAGATTAATTTAAGATAGATCTAACTAGTATAGGAAAATATGTAAATATTGCCTATAATAAAAGAGATATTATATAATTAATAATAAAAACTCTAAAAATAACTATCTCAATAAAAGAAAATAAAAAAATATTACGAACAGTCGCGAGCAACTTCGTTTGCGTTAAACTAACAGAAACGGAACCCTATTTTTAATCGTAACCCTAAGATAATGGCAGTCTAAGGTGCTCCTTAACACATCAGCTATCCGCCAGTAAAATGCCGTCCGGCGGTTTCAGAGATTAGCCGGAACAAACAGACAGGCAGACAGACAAGAATTTTAAAATTTATTTTTCGGTGTAGGTACCTACTGTGTATTACTACGAGGGCGGGTCAATAAGTCCGTGACTTTTTGAATTTCTAACCTCCTTACTGAAAAAGCAACACTACTCCTGTCAACAGGCATCTGTCAGTTGACTCCTATCAAAATTTGAACTTCTGCGTCAGTTAGTTTGTGTTTTACAGCTATCTTTATCAGACTATCCAGTAACTTAAGGAAACAATGGAAAAAAGTGAATTTCGTGTGCTTATTAAGCATTATTTTTTGCGAAAAAAAACCATTACCTAGACCAAGGCTAAGCTTGATAAATACTATGGGGACTCTGCACCATCGATTTCAATGGTAAAAAAGTGGTTTACTGAATTTCGTTGTGGCCGTACAAGCACTGAAGATGCCGAACGTCCTGGACGCCCAGTTGAGGTCTCTACACCCGAAACAATCGAAAAAATTCACGATATGGTGTTGGCCGACCGAAGATTGAAAGTACAAGAGATTGTGGAAGCCATAGGCATCTCGCATGGCTCAGTGGTTTCAATTTTGAATGATCACTTGGGCATTAGAAAGCTTTCCGCAAGATGGGTGCCGCGTTTGCCCACAGTCGACCACAAACGCAATCGTGTAACAACTTCACAGGAAGGTTTGGCGTTGTTTAATCACAATATGGAGGAGTTTTCGCGCCGTTTTGTAACCGTGGACGAAACATGGATCCATCACAACACACCAGAGACCAAACAACAGTCAAAACAGTGGGTTTCTAAGGGTGAATCGGCGCCAAAGAAGGCCAAGGTGGGTTTGTCAGCCAATAAAGTTATGGCGACTGTTTTTTGGGATGCACGTGGGATAATCCACATTGACTATCTTCAAAAGGGAAGAACAATTAATGGGAAATATTATGCCAACTTTTTGGACCGCTTCAATGAGGATTTGAAAAAAAACCGACCTCATTTGGCCAAGAAAAAAGTTCTTTTTCACCAAGACAATGCTAGGGTGCACACATGTGCAGTTGCCATGGCAAAAATCCATGAATTGGGCTATGAATTGCTCCCACATCCACCCTATTCTCCAGATTTGGCTCCGAGTGACTACTTCTTGTTCCCAAACCTGAAAAATTGACTCGGTGGAAAAAAATTTGACTCCAATGATGAAGTCATCTCGCAAACAAAGGTCTATTTTGAGGACCTCGACAAATCATATTTTTTGTAAGGGATAAAAAAATTGGAGAAGCGTTGGACAAAGTGTATAGAGCTCAAGGGGGACTACGTTGAAAAATAAAATGATTTATTTATCAAAAAATCTGTGTTTTATTCCAAAAGTCACGGACTTATTGACCCGCCCTCGTATCATAATATTTAGCGCAGATGTTAATTTGATTTTACAACTTGACACTTCAATTTTATAATTTATTTGTATAGGTATGTATGTATATATAGATGTTATAGATTACCTACCTAAATATTTATGAATTGTGAGACATATTGCATTTAAAATTGTACCTGCGATGGGCTTTTAAAAAAGCCCTTTGCGAGATTCAAGAACGTAATTACTGAAAATATTTTAATTTTGTTTTTAAGATTTTCCTTTCGAGTTTGCTAGGTTAGGTTACTAACCTAAAGGGCCCCACTCACATTCGATCGATCGCAACGATCTGTCATTTCAGAAACCAATAGTATAGGATAGCTCCTATACTATTGGTATAGGCTAGCGCAACGCTTTGTGAAAAATCATTTTCGAACATCTGAAGAGTCAGACTGTAAGACAAGATGTGCTCTAAATTTTCCATATTTGAAGTGTATAGCAGGAAAAACGGCTCACAAAATGTGGAATTCATTGTACACACTAATACTACAATTTTATTGTATATACTAGTCACTACTCATCAGAGTTTTGTGCACTGATATCAATGTCTTTGAAACTTTGCTATTGCCAAAATTATAATCGTGATCATCATCACTATATAATATATTTAATGCTTACTGCTACATTTTTTCCGCCGACTACTACAATAGATAATGATAATTATTTAATAATATAGTGAGTTTGTTTTGCCCAGAGAGTGAGAATAGCCGAGGCGTTTTTCTATTTATAACTTTCTTAAAATGTGCTCATAATAAAAGTAATAATATAATAAATATAACTAAAAAGAGAAAAATTATTATTTTTAAACAAAAAATGAAAACCGACTTAAAAATGCACAAAAAAGCATCACTCTCGATTCCTCATGGATCCCATCATCAGGTCACTTTGATGTCAAAAGGACCCATTTGGGTTTACACCCTTTACCTACATCAAAAAAAAAAAAATATATATATATATATATATATATATATATATATATATATATATATATATATATATATATATATATATATATATATATATATATATATAAAATATATATTATTTTTATAATTAAAATTTATATTATATAATATTTTTAATTACCAACCCCCAATTGGGTAAATATATATATAAAAGGCAAAGCTGATTGACTGATGTATCAACGCTAGAAATTTGAAATTTTGCACACGTATTTCTCATATGACGTAGGCGTCCACTAAGGAAGGACTTTTTAAAATTCAACCCTCAAGGCGGTAAAATATGTAGGTGATAAAAGTTTGTATGAAACTTTTTATTCCTTGGACATATTTGCATGATAAAATTTCGTATGAATTGTGTACGGAAAAAATAATGTGTTACGTATTTCAGCGTTTCGTAAAATTCAGCCCCTAGGTGGGTTAAATAGGGGATGAAAGTTAAAACCTTATTTCACGCGGCCGAAGCCGCGGGCAATTAGCTGACAATAATATCATATGGGCTCACAAGCTATGGAAGAACTTCTAAAAATAAAATTTAAATAAAATATATACATTACAACTCAGAGTAATTAAACTAATTGTTCCAACAAAAATTAAAAATAAATATAAAGACGACTACAGTACCCAAAATTATTCAATTTATGCAAAATATTGCCCATATATAAAAAAAAATTAATACTTAATTCTTGCAGAAAATATTTCTAACACTACACTTATTAAACCTGTAACAGCTAAAATACATTTACGAAATATGACCCAGAAAAAAGCAGTCAAAATTGCAATGGAGAAAGTACATCAGCATATATTGTACCGCGACTATACAATGAACTACCAAAAGATACACTTTATAAATTAAACTAACGAAATAAAAAGCGCATATTGAAACAAGTCTATTAACGGCCCGTTTCAATAACTATTTACATATATATATATATATATATATATATATATATATATATATATATATATATGTAAATAGTTATATATATATATATATATAATACCTATCTACCAATTACTATTTGTAACAAACGTGAAATTTGTATCGCAAAAAACCGTCAATTTATTGAATGGCGAAGTTTTTAACTGTATATATATATATATATATATATATACAGTTAAATTTATATATATATACAGTTAAAAACTTCGCCATTCAATAAATTGACGGTTTTTTGCGATACAAATTTCACGTTTGTTACAAATAGTAATTGGTAGATAGGTTATTGAAACGGGCCATTAGAGTGTGTGTCATAGTAATCCAGATATCCATACACCCAACCATACATCCATATATCCATTCAGGCATAAATAATATAATATATTACCTGGGAGATCGAACTTTGCTCGGAGTTTTAGTAAAAAGATAAAGTAATTAAAAATAAATAAAAAAAAATAAAAGAAAAAGAAATAATAAGAATCATAAAAATATTTACTTTACCGGGATTCGAACCCACCACATTCCGAATTTCCAAACAATGCAAAAATTATACGTATACCAAGCTGCCAATCAGAATGTCGTAAGAGAGTCGAAATTATTGATATATTGATGCACAACGGAAAAAAACATAATTTGCTTAAAATGCGCAGTTTCCAATATAAATAGGGGAGGGGGGAAGGGAAGGGGAAGGTTAACCTAACCTCCCTCCATCATTCCCAGGGTGAGGAGATGTATAGTTTTTGAGAAAAGTGCGTTTGAAAATTTACAAATTTTTACCTCAAAATTGTACCTTTGCAGACAATATTCCTGCAATTCTTTAGTATTTACTGAAAATATTTAATCAATATTGAGGTAAGAGTGTGTTACTCCGCCCATCTACTAACCTAACCTAACCCAAAGCTACACAAACGTTATTGCACGCCGGGTTTTTGTGAGACCATGTTACCACTCCCAAGACGGTTTGAACGTGATAAAAAAGTTCTAACCTAACCCAAAAGTACAGACATGTCATTTCACGCCGGGTTTTTATGAGGCCGTGTTACCACTCCGAAGACGTTTTGAACGTGATAAAAAAGCTCTAACCTTACTTTTTAGTTACGTTTATTATCTACAATTAATTTATTTTATATTAATTACACATAAAACTAAATTTATATATAATTATATTAAGAAAGCATTATTAAACACATTTTAGTGACAAAACAGATTTACGTAAGTAATTTTTGTGAAATAAATGAAAAAAAATATTGAAAATTAATCACAAAAATCACTATAAAAAGTAAAATCCTATCTGCAGGAGTGTTTTCACTATCGGAGCACTGACCAAATCCGTGCACCACGCTCTGGATATAGTAGGAAACTTCATGTGCCATTTACAAAGTCTGGTTACTTCAATGGTTCTTTCATTGTAAAGGCTGCGCTCATGTGGAAATGTGGAATGACCACGTGACATTCGAGAGTCAAAGTCACTTGCTATCTTCAAATAACTTCAAACTGCATAACTATCTTCTGAACAAAGTCGCTCGCTAAATTAACTATAAGTACCTATTTATTATTTGAACAATTGTATATTATTTGTATAGCATATAGATTACATTTATTATGAATTATTATAAATTAATTTTAAATTTAAAATTATTATAAATATCATTATCTGAAATACTCATTTCCTGGCTCTTAAATTGGTAAATTGGCCCTAAATGATAGGGTAAGCACCCCCCCACAAAATCCAACCATCAAAATATAGAAATTCAGGCTACCCCTATTCTAAAGCCCATCCTGGGAAGGTATAACGAAGAGAAATGTTGGAGAAATTGCGGGGGGGGGCTAAAAACGTCGATTGATTTTTTTCCCTCACTGTTCACTGTCTTCAATATGTCACTTAAATGTCAATTAATACATAAAAGTGCGTTCAGATATACGTTTGGATTAATTAAAAAAAAATTCAGCCCCAGAGGTGTGGTAAACTCATACGTATTTATTCAATTAGAGTTTAGACCATACTTAATGGCAGTTTTACATTTTTTTTTTATTTTTTTTTATTTTTTTTACATTACATTTTAGATGACAAAACTAGTAGATTCTTTCAACATATCTCTATTATCATCATATTTATTATCTCTATTATTATCATACTCTATTCATAATGGACAAAAAAGCAGAAGAAATATTATGATGGCTGTGCAAGTGGATGTGGTGGTGGACAATATGCACAGACAATCGGAATAGCGACAGACAATATCAATTCTATCAGATATTATGCTAGTTATTATTTTTTTACCTGACTACGGCGAAGCCAAAAGGAAGGGTAATGATTTTGGCAGTCTGTGTTATGTATGTATTTATGTTAGTTCCACCCTAGCGCCTAAACTCTGAATAATTATAATTAATGAGGTGTCAATACTCAATAGATTCACAATAATGGCCCGGGTAACATTGGCTATATTTACGTAGTCGGGTTATAGTCTTTATAAAAATTGTAGTTTTATTATGGTGGTACAGAGTAAAAACACTTTACAGTGTAAAGTTTACAGAATCGAAAATGTTGTCAATGCAGCAAAAGCTTTATAGAATTATTCGAATCTGAAAAATAACATGGGATCATACCCATGTCAGTCTTGTAATTCGTTTAGACAAAAAATAAAATAGGACCTATTAAAAATAATGTTGGAATACTGTTATAACACATTTTCCAAATTACGTCATAACCATTATAATTATTAATCGTGCAGTATCATATTATACAAAATTAATACAAACATAGATTGACAAGATAATTTAAACGTGGCGCGGGAAAAATTATAACTCTAATAGCTACGTAAGATGGCGCTGTAGCGTAGCAATCGGAAAATTCTCTCTGGTTTGGCGCTGCGCTAGGATATCGATTTGTATGTGGTCTTATTAGTATTGCTACAGGGAAAAAATAGGTGAAATATATTGTTTCAAAACGTATTTATTTCGATATATTTTAAAGATTTGTTATTACGAATTATCATAACATTTAGTCAGGAAAACGACTGTGCGTCTTGTTAGGGAAATGATAATTATTAGGAGTTACCGATAAAAGCAGGCAATCGAACAGTAGCAACACTAGATACGTCTATGAATGTGACCCCGAAGCCTGTGTCCCGTGTAGAAGAGTGTGGTGTAGGGCCGGGCCCTTAGTTTTTGATCTTCATCTCGTTAATCTCGCGTAAAATGGGCACATAATAGGTAAATACGGTTTTGGAAAGCGAAATAGATAAATTGACTCATTTTGTACATTTTTACCGAAAAAACACGTTAAAATTACTCTGACCAAATTGTGACTTAGTACGGCTAAGAATATCATCGAAAGTTGCGCACTACTTACTCTATTATAAATTAATGTCTGAATTATCAAATTCGAAATAGATGTGACCTCTTTTCACCTCGTCATTCATTCGCAATTTTAATTTAGTTTAGTGATTTTATTAAAGTAACACGGATATTTTGTGAGTGTATTGAGACAATGGTGTATCGATTATTTTGCGCTAACGAAATGTCATCCCGGTGCCGTAGTGTTAATATTAGAAGTCTATGTTTGTGATCATTGAGAAGTATTATCTAGGCATCTACGCGTCTCTGATTGAGCTAGTTTTTTTTTAGCATTGGTGACTGAAATAGTGACAAAATATGAATAATACATAAATTGTTATTTTTATTCAATTAAACTTGTTTCACATTGCGAGGATAAATTACTTTTTAGTAACATTAATTTTAAATCTGATTTTCAATTGTTTTCCATAATAAGCATTTCAAGTGCCAGTGCGTGCAGTGTTGATTAACGTCATAGGAGAGAAATTAGAAAGTGTACAAAAAAAATATCAAAATATAAATTAGAACAGTTCTCACAGCGTTTTAAAAATTTGAATGGAAATAATGTAAAAATGTTTGTTTCAGTTACCAAATATAGCAAGGAAACTCGCGCTCGGTTATACGAAGTGAAGTGAATTTTGGAGCAGGTAGAAATAAAATAAGGAATTAAAAATGGCCAACCCAAACCGTGAAAGTGTAAGTACAAGATTTTCCGATAATTATGAATTGAAAGAAGAGTTAGGCAAAGGAGCTTTTTCAATTGTGAGACGTGCGGTTCAAAAGTCTACAGGATATGAATTCGCAGCCAAAATTATTAATACAAAGAAACTCTCGGCGAGAGATTTTCAAAAATTAGAACGCGAGGCAAGAATTTGTCGAAAACTCCAACACCCTAACATCGTCAGACTTCATGATTCAATTCAAGAAGAACATTTTCACTACCTTGTGTTTGACTTAGTTACTGGTGGTGAATTATTTGAAGACATTGTGGCCCGTGAATTTTATTCTGAGGCGGATGCATCTCATTGTATTCAACAAATATTAGAATCAGTCCATCACTGCCATCACAATGGAGTTGTCCATAGAGACTTAAAACCGGAGAACCTTTTGCTCGCTAGTAAAGCTAAAGGTGCTGCCGTGAAATTAGCAGATTTTGGATTAGCAATTGAAGTACAAGGCGACCAACAAGCTTGGTTTGGATTCGCGGGGACACCAGGGTATCTGTCACCAGAAGTCTTAAAAAAGGAACCTTACGGTAAACCAGTAGACATTTGGGCATGCGGCGTGATTTTATATATTTTGTTAGTTGGATACCCCCCATTTTGGGACGAAGACCAGCATCGGTTATATGGCCAAATTAAGGCTGGTGCATATGACTATCCCTCTCCTGAATGGGACACTGTCACACCAGAGGCTAAAAGCTTGATTAATCAGATGCTGACAGTTAATCCAAGCAAAAGGATAACTGCTTCCGAAGCCTTAACGCACCCCTGGATCTGCCACCGTGAACGTGTGGCATCTATGATGCATCGACAGGAGACAGTGGATTGCTTGAAGAAATTCAACGCGCGCCGCAAGTTGAAGGGTGCTATTTTAACAACTATGCTTGCAACGCGCAACTTCTCTGGAAAATCTATGGTTAATAAAAAAAGCGATGGATCTCAAGTGAAAGAGTCGACTGATAGTAGTACCACATTGGAGGACGAAGATATAGATAAGGATAAGAAAGGAGTAGATAGAGCGTGTACAGTAATATCTAAAGAACATGACGAAGAAGGTCTCACAAAAGCCGATTCATTTGGAAAAGCTCGCAATGATAGTAACGCTTCACTGCGTCGCGCTGAAGTTATAAAAATGACAGAATTACTGATTGATTCAATCAATAACGGCGATTACGAGACGTATTCCAAGTTATGCGATCCGAATGTAACCGCTTTCGATCCTGACGCACTGGGAAATCTCGTGGAAGGTGTGGAATTTCACAAATTCTTTATTTACAACACACCTACTCACGTCAAGACGAATACTACAATCCTAAATCCTAGAGTGCACTTACTCGGTGACGACGTAGCTGTCATCGCGTATGTATGTATCACACAGAGTGTGGATGCTGGAGGCAGACGTTCTACTCATCAGTCACAAGAGACTCGCATTTGGCACAAACGTTACAACAAGTGGATAGCTGTTCATTTTCATCGTTCCTAACTAGTCTCTTATCTAAATAACTGCATACCGCCGAAGGATATTGGTCTTATAGATACAGATTTATATAATGGTAGTGCTATCGATTCCATTATAACTTCTCACAACTAAATAATGACCAAGGTTCAGAAACTCCCATGGCTGGAAGAGATTTTAATATATAATCCAGTTCTGCTAAAACATACACGAATTTTATTAGTGATTCTTTGTAATCTCAAGGAAGAAAACTTCTCAATATAAGTAATCCATCAATACCTACTTTTAAGAAATTTAATGCTATTTCTTATGCTGTATTAGTGAATGTCCTATAAAAGTGTGGCTGAAATGTGATACCGTTGAAATATCCAATGCTTAAGCTAGTTATAGTAGTGTAATATTATAACAAAACTGATCTCTGCCACAATCGAAAGTCGTCAACGAAAGGAAGATTTTGCAATTGGTTATCTACATAATTCCAAAGAATATCAGATCTGATCCTAATAAATCTTGACAATGTAATGTGTAATTACCTATTTAATAACAACAAAAACTTGAGATTTAGAATTCTAGCACACTTCTCAAAATGTCTCTCTACATTTTTCGATATTGAATGTTTTGTCGTGCTTAAAATGGTGTTCTATTTGTTATTGAATACCTAGCTAATAAGATTAAGTAAATAATATGCAGTTATTGGCACTACGTACCTATCTAAATATTTGTTGTTATTCAAGTACAATTATTCCATATTTTATACAATAAATATACTTCCTTACTTTTCATATAACTAGTAGTCTAGTGTGATTTCACCTTTACTTTTTAAGTGGAGTATATCAATTTCGTCAATTTTAGATTTAAATGTTATTTAACTACATATTTGCTTAAATACTTTACAATATTTGTTAGTAATAATTAAAGTAATTGATGTTATATTAAGTTGCATTGATTCAAGTTACATATTTTGAATGTTTACTATTTATCTATAATGAACTAAATATAATTGAATGTTTAATACATTATTTCTTAAGGCCACAAGATACGGGTAATTAGTTATAATATGATACCTGATCAAAATTTTAAAACATACTACTAAATGTTTACTATATACTCATAAATGTTTAATGTACATGAGTGTACATGTAATTTCATTTTATTTAAGAAGTTACCATTGTATGTGTGCAAAAAAACATTTTCATTCGAAAAAATATTTAGAAAATACATAATATACATATTTAGACCCTATTATTACTTGAAATGATACTTACATGTTTTTACAATTTTATAAAATATTTAAGAATAGATAGCAATTGGAATTGTATATTATGATTGAATTACAATATTATATAACCCACAAAGTACCTTATTTATTGTATAATGTAGTTGTGCCATTATTTGACTTTAGTGCCAATAACTGTAAAATATAAAATGTATTCTAGTCTTTTATTGTTACACATATTTAGTGGTTAATCAATGTTTTAAAAAAAAATTCAGAAAGCTAAATCAGGCTGTCGGTATCTAAGTGGACTAACTCACATTTTTGCATTCTTATATTTATATCTACTCAATGGTTTAAAATGTATAATATTACAGGTCCTATGACCTAGGTCAGTTCTGAAATTTTAAAAGATTTTGTTAATTATCTTCAAAGTCAAGAAATTTTGGCAAAATTTTAATTTGATATTTATAAAATGTGGGTTAGGTAACTTTTACTATACAGCCTTATAAGTGTACATAAACTTATTATGTACATAATGCATTCGTTTCCACATTGCATGTTGAGTGTGTCAAAAGCTATCCCTGTTTGAAAATAATAAGTATAATATAATAACATCTGTTACATATTTTTTTTGTTGTCGCATTTTTTTTTGTTATGCTATTTTTATAAAGGAATAGAGAAAATGATAATAATCAAAAGTTTTAATTTAATCAAGCTGTAAAAATAGGTCCCCTTTTATCACAATTATTTGTATTTTTTGAGTTTTGGGTTGGGTAATTTTTTATTGTTGTTTATAAAATATATTTAGTAATACAATTATTTTTGTTAATGCTTTATGTTGTGCTCATTAATTGCAAGTAACAATCTTGAGACTTAAAAAAACATATATTCATGTTATTTTTTTTAAAGCACAAATCATCCAAACAATACTATGTATTGTCTTCCTTCAATAGTTTTCCAAAACATTTCAAACATTTCCTATGGTATCCTACAAATATATATAAAATTTAAATATTTTAAAACACAAAAAGACAGCTATCTATTTGTTATCTAGCACATTTTGCTGTTTGTGCACTAACTTGGCTTTTACATTTAAGAAGGCTTTTTTCAATAAAATTATACTGTTTGTCTATAGGCTGAGTCTATCATAACTTCTTAAGGGTTTAATTAAAGTTACGAAAATATGTACTTACTGTTCGATTACTTGGTTGCCATTTAAATGCACTTAACTTATTAATTAATAAGTGTATGTAATGCACTTTTTAATACAATGTCCTCGAATTTCTGGTGTTAGATAATATGTTATGTGGGTACAGTGCAATATGGTATTATCTTTGTCAAAGTATTATAATATACAAAGTATTGTCCATCAATATAAGTAAGTTATCGTTTTGCCTCTTAAATTCTATCACCTAGGCTTAATAATACATAAACCAGCATAAAATATGCAGTTTTAAGTTTTTAACTGATTTACTAACTAGGATGTACTTAATTTGAGTGAATAGTTATGTTTAGTTTAAAGATATTGCACTTTCTCAGAGATTGTTTGTTGTAACATGTTTTCATTTTGGTGCACCATTATTAATTAAAACATTACCTCTATTATTATGAATGTAAACGTTGTAGCATAATTTGAAATAATGTGAAGTGTAGGTGTATTAAAATTTGTCAGTATATTTCTATTTGACATTATTTCTTGATTCTCTGCATTGCCGATTATCATGTAAAATTCTCTAAAATAAAGTTCTTTTGATCTAATTATTTTTTTCTTGAGTGCCTACAGTTTATGATAAGTTGAACAGAAAATTTAATGTCATCAAATAAATACAAATACTTACTTACTATTTATTATGGAATACTCCATAGATATTAATATAACCTATTTACAGAATATAATTAAAAATCTAACTACACTTACTCTAATTATTATCTAAGAAATAATACTACAAGGGCTACTTTGAAACATACTTTAATAAATTTCAAAGTCCATACCTTTACTACTTCACATTTAAATATTTGGTCTTTTGATGAACACCTTTACAGCCATCTCTTTCAACATTAAAATTTCTCATCATCCTGGCCAGGTCAGTCTCATTGATATTGTCTCGTAATTCATACTGTATACATTTCCTCAAGGTATATTCAGTCAATGGTTGAAATTTAACAAATTTCTTCAATGCATCAATATTAATAAATGTTGATTCCAATTCTGATAGAAAATTATTTGGGCAGTTTGGAATAAACTGCTGGTCAAAATTGGCACAGTTAAATATTAATATTATAGTTATACTTTTATTCAAATTTGAGCTTCTTGCAATTAATTCCCTAACATATTTACTTATTTCTTTGTCTAGTGTTATATCATCAATTATTACTACAGATGTTTCACATAGTGTTACTCCAAACATTGATTCTGTAGTTAATGTCTTTTCTAAGTTCGTCATTGAGTAATGATAGATGTTGGTATGATTAAAAAAATCTTCAAATAGCAATGAAACCATAAATGTCTTGCCAACACCAGTTCCTCCATATAACACAAGAATTTTAGCATTGTTTTCTAAATCTAGGAACTCAATCACATTTTCAATTGCTAATGTCTGACCATATAACCTTGTATGTAATCTTTCATAAATAGATTTGCATTTAAATCCTTCATAACATTTAAAAGAAAAAATATTATATGATACTATTGATAACAAACAGACAATAATTATTATAAACCAATTTTTATGGGAGTTACTATTTCTTTTTACTTTCTCACACCATTGTTCCTGTGTGTTTTGGTAAGATAATAAATCATCAAATTTTTCAGCTTTAATTACTTTCGTAAATGAATTAACTTTTGGTGTTGTACTTGTACTGTTCCCATGTGATAAGTCAGTGAATTCCGTATAAGATATATCCATAGCACTAGCAGAGTTAGAACTCATATCCACGTCCATAGGTTCACAGCTCGTTCCATTTTCATCCATATTTTTAAATTGTTAAAATATATATAAAATATAAACAGCAAACATTTATGTGTGTAGATTTGTAAATACACTATACGCAAGCCATTATGAAAACGTTTAAAACAAAATTAGTTAATATATGTAGACAATTCAACTTTTTACCATTTACTATATTATGCATTAAAATTTAACATTCTAAAGTTTTTCAAAACGAAAATTTCAACGGCGTTGCTAGATGATTTTTTTTATTTAAATATATGGCGTCGGCTTAAAATCATTTGCCAGTGTCAAGTTATAAAGGCGGTAATTGAATTTCCATTTCAATTTTCAACACCGTATTCCTAAATCGTCAAGTATAAAGTCTAGTCAAAGTCCAAATAGATAGTCAATGCAGTCAATGAGTCAAGTCAGTCGATTCAGTAAAGTGGTAGAACTTTACTAAAAGTTTCTAGGGGGTTTTGCGGCAACACAAAATAGCACGATTTTAGAAGTTGTATCACTTGCCCACACTTGTGCACGATAACGAATATTTAATGGTTAATATTCTACCAATATTACACATTAAGAACCGAAATAACACAAATTTATGAAGTTTACAAATTCCACAACATCACCTATTGAGCTCTCCGGCCAAACTCCTTGCTAAATGTTAATGTCATGTATAATGACATTAACATTTAGCAAGGAGTTTTGTTAATGCTTTGTTATTTGATAATACCATGTCAAGTGTTGGCCAAAATAAGAGTCAAGGATAGCTCATTGTGCGAGTGTGGCTTAGATGAGGGTTCTCCTGATCATATCTTCTTTAACTGTCCTATAAATCTTTCTTTATATGACTTCCTTCCTACTCACATTCCTCGACCCATTAATCTTAAGACTATTTTATCCTACGTCTTTATTCCATTTCCATCCATTCCATTTTACTCCATTTGTAGACACTCTATGTTCATTTATAGCTTCAAATCACATAAAACTTTGATTATGTATTACTAATTTATACAGGTGACCTGAAATTCGATACATTCCTTTGAAAGATAGAAAGTAGACCTCATTTACAGTAATATTTTTCATGGCATCTCCTATCCGAAAGTTGATATTTACAAAGTTATTGAAATTTCAAAAAATTTTTCTTTATTTTCGACTTTTTGACTTTGACATGACGTATTTTTAAAAATGTTTGTCTTTTTAGTGATTGTTTTTATGTATTTTAACCGTCAATGAGTCAAATAATATTTTTAAGGAATAAATAGGGACAAACTAAGCGAGAATTTTTAATTATGAGACATGAAACAGAATTTTCTTTTAAGAAAAATGCACATTTTTCTTAAAAACAGGTGATTTTCTTTAAAAAGTTGTATGATACAATGCGTACAAATACCTTAAATAACTTTCTTACCTCATAAGCTTCCAAAAAAGGTACAAATATGTACATAAAAATATGAACATGTAATAAACAAAGACAAAACAATCGTCAGGTAACGTTATCTCAAGAATTACTCTACCTGAGGCGACCTTTTTTTTCAATTGTTTCCTTTGTTCAAACTTCGGGATGTTTCGGCTACTGTCGTCGCGGCCCTTTGTCAATGAGTTACCGACTGGCTTAGAGAGCAAATTTAGTAGCTAATATTAGTTTTAAGTCAACTATTGCCGTGTACGGACGTATTGTTGCTTTAAACTACACTCTTACTTCTACTTGTGATTTTTTTGTATCGCGATGGCTGCTTTTGAGTACAATGAATACGCTGACATCTTGTTTTGTTACGGACTTTGTAATGGTAATGCTGCTGCCGCACGAAGAACATACGTTGAACGTTTTCCGAATCGACGAGTGCCAAACGTTAGAGTGTTTTAAACAACATTTCGACGAATTCGGGAAAGCGGCCGTGTTGATAGAAGACGTGGCGATTCAGGCAGACCTCGTTTATATGCTCCAGAAGAAGAAGAAGAAATTTTAACACTTTTTCAAAATGATCCTTCTATTTCTACAAGAGCGGCAGCTAGAAGACTTGGATTGAGTCAATGGAAGGTGTGGTTTACAGAACACAGCGCGTCTACATCCATTTCACTACACACCTGTCCAAGCGTTGGAAGAGGGAGACCCGGTTAGAAGAATGGAATTCTGCCGTTTTATGATAAATGCAGACATGGAGGATCGCAATTTCTTCTCAAGAATATTGTGGACGGATGAATCGAAATTTGACCGTGACGGGATAAACAATTTCCACAACACACATTACTGGGCACCAAAAGGAGAAAACCCCAGGATGAAAAAGAAAGGGCCCATCAAACCAGATTCAGTCTAAATGTCTGGATGGGTATAATTAATAATAATTTAGTTGGACCTCATTTTTTGCCTCAAAATTTAAATGGTGAAATGTACGAACATTTCCTAAGAGAGGAGATTACTGGTTTAATGGAAGATGTGCCAATAGCAACTCGTCGTAATATGATTTTCCAGCATGATGGTTGCCCGGCCCACTTCCGCCTCGGCGTACGCCAGTGGCTAGACCAAACTTACCCACATCGCTGGATAGGTCGAGGCGGGCCAATTCCTTGGCCAGCGCGGTGTCCCGATTTGACCCCGTGTGATTTTTATCTTTGGGGTCATATGAAGGCTTTGGTGTATACTACACCCATAACTACTATAGAGGAGCTCAGAAGCCGCATAAGAAATGCAGCAGAAGAAATCAAAACTAGTCTTACTACCAGAATAATCAAAACAGAGGTACGGAGAAGACTACGGGCCTGTATCAGAAACAGATGTTCACATTTTGAACAAGACCTAAAGTAGAATATTTATTATTAAATTTAATTAAACATTGATGTTTTTTAAATACAATAAACGTTATTAAATTCAAGTTTTTCCTTTTATTTTAACCTTATCGCAAATAAATCGATTTAGACATTATTTCATTTTACTTCTAATATTTTTACTACAACGTCATATTTTTTTTATGTAGACATTTGCACCTTTTTGGAAAGCTAATGAGATAAGGAAGTTATTTAGAATATTTGTACGCATTGTATCATACATTTTTTTAAGAAAATCACCTGTTTTTAAGAAAAATGTGCATTTTTCTTAAAAGAAAATTCTGTTTCATGTCTCATAATGAAAAATTGTCGCTTAGTTTGTCCCTATTTATTCCTTAAAAATAATATTTGACTCATTGACGGTTAAAATACATAAAAGAATCACTAAAAAGACAAACATTTTTAAAAATACGTCATGTCGAAGTCAAAAAGTCGAAAATAAAGAAAAAAATTTTGACAATAACTTTGTAAATATCAACTTTCGGATAGGGGATGCCATGAAAAATATTACTGTAAATGAGGTCTACTTTCTGTCTTTCAAAGGAATGTATCGAATTTCAGGTCAGCCTGTTTATTAATTTATTAATTTTTATTTTATTTATATTTAAATATGTTCTGTATATAATTTTTTATTAAAAAAAAGGCTAAGAAACATTGGCTTTGCATATTATTCTGTTTTTTACTAGTAATTATAACTTGTATCTGCATGAGGTACCCATGAAGTCATTGCATGAGCCATTCCCTGCACTGTACGCCATCAGCTTTTCATTGAACATCTGCTGCATCACTCTGACGTTGCCAACTCCTATTACAGGGAAGGATATGCCAAAAGAAGAAGAAGAGTATCAAGTGTCAAGACTCAAGTGGAGTTTTGCCGGGGAATTCAATGGGTGACGTTTGGAGTTTGCATTTCTTTCATAAATTTGTGTTTTTTCGGTTCTTAATGTATAATATTGGTAGAATATTAACTATTAAATATTCGATAACGTGCACAAGTGTGGGCAAGTGATACAACTTCTAAAAACGTGCTATTTTGAGTTTCCCTCCAAAACTCCCTAGGAACTTCTAGTAAAGCTTCTACCACTTTACTGAATCGACTGACATGACTCATGGACTGCACTGACTATTTATTTGGACTTTGACTAGACTTTAGACTTGACGGTTTATGAATACGGTGTTGAAAATTGAAACGAAAGTTCTATTTCCCGCCTTTTTAACTTGATACTGGCAAATGGTTATAAGCCGATGCCATATATAAATAAAAAAAAAGAAGTGTCAAATGGGTGTTTTGCCGAGAATATCAATGTGCGGGGTTGTTGATTGTATTTCCTCTAAAATTTGTGATAATTCGGTTCATAATGTGTAATATTGGTAGAATGTTAACCATTAAATATTCGTTGATGTGCACAAGTGTGGACAATTGGTACAACTACAAAAAGCGTGCTGTTTTGGGTATTCTCCAAAACTGTCAAGGAACTTTCAATAAAGATTCTACCACTTTACTGAATTGACTCACTAGACTCATTGAGTGCACCGACTATTTATTTGGACTTTGACTAGACTTTGGACTTGTTATATATAGATTTAGAAATACGGTGTTGAAAATTTAAACGAAAATTCCATTTCTCGCATTTTTAACTTTATCTCAAGATAGGCTCTGACGTACATTTGACAGAACAAATCTCCCTACATTAAAAAGTTACGCCATCTTGGTTTTCACCATACTTCAAATGTCAGCCATCTTGTTTCCACCATATTTCAAATGTCAAAATGGCCCAAAGAATCTCAAAAGTGGGCCATTTAACTGGAGACACTTTTTGCCTTAACAATAAGCTGACGGTACTATAATATCTATGCTCCAATTCTTGTACTTATACAGGCTGTGTTTGTATTTAAATTTTATGTATAATGTATCCACCTACATAAATAAAGCAAATTTCAATATAATAGAAACATAAATGTGGCTATAATTGAGGTTTGAAATAAAAAAGTATGAAAAAAAAACGTATGTGTTGTTTTTGCATCAAGAACCCTTTTATTAAATTAGTATTATTCTTAATTTCTTACATCATCACTTAGGGAATTTATTCTACTTTTTAAATACATATAGCATGTATAGCCTAAAGTTAAAATAAAACAATTTCCTATGCATGTTGCCTAAATATTTTTTTCGTCTAATGTATTTTTTATATTTATGTATCTTTAAATTTTTAAAATTTAATTTATAAAAAAATGTATTATTCCACACTAGGCAACATCCTAAGGGGCCATACTGATCACCCATCCTGTAATCCCAAGGCCGCGGACTTAAAGACAAAAATTATAAATTATTAGACACTATTGACACTAATGACGGCTACTAGTACTGGTGCTGGATTTGTTGGATGGGCCGTGAGTATGGCGCACAATACGCCACACGGATCGTGACAGATGACGTCATCGTTAACAATTCAGCCGTTCAGAAAAACTATATTAGATCCAAACAAATACGATGTACTTAGTAAAAATTAGATTTTCCAATATGTGATTGATCCTTTTAATGCCTGCTTTTTTGTGTTTTCTCATAAACTTCCTAGGAAGTTATAATATAGCGTCTACCACTTTACTGAATCGATCAATCGACTGACTTGACTCATTGACCTCACTGACGATTTATTTGGACATTGACTAGAATTTGGATCTGACGATTTAAAAAAACAGTGTTAGGAGAACATAAACGAAAATTTTTATCCCACCTTTTAACTTGACAGTGGTAATAGTTTTATACCATCACGGCTTTGTTTTAAACAATTAAAAATTAAATTATTTAATGGCCAAACGGCTATGGTTCAGTTTTGCTGGGGAGTTCAATGGTTGAGGAATACGGTGTTGACAATTGAAACGAAAGTTCTATTTCCCGCCTTTTTAACTTGACACTGGCAAATGGTTATAAGCCGATGCCATATATAATATAAATAAAGTACCTGGGCGACCGAGCTTTGCTCGATTATTACTATTTATTGTAATATGGTGAAACTCGAAAGCATAAATCTTAGTCATGTAATCAGTAAGTATATGTAAATGTTAGATATATTTAAGAGAAATATATGTTGATAACTCAAACATTAACTACCTACATTGTTTTAAGCTTGTCTAAAAACAATAAAAATTAAAAAATTATATATAAACTTGAACATATAAAAAAACAAAAGTCACCAAGCGGGATTCGAACCCGTAATACTCGTTTCTTGCCGTCCGCGTCTTAACCCGCTGAACCTGACGGACATTGGCCAGCAAGACGAAATTAGCGACCATATTCTGCGTGGACAGAAAAACGCATGAACACTCGAAAACACGCGTTTTCCCAAACATAAGACTAATCTAGATCGATTGTTTACCCCCGTAAACCCCCATATACCAAATTTCAGCGAAATCGTTAGAGCCGTTTCCGAGAGCACGCATACATATAAAATATATACAAGAATTGCTCGTTTAAAGTATAAGAATCATGGAGAATAGAATTAAGGAGTACCATCTCCATACATGAAAAGTGTCCGTAAAATAGCGTTAAATAGGGGGCGCTACAGACGCAGACGGGAGTAAAGCGGCAAAATTTAAGCGTATAATTAAATCTTAGCATCTTCTTCGGTTTTATATATAAAAATATTTTCGACTATACGAGTAATTAACTACTTTTAATCTACTAAAGTCGTCAAAAATTTTAAATAACTAAACTCAACTAACTTCACTCCATCTCTTATTGGTAACTTCATATCACACCCTTTTCTGACTAGCGCCATTATGGCCAGTTTTGGAACTATTATTTAATTACCTACTTTTGTCGGACACTTTTTAGCTTTTCTGCCTTAGAGAGATGAGAAATAGGATCAATTCATACGGTCAATAGCGACATCTTGTATTGAATAGCAATACCACGAAGAACGTTCTAGCATGGACTATTCTGGAAAGGAAAGACAGTGATAGCAAGTATGAGACAAGGATGGAAATAGAGTCGAGTATTTTCTACGTATTTCGGGAGCCAGAATATTAGAATATACTCGTATAAGCGGGATCGTGAGGCAGAGCAAGGCAATTCAGTTCAAATACAATTCAATTCAGTTCGGAGTTTAATACGAGCGAATATTTCATGCGCCATAGTGTCTTATAGTTTAGTTGCGGCGACACGAAATTTACGTTTACCGCGCAACAACTGGAAAATTATTACTCCGTGAAATGGATATCAGGAAATTCTTTTAAAGAGGTGAGTCAAAATAAAACACTTATGTACCTAATATGATTATTTGATTTGTTTAGGGGGGGGGGGGGGGCTCTCTTGTAAGTAGTATATCTTTAGCATATTACTTACAATATTTAAATTTATTAATTACAAGACGTGGTTTTGATAAAATTGTATCTATGTTCTATGCTCTTTTATTTATCAAACATTATCATTTCATTTCTCAAGTATTATTTCAAGTTACCTACTTTTGAATATTTGGCTTTCAAACCACAAAGTAACGCAATTTTACTTTTACTGATAGGAAGTAAATGATATTTGAATGTGATGTGTTTATAGGTATCTTGATCTTTATTTTCGTCCTATGCCTAAACACCGTAAGAGTAATTTTGTTTGTGTATTCATTTTTTAGGGGCAACACGCGAAAAAAGAGAAAAGTTCGGGAAAGTAGCAGTGGAAGCGATGAAAATGACAATCAAAACGCAATCAATGAAAACAGACAAATATTGTCATCAATTATTTCTTGTATAGTATTTTGCGGTACACATGATATGCCTCTTAGGGGAAAACAAGCAGATGAGGGTGTTTTATTAGATTTATTGAAGTTGAGAATCAATTCAGGGGACGACAAATTAAAGAGTCACCTAGAAAAGTGCCGTCGCAATGCAGTTTACACATCGCCAAAAATACAAAACGAATTGATAAATTTATGTGGCGAAGTTATTAAGGAGAATATAATAAGTGAGGTTCAGAAGACCATGGCTTACGCAGTCTTAGCTGATGAAACAGCAGACGTAGCTAGGAAAGAACAGCTGTCAATAGGCGTGCGGTTCTACGACAAAAGCAAAAGGAAAATCAGAGAAGAATTTGTAGGGTTCGTTGAACTAAAAGCACAAAATGCTTTAGCAATTGCCGAAGCAATTGACAATTTCTTGATTAGTTCTAACCTTCCAACCGAAGATTGCGTAGGATTAGGATTCGATGGCTGTTCTACAATGGCAGGGAAAGAGGGTGGCATACAAGCCATTTTGAGAAAAAAATATCCTCGTGCTTTATATTTTCATTGCTCAAGTCACAAACTCAACCTTGTTGTGAATGATGCGAACGCAGTGCCAGAAATTAGAAATACTGTCGCCACTGTAAAGGATGTTATAACGTTTTTCAGAGAATCGACTACACGTCGAAACTACGCTCCAAACCTATCACGATTGTGTGAGACGAGATGGTCCGAAAAATATAAATCAATCAGAAAGTTTTCTCAACATTTTCCAGAGCTTGTGAAATGTCTAGAAACGTTATTCGTAGAGGGAAATTATGCCACCAGAAAATCTGCATATCAGTTGCATTCAGCCATTACAAAACCAGTGTTTATTGTTGCTCTACAAACAATAACCAAATATTCAGCAGTTTTAGAACCAGTAGTTAACACACTGCAAGCTAAATCGATTGACATGATCTCGGTGGGGGAACACATCAAAAATATCAAGGACATTCTCAGAAATGACCGCGAGTTTCCTGATAGAATAAGTAATGAAATGCTTCAAAAAGCGCGAGCTGTTGCAATGGATTTGAACATAGAAATTTCGGTTCCACGTCTTACTCACAAGCAAACACATAGAAGTAATCCGCCATCAGACAATAATAACGAATATTGGCGGCGTTCCCTGATAATACCATACATTGATTCACCCATTTCATCGTTGAATATTCGATTCTCCCGAGAAAATACTCCGGCGTTTGCTTTAAGTAAGCTACATCCCTTGTATATGACCAAAACCAGCATTACAGACTTACACAAGAACGCAGAATCATTCCAAGAATTTTATAACCTGGATATCACCGGAGAACTGAACCTTTGGCATAATTTATGGGTGAAGAAGGCTTTATCAGATGATCAAGATCAGAACAGATCAGAACGGTCCTTCGGTACGCTTCGAAGAGTTAAAACGTGGCTTAAAAGCACCATGGGTGAAGAAAGGCTTACGGGTTTATGTCTGATGAGCGTATATATATATATATATATATATATATATGATTATTATATATATAATAATTTGTTTTGTGTCATAATTCGACCATCTATCTTGTCGAAACAGGTATGAGCTGCCCCCCCCTAGCTAAAATCCTGGGTACGCCCTTGTCTAATACTTGGTGATTTTAATGCACAACACCAGTCTTGGGGAAGTAGTAATAATAATCATTGGGGTTTTGAAATATTAGATATATTAGAATACTATAAGTTATATATTCCTTATACAGGGTATCCAACTCGGCATACTGCTCCTAATGAGGGTTGCAGTGCTCCTGATTTGTCCATATGCACTTCAAGTCTTTCTTCACTTCTACAGTGGTCAGTTTTTCCATCTAGCCACGGTAGTGATCACTTCCCAATTCTCATGCCCCTTCCTTGTAAAAATAAAAAGCAAAGTCATAATAATCATTCAACCTTAAAAAATAACTTAAAAAACGCAGAATGGGAAAATTTTCATCATGCTTTAAAAAATAAATTGTCTCTCCTTCCTAGTATTTCACCAGGAAACGAATCCGTTTGTGCTGATGCTCTTGCATCTGCATTTATTGAGTCAGCAGATGAAACTCTTTCAATTAAAAAGATACCTAAACAGTACATTCCGTCGCCGCCTTAGTGGGACAATGACTGTGCAACTGCTATCAAAGAAATATAGAATAAAAAAAATACCATGCTTCTATAGTTTGGAATAATATTGGAAGACAGATCTGCATATAAACCACACATTTTTAGAGGTAATTTTAGATTCAAAACTTAATGGTTCTGCTCATAATGAATATATTATAGTATCGAAATGTGAACGTACTTTAAATATAGTAAGATGTTTATCGGGAGTATGGTGGGGTTCTCATCCACTTAACTTAAAATTGTTGTACCTATAATGCATTGATAAGAAGTGTTATGGATTATGGAACATTCCTTCTGGAACCTTGTAAAAGCAAAACCAATGAGAATAATTTGTGGAGCCATGGGATCATCGCCAATAAATGCCTTACAGGTAGAATGTGGTGAACCGCCGCTCTACCTAAGGCGCCAATATCTAGCCGATAATTTTTTTATTCGTTGTCTGTAATTTTTCTAACCATCCCCTAATTCCTAAGTTAAAACTCCTAGAGTTTTGGTTACACAAATCTCGTCCTTGTTTAGTTAATAGTTATATTCGATATTTATCCTTTGATGACCCTACGTATAGATTACCTGTATATCCCCTATTTGACTCCTTTGAATCCCTTATTTTAGCCCCGGATATTCGATATGACATAGGTATTAGAAAATCGGACAAGTATTATGCAAAACCATTTTTTAACTATTTAACTAATAATAATTGGAAAGGTTGGCATCATATATATCATGCCTCAAATATGTCGATAGGTACTAATTGTGTAGGAGTTGGTATTTTCCATCTCCAATACAAAATTTTTCAGAAAGTAAAATTTCCTCCACAAACCTCCGTATTCACAGGAGAATGTTATGGTCTATATCATAGTTTCTCAACCTTATTTTGCTCACTGCCCACTTTGAGAATTAGTTTTTTTCCATCTTAATTTTACTTACCATCCGTCGCGAATTTAAAACGGCTATTGCCATGATTATATTTTAACGTAAGATATTATATTATAGTCGTAAGATAGGAATATGACCCCTATCCTATTTCTGAGTTTAAAATGAAGAATGAGAGAATAATGTTTCAATGGGAGCAATTTAAACGCATGCTTAGTTATATTGAGGAATATTTTTTTTGACATTCAAAAGACATGAATTTATGACATAACTAATGAGAAGGTTGAATTTGATGAATTTTAAGGAGTTTGTTAATATCAGGCTCCATTTTACTTAAAAACAACCGTAAGTCGCCGCGTTCAGTAACTTGAAGCCGATTTCTCTTTTTAATTACCAACGTTGCTACAGCACTAAATCCACGTTCAGCTAAATAGAAAGATGGGAACGCTATTAGAAATCGTTGAACAATCAACCATAATCCTGGGTACAGTTGTGAAATCGGCTTCTGCAGCCAAAATTCTTGGTAGCCATTCTTGAATTTAATTTTTAATTCCTCATTTGTCGTCAGTTCTATTAGTTCTTCTTCTAACTGGGATGATCCTGCTGTGTTAACATTTGAAAAAGGATCCAAAACCCAGTCTGGTATGTCCATGTTTAAAACGTCCTGGAATCGTTCCTTGAAATCTCTGTGGAGGTTTTCCAAGTGTTGACAGTAAACAAGCAAGTCGTCGTTATTGAATGATACTCTTGATAAATTTGGGAAGTTATTGAATTCCCGTCTGCCGATATTTCTTTTGTATAATAGTAGTTTGGATACGAAAGCAGCAATGCTATTTTTTGTCTTAATCAAGTTTAAGTCATCATCTTGAAGTTGGAGGTTGACATCATTAAACAATTTATACAGGTCTGTCAAGTACGCAATATCGTTCTTTGATGAGATGAGGTTGTCGCGCAATTCTGGGTCTTTATTTTCTAGGAACTCTATCACAGATCCAAACAGATTGTAAAATCGAGTCAAGCAAGTACCTTTTGACAGCCAGCGCACCTCTGTGTGAAGCAGCAGTCGGTTGAAATCTTCATCATTGGCAATGCAAAGCTGACTAAATAATCTGTCATTCCACGAGTCACTTCGGATTTTATTAACTGATCTGATGACATATTGCAGTGATATATGGAGGCGTTCATTCAGATTTTTCGCAACCAAATGCTGGCGATGAATTACGCAATGCTCAGCAAGCACGTCAGGAACTTTATTTTTTAAGCACGCTATGAAGGCTTTGTGACGCCCTGTCATAGCCGGTGCGCCATCCGTAGCAACTGAGAAAATATTATTCAAAGGAATTTCCTTTCCGGCACAAAACTTTTCCAGAGTATTAAATATAGTTTCTCCTTTTGTATCCGTTTCCAAATTTGTAGCAAACAATAGTTCTTGACATATTTTCTCATCCTTAATGAACCTCACGTATGACAATAACAATGCTTCATTGGTGGGTAAAGTGGACTCATCCAGCTGAATTGAAAATTGACAAGTCTGCAGATAATTGCACAATGATTCTTCAATGTTTTTAGCCATCTCATCAATTCGTCTTTGCACAGAACTATTGCTCAAAGGAATTTTTCGGATAATATCTGCATCTGGTTTATGGAGTACAGTGGTTATTACTTCTTTGATTGCTGGTAAAATTAAATCTTCCCCAATAGTGTGTGGTTTCCCTGTTTTAGCAATCAACAATGAGATATTGTACGAAGCTCGAAGTCCGTCATCGTCTTGCTTAGAAGCTGATGAAAAAAGTTTTGATATAGTTGGCTGAATTTCGTACTTCTTTTTCATGTCTTGAAAATAGGTCACATCTTTGTCTTTCTTATTCGGGTGTATTTTATTAAAAGGCTTCATCGCTTCATTTGAAAATGTTTTTTTACAAATAAGGCACAATGGCGATGATGGATTTGTAGGATTTTCGATAAATCCGTATTTAATATAATCCGCACAATACTGCCGCCTCTTCTTTTTTGCTTCCGACATGGTTTGCACTTTACAGATACGAGAGTAAAAGATTAACTTCTAAAACCCTGTTCTCAATTGCGCGCGATAATAGTAATGAAAATAAAATGAACAATCATTGCCTTTATATAGGTTGGAGATATTTAACATGTAACGACAGGAATAAGATAAACATGCAGTGACTCCTTTATAACACCCGGCGCGAAAGGTAAGGGCGGAGGCCCCCCGCGCGGCCTCCGCCCTTACCTTTCGCGCCGGGCGACAAGGGCGACGCGGGAACAGAGTGCGGGCTCAGACCTGTCGACGCATGTACGTCACTTGCTAACTCCCGAATGCCCCGAAGACACTGACGAACAAAAAATTAATATAATTTAATCTATTTCATCTTGAAATAATAAAAACCATTCGGAATAAGCCATCTTAGTGAAATAAATCTGAAATTTTATGTAAGGGGTTGACCGCGGCCCCAAACCGGTTCGCTTGCCAGTTTAGATTATAAACATACACAAAACATCGATTAATAATTGAATCAGGTATTTTTGAAACCACACAAGTCCACTTTTTGGTAAAATTGAGTTAATAGTATTTTTATGCTGGCAATCCTGGCATACACCTTTGACTAAATTGAAACAACAGAAGTCCTTTTACTTCCACGTGTTTTAGTAAGCTGAAGCTTTAGAAATATTTTTGTAACAACACAAGTCCTGGACTTATGTTGTTTCTATAATTTCTTAACCCATTACTCCTATCTGTCATATCATAAGCAATGTATAAGTTTGATATAAATCAGCTTTGTAGACCTTAGTCTCTGAGCAAAACCGCGGACAGACAGATAGACAAACAGACAGACAGACGGACGGACAGACCGGAACTATAAGGGTTCCTTGTTGACTACGGAACCCTAAAAAGTGATCTCTGAAGAATCAAAGAGGGGTAAAGTACCCCTCTTTGATTCTTCAGAGATCACTTTTACATTAAATGGTTGTTTTTTGTAGGGACAAAAAACAACCTTTTAATGTTTCTGAATTTCGTCAATTTGATTACACTTCAGAATTTATTGGTGCAGTTAAAGCTCATCCATTCATAGACAGTCCAATGTTCCACACATTTAGGAGAATTTAGGCTGGCAAAAGATGCTTCTGTGCCTGTTATACCTATGGAAAAAGCATATCCATTGGGAAAAATACCAATAAATATTTAAAAAATTGATGATTTGCAGAAAATTGAACAATACTTACCCCTGAAGAAGATATAAAAGAATTTTATCAGGAAATAGACATGTAGCCACATCACAAAATGATGATGAGGAGGAAGTAGTTGATTAGTACATTATTAACTAGCCTAAGTACATTATTTTTCCAATAAAAGACAAGATATCCTATACTGTATGTTTTATTTTCAGAGAAATTCTAGTAACAACATAAGTCCATCACATATAATTATTGTTTTTTCAAAAACCTGTTTTTTTAGTAAGTATCCAAATTTTTTGAGAATATGTATACTTGTGCATATTTTATATTGTCTGAACAAAACTATTATGTATCCTTTGTTTTTTTGTCAGGATTCAGTTTTTTATCTCTCCTGAAAAATTTGATCTCATGGAATTGTGTGGTTACAAAAATACCTGATTCAATTATTATTAATTAATGTTTTGTGTATGTTTATTTTATTATAATTTCAACAAATATTAAGTATCTTTTGGAAATTAAAATTTAATCTTAATCTGTGTACTTTAACCTCGTAGTACTTTTTATTTTATAGTTTTTAGTAATGATGATTTTAATCCATTGCCCGTCCTACCAAAATACGTGCACACGTGATAAAAATGATTACAATACCTACAATAACAAAAATTAAACGATATTAATTTTTATTTTACTTTAGTACGTGATTAGCGTGTATTTTTTTGCCTTTTTAGACTATATTAATTTTTTAATCTACCCACGCCCCCTCTGCGCCATCTCAATGCCCCCTAATTTTCTCTGGGTCTTCTACTGCCCCCCCGAAAGTCTCTAACGCCCACAAGGGGGCGTTATCGCCCACGTTGAGAACCTATGGACTCTATATAAAGCAATTGACTACATTATGCTAGCGAAACTTAAGAGGACTGTAATTTTTACTGACTCTTTGAGCGCTCTTCAATCATTAAACAGATTTACATTTAGATCAAAATGTTTCCCCATAATCATACAAATTAGAAATCTTTTGCAAAAATGTAATGACAATAACTTCTGTTACATTTGTTTGGATTCCAAGTCATTGCGGAATTCTAGGAAACGAACAAGCGGATAGACTGGCTAAAGATGCAGTTTTTAGTGGGGATGTCTTTCCATATATTAATTACTGCCATGACTTGCCTTCTCTTGCTAAAATCTTTCTCCAACGGGATTGGAGTAAGGACTGGGCAGTGACCAGTCAAAGGAAAGGGATTCAGTATAAATATATACAATCTGAAATTCAGTATAAGCCTTGGTTTTTCAAAATTAATTTATCCAAAAGTGCAACTTCGTCTATAGTCAGAATGAGATTGGGAGTTGGGACACGTCTGTATACCTTCTCATTATAAAAAAAATAATATCGGCAACGATGAGGCTTGCGATTGCGGTTTGGAAATTGGTGATTTAAACCACATTGTTCTTGCCTGTCCTCTTTATGATCATTCCCATCTTTATTATCCTCTCCTTCATTTCTATTCCATTTCCTACTTCTATTCAAATATTATTATATTCACGTAATAAATTAGTTTATACATTTTTATCTCAATATTTGAGTAAAAATTCAATTACTATACAATGTAAATTTTTATGTATCGTAGTAAAACTTCGTAACTTGACCCGAAATCCAAAATTCCGAAATATACTTCTCCACCGCCTATTCGCTACCTTGTCTATGGCAAAGTAGGTACACATATCCCACGTGTCAGTGCCAAGAAATGAGAAAAAAAAAACTGGCAAGATATTGGTTTGACGATAGGTTTGACGTCGATTGTGATGTTATTTTAGACGTTATTTTCGAAATGAGTTTTCATAATGACAATTTTAGTGATATTTACAATAAATCTACACCTCCTCCTAAGGTGAAAGTAAGAAATCCTTTCGATAGAGTTTTAATCGAAAGGTTGCACAAACCAATATGCAGGTAACCACAGTTTTTTATTGTCAAGCAATTTAATGCAAGTGTATTTTCAAACTATCGATTTTGTGACCCAGTTTAATTCTGTGCAGTCCAGGAATGTGTAAAATATACAAAAAGAAGAATAGAGGATCATTCAGATGGGAAATAGATCAGACTTGTACATTGGTACCTGCAGATATCGTAGTCTGCAGTAGTCAATTTGAACCATCTCCAGATCCAGCTTTGGAAAAAATTGCCGAAGAGGCTAACGAAAAGTAAGTCGTCTAAATATTTTCTTAGGTTCTTTAGTGCAGAAAACGTTGAACATTTTTGTTTTGAAACTGTAAAGGATTCTTTATCCTTGGACTTTATCATTGGACTAAATGACAAACTGGTTATTTCATATTTACATCTCCTACAGGTGAAGGAATGGCTATAACATTTAAATAAACATATTCGGTAGAAAACCCTTTACCACAACCGAGGCTACATCATAATATATATTATGTGCTTTTTAACTTTACCATTTACTAAAATAAGATTTATTGAGTTAAATTTTCACCTATTTTTTAGCTATTTTATTGCACCATGGTACAGACCATTTATCATCATCATTCATCCTTTAAGATAATAGTTTTAAGTATTTCCTATTTAAGTTCTATATATTACAGATTTTTTTCTCAAGAGATGGTGATGCCTAGTCCCCTAGAATCATCTAAGAAAATAAAACCCTTGATAGCATCCTTTGAAAGCAGTGTGCAGACAACTAGTATTGAAAGTGTCCATACCAAAGTAACTAAAGATGGTAAGATAATTTACAATACACAATTTTTTAAGATTGTATTATCACTACATAGTATAAAACAAAGTCGGTTTTTCTGTCTGTCCCTATGTATGCTTAGATCTTTAAAACTACGTAACGGATTTTGATGCTGGTTTTATAATAGATAGAATGTTTCAAAAGGAAGGTTTATATGTATATAAATGCATAATACAATAGAGAAACACTGATGATTTTAGAGGTTTCTAATTCTTAAAAATAACACATTTTTTGTGCTTACATTGCAAACACTGGCTTAACCCTACGAGAAAGATCAAAATAATGTACTACAGTATTGTACACCTTAAAAAGGTCTACAAAAAAGCCTGCGATGGTATATGTCTATCTCTTAGATATAACCCACAATAACCATTTTTATCCTTTACTTTTTACTAGAAATATTTTTTTATTTACGAAGCAATTTTAAGCAATACAGCACTAATCCTTATCCAATTAAGTACCTTAAATCCATTGTGCATTTAATATAGATCAATATGGCCCTTTACAGCATGCAATTTAAATAAATATTTTCTAAGATATGCAGGGACATAATATAATGCACGGTGCTACTGGCCTCCCAAGTTATTTGCTGAAGAAGTTTTTTCTCTAAAACATTATTCCATGCGGGCAAAGCTGCCAGCAAAACCTAGTTAAACTACATAATATTTTACTTAAACTATGTTTTAGTAGATGACCACATCTAATACACAAATTATTAATTGTTTGTTTTACTATATTATTGAGCTACATATTATTTTATTTAAACTACATATTGTATATCAATTTTTATGAAGTCCTAGTAGATGACTACATCTATTACTGGTATTACTGGGTAAAAATAAATTTCTCTTTAGCAATTACCATTATAATCTACTTTGATTAAATAAAATGTTATATATTACTAATACAGAAATATAACTTGGTATAATAATAATAATATTAATAAACATTTTAATGCACTAATGTTTAGTTTCAGCACAAACAATGTTAACATTTCCGCCAATACTCCCACCTGAAATTGAGAAAATTCTAGAACCATACTGCAATTATACAGAGGTGATTATAGAATTATTGTTTAATATATTATATTAATTTCTTATACTTGTGCCTTTTATGGATGTTATTATTTATCATGGTTGATTTGTTAAGGTAAATTAAGCTGGGTCCACATTTGTAGTACTTCAGTGTATTGTATTTCCATCAAGTGGCAACGGCATGTTTTATGATCACTAGTTTGGACGCAAGGTGAAAAGGCCCTTAGTATTTCAATTTAACATGTTTATTTCGTACAGAAATTTCGTCAATACCTCTCATACCAAATATTATGTAAGTTTTACATATTAACATTGTTTAACATCAGTAATGCATTATAATAATAATATTTTCAGGAGAATGATATGTTTGAGGAATATGAGGTGACAGCAAATGGCTCGTTAAGACGCAAACTGTTTTTCGAAGAGCAGAGTGATATAGATCATTATGATTCTGAACAAACGGATGATGAGATTCATGGAGAACAACGGCCACCCTCTAATTGCGAGTCACATACTCCTGTTGTGTTTAGCCCTGATGAATTAGTAAGTTTATCGACATACATTTTGTTATTAAACATAGACCAGCAAATACGTTTTTTGTGTATTTTGTAACTATATTTTTTATTCTATTTTAAATAATTTACATCATTTGCCCCTTCTTTTTACTTGCTTTGTTGTGTATGTAATGAATGTTACTATTTTGTTAAGCTTAAAATTATTTGATTGATTCTTTTGAACTTAATAGATTCTAATGATGTTACAGGGCAATGACTTTGTCTCTAGAGGAATGAAGCGCACTTTTGGAACACCCATTCATAATCGCCAGTCAAAAAATAAGCCCAGAAATAAAATTCTGGATGTGGTAGACTTTGGGGAGCCCTGTTTCAGTCCGATAGAGTTTCAGACTCCCACACATTGTGAGAATTCCACCAACTCGTCGTCTCTCGCGACTGCATCAATTTCTCCTGTTACAAAAGCAATATCCAGTGATGAAGAGGTTTGTTAACGTTTTTGTTAATAGTATGAATCTTTTTCCAAAAAAGGCCACATTTTGTGTGTGTGATACACACATACTATTTGTACAAGCATATTACCACTGTCCGAGTTGAGCAAAGGGGTGATCCAATATGATAATTTTATATTTGCACTTGTTCTATTGGTGGCCCTTAACTAATTTAACTTCCTAAATTTAATGTACCCAATTTGGTTGTAACCAATTTATTAGTTGTTATAGTGTAAGATAATTTCCTATCACATCCGTAGTAAATTTTAAATATACTTGCGGCAGGTGCCGCAAGTATATATATATAATATATTTGTATGTATTTGTAAATAAGCTATGTCTTATTTCTTAACAAATATATTAAAATAATCTATTGATATATTTTAGAAAAACAACCTTACTTCACCTGAGTGTGAAGCTATGGCCACGTGTTTGGAATGTTTTGGGTCAGAATCTAACAGTAAAAAGAAAAAATGCTATTGTAAATACACCCCAAATAAATCATCATTGATACGAAGTACATCACTCAAAGATTCACCCCACAAAAGTCGAAGAGGCTCGATTTTGAGAGAGAAACGTAGCCTCAGCATGTCAAGCTTACACAGAAGCCGTTCTGTACAAAAGTTGGACTTCAGCATGGACATGAGCATTGATGTGTCAATGCACAACAGTTTTCATGGTAAGTTGAACAAGTTTAACAGTACAATAGATTTGAAAATAAATCGCTATCATAAACATAATTACTGTAGTATATATTTTGAGTTACATGTGCAGTGAGTTGTCAGTGCAAATGTCAATATTGACCAATGACGCTTAAGCCCAGTCACACTAACCAATTAAAGTATGCCATTTATGCCATAAATTAATAAATTTATACATTTGTATTGTATTTTTAGTTTATACATAATATGTATTTTGTATGTTGACATACAAAATACATATTATGTTTATTGTATGTCAACATACATTTATTCATATATTTTAAACATTTGAACTAATGACTCACTGCAAAGTATTTGCGTATAGGCAATAATGCGTATAGGCGATATATTGTTATGTCGTGTTATGCTGCGTCTTTGCGCCATTGTGCAAAAGAAAAACCAAACCACTCTTATTATATTAATAGTATATTTAATAACAATGGCATATATTACCCTGTGCTTGTAGTTTAACTAATTAATGTACTTTATTTTTTATTTTTTAGCTGATTCAGAAAGCAGTCCAATTGATAAGGCGCCAAGACCTTGGTCTATAGAAGAAGATCCGAGCATTCAACATCTAGTCAAAATAGAGTCGCTTAGGAATAAGTCCGATGTGCAGTCTTCCACTAAAATACATAATATTTATGCTCTAGATGAGACGCCGATAAAGGGTAGCAAAAGAAACAATGTACTCGCTCACGAGATAAGTAAGATGCGTAACGTTAGAGTAAGCCCTGAAAAAATGTCTCTAGATAATAGCTTAGATAATTTCGATATACCCTCCACTATGGAGGATAGAAAAATAGATTTTAATAAGGTTGATCTCAAATTTTTGACTGAAAATATATCACAAGTGGAATACAACAGTAATTACACCAAGGCGACGAATGATACTACAACAAGCTTTAAGAGAGTCGACAGTGGTTTTAACGAGAACACATTTTACGTTAATGCTTCTAGTTATTATGAAAGTGCCATAAAACCTTCAGAGTTAACCGTTACGAATGTGTCGAAATGCGAGACTAAGACAGCATTACGTGAAATATCTAATGTGAATTGGATGAGAGTGGACAGCGGGTTTAAGGATGATACTTCAGGTGACAGTATGCAGTTTTATCCGGAATCTTCCGTGAGAAAAGTTACGGGAAATGAGTTTCAGAAGTTTCACGATAAAGAAAATATGGAGGATTTCGATAAACTATTTCAAGCGCCGATAAGGGGTGAAACTATGTCCATGTCTGATATTTTTAATGACGACATGACATTTAATTGTAACTTCTCTTCCACCCCGTCTAAAAATAAGAACCGTAAAGCGACTTCATGATAGTAAGTTTAGTAACAAAGTATAATGAATTTTAGAAGGTAATACCCAGTACCGGATTAGCCATATAGGCGGAGGCAGCAAGTGCTACGGGCCCCGCGCTTTAGGGGGCCCCGCGCTCCAACGTCTGTCCGGCCGTATCGACCGCGGGAGCGTAAAAAATAATTTTCATACATAGTAGTAACAGCGCTGAAAATAGAACTCCGTGCTAATGCCTAATACAATAATGCTAAAAATCGATCACACGACAGCAATTAAAAAACTCGACGCTTGTGAGTTCGATTTTCAGCTCTATTGTAGCTAAAAATAGTTCTGAATACAAAAAAAAGAGTAGCCTATTAAAATTGTACTTTTTAACATTTCATAATTAACAGAGGCGAGAGTGTCGGCCTCGCAGTCCAAGGGGCCTCGCGCCTCGAGCCGAAAAAAAATTAAAGACGTATAGTAAATACGAAAGTGCATGCCATAAGGTTTTTCTTATAGTTGAAACATAAGAATTAATTCTCAACTTAAACTAACTCAAATATATTTTATGAAGTCATAGATCGTAAACTATACAAAATTTAAACTTTCCATAAACCATAATGTTTGGTAAAGTCAATTACGGATATTTTCGTCATAATAATATGATGTACTGCTTATGTAAAGTCGTTTAGACAGAAAAATAATTTAAAAAATTCGAAAAAATACGAAATAAAATTATATTGCGTTCTATGCGGCGTTCTTTAAACCAGTAAAATAAATTTTAAAAAATTATAATCAACAATATATTAAATTATTATGCACAGACGTTCTGTTTTAGGCTATTGATTTGATTGTATTTTCCCAAGTGCATAATTTTAGGGTGTACCGACGGTTGGTTTTAGGCTTTACATTTAATTGTATTTTCTAAAGTATACAGTCTTTCAGGGTGTAAAGTTTAGTTCAGGTAGTATATTAAAAAAAAATTAGCTTGCTCACTACGCGCCCTCGCGTTTCACATAATGAGCATATTATGCTCGCTCGGGGGGCCCGCGGCAGAATTTGCTACGGGCCTCGCGCTGGCTTAATCCGGCACTGGTCTAATGACTGGAATAATACCTATGACTTTAGTATAATTTTTTGACAATTGTCTATTGATACGGATCTTTTATTAGGGTTAAACATATAAAAAATCCATATAAGATTGGATAATTTGAATAATCTTTGATTGTAAAATATTCAAACTTATACTCTGATTTAAAATCTCAGTCAGTGAAGTTTACATTCAAAATATGCACTTCCTTCTCATGCCTTTTATGTCTATTAGAGTCAATAATTTTTGACAGTCTTACTGACTGAGATAATATAGGTACAATGTAATTGTAAGTTTGTAATAGTAACAATGTAGGTACTCAATTAAAGTTTTTAAGATTGAATATTTGACGAGCCAATAAGAGCATATTTTGTCTTATAATATTGGGCAATCTTAACAAACATATTTTTAGGGTTACGTATTTTAGAAACCCTTACAATATAGCTTTGTCTGTCCGTCTGTATGTACGGAACCCTTCTATAAGCCGTGTCTTGACACGCTCTTGGTTAGGTTATTTTGGCGAAAAATATTTACAAATTAAATTGCAATTTTTTCAAAAAATTCAAAACCTAGTGCAAAATGTTATTTAAAATCAAATGTCCTGGCTCAAAATTATTAAGTATGATATATTCATTATTTTAGTTTTCATTTAAATTAGTTTTAGTTACTGTTAAAATATTTCTTGAAAACGTTTGAAATTAATATTTATAAGGAACAATACTCAAGGAACCCACCGCTTTTTTCGCCTTGAAGCTAGGAACAAGTCTGTCTATTTTTTAATTAAAAAAAGCTCTTTCTTAGCTGTCTTTTTTAAAAGAGACTAGAAGTGAGCCTTATTCTAACTGCCACACGCAACAAGTAACTTAAAAACCTTCATAACATGATTAAAGTCAAACGAGCTAAGCCGTATTTTACAAGTCTCCCATGTGCAAGTTCTGCTAGATTATAAGACTTTTAGAACAATTATTTAGCTTGTATGAGACACTACTTCTATGTCACTTGTTTTTAATGTTTTACACCAGTAAATTGCATTTAATAAAGTTATAAGACTGAGCAGATATTTTGTTTAGTAAATTACCTTGAAATATAATTAATATTATAATGTTGTACTGGCTCGCTTTGTTAAGTATATTGATGTTTTTACTTTGAATAAAATTTTTGATCAATTTTGAAAATAAACTTTGTTTATTTTTATAATTTTCATTTCTTAGTAAGAAAGTTGCAATTGATACGAATTATAATTAACAATAATTGTTTTCCCCTCTGATAAACTTTTGTTTTTTTTTTAAGGTGAAGGAAGATAACGATTTACGATCATTACGGTCTAAGTAGCAAATGTCCAACTACCCTGAGAGTACAGAAAAATAGCGTAAATCTCGGAGTGAAAGTTAACAAGCTGTATACACATTACATCTTCATTTCGGCGTTTTAGATATGGGTTGACAAGTCTCATAAAATTTAGTGTCTGCGGCGAAAGTTACTCATGCTCAACTTAAAAAAAATGTTATTTTACCAATATCTTGATTTCCATAGCTCTAATGGTCTTAATATCAATTTATCACCAAGTTGTGGAGCATAAAATTGACATAGTTAATAGCATCAGGCGTTGCTTTGCGGATATCCATAGCATACAATTTAATTAATATTATATCTAGCAATATCCCGCGAAAAACTACCCACAACCTGCCAGCAAATGTGTGAGTGCACGCATATAAGCATGCATAAAGTACCTCCCTCCTCCCACACTGCTTATGCGTACACTCAGAAACAAGATCGTGCAAGGCCCCACACCACGACGTGTGTTTCGCCCCGAACCCGGAGCAAACAACAAAGACAAAGTTCGCAGGTCCACTTTGTGAGGATGCTCCGGGTTTTTGATACAGGGCGGGCGGGTATTCATCTCCATCCATGGGCGATGGTACCCGCTTTCCATTAGGCGTTCTGTTTGCTCGCTTGCCCCCATGTTTTGATGCCCGATTTCTAAAGTTTTTGCGCTATCCAATCAAAAGCGCTATTAAATAAATAAACTCGGTAGTCGGTAGTTTATCTATTCTTATATCACTTTTGATTTTTGTCGGTACAAAACCCCCCAGAAACCAGGCAGGCAGCAATATACTACCTACCTAAAGTACAGCGGGTTTGAAACATTACCTATAAAGTATTGTGTGGTAGGCATTATCTCCATAACTACCAATTTCAACGAGTTGGACACCCTCCCCCTCCGCCCGCGGCCTGTGTACCTATATCGACAAGCGGATTTTGACTCTTTTAACCTTCGCCTTTGTGAATTCGATTGGCACAACGAGTTACGTATTAGGTCATTCGAGGACGCTATTAAGTTTTTCTATAGCACTCTCACAGATCTAATAAATACTTATGTACCAATGAAAAAAGCTGTATCGCCTGGCAGATATCCTATTTGGTACAAGCAGCCTCTAATTAAAATATTAAAGGAAAAATCCAAATTTCACTCTAAATACAAGAGATACGGCAACCGGTCCGACTATGAGTCTTTTGTTATGCTCCGTCAGCGCGCCAAGGAGGTCGAGCGCGATATGTACAAAGCCTACATATCTAACATTGAAAATAATATACTGAGATCTCCGAAAGCCTTCTGGTCCTACGTAAAACTAAAAAAGCAAAATTATTCGTATCCATCAACCTTTAAATTTCAAAATAGCCAGACTAGCAACGGCGAGGATGTCTGCAACATGTTCAGTGATTACTTCCAATCAAATTTTCTCACAAACTCTGCCGTGGCCCAGGACCAAGTCGTATCGCCCGCTAACGATGTCTGCTCGGACATACACTCAGTTGAAATACGGGAGCGAGAAGTTAAACAACTCCTTAAGGCAGTCGACATAAATAAAACGGCAGGCCCCGATAAAATACCGCCTATCTTAGTACGTCATTGTGCCGAGGGTCTAACAGTTCCGCTTTCCATATTGTTCAGACGCTCGCTCAAGGACGGCATTATGCCTACATTGTGGAAGGCGGCATTTATTACCCCGGTTCACAAGAAAGGACCTAAAGATGTGGTCGAGAATTATAGACCTATCTCCAAGCTATGTATACCTATTTTCTAAAATATTTGAGAAAATTATCTATAGACAACTATATGCCGCATTAAAACATAGCTTCTGCGAACAACAACATGGCTTTTTATCCGGTAGGTCGACCACAACAAATTTAACGATCTGCGCCGATTACTTGTCCGACTGCATGTCGCAGCCTGCGCAGGTGGACGTCATATACACCGACTATAGCAAGTGTTTTGACCGCCTCGATCACACCGTACTACTCCGCAAGCTATCGGCCATCGGTATCAGGGGCGACTTGTACAGATGGTTTACCTCCTACGTTCACAACAGATGCCAAACGGTGGTACTTAACGGTTACTCTTCTAGGCACACACATAACCCCTCGGGTATACCTCAAGGATCCCTTTTGGGACCTTTATTATTCAACATTTTCATCAACGATGTGTTTTCCAGCTTTTCTTTCTGTAGGGTGCTTCTCTTTGCTGATGATATGAAGATCCTATGTTTAGTCAAAAGTATTGTTGACGCTGTAAACATTCAAAAAGATCTAGATAGTTTTCACCGTTACTGTGTCACAAACAAGCTAGATTTAAATGTGTCTAAATGCTATGTATGTTCATATACCCGTAAACCCAACATAATAACGTATCCATACAAGCTATCTAATACTATTTTAACAAGAGTCAATACTATTAGGGATCTAGGTGTCACTTTCGATGCTAAACTTTTATTCGACTCTCATATTGACAACATTATTAAAAAAGCCTCTAAATCGTTGGGTTTCATATTTAGATTATCTTCCGATTTCAAGCGTATCAAAACAATTAAAATTATTTACTGTGCTTTTGTGCGCAGCCACTTAGAATACTGCTCGCCCATATGGAATCCTAACTACGCTACCTATATTGATCGCATTGAGAATATCCAGAAAAAGTTTTTAAAATATATCCAGTTCAAGTCCAGGACCTACTTACCTAATTACGTCGAAAGATGCAAAAAATTTCATATGCTACCGCTCGAAGAACGGCGTAACATTGCCGATTTGTCGCTCCTTTTTAAGATATACAATGGTTCAATCGATTGCTTAGAACTAGTAAGCAAGTTTGAGTTTAGAGTACCTACCGGCTCGCTTAGGAAATACCAACTCCTTCACGTTCCGTTTGCTTCCACCACCTACCGTCAGAACTCGTACATTGTGCGAGCTAGCAGAGCATACAATGCAGCGTCTCGGAGTATCGACATAGATTTATTCAACACCAGTGTGAAAAATGTAAGAAAAACTCTTACATACCATTTCTTTAATAGTAATTGCTAATACTGTATTTACAATTAAGTCAAATCTTTTTCCTTTTGCTCGTCCTTTGAATGTCTACCTTAATTTCAACATTATAATTATTAGTTAATCGTGAAAACTTGTAATTAGCCCTTTACTGTTACTCTGTAAATAGTCTTGCACCGTCTAGCTGTAAGTTTTCCTTGAACAAAATAAATAAATAAATAAATAAATAAATAAATCTCTTGCAAGGATTTGTAGTTGCCAATAACATAGTATTGTACGACGTTAACATATTTTCGATATAAGAATTTATCTATTACGCTACTTTTTACTTGCTTTTGTGGTTTTGCGCATTTCAGTTGCTTCTGCATTGCGCATTAAATATGTAATCTTTTAAATGAGTAACACGTAAACAATAAATATTAGTTAATTAGTATATACCTACCTTAGCCATAAGTTCACCAATTAAGTATTTCTTATCGGTACTGGGGCTCAAATCTACTTAGAATTTCTATAAGACTAAACTGTATGAGTATCTACTATCTATAACCAAGGCTTTAGTTGTGTAGTAGAAAGAAGTGAATCGTAATGAGGGTTTATGATATTTTTTCTGCCGTTAGGGGGCAGGCCCAACGCACACAAAGCGTCATTTGGTGGCGGTAAGTGGTATCAGAAACGGTCAATAAGAATTTTCTATTATAAATTTTTATATTTTATATATATTTTTCTGTCACTAGGCGGCGTTTGGGAGCCCGACGGTCCTTGTCGTGTCAAAAATCAGTCAGATGTCACGAATTTAAAAACCCTCATTCGTCACACCATATCTATGTAATATGTAGACGTCGCGTTTGTTCGGCGCGATCTTGAACAGAATGACATACACAAGCGACGCGATCACCGTTTTCTTTACAGACAACAGTATCTATAGGAGATAGTCCTATAGATACTGTTGTCTGTTCTAGAAGACCTGGGGGCCTAGCAGTAACATTCGTAACGTTATCGAATGAAATTTGTATGGACGCCGTCATGATTTTGAACGATTTTCATACAATACTCATTCGATAACGTTACATTTACGAAATTACGCCGCTGTCAAATGTTCCTACTAGGTCCCTTGAACCCCATGACGGCCAGTGTAAAACATGATTCTCACCGTACTTTGTTGACAGTTGGCTGTCAGGTTCCAATTAGTGCAGTCAGCGTCAATCATAAATAATTAAAGTAAACACGAGATAATCGGTGGTGACCTTTTTAATTAAAATTACAGTGTTTACGCCTCCGTGTCTTTAAGAGCCAAGATAAATGGTGTAAAGTCCGTTCAGTGTATTTTTCGTATTCCTATTTATTTGGCACAAAAATAGATATTATCAGTGAATTGGTCGTCGGATAGAAAATATTTGACCACCCTGGGTTACACTATCAGTAAGGTGGCCATGGTATGAATTAGCAGGAAGCCAGTAACGGGCGTCGTGGGTAGTGACAATAGTTACTAGATGTTTCCCGCGACTTCGTGCGCGCTATAATAAAACTCTGAGAACTGTACATTTTTCCGCGAAAAAAGTAGTATATGTCCTTTCCCGTGGTCTAATATACATCTGTGTCAAATTTCATCAAAATCGATCCAGTAGTTTCGGAGCCTATTCAATGCAAATTGCAAACAAAAAACCCTTTCCACTTTATAATATTAGTATAGAGTATAGATTACCTAGAGTCTAGAGATAATTTTTGTGACCGTAAAACTCTTAATAAAAACGAATAAATATTTCAGGAACTTGAATAAATGCTTCAAAAATGGTTGCAGCATAGCTATGTTCATTTGAAGCGGCATAGCCATACGAGTAATTGGAATTACTAGCTTGAAGTAAACGTAAAACGTAAAATGGTGTCAAAAGAAAACTGATCAGAGTGATAATCCTAATTAAAAGATATTGTTTCGTAAGATTCTTTGGATTATTTTTGTATCCAGAGAGTTAAATTACAATGATTTTACGTGTATGGACATTGTACTCAAAGTATTGAAGGAACATTGATATTACTGCAACTTATAAAAAAAAATTGGCATTTTTCATCCGTTATTGGATGATTAACAGTAGCGAGCGAAGTAACCACTCTTGAAATTCTGTAGTGCCTGGGACAGTTGGTTTTTGTAATGTCGTATGGTTGCCCAAGCACATACGGCATACGTCTGTAGCCAATCATGTGCGGGTTTCATCACGATGTTTTCCTTCACCATTGGAGCGTCCGTATAATGTACCTACTTGAGATCTGAAAAAGTCTCATTGGTACACGCCACAACTTGGGAATCGAACCTGCACTCTCTCGATTGCGAATCAAACGGCATACCCACTAGGTCACGGAGCTCTTCGCAACTTATTAACTACCCCCAAAACAAGTTGTAGGTATTTAAGTTTTCGAGATAGTGCCATTTCAACTCGAGCTTCAAGTCTAGACGTGCGCCAGATGTATTGACTAACTTACAACTCGATCGCCAACATGTCTACAATATATAAACTGATAATAATCGTTTATTATAAAAGCAGTAACAAACCAGTGGAGCATTTGAAAGAAAATACTTGCATACCTATATGTTATGATTTTTTGACCAACACGGATACGAAACAAGAAAGACGAATATTGATTAAATATCACATGGTTAATTTTCTATTCGAATTGGCAAACTGCAATTTATCTCGATTTGCCTTCCATATCTAAAAGTTTTGGGAGCGTAGGTAGGTATACTTACCTAGCGTAGGTGCGTACGTACCTAAAGTACGCAAACGGGGCGCGCAATACCAAATAAATTACCAGTCCCCAGATTTTGAGTCTGTAAAATAAGTTTCAAAGTAGTTCATTGAAAAAATTAAAGCTACTCCTAGTTCCTAAAAGTCCAGATTCACGTAAAAGATTAAGGAATCCTGATACATAATTAACTTAGTAATAGTAAATTAAACAAAGTACCAGTCTCGTGCGTCATTGGTTAACAAATAACTCGTAGATAACGCGTGCCCCCTTTATCGTATCCCGGAACGTCTGCGAACCGATGCGGATCTATTTACAAGTGCATCTATATAAACTAAATACGTCTTGGTGGCTATTCATTATTGTGACGAGCGGCGAGCGCCTGTCACCGAAAACACGTGCTAGAGTTTAATATTACGTTAATAATTGTGAGTGTTCAAAATGAGGAACGGTACCAGTGCCACGTTGATGTTACAAACCATCATGGTGCTTATGGAGAAACAGAATACGACGCATGTCACCAATTTCCCAATGGGATTTGAGGGTAAGTTTTTTTGCTCTTGTAAATGGTGTGTTTATTTTAATTATTTTTTTTAAATATAAAATTTTATAGTTTTTTACAAGCTTGTTTCTTTACCTTTTGTATTAATCTGTCGGATTCACGATAGTTTTAAAATATTCAAGTTCGGGCTTATTAGAAATTAAAAACTTTTTATCTAAAACAAAAAAAAGTCTAAAGTATCTAAAGTAAAAAAAAAATATATCTAAAGTAAAAATCATTGTAGAAAAATAATGAGGTATAGACTATACCTACCTTGAGTTGGTTTTGCCAATAAAAAATTAGAGAGTTCAGTGTACTTTTCGTAGTCAAGCAAAAATTTGCTCAATTTTAGATACAGTTGCTTCTTTAGGGTTCAGTACCTTATTTTTTAATAGCTAAGCACATAGTATTAGATAATTTTTATCAAGTTCTTATTTTATACGTAAAACATCCGAAATCTTAAAAAAGTTATACATACTCTGATCTAAAAATACGGAAGGACAATGTTTTATGTCTATGTCTACATAAAATATTCTTGAACCAAACCAAAACACTCTCCTTGGCTAGTGATGCCTTTTACCCCGACGAAGATTCTATGGTCTGAAAAAATTTGGAAGGCTTTTTTTGGAAGGACCTCCAGTTGCTAGTCGTAGTCTGAATTACTTAATTTGCTTTACTTTTTTTCAGATGCGGAGTTGGAGAGATGCTACAGCATTTACGGGTGCTTTTCAAAAGCCTATCCGTGGACAGAGCATAGACCTGACAACTATTTTCCTGTCTCGCCAGAGTCCTTAGGTGTTATGTAAGTTTTCTTAATTTGTGTCTACAATAGGCTACTTGGCACATATTTAATTTCATACATAGAATGAGTATTTCCTTTAGTACTTGGCTTAGGAAAACGTATTCTAGCGATATCATAAATTAAAAAGTTAAGGTTGATAAATAAAGTTGATTTAAAATATGTTTTTTTTTGTTTTTTAATTTCTACTGATGAAAACACCTCGAAGTAACTTCCGGCAAGGATGTGACGACACAAACAAACTAAACACATATGTAGTATTGAAACGGAACAGTTCTGTAAATAAATAAGTAGTTCATGACATCTTAAATAGTTATTTATGTCTAAACGTCAAACGGAACGTAACACCGCCATTTTACTACTACGGACTATAGCACAGATTACAAATATTACTACTATGACGTCACAACACAGATAGTCTATCAAACAACATTGCGAATAGTGTTTTCGGCGGTTTTTAAAAAGTGTATTTTTAAACTATTTTTTTTTTTAGGTTTTTAGGTTTCAAAATAATGTAATATTATTCTTTATTGTGTAAAGTAAAGTTTGTTGTGTAAGATGATGATGATTGTAGATGTTAGGTATTCCGGTGAACTCCTGCCTGGTTCTTTGTGTTCAGTTCGGTGTATCTGTCCTCGTTATTCGTAATGCACTAACAAACGCAGATATGAGTGCCAATAAAATATGAAATGCTAAAATATTAGCATATCAATGACCGATTGGTAAGCAGATGGCAATTTTAATCTGCCTATAACAAACACCATATTAATTACATGATAATTGTTATCATGTAATTAATATGGTCTTTGTTTTATAGTCCGCCATTTGATCTGAATTTTACAACATTTAATACAGTTTGTGATATTTTGCGTGAGTATGTTCATGAAAATTGTTGGGCATATCCTGTTAGAGTTTAGATACATGTTCATTATGCGACAAGAGCATCGCTTTTTTGCGAAATGACTAAGAACGTCAGAGTCCTAAGGCCGCTGCCGCGAATTTCTCGGTGAGCGGGCGGCCGCGGCGCGGTGGCGCGGGCGGCCAGTGGGCAGTGACAGGCGACAGCAGCGGCAAGGCGTGCATGCGGGCGCCATGGTCACCGCTTGTCAGAAATGTCTGCGTTCTTTGGGTTTGTTTTGGCGCATGTGCATTAAGATGTGCGCGCGCATGTTTAATAAAGGCGCAGACATTTTTGACATTCGAAAAATTATGCGCAGAAGTTTAGCGCACGTATACTGCGCATGCCGCCAAAAAGTTTTTACCAAAGAACGCAGCCCGCGCGTCTACGCGCGTCACCGCGCCGCTCGCCGCGAAATTTAAAGCAGCGGCCTAAGAGCGTTTAAGTTTAAGCTCAGTGTAGATTGCCAAAGCACCGCATAGCAATTTGTTTAATATAGAAGTTATTAATAGACCATATACTTAGATAAACATATTTAGTATATACTTGTAAAATAGGCAATTATATACTGGGGGTGTGGCACTTCGCCTCGTTTATCTTAAAATGCCATGATAAGGACTATTAATAAAAGTGTCAAGATAATGAATTATTAATTAGGTGCTCCATGCTATTTATCTTAATATTTTATGGGATCTAAGTTGCAAGATATTCACTACACAAGCAACCTTGTTTTAATCGTAATCGTGCTTCTTCATTGCTTGGCTTTGACTGGTTATAAATGAACGCTGCGTTGTTCGTTATGCTTGTAAAAACATGTAATTTGTTTCATTAATTAAATATAATAATATGTTTCTGATTACTTATCTAATTTCCTTAGCCCTAAAAGTACTGAACTCTGACACCGGCCAATTTTATTTGTTCCTCAGAAAAATACAAACCGTTGAATATACTTTTTGGTGCCTTTAGCCAAATTGCCATAGCTAATTACGACGACGAATTTCTAAAACAATTATTTTTAAATAAAAAATTAAACCGACTTCCAAAGTAAAAATACACAAACAAGTATGAAATAAATCTTATTTTCTAGATAATTCCCCTTTTAAATTCGGCTAAAATTTTAAATATTTCTCTACTAAATCTTCTTAATTTCGAAGTCGGTAGTTACCAGCCCAAACAATATCCTACAATATTTTATCGAACTCACGATCAAATTTGTTGGTACCGACTTCAAAATTAGATATGATTGAGTAGAGAAATAGTTAAAATTTTAGCCCAATTTATAAGGGGAATTATTTAGAAAATAAGATTTATTTCATTCTATTTTGTTTATTTTTACTTTGGAAGTCGGTTGAATTTTTTGTTCAAAAATAATATTTTTTCCCCTTTTTAGTGATATTTGTTAAATTATTATTAATACATTTTAAGAACGTTTAAAATTAACGATCGAACTTATAATTGAATACGCGCCAAGTTTCCATTAGCTATTGTAAATAAGATGATGATGATGATTACTGTAAGTTACATAGTGGCATATGCTTACAGTTCTTTATACAATGCCGAAATTTCCAAACGCGTATTTTTAAAGACTGTGCAGTTCCGTTCAATTCTTTTGGATCCAGGGTATAACTTGGTGCAAAATCTTATTTTATAAACATGTCGGTGTAAAATACTATGAGAAGTACCTTTTATATCATCATAATGTGATTGTGTGGTGGTGGCAGTATGGTGTGATGATGGTGGTGATGATGATGATTACTCTAATTGACATAGTAAGACATGCTTGCAGTTCTTTAAACAACGCCGAAATCCCCAAACATGTATCTATAAGGAGTCAGGAGTTCTGTTCAGTACTTTTGGATTCTGGGTATACCTACCATGGAACAAAACGTCCAACCGCCGAACGTATAACCGCCTCCATTGTTTGGAAGTCGCTTAAAAATGTATGGGATTTACATAATATGCATCGGTAGGTAAGTGAAGTGACATAGCAATGCTGTCAATTAGCGGTGCTTACGTTGAATATTAAATTTGACGTAAGTAGGTATTTTTATTTTGAAAAATTTGCACGTCTATACATAAAGTAACTACTTACGCCCGAAATTAATAATAATCAATCTTAATCTTATTTTAGCTATCTGAGATCAAGATTTCAATACCTACATTTCAACGATCCAAGGATTGACTTCACGTCAATTTACGTCAATTTTTATTATGTTTGATAATATAAGATTGAAGTCAATGTAAGATAGATTTTGGGCGTAAGTAAGCAACGATTATTGACATACGCGATAACTTACTTTCGCTAAACACTTGTTTTCCGTAAACAAGTTAACATTTTCCTCTTATTCTACAAGCGGTGATTTTGTCATAAACGTTGGAGGCTCGTCCATGACATAGGTCAGTCAATAAGATCAAACAAATATTTACACTGTATTGTGATTAGTGACGTTATCAACTGTAAACAGTGAGTGCAATGTATGCTTCGATACGACTTGTACTTTGACCGGCGGCCGGTGGCGGCGCGGGCGGGGCAGATTATAAATTTTTTTATCGATAGTCGATACATTGACTAGTAAATCGGAGATTCACTACCGATTGCACCGTTAGTGGAAAAACAAAGATTGAGAAGTACTTTCTCGTTCATATTAAGTATCGTTTTTTTTTCACTTTACAAATACCTAATTGCCCAGACGCAGATAGGCAAGCTTGATATGTAGCAAAATTGTTTTTATATTTATCATACTTAAGTACCTTTGTTTCAGATATGCTGTGTTCACAAGACGAAATAGACACATACCATTGTTACTACAAGCAGAAGACACGGAGAAAATAAAAAATGCCAATATAGACCCAAGGGGACCGTTTTATTTTATTTCACATGGATTCCTAGAAGGTGGACATAAAATTTGGGTAGGTGAATATATACCGACTGAACATTCAATATCCATATCGTCTTACGATAAACTTTAAATGAAAATATTTTATGTTGCGTTTAGGCACACACTTTTTATTTCGTTTGTTTAATTACTTACCTAGTGCCCTAGCCGAGCTTTGCTCGGAGCTCTAGTAGACTAAAAAAAAGAATCACAAAAATATTTACCGGGGTGCGAACCCACCGCATTCTGAATTTCCGAACAACGCAAAATTTAACCAAACTACATTCGGAATGACATTATTAGACGAAATTATTGATACATTGTTGCAGGACGAAAGAAAAAACATAACCAACTTTAAAATGCGCAGTTTTCAGGGATAAAACCTAGCTAGATCGATTTTTCTTCCCCAAACCTCCCAGTATACTAAATTTCATGTAAATACTTGCAGCCCTTTTCGAGGTTACGATTATCTATATAGTATATACAAGATTGTTTCGTTTAAAGTATGAGATGTAAGATAAATTACTAATATCTAGTGACTGATTGAGTCTAGAAGAATTTTTAAATACCTACCTAAGATTTTTTAGTTTGCCTTTAAGCTTTGCAAAAATATTTATTTACGAAAAATCGTCGGTTTCCTAAACAATTAAAATTGTGTTCTATAATTATTAATACCCGGTAGTACCTAGAGGCTAGTACGGAAAAATTAACAGATTGGCGAATAGGTATTTAAAAGATTCAGAAAAATATTAATCTGACCGGGACTCGAACCCGAGACACTAATTTGCCAACAGCGAAAAAAAGTCCTAACCATACGTAGCTGTACGCTTTGACAATAGAGAGCGAAATAACTCATATCATTTAAGAACAAAAGAACAAATACCTATATTATTTTAACCTAATTATCTATATATTATATAAAAGAAAGTCGTGTTACTTACACTATTTATAACTCAAGAACGGCTGAACCGATTTGGCTGAAAATTGGTGGGGAGGCAGCTTAGAACCAGGAGACGGACCCAGCCGTGCCCAGCCGAGTCTGTATGTCTGGATGTTCGCGATAATCTCAAAAACTACTGAAAGGATTTTCATGCCGTTTACATTTACCGACAGAGGAAATTTACTTCCTTAGGAAGGTTTAGGTCGATAATAATTTGTTGAGGTTTTATGTTTTTTTTTTTTAATTAATGGCGATATATTTTATAGGTCTACAAAAAAGTCCGCGATACCACAGATATGTCTATCTTTTAAGGATAGGTTACTACACCCGTTCTAAGTTTAAAAAAATGATCAGAAATAATGTGGTATTTTCAGAAGCACTTTAGACGGATAAAATTATTTAATTATCCTTATCTAGGAGATATCTTAAAATTAAAAAGTACGTGTGAAAATTTATTATAAAGTATATATTTTTACTCTGTGCTATTACTATATTGCAGGTATATTTGCTTAAGAAGTTTTTGCCACGAACACTCTCCCTGCGGGTAAAAGCTAGTATATAATAAAACACAAAATTCGCTTTTTCCCTGAGAGAAGACCCACTAGATCGATTTTTCACCCCTAAAACCCCCTGGTATATACCTAATACTAAATTTCCTTGAAATTGTTGAAGCCGTTTGCGAGATTCTGATTTTCATATATTTTTCTACAGAATGTCTTCAAAACAAACATAGATATTCAAAAAGCGTACTAAGTATAAGATTCTCGTTCCAAAAATATATATAAAATGTGACCTGAAATTTTAACCACCTATTAAATACTTATACTTAAATTCTATTCATAACTGGTCGGCTATAGAGCACAGCGGGCGCGTGAGCGTCAAAGCCGGCTCGCAGTACATGTTATTTTCCTGTAAATTACGTAAATTTTTAGTTATGCAAACTGTCATTACCTACTTACTTAATATTGTAGCCAGGGCCTTTAGTCAAGATACATTCGATAATTTCGTCGGCGAAGTTCGAAATCAAAAATGTATGGGATTTGACATAAGTCATGGCTAAGTGACATGTCGCTTGCGATGCCTTTCTTTTTTTCGATTCGCCGTCGAAATTATCGAATGCATCTTGAATAAAGGCCCTGATGTTGGGTTAAATATTTAATTCGGATAAAAATGCAGCCTGTATACAAGAATATAGTTAAAAAGTATAAGATGTAAATGTTTTTTTTTAAAATTATTTAAGGTGCAACACATGGCCGACGCGCTGCTAAATGTAGAGGGTAACGCCGCGGCAACCGTCACCATTGTCGACTGGCGGCGCGGCTCGCAGCCGCCGTACGGCCAGGCTGTGGCCAACATACGGCTGGTGGGCGTCATGACCGCGCATCTCATACATAATATACACGTAAGTTAAGCCTACATTACAGTCAATTTTTACCACCTTACTAATAAAGATATTTATACAATGGATAAGCAATACAATGTTTTGTCCTTGTCTGTCAAACTACTTTTCCCACGTATCAGACAAGAATAAAACCTTATATAGCTTATCCACTGCTTAAATATTTTTAATAGTAAAGGGGTTAAAGTCCAATCGTCATCTTTCTATGGCAGTGACAGACGATGTATGGAAAACTAAGTTTCCCAATAGATAGAACATCATTGTATGGAATAATCTAAACCTGCAAACGAGTGGACCGATAGACCGCAAAAGCCAGCATTTTTCCAGTTTATAATGTAGTCTATGTCCGTCTTCAAAGTCTAAACTAAGGTTTATTAAATTAACGTTGGTACAATTATTTTCAGGATGCTCTTGGATTAAATAGTTTGGATAACTTTCATTTTATCGGTCACTCGCTGGGTGCGCATCTAGGTGGATATTGTGGACATGCGTTGCAAAAGGTATCTATCTATATTTGTTATTTAAAGTTTGTAAGTTGTAAAATATTAAACAATCATAATTAATAATTATATTATCTCCAAGAAAGTGTTCGTTATCGCGCATCATGCGTCATACAGTCCTTAACAAGCGTAGTGAGAATAAGATGATATTATGTCCCTAGATGCATCGCCAAGTTGTATCCTAACCTCCTTACTAATAAAAATATTTATACAGTGTAAAAGCTATACAATGTTTTGTCCTTGTCTGTCAAGCGACTTTTCCGACGTCTCAGACAAGGAAAAAACATTGTATATCTTATACACTGTATATTTTTATTAGTAAGGGGATCAGTGTATATTATCTCCTCATGTTTTAAGTCGGCTTGCCTCCAGAAATTCAACCTGAAGCTCGGCCGTATAACTGGCCTAGATCCGGCGGCGCCGTACTTCAGCAATACTGTGACGCTGGTGCGCCTGGACCGTTCCGACGCCCAGTACGTGGACATCGTGCACAGCAACGCCATGCCGCTGTATTTCTCAGGTGTGTTAGACTAGCTATCGTACTCGGAACGGCAGTATATCTGTTCTATGGAAATTAAGAATTAGTTTGAGATAAACAAAATGGAGCTGGCATATTGTTCGTCTGCGTTCCGATCTCTTACCCGCACGCGCGATATCACTGCGCTGCTCTAGCCCTACTTTCAAATGTCAGCTCCTGTCATACTCTTATCGATTGTATATCAGTGTATAGGTACTATACACCGGTGGGGAAGGCTAGTTCGCCTTCATAGGGAATTCGCATTATCCGCAGTCCAAAATGCACAGATCCATCCGCGGTTTAGAACGCAGTCTCATATGCGCGGTCCAAACTTTACCGTATGGAGGGCGCTATTAGACAGTAATGTTTAATTTCACAATTTCTCCAGATTTATTTTTTATCCTTGTTCCCCATATTTTTGTGCGAAAACGTCTACAATTTGTAAGAATAAAGTAATTTTAATACTTAAATGTTTGACAGGCTTTGGAATAACCGAACCCATTGGCCACGTGGACTTCTATCCAAACGGTGGTTCCACGCAACCCGGCTGCAAGAGCGAGCCGGGCCACGTCGGCGGCGAAATGTACCACCAGCTAATGCGGCTGGTGAGCTGCAACCACGAGCGCAGCATAGAGCTATTCACCGAGAGCATCGCGCCGCCGTGCCCCATGCTGGCCGTGCAGTGTCATTCGTTTGAGGTATTAACTTATACTTGTATCCGAAGACATCCTACTACTATTGTAAAATTTGTAAATATGAAAGTTTGTGAGGATGGATGGATGTTTGTTACTCTTTCACGAAAAACTACTGAACGGATTTCGATAACATTTGGTATGGAAGTAGTTTAAGTTATGTATTAACAAATAAGCTACTTTTTGTCCCGAAAAAATACAGTGTTCTCGTGGGATACTGTATTTACGCGGGCGGAGCCGCGGGCAACAGCTAGTCATTAATTACGATTGGGACGTCAGCCTGGCCCAGTACTAAGTACCTATCCGAAGTACTTGTGTTACGGGGACCAGACAACGGGAAGTAGGTATATTTAATACTTTTATACTTACTATACATAATATTATATTTAAGAATATAATATTATGTATAGTAAGTATAAAAGTATTAAATATACCTACTTCCCGTTGTCTGGTAATTTTTATTATATTGTACACAAATCCATGACCCAGGAACACAGAAAACTTTTGTTCCGTCGGCGTGATTCGTTTAAAACAAATTAGTAAATTAATGTCGTATCCGTTTATTTTAAAAGTTGATGCGCACCTGTCATTTCGTGATTGTACAATCCACCGACACAAGAGTAGAAAATATAATATATACCTACGTACAGAGGAACTGCTTTCATAGAACGATCCAAACCGATACAAATTTTGACGTTTCCACAAAGTCGTAGATACACCGTATGCTTGTAGTAGTGCAATCTAATCTAAAGCTAACTATGTAGCTGTTTATCTCTGTTCCTCTTTCTTTAATCTGTGCCACAGGTGTAACCACTTACGAACCTAATTGTCATTGTATCAGCTAACCAAAAACCATGTTTTCTATTTCAATTTAAAATGACCCATGTTGTTTATAGTAATTAAATCGTTGCAGGACTTTTCAGCGGGCAAATGCACTACGTGTGACAAGAGACACCTGTGTGTGCCGATGGGCTATCACTCGTACAGCACTTACAAACAGCTGCAGAACCACGGCCTGGTTGAGCCCAAGTCCCATATGTCGTTGTACTCGCTCACGGGAAGCAATAAGCCGTATTGCCGTAAGTACAACAATTTTAATTACATAACGGTTGAATATGGTACTGTAACTGTATCCCACACAAACACCTTACTTTTTCGGTATAAAAAGTAGCCTAGGTACACATAAACTACTGCCCTAACAAATTTTATCAAAATCCGTTCAGTGGCTTTTGCGTGAAAGAGTAATAAACATCCATCGATCCATCCTCACAACCTCACATATAAAATAATAGTAAGAAGTAGGATGTTCGAACATTGCTAATTCTAATTTTATCAAAAACACTAGTGCTTTATTTAAATAATTATATTTAGGTATTGTGGATAAATAATTTAAATTTTTATAATGTTTTTATTTTGAAGGAGTCCATTATGAAGTTACCCTGAAAGTATCCAACTCGTCAGTAAGCAGAGTCCACGGGCCGGAGCTGGGCAAAGTGTCCATCACGCTGGAGGACAGGACCGGCAATAGGAGTGATCACAAGTTCATGACTGACGAACAGTATGTAAATGACTAGCTTTTATTATAATTAGATAATAGTTATTATTATTTACTACAACTTTGTGTGTGCAAAAGGAAAGATCGCCGTACATTTTGCCGCGATAAAATGTAGCCTATGTCTCCGTGGTCTAATCTGTGCCAAATTTCATCAAAGTCGGTCCAGTAGTTTCGGAGCCTATTCAATGAAAACAAACAAACAAACTATAGATTACTAAGAACAAAATTACAAGAGAGCAACATGCCAAAATAAAGAAAACTTCGTTTGTATAGAACGAAAATCTATTCTTTAATAACCTAAGAATCGTACATTCTTCTCAGTTCCGAAGTAAAACATAGCTGATGCCATTTCCACGGTGTTTTCGGTCTATATAAAAAAATCATCAATAAGCTGTTTTGAGGTGAAAAGGAATGTGCCCTTTGACAAACATAGACTATTGATGTGAAGTAAATAATATGATTCTACAATCAACAGGGGGGTTAGCACGAACAATGGACAAGTACGTTATCGACAGAGAATTGTATGAAAATTATGACAGCACCTATACAATTGACATTTGATAACGTTACTAATACGTACTTGTAAATTGTTCGTGCTTGCCCCTCAGATTAGTAATTTGTTTTATCATCGTAACTAAATAATTTGTCTAGCAAGTAACATCTATATGACATGTGAAAACCCTTGAGTCGACGCTAACGTTTGTCCCGTAGGTATAGAAATTGTATATGAAAATATAAGTTTGCCAGTTAATAATACCCGGAACTTAAGATGTTTATTAAACAATAATATCGTCAGAGATTACATAATTATACAATATCGGATGTAATACGTCATTCGTTATATCGGTACTGCGCTTGTTATATGATATGCAATCTATCGCTTTGAAGTACACGAGCACTTTGATCTATTCGCGTTGAGAACCGAGAAGAAAGTAAAATTTTAAAAAAATAACAACAAAATTGACCAATGACGAATAAGCCGTGTTTACATTAACCAATAAAAGTAAGCTATTTTGACATAATACGCATTACGATTGATTTAAATTATTGCCTTTTTAACGCCAGTAGACTATAGCGAGACACGTGCCGAATTCCCATAAAAATATATATCTAGAGGAACGTTTGTCTTTAATAAAAACCGGACAAGAGCGAGTCGGACTCGCCCACCTTACTCGGGTGACTTTATATCATACTTATTTTGCAGTTTACAGATTTACAAATTTCAGTTCTAGGTCAACAGGAAGTACCATAATATGGATTTTAATTCCCTTGAGAGTGACGAAATGAGAATGCCTTTTTTGTGTCGAAAACGGTTGCATCTACTTTAACTTGGAAGACTTGTATTTCTATCGTATATTCTTCTTATTCCAGAAAATACTACAGGCCCGACGAGATCGAGACGAAATTGATGGCGTTCAAAGACACCGGCCATCCGCCGCTGTCGGTCATAGTGGAGTGGAAGTACGAGGCCAGCATCTTCGACCCCATGAGCTGGAGACTGCTGAAGTCGCCCAGCATCTATATAGAGTACGTGAAGATCTCCTCCATAGAGTATAACACTGTGTAAGTAACATTCCAATTTCCATTAACAAAATTTTTGCGCGGAGAGTATTTTTGCGTATTTGCTATTAATCTCTAAAAATATGCACGACATACTACGTTGTCATAAGTCAGAAATGTAAACAAGACTGCAAGCTAATGTAGTGGCGTGTATGTCATGGGGTTATAACTGTAGAACAATATACATTTCTTCTAGTAGTAATAGGTCGTATCTATGTTAGTACGTTTTTTAGTTGACTAACTTTTACAGACCTTGGTTTAGTTATTTGAGTCAATACTTTAACTTGAATCGAAATTATATTGTTTGAGTAAGTTACGTACTATACGTTACGCTACGTTATGTACTTACCTATTAATTTTTGTTTTTGTTACAGAATTACAGTGTGCCCTAAAACGAATAAACCTGTTGTTGCAAACATGCCGACTGTTATGAAAACAAAATATTGTGGATTTTGATGAAATTTAAGAACGGATTGCGCTTACTTTTCGGTATTATCTGGATTTTCCGAAACAGAAACTGTTATTTCAAATTTCCTTTCTCATGTTACACCAAGGTGCGCTCAGAAGTTGATTGAGTGAAGAAGATCAACCTTGGCAGATTGAAAATGCACAAATGAAAGTATTGCTAAAGTATTGTACTTAATCATAAGAATTAGGTAAGATTTAATTGTTATGTTAAAATATTGTTATGTTACAAAGATAACCAAAAATGTAAATTATATTAATTGCATAACTATACATAACTAATGTAAATATTATTATCCTGGAATAGATTATTTTTGTTACTTAGGGTCTGTTTTTATTTTTCCACTAATGTTATTTTTAATATAGTTAATTTACTGTCCAAAATTACGCTCATTCTAGAAGTTGTCTCTATATTATGTAAGGCCCACTTGCGCAGATTTAGGCTAAAGTATACCCTGGGTTAAAATATTATGCATTCTCTTTCATAAATACAAAGAACGAGAGAGATAATATTATATTTAACCCAGGGTTAACTTTAATCGAGATCTGTGCAAGAGGGCTTTAGTGTTTTATAATTATAATTATTCTGTTTGCCTTACTACTTTAAGTTTTTTTTAAATGATGCGCCATTATTCAGTGGTATATCACTCGAGTTGCTTCGTGGTCCAGTGGTTTAGAACTTGGCTCTCGAATCTGAACTTCGACTCGGGTTCGATTCCCGCGTTGGAAGTTGGAAAAACAAAAAATATTATTTTAAAATCTGGTTAGGACAATGGATGCGATCACCAGATTGTATCACTAAAAAGATAATCCATGCGTTGGATGGACATGTAAAAAGTCGGTCCTGCGCCTGATCTCTCGCCAGTCGTGCCGGTTATCCGTCACTCGGATATGAGAGTAAAGGAAGAGAGAGTGCTCTTGTATACTGCGCACATTGTGGTTTTGTTGCCATATTCTACATAAATCATAATAAATTATACAACAAGAATTTACTGCTTAAAATAATAAAAATTCATTCTGCTAATCGAATTTGAACATTCTTATAAAATGTATTTTAGTACGTATTAGCCTGAGGTAATAGCTGAATTGATTGAACACAAAAAAAAACGTATGTCAACTGTCTCAATCTGTGTCTGTGTCAAAAAAAACTGTGTCAATCATCAATGTCAAATGCCACATTGACATTAGTAAGGGCGTATTTGCGTACTAAAGCTGTCCAGACAGATTGAATGATTTCATAATTCGATTCACGTAATAATTGTTATATCATTCCTACGTATTTTAATTATTACAAAGACAAGTCGCATTCACTAGTTCCAGAAGTTTTTAAGTGTAAAGACACGATGGGTGATAACAGAAGAAAGAATAAGTTCTACTTTCGTAAACGTAGAAACAAATATTTTTTAGAACCCGGCTTTCGCGGTTTCTTTTGCACTTGCAACTTCAGGGAAAAAGACTGTGTGAAAGAAATGTACAACATACTGAATGAATACGCTGCCAAACTGTATTCTGATGAAGCAACAGAGGAAGCACCAAACGTGGAGCCAGAAGATCGATCGGATAGTGAATCTGACAATGAGACTGATATTTCGGACATGCTTAAGCGTGAAGTTGAAGATATGAAAAAGGACTCACAAAAATCACTTAAGCACAAAAAATTTCAAGTTGTAGAGACTGGAGCTACCAATTGCATCTTCATAAAGACCAATTTACCTTGCCCTGAAGAGCTTACCACAGCCATTATCAAAGATATATCTACAACAAAAGTCCAGAAGACTAGGTATGTCCTCCGTCTATTGCCAATAATGGCTACTTGCAAAGCGAATTTACCAGATATAATGGAATGTGCAGGGAAACTTTTTGATAAATATTTCTTAAAGAAACCATCAACATTTGCTATTATATTTAACAAGAGGTTCAATAGCAGTGCGTCTCGGGACTTGATTATTAAAGAGCTTGCTGATTTGATAGTTTTAAAAAATGGTGATAATAAAGCAGATTTGAAGAATCCTGGACTGTGCATAATTGTGGAAATTATAAAAGGCATTTGTCTTTTGAGCGTTGTGGATAACTACTACACATACAAGAAATATAATTTACATGAACTGTGTAAAGACGAGTCAAATGATTCCGGAGAAACACAAGCAAAGAAATTCAAGGCTGACAATATATCTAATGATAATGAAAGTTCTATAAAGTAATAGATGTTGTATTCTCTATGTTCCTCTGTGAATTCCATAGGTTAAGGCAACCTGGGGCCCCTATACCAATTCTGAAACCAAATCTATTGTCTATTTCTTATCTTTGTAATAAATGTGTCTTTAAATATACAATTATTAATGTGCATATGCTTTTATTTTTATGAAATGTTGTACGTAACATACATTTTACTTTAGTTTTTTTTTATAATATTGTGTATTAATAATTATATTAAACTACATTTTTAGAATGTCAAGTCTAATTAATAATTTTAGAAATGGCTTTCATTAAGAAAGAAGAGGTAAGGAGATTATATCAGTTATCACAACACCTTAATAATCAAAAGATAGTAATACAACCTTACATTAATATCACAATACTTTTGATGGTTGTATAAGTAACAAAGCATGTTACATAAAATCCATAGTTTGGTGATGTAACAGTTTGTTGGCCTGTTACATAACATCTGTTGAGCTTTGTTAGGCTTTTGTTAGTACTGTCCAAACAAATATTTCTCAAAGGATTTATAGACATCTAGTGCTCTATTATGGAACTATGGTAAGTTACCTTTTTATGTTCAAAATTTTACACATTTACACAATTATTTTCATTATAACTAGGGTTTTATACAGCATATTTTGTCTTTGCACATATTTTGTTTATTGCGTAGAATAAATGTGTCGCAGTAGAAATAATATATTTATTAAAGATTGATATTAAAGCTCCATCTGTAAAAGATACCGATAACTAGTCAGTAGTCAGACAAGTTATTTGCACTTTACCTTGCGAGTAGCAACAGAAGCTAATAATACCTTAACGACGCGCTAGATGGCGCTATAGGCGATTGTTTAGGATTTTGTAAAATAAACTTATTTCAGTTTCTGTTGAAATATGGGTTTGCGTATGGTTTTTTTTTCTCGAGCTTGATATGCAATTAATCATTATATTTTATTTAAAGTAGGTCTACACTCTACTTACTGTTGTGTGCCGATTTCTTTTCTTAAAAATAAATTGGGGGTAGTATATATTGTAGGTACTTATACTCAAAAATGTTCATACCCTTCATCCATTTCACAACACAGTCCAAATAGATACAGTTACCTATGATTCAGAGTTATTTTGGTGTAGTGGTCTGTGGTCGGCACCGGACGCTTTGCTGATATTTTTTCTCAAACAATCTCGAGTCATACGCATATCTATATTTTGCCGTTTCTTGCAATAGAAAAATATCGTAGTGTTGTGTTTGTGATCAAGTTGAAAACTATGCAACTAGGGAGACTGAGAACATTAAGAGGTTTGATAATTTCCTTAATTAATTTGTATTTTAATGACTTGGTGACTGGTGTCGTCATCAGAGGATGCTTACTGTCTGGAAACAATAAAATGACCATTTTTTGGAGTGGGTAAGTAAATTTTTAGTTAAAGCTGTATTAACTGTACCTACTATATTAGCGTTTAAAAATACTTAGTCTAATCTGGAAAAGCAGTAGGTCTTAATTTGAAAATGAGTTCCACATTGAAATATTCATTGACGGAAATTAATGTATGGTTAAGACAAAGGAGTTAATCAAGGACTGTGTACAGTCGGTTCCTTGATCAATTTGGCGGCGAAATTGAACCTCTAATCATGATTTAATCTAGCCGTTGATGGTTCACTTACAAATACAATTTGGGCCTATCCCAATTCTCAATAATATTCGTATTGAGCATGGCTTGTTTTGTGTTAAATCTCTAATTTAAATTTAAATAAGGTTTTATTTTATTTTGTTGTCCACACACAACTTCTTACCTAAAAAGTAGGTACGCGTCACAGGGTAAAAATATATCTCTTTAATTTGTGATACGCGTTAAGGAAGTGTGTTGTCATTGTTACTCGACCTTTCGACAACAGTTCTTAGGAAAATGAAATTACTTGACCTAATTGGTCAAAGTGTCAATTGGCAGCAACCATAGATGTATTATATTAATTAGAGGTAGATCCTAGATAGAGGGCAAATAGTGAAGACTCGAAACTGCCCGAAGTCGGGCAGTTTGTGGATAAGTATGCGACGAGCCGGTCGACAGCTAGCAAGTACTACGCGTCTCGTGCGCCTTGCACAAAATACCATCGTGTGTCTATAAAAGCCAATTAATTTCATTCCACATGTAACTTTACAACATTTATTACTATCAGTCAAGAATTTTAATAAAAATAAATTTTTTAACAATAAATAATTGCAAGAAAATACTTGACAGTTTATGACGTAAGAAAAAAGGAAAGCAATGTTTATCATACCTACCTATATATTTTTTTCCGGCCATTAAATCTTCAAAAAAAAAAATTTTTTTGTGAATCTAATAAGGATGCATGCATTTCTACCATAGAGTAAATACAGAAGCGAATATCATTAGTTGTATAGAATTACAGACCGTTCACTTATTTTTAACCGACTTCCAAAAAAGGAGGCGGTTATACGTTCGGCTGTATATATTTTTATTTTTGTATGTTCAACGATTACTCTGCCCTCTGTGGACCGATTTTATAAATTATTTTTTTGTGGTATAGGATATAATCCCAATTTGGTCATTTTGATACCAAGGTGGTGACCTGATGATGGGATCCATATTTATAAGAATATGTACATCGATACATATTCTTGAATATTACTCTGCCGTTTGTGGACCCATTTGGAAAATTCTTTTGTTGTAAAGGGTATAATTCGAAATTGGTCTTTTAGTCACCAAAGTGGAGACCTGATGATGGTATACATGAGGAATCGAGGAAACTCAAAATATATAGGGACATCTATAGAGATTTGACTTTTGTGAAGTAAATCAAGCATATGCTACCAAAAAAGTAAAATTTTGTGCCAAGGGTGTAGCCTGGTTCCAAAAGCACTGAACAGAACTCCTCAGTCTTTAAAGATACACGACACGTTTGGATAATTCGGTCATCATCATCGTCTTATATACAATACCTAATGGAAGCTCGGCGCGTATTCAATTATACATTCGAACGCTTCTTTTAAACTTTCTTAAAATGTGATATTAAAAATATAATAAATATGACTTAAAACGAGAAAAATATTATTTTTGAAGAAAAAATTAAACTGACTTCCAAAGTATACTCGTAAATGCACAAAAACTAATGAAATATATCTTATTTTCTAAATAATTCCCCTTTTAAATTCTGCTAGAATTGTAACTATTTATCTAGTCAATCTTCATTATTTTGAAGTAGGTACCAGCCCACACAATATCCTAATAAAACAATATTTTATAAAACTCACATTTAAGTTAGTTGGTACCGACTTCAAAATTATGAAGATTGAGTAGAGAAATAGTTAAAATTCTAGCCGAATTTAAAAGGGGTATAATTTAGAAAATAAGATTTATTTCATATCTAGCTTTAAATATATTTTCATAAGATTGACGAAAAGAATTCAATTATATCGTTCAATCACTTAAATAATTAAATTAAATAAATTTAAAAAATTAAATTAAATTAATTAATCTATTATTATTTTTTATATTATTATATATTATTTATTTATATATTATTAATTAATCTTAAAATTAAAATACATAACTTCTTAAAATTGTTAAACTACATAAAAGTGAGTTGTGAGATGTTAAATAACTTAAAACGAACTAAATAAGTATATTAGGTAAAGTAACTGCTAATTTTATTTGATTTAAATTTATCAATCTTAAATTTTTCTTTAAGGTTTTCAAGTAATGAAGTAGGTATGAATACAAGATTGAATCGCATTAGTTCGCGAACAAAGAGGTGAAGCCGAATCTCAAAAAATTTTAGAATTTGTAGCATAAATTTTAAATCTACTTCTAATAAAGGTTACGATCCTCTTAAAAAGAGTCACTTACTTAATATTTATTTGTTTTTCTATATTTTGATTGTTAAAATTCCTACGCGCCTAGATTTTAAAGCCTGTATTTAATATTTTTTGGATTTTGGTATAAATCGCCCATTGGCGATTGGCAAAAGAGATTGTCTTTTCACAACATTTTGTTATATTTTTAAATTTGTGATAAAAAAACTGTTATTTTAATAAAAACATAGTTTATTTCTATTATTCGAATAGTGGACATAAGAAATCGAATATTTGAATATCAGAATTTTCGAATGTTTGCAAGCCCTACCCTTCACGTAATGATACCCTTTACATAAAAAAAATATTTTTTTATAAAATTAACCAGGAAACGATCAGACAGATTGCCTGATGGTGAGCGATTACCGCCGCTCATGGAGACTCGCAACACCAAAGGAGTTACACTTGTAACTCTTCTGGTGTTGCTACTTGCGTTCCCAGTCCCCCTTGTTGCTCTTAAGGACTGGGAACTCAAGTTATTTAGTTATAACGTTATTTCACGCCGGTTTTCTGTGAGGCCGTGGTATTTACCTAGTCGAGCCGGCCCATTCATGCCGAAGCGTGGCTCTCCTACGTAAAATATTCAAAAATCGGTCAACATACGGCGTAGTTATCGTTGAACACACGAAAAAAATAATTCAATAATTAGGTCATTACATATGAAATTGACGTTTTGTAAAGGAGGAACATAAAGTCGATTTTCTTAAACATAATATATTTATTTAATCAAAGTATATACCATTGCTATCTATGCACTTTTGCCATCTCATAGGTAGTTCATTGATTCCATTACTAAAAAAACCATTCGGACAGGAATCAATAAAATCTTTGAAGACGCTTTGGACTGCCCCATCGGAGTTGAATTTTTTTCCATGGAAGAAGTTATAGAAATTTCGAAAACAATGGTAATCTGTTGGAGCAAGGTCCGGGGAGTATGGTGCATATCTTAGACATTCCAATTGAAGCTCCTCTAATTTGGTACCCGTCTGTTCTGCAGTGTGTGGTCTAGCGTTCTCCTGAAGCAGCAGTGGCCTAGAGCGAATGACCAACCTCGGTTGTTTAGCAGCTCGATTTTCCATCATGATTTGCATGGCTATTTGCTGGCAATAGACAACTGCTGTAATCGTCTGGCCAGATTTAAGAAAGCTGTAGTGAACGACACCGGCACTAGTCCACGAAACGCTCACAAGGAACTTTTTTGAGTCAATTTTCGCTTGGTGCAGGCTTTGGCTGGTTCGCCAGGGTTTAGCCATTGTGATGAGCATTTCCGATTATCATACAGGATCCACTTTTCATCACAGGTTGATGATTCGATTAAAAATCCCTTCATTATTGTGCCGGTTGAGTAATGTTACGCAGCAGTCGACGCGCGTTTGTCGGTTTGCTGCTCTCAATTCATGAGGTACCCACCTTTCAAGCTTTTTCACCTCCCCAATTTTCTTCAAGTGGATTAAAACAGTTTTATCACTAACACCGCAGCCTGAAGCTAACGCGGACGTGGTTTGCCATGGATCCGCTTCCACAATAGCCTTCGATTTTTCATTATCAACTTTGGTCTCCAGCCGTCCACGGGGCTTGTTCTGCAGGTCGAAATTTCCAGAACGAAAATGTTGGAACCAAAAACGCACTGTGTTTTCTTTTGCGACACCGCCCATACACATTATTAATCCTTCTAGCCGTTTCTGCAGCACTGGTGCCACGGTGGAACTCGTACTCGAAAATAATACGATATTTCAAGTTTTCCATTTTGAAAACAGAGTGACGCAAAGAAAAAACCAAAAGAGTAAAAACAAATGAATTACGGTTTTCGAAACACAAATGCATGAGTAAATAGCGGTATCAATTTGAAATTGGAATTCCTAACCAAAGAAGATGTATTTGAGATCAAAGTGGCCAGTACGACATAACGCCGATTTCATATGTGAGGACCGAATATAATATAATTTATATACAGCCGAATGTATAACCATTAACCGCCTCCTTTTTTTGGAAGTCAGTTAAAAAGAGATTGATAGTAAGTTTTCCTAACTTTTAACGAACTACTTTTTTGAAGTAATATTTACACAAAGCTTGGTTTAAAAGGAGTATTTTGTTAAAAATAATTTTCTACATGTGCGCTGTCCTTTATTACTTTGCGGAATTTGTGCCACAACATCAATACCTACTATTAAAAACAGCAACAATACAAATGTGTTTTTAAATACCAGGTTTCGATTCCTGTTTGGGACATTATTAAAAAAAACGAAATATGTAGTTTTATCTAAATAATAATAGGCATTTACGCCATTATTATCTAGATTCACCTTACATAAAATGGTTGTCAAACTACCGATTACACAAAAAAAATTAAATTCTAAGCATGTCGTCAAAGGTAAATAACTATGAACGAACGAAATAGGATTTATACGCATTTTGTTCCTTCTGTGTCGTTAAATATTCTATGGCAGAGATTCCAAACTTTAAATGTGGAAGCGTATGTAATTGGGATTGTCACACACTAGTCATCTTTTTCTTTGCTATGGAGATAAGAATGCCATCCCTTTCACGAATTTTTCAATAATGAAAAATAAAGAAATATTGTCAACACATTAAAACATGTAGGGTTTGCTTCCTTGCCAAGTTGCTTGTCTACCTATAATACAAAAAATAGTTAATGCTATTGTTAATAATAATTAATATAGGAATGAAATTGGTCGCAATTGAGCAGTACCTACTAGTTTACCAAGTATACAAGTTAAACTTAGGTAATAGCTGTAGGAACTGGTCCAGTTAACTAGTTACAGTTCGTAGGGTAGGCTGGTCTAGCAGTACGAACTTAAGGTTCGAGGTACTCTTAAATAGAAACGTGAGGAAGAATCAACAAACTTAAGTTTAATTGTATTCTATGATAATTAACCATTCATCACAAAAATAATTGTTTGTGATGAATTTTTGTTGTAAATAACCGCTTTTTGAAGTTCGCACATCCAATTCCATCACCCACATTCTTTATAAATTAAAAATAATTTAAATTTAATAACAGGTTGCACATTTCCATTATCGCTGTGCTTTTGCATCCAGGCATTGTTCCAAAGTACCCACACAGAATTCTTTCAGTGCTTATTAGACATCTAGACATCCTGTTAATAGGAAAAAAAAAAACCATTTACGAGAAAAGTAAAATTTTCTTACAAATACGCGACTTCGTGCGCGCTCATTTTCAGTTCGAGCTATACGCGAGCGAGCGTACCTCCGCTACCTATTACCGTTGACTGGAAACATTTTCGCTTCAAGTTTCAACCCCGATAGTAATTACAAGGGAATTCACGCAACTTATTCATTTTTACAAATTAATAGCTGCGTTGTAGTAGAAAATAGGTGTTTTCATCTCTGGGCAGGAACACCAAAATATCAGCTTCTCCCTCTGGATCGCATCCAACAAAGGGCGACTCGAATTTGTCAAAATGATAAAAATGCTTAAGTGGGTATTTCAAATGGGCTCGACTCCTTGGCACTATGACCAGATTAGTTAGAATTGTTGCACCCTCGATCAGCATCTTCCATCTGTTAAATTATAATACGGACCGCTCCGAGGAATTCTTCGGACTTACCTATACGTACCTGCTGCAACTTCGCCATCGTTCCACGTGACAAAACCTCCATCCTCATCATCTTGATGAGCGGCAGTCTTCCACAGTGCGCTTTTCTCGGAGTTTTGTGCCACGCACAATAAAACTCTAGATTGAACTGTTGCCAGCCAAGAGAGCGTACTCCTTTATAAAAGGCCAGCAACGCACTTGTGACTCCTATGGTTCTGCGAGTATCCGTAGGCGACGGTAATCGTTTTCCATTATATGTTCCGCTGCTCGTTTGCCCAAATTTAATTTGAAAGTTTTGGTAACTAAATTCTTTAGTATTAAATGATCTCATCCTTACACAGGATTCTAATATTTTTATTGATCAGGCAAGTTTGGACCGACAAGGATCGCTGGATAAGTTAGTAAAAAAACCCTGCTCTTAAAGACTGTCCAGGGACGTCATTACTGTCCTCTCGCTAGCTCAATCGCTCACTTAAGCCTAATCACCTAAAATGAACCAACGTACTAACGTGTATTTACCTTTTACCTGTTGTTAGGTAAGTATTTAGTACCTAATATTGTCATTAAATAAGGCAGGCAGGCAAGGAGGCTGGTAGGTTAATAATTGGTTGGTTTATCGAGTATGATAGAAAAGAGAACAGCTGATTTATGTTTTATTTTTTCGTTTTGTACCTACCTGTACCTGTAAAATATACTTTCGAATGAATTAGATAACGAACATTTATTACAACATATATATTCCATTCAATATTCTCAACATATTCTGGATTTAATCAAGCAAAATATTATATTTACCTATTATGTGTAATATTATGAACGATATCCAGCAGCTGAAAATTAAAATTTTCCACATTAAATAACAGCAATATAACATTCAAGCTTAATCCGAACCCATACTTTTACCTTTACTTTATGTTCAGTTGAATACGGAATATATCATGTACCTATTTCCCTTTTTAGGGTTCGTCATGTCAGTTCGTCCGTCCGTGTCCGTCCGTGCATGTAGTAATGCCGATACTTATAGGTACATGATAATAATAATATAATATAATATATATGAAGGCTTTCACACCACGTCAATCTGGACCCGTGCTAAGTATCCGAAGAACTTGTGTTACAGGTACCAGAAAACGGGAAGTATATTTAATACTTTTATACTATACATATATTTAAGATTTTTATTATATTATACACATATTTAATATACATATGGATGTATATTAAATATGTGTATAATATAATAAAAATCTTAAATATATGTATAGTATAAAAGTATTAAATATACTTCCCGACCCAGCAGGCAGGAACACAGAAAAACTTTTTGTTCCTTCAGCGGGATTCGAACCCGCGACCCCCGGCTTGAGCACCAACGCGCTGAACCACTGAGCTACAGAGGTCGTCGGAAATGATACATCTAAATCTCTTATTGTCTAGGGGGTAATGCACTGCACTGAAGTTATTTAGGTGCACCGTGCATCTCGAGCGCCGTGTGAGTGTCGTTACCGCTTAAGCCGGCCCCCTCGAAATAACAAGCACAAAATGGACACTGGAAAATCCGCCCCGATCCGGGATTTGTAACAAAGTGCGGCTTATTTCGTCCGTACGCGTATGTATGACTGAAAGTCTGAGCGCAGATGCTGGATTCCGTTTCAATTTCTTATCGTCCGTTGTTAGTGTAACCATGTTGGTGTATATTTAAAGTTAAGACTTTAAAATGCAAAATAAAACATTTTAGTTAAGTAATTCTTTTGTTTATTAGGAGCTTTTTTATTTGAGCAATTCGTGTTTTGAGACAAAAGTTCTTAATTTTAATAACTTGTCTGCTCTCACCCTTTGCCTTTTTGCCCTTTATATTCTAAGATCGTGCAGTAATTTTTAAAAAGTTATAAAATAATAAGGGACGCAACGAGGGTGACTTAATCACTAAGTGATCAAACCCTTTTAAAAATAAAGAAAAAAAAAATAATAATAAGGGACCATTCATAAATTACAAGACCCGGGGTGGAAGTGGTCCTAAATTTCGTGACGTCACATTTAAAAATCTATTTTAATGTAAGTGTTTAGTAATAGCTGTGTTATGATAGATATTGCGCCAGTGTCGAGGCATATTTTGAGACTTGTTTAAGCGAACACGTTTCATCTGTGGTCTCTATTTTGCATCATATAAGACCATTAATCTACACAAGCACATATGAAACAACAAGAAGTTTTGCCCATCGCGAAGATTCGTCCTCAAAGAATTGCTGCTAGACGTGCCTGAGAAATTCTTTGTTTGAAGTGACTAAGATGTTGACACAACTAATGTACCTGACATGAACAACCCAAACGAGAACGAGGTGGCTGCTATGCCAGTTATAAATAATTTAAAGGAGTGGGTTCAAAGTCCATGGACTCAAGATTTTTGATCTTTAATTAATATAAAAATATCGTTTTATGTTTTGTGAATTTATTGCAATGTTGTTTTGATGTTAATTTTACTAAAAAAATAATTTAAATTGAAATAAAACAAATTCCGGAACTGCTGTCTTAATTCAATAAATATTTCTAGATATAAAATTGTAAATTAAGTGACGTCACACTAGAGAGGTCACATTTATGAGACCCGCCCCCGGTCTCACAAATGAGACCAACAAGGACGGGGGAGGGGTCAAAAATCATGAAATTTGTGTGACGTAATTTATGGATGGCTACTAAGTACAATTATCACAAGTAGCTATCGATCATCGATCCCTAATTCCTATGTTATCACTTAAAACGGTTGGTATTATAAGAAAAATAATAATTTTATTTCCGAAACTTTAAATCTGTATGAGAACAATAATGTTCAGTACAGCCATATTTAGATCAAAATTTATACACTCGTTAATTCTGCATAACATTGGCGCCTGCACTAGGCTAACCCTGTCCAGCAGATCGCCAAGATTTAGTTTGAGTTTTACATACTTCAAATACAAAAACAAATACAAAAATAATATCTAAATATTACATTTACTCTTTGTACTTACAACAATATTGTTTAAAATAATGTAGGTAATATAATCATATTAGCATATACATTTTTAAAATCCAGTGATATGATAAATGCGATAGTTATTTTAAACGAAGACTGACTTCTGAGATATCCATGAAATGGTTTTGAAAGTTTCTAGCGGTTTCGAGCGGGGTCGATAACCTGTCTGTTTGAGGATTTTGTGCAGGGCAGTCCGATTACAAAGTTTTAATTTTTACCCGACTACGGCGAACCCAAAAGGAAGGATAATGATTTTGGTAGTTTTCGTATCTATATAATATGTTTGTTCCACCGTAGCGCCTTGACTACTAATCCGATTTTAATAAACGAGGCGTCAGTAGGTTCGTAATAATAGCCCGGGTAACAAAGGCTATATAATTTACGTTGTCGGGTTATAATAGTTTTTTATACAAATTGTAGTTAAAAAAGCTGTAATGGATTAGCAAATTATTAAAAATATAAACCTGTCGGTTAAAAATGTTTCATTTTAGGCTAGTTACTTATTGACATCACTCGTGTAACTTATAGTCCGGTCTCGTAGCACTTTGCTACGAATTCCTGCGTAGGACCTTGTAAATCCGTAGATGTAAGTTGTAGCATAGTGTATAACAGCTTCAATATAAATAATAGGTCTTTACCTATGAAATTGCCGTTCTGCAGTACTGGCCATTTCAAATCAAAATAATTTTTGTTTGGCTAAGAATTCTAATTTCAAATTAATTTTATTTTAAAAACATGAAATTATTTTTCCAAAAGTAGTCATTTGTTTATTGATTAGTGTTACATTTTCATCGAATTTCAATCTTTTTCGTCATCATGGATACGTTAAAAATTCGAGTAATTATGGAATATGAGTACCGTCGTGGCAGCAACGCGGTATAAGCGGCACGCAACATCAACGACGCTTACGGAGCTAATACTACAAACCAACGCACCACCCGTTATTGGTTTGCTAGCTTCCGTTCTGGAAATTTCGACCTGATAAATGAACCTCGCGGTCGTCCGAATACTTTGGTCAACAATTATGAATTAAAGGCGATTGTGGAAGTTGATGATACACAATCTACGGCTGAATTAGCAGCAGCTTTCGACGTTAGCGTCAAAACAATATTTGTCCATTTGGGTCAAATTGGCAAGGTAAAAAAGCTTGACAAATGGGTGCCCCACGAACTCAATGATCGCCAGCGCGAAGTACATGTCGAGACGTGCCTTACACTGCTTAACAGACACACAAATGAGAAAATTTTGAACCGCATTGTTACCTGCTATGAAAAATGGATTCTGTTTGATAATCGCAAGCGCTCAGCAAGTTGGTTGGATCCTCTTTCAGCACCTAAATAATGCCCTAAACGAAAACTTACCCCTAGAAAAGTGATGGTCACTGTTTGGTGGTCTAGCGCCGGTGTGATTCATCACAGCTTCTTACCAAACGGGGTGAGCATTACTGCAGATGTGTACTGTGAAAAACTGAACACAATGATGGAGAAGCTGGCACATCTCCAACCAGCATTGGTTAATCGCTCGTCTTACCAAACGGGGTGAGCATTACTGCAGATGTGTACTGTGAAGAACTGAACACAATGATGGAGAAGCTGGCACATCTCCAACCAGCATTGGTTAATCGCTCGTCTCCGCTGCTTCTGCACGACAACGCGCGACCTCATACTGCAGAGCAGACGGTCTCCAAGTTGCAAGAACTAGGGTTGGAAGCTCTCCGTCATCCGCCCTACTCACCAGACCTTGCGCCTACAGACTACTACTTTGGATAACTTCTTGGCGTGAAAAAAGTTCAATACCCGAGAGGCAGTACAAAATGCCTTTGTAGAATTTGTTGCCTCCCGTCCAGCTGATTTCTTTAAGAAGGGCATCAATAAACTGCCACTGCGTTGGCAAAGATGCATTGATTGCATGGGTGATTACTTCGATTAATACAAATAAAAAATACATGAAAAAAATCGTTTGAAATTAATTTTTTTCATACAAAACGGCAATTTCATAGGTTACCTTAGTTATAAGACCTAATACTATTCAGGGGTCAGTCGCCAGGGGCCAGGGGCCAATAGGTAATAAGGAATTTCGTAACCCTCGATTCCAAAACTTTTGAAACCCTTACTTTTAATAATAACTACGTCATTTCAAGTCAAACTAACAATCATAAAATTCTGTAAATGTATTTTCATGATCGAGTAACTTGGTTGTAAAAGCGACGCGACGGTTTATTATAAAGAACTAGATATGAGTTTTAAAGGCTCATTTTATTCAGCACCGGTCGCATTTAATGGTCCCAATACTCAAAAACATGCCAACGTTCCATTTAAGTTTTACGGGGCGTTAAATCGAACCGTTCCCGATTCTGATTTTGGCGTACGGTCAACAGAAAACTCGGATATTATCAGCCGATAGCTGGCAACGCAAAATTAAACGCTTTAATAAGTTCATGCACTTATGAAGCTTTTCTCGATACAGATTTTTATTTTCGATCGTTTGTTGACCGTACACCGGCAATATTGGATGGAATTTCGTAAAATTTCGCACGTTAATAGGTACAGGAGGTTTGGCAATTTATCATGTTCGTAGTTAGCAATTTTTCATGCGTTAATATATTCCGATATGGCGTTGTGTCACCGGGCGCCAATTACGGGGCAACAATTTGTCGTGTCAGTCTGAGCGGTTTTATCCGGTTTTGAGTGGTTTGAGCGACGTGACGTCACGCCGAGCGACACCGGCGACGCGACGCTTCCCCGAAAACAATTCTACCGCAATCAACTAATTTAGCTGGATTAACACTAAGCGGACGTTTTTTAAATTACTCTCACGTGCTGATTGAGATTGTCGAATTTAGTCGTAATTTAAATGATATGGTTAAGAAAATAAATATTATCACAGAATTAATTATAATTAGTCAGACTCATTCATGTTTTGATCCACATTAAATACTTTTGGACAGCGCTTGCTGAAGCATATGGGTGTTGTCTTCTCATCTATATAATGTATTCCTAAATACTGATTTGTGTAGTTCAAAAACTTAAAAACTTTGAAAACTTTATTAGCATCCCAGTTCATTAATCAAAAGGCATTGATAAAATGTAACTTAGTGCCTTCAGGCTTGTACAGGCGTTTGCTAAAATAGGTCATAACTTATGTACCTATTCTACATTATTACATTCTTTATGATATTTAAAAAGAGTAAAATGCTTTAATATTTTACAAGTATATTTTATTTATAATAAATATTTGTTTATGTTATAGGTAATAACATATTTTATGAACATTTATTTAATCATCTTTTTCTACAGACATGAATGCACTTTCTTAGGGTTTCGTTGTACTCAAGGAACCCTTATAGTTTTGCGCCGTCCATCCGTCTGTCTGTCTGTTTGTCCTCTCTTATAACTTCTGTAAACATATAAGTGTACGAAATTTGGTATAGTTATTGTTAAGTATGTTTGAAGAATGAGAACATTCTCTTCACGTAATATCCCATAATTGTATGTCCCTTTTTACTATCACTCTATTTCAAATCAACGATATAGAAGATTATTTTTTGTCTAAATGCATTAGGGCAGCAGAAAAAACGTCAAAAACTTAATTAAACATTGAAGGGTTTTCCCATTCCCATTTTATTTGGAGAAAGCATTGGTCATTACCGTAGCGATCCTATCAAGCGCTGCACGGCCAGAATTTGAATGATATTTACTGTGACTTTAATATTTCAACGAATAGAATTCCTAGGAACTCTAAAAAGGTTTTCCCGTAGTTTGTAAGGAAATAAGTTTTCACACTTTATATTACCTTTTATTATAATTTTTAAATCCAGTTTTCACTTTGAATTTTAAAATTCTTTCCTAAGATTCTTTTCGTTTGTAATAAAAAAGTTAGTAAAGCAAAATTTTAATTGATTTTATAGAACGTGTAGCCACACGTATTTGTTATTAGTATTTGTTCGCTTGTTTAACTTTGACCGCAAAGTTAATAAAGCAAACGCGCAGTGTTATAAAAATTGATAATTTTTAACACATTCCTCAAACATTCCGACGCGACAGTAGGGTGGGAATAGACCACATGTCATGTCATTTGTTTCTAGTTGTTGAATAGTTAAGGAGGAGTGCAGAGTCATATTTCATAGAGTATTCGGCTCGAACGGAATCTATACCACGGCTTCACATAAAACCGTCCTGAAAAAGAGCTTGCCTTTTATGTGGTTGAGGCTTGGGTTATTAAATACCTGACACTTGTAACTGTATTGCTTATTTCCATGGGCTCCTATAATCGCTTATATCTGTACATCTGTATCGAGCATAGGGCGATCCCTCTGCTCGTTTGCCGGTATTATTCAACAAAAAATATTGGTGGCCAATGGTCGGATAGTTCTAGATTTATAATGCCATCTGGAAAAGCGTAAAAGTGTTGTAACAACAGTCACTCGCTCACCCATTTCAAACTGTACTTCATGTCATAGCTTAACCGGCGTATTGAAAAGACTTAGGAGTGGTGACCCGGTTGCGATATTGTGCTTGTACGTTATTGTACTTGCGAGTACTCAACTTTTTAGTGTGTAATGACACCAATAGTATAAGTTATTCAGAATTGTACATTTTATAAATGTTATTGTGAAAAATGTAATGTACTACGGTAAAATGGTACGGTAAAATGTACTACGGTAAGATTGACTGGTAGATGACATTAATCCACCTTAAGTAAAGTATTTATAAGCGTACTCATTAAGCGGTGTGGTTCATCCTACTGTAATGATTTTGAAATATTTTAAATTATTTTATGCAATTTTAAATAACATTTACAATAAGTTGTGATTTTACTATTTAATGTTTATTTTAATGATATATATTTAGAAACTCAAATCTATTTCACATTTACATTTTTATTTTATTGTTCAATGTATTAATTCTAAATTAATCGACTAACAAGAATGCCAATTTATAAAATATCTGAGGATTGTCTTAGAGGGCGTGTTTCCGGTATTTCATAGGCCGGAAACGCGTTTTCTAAATTATTAAACTATCGTGTTTCCGGTTTATGATCTTTAAATCATTGATCTTCATTTTGGAAGGGGCATTCTTCTTAGAACAGCAGTAAGGACTAGATGTCTATCTAGAATAATTGTACTGAATTGTATTATAATATAAAAGTGTTTAAAATAAAAGTGTAGTGAGTGAATTTAAGAAATGCAAATAAACATACGTGTGGCACTCGGGGACTGCCGCGGTAAAGCTATTGCATAGTAAGTCTACACGCATACGTCTAGTCGCACGCACACAAACACCGTGCCGAAGTCTGCCGAACTGAAACGACGTTAGACGATGCACGGCTTTCAACGCCGCACCGCTGTGCCGGTCGGAGTGGGGGGTGTTAGGTTTATTTTCGTTACTTAATTTCTTGATTCGGTCGCCGCGCTCAAAGCCCGCGATAAAAGCTATGCAATAGCTTAAAATTAATGTACTCTTGAAGAGTTCAATTTTATCACACTACTACTATTATAAATGTGAAAGTTTGTGAGGATGTATGGATGTTTGTTACTCTTTCACGCAAAAACTACTGAACAGAATTCGATGAATTTTTGGTATGGTACTAGTTTAGGCTCTGGATTAAAACATACCCTTTTTATCCCGAAAAACTACAGTTCCCGTGGGATACTCGATATTATATTTACGCGGGCGGAGCCGCGGGAATAAGCTAGTGTAATATATTTCTATAATATAATTTTTCTGTAATATAAATTTTCTTTATTCTAGTCCGAGGCACTCAGTTCATGTTACAGAAAACTCCAAAGGTCAAAACATTGTTTGACGTCACGAAACTTTCGTATATAGGTAGTAGGATACTTGACCTTGTTTTTATTTATGTACTAAACGCATCATAATTGTTCCATTACACAAAAAAAATACTTTATTTTGAAACCTAAAAACCTAAATTTTTTTTAAATACACTTTGTGAAAACCGCCAAAAGCACTATTCGCCATTGATTGATTGGTTGATAGATTATCTGTGCTGTGACGTCATACTAATACTATTTGTAATCTGTGCTATAGTCCGCTCAGACAAAATGGCGGTGTGACGTTCCGTTTGACGTTTTCACATAAATAACTTTAAAAGATGTCATGAACTATTTATTTAGAGAAACACGTTAACTACTACAATCTACATATGTGTTTAGTTTGTTTGTGTCGTCACATCCTTGCCGAAAGTTACTTCGAGGTGCCGTCATCAGTAGAAATTAAAAAACAAAACTACATATTTTTGAATCAACTTTATTTATCAATCTTAATTAAGTATTTCATTTATGATATTGCTAGAATACGTTTTCCTAAGCCAAATAGTAAAGCAAATACTCCTTAGGTATGAAATTAAATATCAGTCAAGTAGCCTAGTGACGTATGTGTCTGAGTTATGTTGGGTAACCGCAGTGGGAATTTTTACAACATTAAACGTAGCCTTGTGGAAAACCACTCATTGTGGGGACTTAAGAGGGTTGGAGGTCCATAAACAAGATTGTTACACGTTTAACGACGCAAACTTATTGCTAATTTCATATGTATATCTGCTGGCTGCCAATTATCCTTTTACTACTTAGGTACTAGCTTTTGCCCGCGGATCCGCCCGGCGGTATCCCACGAGAATACTTAACTTTTTCGGGATAAATATATTCTATGTTTTAATCTAGAGCCTACACTACTACAATACCAAATTTCATCGAAATCCGTTCAGTAGTTTTTGCGTGAAAGCGTAACAAACATCCATCCATTCATCCATACATCAAACAACACAAATTTTCACATTTTAATAGTTATAGTAGGACTTCACCCAAGTTTAAGGAGTAACTTGCACATTGTTTTATCCTTTCGTCGTTTCAACCTGAAGACGTCCATTGCCTTTCTCAGGTCGTCTGTCCACCTGGTGGGAGGCCGTCCTACGCATCGACGTCGAGTTCGTTGTCTCCACTTGATAACCTTTCTGCAGCAATGGCTATCGGTTTTATCATATAATAATAGACTAGCTGTTGCCCGCGGCTCCGCCCGTGTAAATACAGTATCCCACGGAAACACGTACTTTTTCGGGATAAAACGTAGCCTATGTTTTAATCCAGAGCTCAAGCTACTACCATACTAAATTTCATCAAAATCCGTTCAGTAGTTTTTGCGTGATAGAGTAACAAATATTCATCCACTCATCCATACATCCATCCATCTTCATAAACTTTCACATTTATAATATTAATAGGATGCATCATCATCATCAGCCTATCGCCGTCCACTGCTGAACGTAGGCCTCCTCCAATGAGCGCCAACGATCCCGATCTTGGGCAGCCCTCATCCATCCGCTGCCAGCCACCTTCTTCAAATCGTCGGTCCATCGTGCCGCAGGACGTCCTACACTACGTTTGCCTAAGCGTGGTCTCCGCTCTAACACTTGTTTGCTCCATCGACATAATAATATAATGAACCTAAACAAAACCAATAATATATGCATTAAAATAAAACCTACATTATATAGCATATTCTATCTCAAGCTTTTTCGATGATTCAAATTAAAATTAGACTTAAACTGATTAATTACGATAATAGCATGCATAATCTCATGTACGAAATATTAATTAACTAGACGCTGGCCAACTATACTATTTACCTTTGGGCTAATAAGCTAAAATCTATTCCACGCTTGTTCCTATCATAATAGAAATATTAAGCTCAGGAAAATTCAGGTACAGCTTGTGCTGATATACCGAATCGAGCAGTACTGTTCGAATATTGCTAACATCGCACAAGCAAATTTCACAAAGAGCAGCAAATTTGAATATCCATAGTAAAAGTTATGTTTATAAAATGGAACTTAGGTTTAAGTTTAGGACTTTATTTCTAACAAAAACAATAAATAATATTAATAAACAGAGGCGAGAAACACAAGATACACAATTTTATTTTTCATATTTAAAACGCTACACTTTGCATTAACCGTTCATAGCATTTTCGAAATTCTAAAGTAACTTAATAGTTTTGACTTAATTTTACAAAAATTCAAACCTAACGTTCAAAGGTATTTACGTCACAGTATGACAATTTAATAAAATCACTATTGACGGCCAATTAACACTACTGACTGACTGTTGGCCAACGAGACCAAAAGTAAGGCCAACGAGACGAGATAAAAAACGTAAATAAACGGACCGCTACTGAGTTGCATTATGAAAGTGAGTTAATATTATATCTGTTAATATTATGTCCTTATCACTCGTATGCAATAATGACGTCAGTTGGTCGACGACAGATGTCGTAGCGTGTTTCGTGGTACAGGAAAGCGGCCAGTGTCGCAGTTGTCAACATTTGGTTCGCCAAACAATTGTGAACAAGTTCATTCCTGTTTGGATTGCGTTCGAAGTGATACATATTTTTTCGTCTCCGTATTTACTTGGTTTTTTGTGAACTCGTATGGGCTGACATAAAGGGACACGTAGCTCGCAATAATACTACATTTAAATTTGAAGATGTGAAAAAACTGCTACAAGAGGGGATCCAACGTGTATCTGCTGATAAATGGCAAAATTGTGTGGATCATGTAATAAAAGTCGAGGACAATTTTATAGCAATATTGACAACATGATTGATAATACAATAGATAGTTTTATCATAAACACAGCTGACTCGGACTCTTCCGACGAATCATCTTTGTCTAGTACAGACGACAGCGATTAAAATTAGAACTTTATAATAATTTATTCAAATAAAAATGTTTTGAACCCCTGAAAATTTGTTTACATTCTTTATCTCGTCTGGTTGGCCTTACTTTAGATTGTGAGGGCCATCCTCACATATTTGAGCAACAGAGCTGAATAGAGAATTATTTATTAATTTTGACATAACAACGGCACTCCCATACAAAAAATAATGAACTTTACATGATAGGTAGCATGGTTGAAGAGGCCAATAATTTCGATAATATGTACTTAGCTACAAAAGTTAGGAATTATTTCAAAGTGTAAAAAGGCCCTTAGTATAAAATTGTTGTGAAAGTAGAAAAAAAAACCTAATTAAATTCCCTTCTCACAACTTGCCAGGAAGTTGAGTTGTGAAAACGGAACAAGGCTAGTAAAATTATATTGAAAACACAATTTGCGAAAACACAGGAATAAGTAGAAACGTTATCTAAGAACTCATTTTATACTTTTTTATAACTTTCCAGTACTTACTTTATGGTACCGTTAATTGGCACAATGTCGTTAGAAGTTATTTCTAATTACAGATATCATACTATTTGTTTCCAGCGTAGTGAAATAAATACGAGTATCTTCTAACTTCTATTATTGAATTGAGAGCACGTGCAAATCGATTTACAAGGGAGTTACGGTGCGGCCTGCGGGGTGCTGCGGGTGAGAGCGGTGTGGGCTACTAATAAATAACAGGTAAGCTCTACACTAAACGAATACACAAAGATCAGGTCTTCAATTTCATCTAAGCGTTAACCTCAAACAAGCGCGCTATAATGTTTTTTAATTAAATGTCATTTATTTACGCAATAATAAGTACGATGACATCAATTTTTTCATATAATATAGAAGTACTTTCGTATAGAAAGATTATAAAATCTTTCGTTTCGTTTCGATGAAATTGGATCTGAACATATAGTATAATAATATATATCACGTATCACGTCAATATGCTCCCGTGGAAAGTTTTCGAAGAACTTGTGTTACCAGACAACGGATATATATTTAATACCTTTTTTATACTATACCTACTTTATTCTTATATTTAAGATTTTTGTTATATAATACACATATTTAATACACATCCATAACCCAGGAACACAGAAAACTTTTTGTTCCAACAACAAACCATAGAGGTTGTCAAATAATACAATACACATAAAGCCTGCCCCAAGCGAAAATTGACTCAAAAAAAGTTACTTGTGAGCGTTTGGTGGACTAGTGCCTGTGTCGTTCACTACAGCTTTCTTAAATCCGGCCAGACGATTACGCCAGATGTCTATTGCCAGCAACTTCAAATCATGACGGAATAGCTAGCTGCTAAACAACTGAGATTGGTCATTCGCTCTAGGTCACTGCTGCTTCAGGACAACGCTAGATTACACACTGCACAACAGACAGCTACCAAGTTAAAGGAGCTTCAATTGGAATGTCTAAGACTTCCACCGTACTCCCCGGACCTTGCTCCAACAGATTACCATTTTTTTCGCAATTTGGATAACTTCTTGCAAGGGAAAAAATTCAACTCCGATGTGGACTAGTGCCTGTGTCGTTCACTACAGCTTTCTTAAATCCGGCCAGACGATTACGCCAGATGTCTATTGCCAGCAACTTCAAATCATGACGGAATAGCTAGCTGCTAAACAACTGAGATTGGTCATTCGCTCTAGGTCACTGCTGCTTCAGGACAACGCTAGATTACACACTGCACAACAGACAGCTACCAAGTTAAAGGAGCTTCAATTGGAATGTCTAAGACTTCCACCGTACTCCCCGGACCTTGCTCCAACAGATTACCATTTTTTTCGCAATTTGGATAACTTCTTGCAAGGGAAAAAATTCAACTCCGATGGGGCAGTCCAAAGCGCCTTCAAAGATTTAATTGATTCCTATCCGAATGGTTTTTTTTAGTAAAGGACTCAATGAATTACCTATAAGATGACAAAAGTGCATAGATAGCAATGGTTATATACTTTGATAAATAAATATATTATATTAAAAAAAAATCGACTGTTGATGTTCTTCCTTTCCAAAACGCCAATTTCATATGTAGGGACATAATATTAACTTATTAATCTTGACTATAATACTATAAAAGCTGAAACAATTTGACTGTCTGTCTGTTATGTCATTACGCTTAATACTTAACTTAGGTTTCCGATTTAAATGGACAAAAAATAAGACTAGGTCGAGGGGAAGGATATAGGCTACTATTAGTCAGTGTACATTTCCCGCGTGACATAAGTGTTTCTGCGCAAATTATGTTACGACCAACATATACTTAAATAGGTATACATACAACCTAGGTAATATTACATACGCTAAAAGTTTCAAGGATAGATAGATGGATGTTTATTATTCTTTCGCCTCCAAACCCCTGAACGGATAGTTTGTATTTTGGATAAGGGCATCGAACAAGTCCTAGGAATACGTACAGCGGGGATATTTCTACGCGAACACCGGATTATAGCTTTGTGTGACCAGTATGGCGTACAAGATTTTGGACGTTGAAGTCATGTAGAGTTCTAAGCCCGCTTTGTACTGCAATGCAAATCAAATTGGAACTATAACTTGTGCGTAATGAGAAACATATTATAATTTTAATAACACAATAAAATTGATAAACATAATATTTAAATCTGCATTGTAATTATTGATGTGGAGTTCAAAAAACTCAGTGTGGAGTTCGTATGGCCGATAACTAAAACGATTCCTAGATTAGGAAGCCCTCAAGTCACATACCTGCTGTCTTTTTCATTCTGCCAAGCAGAAACAGCCTGTGACTTAGAGGGCCCCTAGCTTTACGGAGAGTTTGAAAACGTTGATTTTAACATTTGAATTCATAAATCTATTTAAATTGTAGACGAGGCACGTGACCATGTCGAAGCGAAGTGTTTGGGGCAGTTGAGCTTTGGCATTTGTCATCTTAACATTTTGACATTTGCTTTCCGCAGTTTAAATAACCAGTCCGCATTAATTTCACAAAATATTCTGAAATCAAGACGGCGTATCTTTTTCTTGTATGAAGGTTTTTCTGTCAAATGTACGTCATAACCCATCCTTAGTTTTGAAATCCTTGCTTGAATTATTTTCTCAAATTAAACTACGATTTATTGAAATAAAAAACTCAGTATTCTCAAATGATAATATACGTTGTGTATGCTCCGGCGGCGGAGGCGCCTGCATAAAGTGTATTCCTCTCCAAACAAAGACAGACCTTTTATTCTTTTCCGTCGTCAGTAGCTCCAATGTAATTCTCGTCTTTTAACAAATGGAAGACATTATCGCGACGCGGGCTTTTGTAAATTCATGTAGAATAAAAGTTTGCAAAAAAGTTAAAGCGCTTATGTGCCTCCGCCATTCCACCGTTACTATCCTTATAACTGCAAAAAACGACCCTTTATAAGCTGAATTTATCTAGACTTACACGCTAATGTTTTTTGTTTTAATTTTATATACATTATATTAAGATTAGACTGGCAATTCTTTGGAGGTTTATATCTAAACTCAGTTAAGATTAACATAAGCCAGCCTATATCTAAATAGCTGAGATCTAAAATTAGTAATTTTTTGAATATAACATCGTTAAAAACTTTTTTGGCAATCCGTTTACTATGTGTTGCAGCCCTTAGAAAAAGTATTTTAAATGATACAAAACAATATCTAGATGTTATGTGGTTAGAAATGGTTATAAGCCTTGTTTTTTTACTCGACTACGGTGAAGCCAAGGAAGGGTAATGATTCTGGCATTCTATATATTATGTATATTGTATGTATGTTTGTTCCACCGTAGTGCCTAAAGTACTGGTCTGATTTTAATAAATATATTCGTAATAATAGCCCGGGTAGCACAGTTTTTTTATAATTCGCAAAGACATTCGAACGTTGTTACCATATTGAGTACTAGCATTAATTGCCCGCGGCTTCGCCCGCGTGAAATTAGGTTTTAAGCTTTCATCCCCTATTTTACCCACCTAGGGGCTATTTTTTCCGTACTGTACATACGTATATGAATTGTCATACGAAATATCATGCAAATATGTCCAAGGAATAAAAAAAATCATACAAAATTTTATCACCTATTTTAATAATAATAATAATAAACATTTATTTGACACAATGAGACATTAAACCACAAATAAAACAAAGACTTACATACAAAAGTCATAAAAACAGGACAGAAAAACAACTCAAAACATAAAAATTACGTACCATGAGTAGGAGTAGGTACGCAAGAGATACTATTATGGATAGGAAGGTAGGTAGTGTAATGCCTAACTGTCAAAAAGGAGACCGCTCAGGCGTATCACTGCGGCGCAACACCACAGTACTATTTTACCCCCTTGGGGGTTGAATTTGGAAAAATCCTTCCTTAGTGGGTGCCTATGGATGGACAGACGCAGCGTAACATTGCGTTTAATTTCGTCGCTTGATCACGTCGCGTCGTTCTGTTGTCTCAATATTAAGTGAAATTCATTAATAATGTATGACGGACGGGTTAGAGCGGCAATTACAGTGCGGCTCCCCCGGGCTCCATCGAGGATGTCGAGAGCCCGCAAACTTGACACTGAATTCAACCCCTGCTTCTCGTTCAGCTGCTACTTTTAATGTTACAAGGAAAAGTAAATTAGGTACTAAAAAGAAATTTAAAAAATAAAAAATAAAAAACAGGCCTTGTGCGAGTCGGACTCGCGCACCAAGGGTTCCGTACAAAACGGCAAAAAAAACATGTTTGTTGTATGGAAGCCCCCTTGAATATTTATTTTATTCTGTTTTTAATTGTTATAGCGTGAACAGAAATGCTTCATCTGTGAAAATTTCAACTGTCTAGCTATCACGGTGAAGGAGGTACAGCCTGGTGACAGACGGACAAACAGACGGACGGAGAGCGAAGTTTCTGTAATCCCGTTTTTACCCTTTGGGTGCGGAACCCTTAAAAACTAAGAAATCATAAAGAATTCGCATGCTGAAATCTAATTACGCTTGTCATTTCAGCACGATGTACTGCGTTTTTCGTCTACAATTTACAATGCGGTTTTAGCATTGTAAGATCACCTCATGACAATATTGTAATTGTAAACTATTACTACCAGCGAAAACTTTTAATTGGTTTAGTAATTGTGTATTCTGTATCTAACTATTCAGAACCGGAATAAGCCAACGCGGGGCCCGTAGCAAATTCTGCCGCGGGACCCCCGAGTGAAAAGCGAGTGAGCTCATAATTTTTTTTTCTATTTTACTACATGAACTAAACTTTACACTCTGAAATACTGTGTACTTTAGAAAATACAACTAAATCAAAAGCCTAAAACCGACCGTCGGTACTAAATAATATAATATTATGTTCTTTATGTTAAAAGTGAGCGAGCGGAGCGAGCGAGCAAAATTTTTTTCAACTTGACAACTTTTAAACCCTGAAAGACTACACTTGGGAAAACACAATCAAATCAAAAGCCCAAAACATAAAGTCAGTTTAAAATAATATAATATGCTGATTATCCTCTCTAGCGTCGGACTGTCAAAATTAAAAAAGCCGTTGCACTTCGGAACGATTACGTGTCGTAAGGTTTAATACCGCATTTTTTTCTTTCAAGATTTTAATTATAAATTGTTTCTAAAACTTTTACTATTTTATGTAAAATTTTTACTATTTTGAATTTCTTTTTTTCTAAATTTTAAGTTATTTTTCTGCCTAAACGTCTTTACTTATGTAGTAGATCAAGTGACCAAAATGTCCGTAACTGATTTTACGAAACCTTGTTTGTACACAGGATTATGAAAAGTTCACGATCTCGACTTCGAGAAATATCTTCAAGTTGAGAATTAATTCTTATGTTTTCACTATAAAAAACCTTGTGGCGTGTACTTTTGGATTATTATTAGGTAATTACATATGAAATTGGCGTTGTATAAAGGAGGAACATAAAGTCGATTTTTTACACATAATATAATTATTTAATCAAAGATATCTATGCACTTTTGCTATGTCATTGGTAGTTCATTGATTCCTTTACTAAAAAAACCATTCGGACAGGAATCAATAAAATCTTTGGAGGCGCTTTGGACTGCCCCATCGGAGTTGAAATTTTTCCCTTGGTAGTCTGTTGGATCAAGGTACGGGGAGTAACTTTTTTGAGTCAATTTTCGCTTGGGGCAGACTTTGGCTGGTTCGCCAGGGTTCAACCATTGCGATCCACTTTTCATCACAGGTAATTATTCGATTTAAAATCCCTTCATTATTGTGCCGGTTGAGTAATGTAACGCAGCAGTCGACGCGTGTTTGTCGGTTTGCTGCACTCAATTCATGAGGTACCTTTCAAGCTTTTTCACCTTCCCAATTTGCTTCAAGTGGATTAAAACAGTTTTATCACTAACACAGCATCCTTCAGCTAACTCGGACGTGGTTTGCGATGGATCCGCTTCCACAATAGCCTTCAATTCTTCATTATCAACTTTGGTCTCCGGCCGTCCACGGGGCTTGTTCTGTAGGTCGATATTTCCAGAACGAAAACGTTGGAACCAAAAACGCACTGTGTTTTATTTTGCCACACGGCCGCCATACACATCATTAATCCTTCGAGCCGTTTCTGCAGCACTGGTGCCACGGTGGAACTCGTACTTGAAAATAATACGATATTTCAAGTTTTCCATTTTGTAAACAGAGTGACGCAATGAAAAAACCAAAAGAGGAAAAAACAGATGAATTACGGTTTTCGAATTAATTAAATAGCGGTATAAATTTGAAATTGTAATTCCTAACCAAAGAAGATTATATATTTGAGATCAAAGTGGCCAGTACGACAAAACGCCAATTTCATATTTAAGGACCTAATACGTCTATGCAATTTAATACAAATAAATAACATACTTACGTTTTAAAATGTTAAAAGCCTGGGTTTTCCTCAGCATTCCACTGAAACAAAAACGAAACACATTTCTTATGCGCTAAATGCTCTTCCTTTTTTTACCGAATAAAATCTTGGTTGAAGAATTTTATTTAGAAGTGAATTCCTTTATTCAAGGGATCTCTTTATTAATACTTTTCAGAGTATTTCAAATGCTCGCGCTAGTGTTTGTGGAGTTTTGAAGCTGTATTTTATAGAAATCAAAGAGTTAACGAGCTTAATCTTATAAATAAAATTCTGGTGTCAGTCGTGTTTGTAAGAGAACTCTCCCTCTGAAACGACCTCTGAACTCTCTCTCTGTGAACCTCTGAAACGGCTTGACTGATTTTGATGAAATTTTGCAGGTGTATTCGGTAGGTATGAGAATGGGTTGTAAATATTTTTAATACCCTAAGTGACAAAGGTGTCCCCACCCCAAATTTTTATTTATTTTTATTATTTTATAACCCTTTTTATAAACCTTTCGTCCTTATAATATTAGTATAGATAATATTTGCTTATTTAATGTTTTAATGTAAAATTGTTTATTGTAAAATCAATTCAGACAATCCTAGAAGGAGGTTTAATAAAGATAGATTGGTTAAATGTTATCTATAAAGGTTGTTAGAAATGCGAATTTTTATTATTATTATCTGGGAGTTTACTCCATTAGAAGGGCCCACTCTCAGTTACTAGGACTAATCTAAGATGCGCAAAAAATCTGATTTACTCTATTAATAGTCCTTCGACACGTAAGTTAAGGTGAATCGGAGCCATGAATAAAACAATATATTATCTTCTGTGCGCGTGTTTGTAATTGAACTTCTTCTAAACGGTTGGGCCGATTTTGATGAATTTTTCTGTGTGTGTTTAAATGGATCCGAGAATGGTTTGGATTTGCAATTTGGTCCACTAGATGATGATTTATAATTTAGACGGCAGAACAACGTTTGCTGGGTCCGCTAGTAAAAATATAAAGACTACATTTTTATTAAAAACTATAACCTGACTACGTAAATTATATAACCTAAGTTTACCCGGGTCACTATTGCGAATCTATTGAAACCTCATTTTTTAAAATCGGACCAGTAGTTCAGGCGCTACGGTGGAACAAACATACATACATACATAGACTGCCAAAATTTCTTTTGGCTTTGCCGTAGTCTGGTAAAAATAATATAAGAAAGTCTAAATCGACAATTTGCAGTTTATTTCGCCTTGCGAGGGCTCTGAGGGTTTTTAGCTGTTCTATCGACATCTCGGTGACCCAATCACTTCGCCTCTTATAACCTCTTTAAGGCGGAGTCCTTATAACCCCATTAAAATTACAACAGCCTGTACACTACTGTATAGTGTACAAGGAATTTTCTTACATCGAAATTCTTAAACCTGGGCATAATACTGACCATATTGAAGACTTTGTGAGTGACTTTTAGAAAAATATTTTCTTTATAAAACCCAACTGTAGCTCCACGGACAGACTCACAGACATACAGACCGACAGACACACAAATTTATAACATCCCACTCTTTGCGTCGGGGTTTAAAATACAGTTGCTTACACCTTAAAAAACTGTGCTAGAAGGCCACCGCCTTCTGACCTATGCGACGCGCAAGCTCGACTCGCAGCCGAGGCCGGGTTGGGCAACATTACTTAGTATGAATTATATATGGTGTTACGGGTAATTTAAACGAAACGAGGAATTACCGTGACAAATAATAGCTCTTTACCTATGAAATTGCCGTTCTGCAGTACTGGCCATTTCAAATCAAAATAATTTTTGTTTGGCTAAGAATTCTAATTTCAAATTAATTTTATTTTAAAAACATGGAATTCTTTTTCCAAAAGTAGTCATTTATTTATTTACATTTTCATCGCATTTCAATCTTTTTCGTCATCATGGATACGTTAAAAATTCGAGTAATTATGGAATATGAGTACCGTCGTGGCAGCAACGCGGCACAAGCGGCACGCAACATCAACAACGTTTACGGAGCTAACACTACAAACCAACGCACCACCTGTTATTGGTTTGCTCGCTTACGGTCTGGAAATTTCGACCTGAAAAATGAACCTCGCGGTCGTTCGAAGACTTTGGTCGACAATGACGAATTAAAGGCGATTGTGGAAGCTGATGCTACACAATCTACGGCTGAATTAGCAGCAGCTTTCGACGTTAGCGTTAAAATAATATTGGTCCATTTGCGTCAAATTGGCAAGTTAAAAAAGCTTGACAAATGGGTGCCCCACGAACTCAATGATCGCCAGCGCGAAGTACGCGTCGAGACGTGCCTTGCACTGTTCAACAGACACACAAATGAAGGAATTTTGAACCGCATTGTTACCTGCTATGAAAAATAGATTCTGTTTGATAACCGCAAGCGCTCAGCAAGTTGGTTGGATCCTGGTTCAGCACCTAAATAATGCCCTAAATGAAAACTTACCCCTAGAAAAGTGATGGTCACTGTTTGATGGTCTAGCGCCGGTGTGATTCATCACAGCTTCTTACCAAACGGGGTGAGCATTACTGCAGATGTGTACTGTGAAGAACTGAACACAATGATGGAGAAGCTGGCACATCTCCAACCAGCATTGGTCAATCGCTCGTCTCCGCTGCTCCTGCACGACAACGCGCGACCTCATACTGCACAGCACAAGGTCTCCAAAATGCAAGAACTGGGGTTGGAAGCTCTCCGTCATCCGCCTTACTCACCAGACCTTGCGCCTACAGACTACTACTTTTTCCAGAATTTGGATAACTTCTTGGCTGGAAAAAAATTCAATACCCGAGAGGCAGTAAAAAATGCCTTTGAAGAATTTGTTGCCTCCCGTCCAGCTGATTTCTTTAAGAAGGGCATAAATAAACTGCCACTGCGTTGGCAAAGATGCATTGATTGCATGGGTGATTACTTCGATTAACACAAATAAAAATAAATGAAAAAAATCCGTTTAAATTTTTTCATTCAAAACGGCAATTTTATAGGTAAATACCTAATATATTAAAAAAAGGGGACGTGGGCAGAAGGCCGAAAAATCCTGTTTAGCCTCTTGGTGTCTGTGGGAATTGGAGGGGCTTTAACCACACGGGCACTTAGCTGGATCCGGGAATGTAGTCAGCACGTGGCGCGAGGAGCCCAACTTCCGGTAGCGTCTCTGTCCCTCTGACGTTCAGGCCGGTATGTTCGCCACGACGCGACGTAGATCGTCCAAGGGGCGGTGCAGACTGGATCCGAAGCCAGTCAGTTCAGTCCGAAATAACTAGCGGCACTCAGAAATCCGGGCTTGTGGAAACTAGCCATAAGTCCATGAAAAACGGTGCCTTGAAACCAGAGTATAGGTCCCTGGAAAATCCATACAAACACGTGGAGTTGGAATCTCACAGCTGGCATGATATTAACCCCAAACGATCAAAATCCCGGGCTTTGTGACCATCACAAAATAAAAAAGGGTAAGCAAAATAAAAGAGAATATAAAGAATAATTAAGTATGGATACAAACATCCTAATATAATATCAATGCAAAAACGGAAAGATGAAATTACAAATGAGCACGTGGTTTAGCCAATCAAATTTTACAACTAATTTTACAAGGTGATAATTTACATGAAAAAATAATGTGTTTTAATACAAGCGTGATTTGCCAAATAAAACTTCACAACACAGATATAAAAAACTCACCGTAAAAACGGGACTAAGAAATATAACGACTACATCTTGAGTCTATAGAAAATTTTATTCTAAAAAAAAAAAACGTTAATCGACGAAGTGCCTTAAATACCCTTCTTCGTCTTTTTTTTTCTTAACATTTGACAACTAAAAAACTAAAGCGTAAAGAGAAAAAGTCATCATTTCAAAATAAAAAGATATTATATTAATGATCAATATATTATGTTATATAATAATACAAATCTACTGTATTTTAATTAGTATTCAGGGTTACCAAGGTTAAATTATAAATTTTAAGATTTAAGACGGAAGTAAAATCGATCTATGAACCAAATATTGTTAGCAAGGCTAACGCCGTTTTATTAAGGACGTGCGCCGATGGATGGCGCTAAAGCCTCTGAATGACTAAAATAGTTAAGCATACAAATCATAGATGACGCAAGTAACGCCGAAATAATTTATTTTACGGAGAGGAAATGTAACTACGTTACAATGGAGCACCATACATATCCCGCAACCACCTCGCACGACCGGTGGGCGGGGTCAATGAACCTAATTCGCTGATTAGCTCGACTCGGGGGTGGCGGTCGCGCGTGGCAGTCGCGCGTCACGGGCACATAGATCGGAATGCTACCTTTAGGCGTAAATTGGCGTAGGTACTCTTATTATACAGTAATGAAACTGCAAAGTTAATGTTAAGTTTACTGCTCGTCATCTCATGCACATATAATAATTAGGCATTTGCTACATGTAGGTACTACACTGTACAAGAAAATAATGTAGCATTTAGGTATTGTTTAAAATATATAAATCCCCTTTACGGAAAAAGTCATTATAAGCCAAAAGATAAGTGTGGTCAGCCATAATTCAACAAAAAGCACTTCGCAGATACGAGAACGGTATGTTTCATATTCCGCGTTGTCCTTTTTTACATATTCCAACATTTTACAGCAGAACTAAGTGGCATTTGCATTTTAAGCGTTTACTTTACGTTAATATTAGTCCTAGCACTGATAAAATAGAAGCATTTACGTAGATTCAGTTTAATTATTTTTTTAATAAATAATTAAAATAAATAATTTAAGGTTAAATATTATTGGGCGATTCTCTGTAAGCTCGTAATTGGCTGTCCCGGCCGATTATTTCAAAACGTAATTTAAGTTTAAATAAATCACCCCCAGTGAAACTTTAACCGCGAAAGTTTTTTATTTTTACGGGCTATTTATTTTTAGAACCATAACTATTTTAAGTTTTTTCTAGACGTTTTAGAAGCTCTCGAAAGACAGTCCCCTGTCTGTTCCCATCACTCTATTACCACCTAGAAATGATATTTTCGAAGAAATTTTTGAAACTAAATACAATTTGGCTTTTGTTACATATATAGAAAGAGAATTAAATTATATTATTTTCGTAAAACATGGTCTCATTACGTATTTTATTTATTTACTAAAGTCCTGTAAACTTTGTTCCCAGAATTTTTATACAGTCCCCTGCCATAAATTTAAAGCCATAATAAAAAATCTTTAATGTTCACAAACGTTTTTTTTGAGTAAAACAAAACGCTATTTGGTTTAGTAACAATTAATAATTAATAAGGATTTCAATAACTTATAACTCGGAAAATCTGTATAAACTGAGTGGGCCTCCTGGTCTAACTAAAATAATAGTTAATTTTGTTTGAAATCATAGACGTTTTGAAATAGAACACGTCATTTGGGAAATAGGAAAAAGTATTGCCAGGACAACATTTGTATGGAACCTGACGAGCTTACAGGGAAATGCCCTATAACAAATCCTATTTCGTTATGTTGGGATCTCTAGTTATATTTTAAAACACGACGATATTATTATTTTAGAAGCAAGCAGCTTGGAAAGCGAGCAAAGTAATTTATTTTGTGCTCGGATGCGACCAATGAAGTCCGCCCTCGCTCATGTTTGCCGAGCTACTTGAAAGCGTGGGCGGTCGCCATTAGGTTAAAAGAAAATCTAAAAATTTATTAAAGCTCTATCATGAGGCCTATCGTAAATCCTCGTTCACACGAGCGCTTTTCTATCGCGCGATAAAATATAATGTCAGCGCTGAAAATAAATCTCTGCCCTAATAGAATAGAGTTGAAAATCAAACACACGAGCGTCGCATTTTTAAATAGCATCCGTAAGTTTGATTTTCAACAGTATTTTTTCCAGCGTCATCATTCTTTTTAGTTGCGCGATAAAAAAGCACTCGTGGGAACGAGGGCTAAGAGGCGCCGAAACTTGATTTGTAAGTGACGGAATGTTCACGGGATTTTAATTGCTGCTCCATTATTTAGGTAAGAAAAAGTAAAAAACGTTGTTAGGTATCCGAAGTGTCCTCTCTTAAGATTTTAAATTGAATTGATATTCGAGATCTCGTGCTTTGTTTATAAAATTGCCGTAGTATGCGCTGTTAAAGCTTATTTAATCTTTTTGTAAAGTCTCGAGCAGAAAGGACATGGGGAATTTTACTATGAAAGAATTAGCCACAGCGACCAACGATAAAATTAGTATAGATGTATGACAAGGCCATAGGTTGCATATCTGCAGGGGGGTAAATACTGTGACATTTTAACTAATTTCAATGAAAGTTATTGACTATGTCCACTTTTCCATGGATCTGAATTCTGTTGCATAATGTCAACAGTAGTTTTAAGAAATATAATTGTCAATGTCATATTGACAGATGTCACAGGTAAAGCCTATTTAAGTTTATTTCGGTTAGCTAAAAGACTCAGTGTAGACGTATTTGTGTTAGACATATCTCATATGTAATACGTATCTGTGTTAAGCACCAATAAAGGAGAATATAAGAATTGTTGCTGTATTATTATTATCACCACTCAAGCGTAAGAAGGACATGTAAAACCAAGAGGTCGTAGCCCTCTACAAATTCGAACAATTACGAGTAATAAAATGTGAATGAAAATTGTACAGTCTAGGTGTAGGTTGAATGCGTAGGTTGCTGGTGTAGTTCATTATTCACGTTCATAATTAAGGCAGAACAACGCTAGTAGGTACTTAATTGATATTTAATTAAGTACTCGAGTTTACTATTAGATACTAAGTATAGCAAGGCAATGATTTTCAAAATAGATATCCTGCATGCTGTTACAGTTTAACATAACAATGAAAAGTTAGTAACAGGTAGGAAATAAGTATGAAAGTTGTTGGAGCCTGCTATTTTCTGTGAAAACGTTAGCCGCATATCGCTAAATGAACGTGCAGCGGTGTTTTAAATCGTTCTATAAATTTCAAACTTTCCCGTCACCTTTGTTGTAAACTCGCGCTTACATAATAAAGATTTACGCCCGTATATTGTGAGAAACATAAATAGGTTATACTTGTGTAATGTTACGTTCATTTCGTCTGATGTAAATGTTCGCAAACGCATATTTTTATAATCTAGCGTAGTCAATCTTACAATATATTTAGTAGCTAGGCTTTACTATTTTAAATATCTACCTTTTTAAAATTTACTATATTTAATAATAATAATAATAATAAAAAGTGGCGTTACGGCATTCGTGCGTATTAGTCGCGTTCCTAGTTGCTTACGTTTTAATAAATGCAGCGATAACACTGCGCTCGTTGCGCCCGGGAACTCGGTAACAAACCGGTTTGCCGGCGCGCTCCGCGCCTATCTATAGATGACGGAAGATACAAATGAATACGATTCCAAACAATTATGTTATACCAATATATTGTTGAGTGATAATTCCATAAGTGACCATGAAATGATAGATGAAGAGTTGCAAGTTTATCAAAAAGAGAACCAGATACAATCCGAGATGGGAACAAAAGAAGAAATAAAAAGTTTTACAAAACCTTTGAAACGAGACAGAGAATTAGTAGACTCAGATTGGAGTGTTGTAGAAGATAGGAAAGAAAAGAAAAGAAAAGACGAGAAAATTCAAATGTATGTGTCATGTAAAGAAGGTGTGCCTAAACAACTTGCGTTGGCAAAATTGCTAAAAAGAGAAGGAATAAATACAAGGGACATTACAAATATTAAATACATTAATAAATATAGATTACGTATTGATTTTTCGTGCCATTTGAGTGCTTCAAAGTTGGAGTTAAACGAGTCATTTATAAATCAAGGATGGCGATTTTATAGGGCTATGGAAAAAAGTTTCTCATACGGAGTGATTAAAGACATAGATATGGAGACTTCAGAGGATTATATATGTAATAATATAATCTGCCCGAATGATATTCAGTTAGTGTCGGCTCGACGCCTTAATAAACGCGATAATGATTCTTCTGACCGTTCGTGGCTCCCAAGCGAGGCAGTTCGATTGTGTTTTAAGGGTCCGAACATACCAGCGTATATTTACATCGATGAGTTACGTATAAAAGTATTTCCATACGTTTACCCAGTGACACAATGTTCGAAATGCTGGAAGTTTGGTCATTTCGCGAAATTATGTTCATCCAAATCGGTAGTATGTCCTAAATGTGGAAATAATCATGTTAATTGTGAGACTTTTACATTTAATTGCATCAATTGTAATGGTAAACACATGGCATTGGCTAGAAACTGTCCTACTTTCCTTAGAGAGAAGAAATTGAGGGATATTATGGCTGAATTTAACTGCACGTATCGTAAGGCCTTAGAGATGTATCCGATTAACGATAATCCAAACTCTGCATTGTATACGAACCAAAAACTAAATTTAGAAGAGCCCTTGCCGGTAATTCACGATGACATAAAACATAGTACTTCAACTGCACCTACGCCCAGTGCTTCTTATGCAAATATGGTTAAAACTACAGCAATAATACATAATCCAGAGCCTTCGAAATATTTTTCTCGTCCAAAAAATAAAGGGAAGACAAAGAACTCTAAGGCAAGGTCCACGGATACGAAGATGGATTTTGATTCAGAAATAGTTCAAAATGAAAATAATACTGCCGATCCTTGTTGTCACGAAGATTCTTTGCAGGATGACAAGCAACGTGAAGTACACTTTTCTGAACTATTATCTAGACTTAAGGAAATTATATTTTTAAAAGGTCAATCTTTCCAAACTAAAATTAAAAACGTAATAAAGTGTTGTATTGAGTGGTTGGTATTAGTAGTAGTCGATAGTGTATCATCAGACTGGCCCGTGTTGAATCAAATATTGGAATATTTAAATGGATAAGAAACATTGTAAAAAGCTTAACATAATACAGTGGAATTCTCAAAGCTTACGTCCTAAATTAGTTTCTTTAGAAAATTTACTAGCGCAAGAAAAAAATCATATAGCTGTTTTATGTGAAACATGGTTACAACCTCAGAGTTTTTTGAAGGTAAGTGGTTATAACATTTTTCGTAGGGATCGAGATGATAATTATGGTGGTGTAGGTATTCTTGTACATGCATCAATTAAGAGTCAGCCACTGAACGTGCGAGTTAGAAACTCTCAAATTGAGGTTGTGGGTATAAAATTATTTAATTGCACAGATGTAGAAAGTATAATTTCAGTTTACTGTCCTCCTTCTGCTAGTACAACACAATCCGATTGGGAAGATTTATTTTCTATTATACCAAAAAAAAAAAACTTAATTTTAGGTGATTTCAACGGCCATCATGTGAGTTGGTCATATAAGTCGGATGGCCGCGGTTGTCAAATTTTTGATGCCTTGCTAGAAAGTGAATATGTTATTATAAACAGTGGTGCACCCACTCGGATAAACTTAGTTAATAGCGGATTACAGCAGTCTGCTCCAGATATTTCGATAGTTTCTTCAGATATAGCTTTAAAGTTTCATTGGGTAACCTTAAATGAGACGCTAGGCAGCGATCATTTAATTATAAAATTGTCTTTAAATACTATAGAGTTAGGTTTTAATTATAATTTAAGGAGGAATTTTAAAAATGCTAACTGGAATTCGTATACTGTTTTACTGTCTAGGCTTTTTACAAATTTTAATTTTTTACACAATAATTTACAAGACACTTATGATGGATTTATTGATATTTTAAATATAGTGGCTAATAGATTTATACCCTTTGTAAAAATTGACACAAATCCAACTAGTAATTTTGCACCAAAGCCGTACTGGAATATGACCCTATCTAAATGCGTCGCTGAACGTAGATTAGCTCTTTCTAAATTTAGACGGAAAATTTTGAAAAATTTTGAATTATTACAAGAAAAAACCCGCATAGCCCAGAGACTTATACGTAATGCTAAGAGTACAGCGTGGCAATCATTCTGTTCTTCGTTAAATGAAACCTTATCTCCGAATAATATTTGGAAAAAAATGCAATGGCTGAAAGGGTATAAAATAGTTAGAAATCACGTAGATTCTGTTAAAGCTAACCAACTGCTACATAATTTAAGTCCAGACTCTGTCATGCCAGCTGAGTTAATTTACGTGTCTAAAAACTCTACACTTAATAAAAAAATTACAATACAAGAATTAGAAAGATCAATTCGGCCTAAAGATACAACACCGGGTTACGACAATATTTCATATTCAACGATAAGTCATCTTCCAGATAACGGTAAACAGTTATTACTTCTATTTTATAATAGTTTCCTTTTTCAAAGTTTTGTACCTAGACAATGGCAGGATGTAACTATTGTGCCAATACCTAAACCGGGACGAGACCTCAATGACCCATCGTCACTTAGGCCCATCTCAATGATATCCTGTATCTGTAAAGTTTTTCATTCTATTCTAATGTATAGGTTAGAATGGTTTATTGAAAAACATAATTTATTATCCGAGAATACTACAGGGTTTAGAAAATGTCACTCAACACTGGATAATTTAAGTAATTTTGTAATGAATATTGAGATCGGTTTTTTTAAAAAAGAATCAACTATAGCGTGTTTTATTGATATTAATGATGCATACAACAACATAGATATACCTAGCTTACTACAGATTATGGATCAGCTAGGGGTGGGAGATGTAATGTGTCAATATTTCTGGAACTACCTAAAAGAAAGATATCTTAAAATTAATGTTAATGGTACAATTTTATGTCGTAGCACAGGGCGAGGATTGCCACAGGGGGATCCAATATCACCACTTCTGTTCAATGTTGCAACTATATGTTATGATTTGAGTTAAACTAATTACTAACTATAACTATATTTAACCTAAATATAAAAAATGGGAGGAATAATATCAAGATTTTTCCTTTCAGTCTTAATAGAACTAATTGCTGATATAATATTGTCTGTTCATTTACGTCGGCAATGTTCTTAGCTTCTTCTTCTACTGTCACTATCACTAAGAAAAGTGTAGAAATGGACACGACATAGTCCCAATCCAAAATGTCATCCAATCCAAAATGACGCACTTGCGTTGTCCAGTTAAAAGCGCTATTGCGTAGATAAACTATCCGACAGTAACCGGGCATTACTGATACATTAATATTATGCTAACAATGCATCATTTATTTGAAAAATATATTCATATTCCAATAATTTTATCATATATTGGTAATCTTCTGCACTAAGCATGTCGAAGTAGACTGTACATTGATGTTGAAAACTATTTTAGACATCGCGCATATTTTGTTTCCAACACTTTCTTTTCTTTATCAGGAAGATTGAGTGCCCGCTTCACTCGGGAGTAAATTGCATCGGTCAATGGTGTTTCATTACTCAGTCAACGTCCATTTGACTTGTATTAAGCTGATGTGGATTATGCTCAGCAGTTCTACTTCATTACTCTGACCTAGCGCTTTATCAGCTTCAGTGTTGGCGCTTTATTAAGAATGTGTTATCTACTATAATTATATATAATAGGTGTTAAGGACAGCGGCCTCGTAACGTAAAACATGAGTGAATTTTAATGTGAACAATAAACGTGTAATTAAAACAGTACATAAAACTATAATAGTGAATACTCAGTGACTATATGTATAGATTTATATGGCATCAGTGTGTAAAAATAGTGTTAAAATGGTGTTTTATCAAGTGCGGGTTATATATTTTTAACTAAAGCTAATTTTAACGTAGCTTCTTTTAATTTACGTAAATAAACGTAGTACATAACGTGTGGTATAACGCTTAAGGTTATATAATAAATGGTTAAGAAATTATTACGAAAACAGTGGTAAAAATGTACAACATTTCATATAAGTTGAACCTTAAAATGTAAATAACTTTTCTATAGAATAAGATTTTTAGTATATAAGGGTTTATATGTCTGGTCATGATAATAAAGTATTTCACACAACGCGTTTTGCTTCACCTGGCTCATGGAAAATGGGGAAAATTATGGAAAAATAGCCGTATAGAGAGGTAAAAATGAGATGGAAGATCGGCCCGAAAGAGGCGTACGGGCGGGGCTCTCTATACGGCATTGCCATGAGCCAGGTAAGCAAATCCAAAAAATGAAAAAACGTTCTCCTCAAAATAAGTGTTTTATTATCGCCCCGGCTCTGCCCAAATCGGTGTAACCTTGCTATCTTCGAGTCTAATCTGAGCCGGCGGTTGAACCCCTGTGAATTTATACAGTCCTGTACAATAGGTCTTTACCTATGAAATTGACGTTCTGCAGTACTGGCCATTTCAAATCAAAATGATTTTTGTTTGGCTAAGAATTCTAATTCAAAATTAATTTTATTTTAAAAACATTGAATTCTTTTTCCAAAAGTAGTCATTTCTTTATTGATTAGTGTTACATTTTCATCGCATTTCAATCTTTTTCGTCATCATAGATACGTTAAAAATTCGTGTAATTATGGAATATGAGTACCGTCGTGGCAGCAACGCGGCACAAGCGGCACGCAACATCAACGACGTTTACGGAGCTAACACTACAAACCAACGCACCACCTGTTATTGGTTTGCTCGCTTCCGTTCTGGAAATTTCGACCTGAAAAATGAACCTCGCGGTCGTCCGAAGACTTTGGTCGATAATGACGAATTAAAGGCGATTGTGGAAGCTGACGATACACAATCTACGGCTGAATTAGCAGCATCTTTCGACGTTAGCGTCAAAACAATATTGGTCCATTTGCGTCAAATTGGCAAGGTAAAAAAGCTTGACAAATGGGTGCCCCACGAACTCAATGATCGCCAGCGCGAAGTACGCGTCGAGACGTGCCTTGCACTGCTCAACAGACACACAAATTAAGGAATTTTTAACTGCATTGTTACCTGCGATGGAAAATGGATTCTGTTTGATAACCGCAAGCGCTCAGCAAGTTGGTTGGATCCTGGTTCAGCACCTAAACAATGCCCTAAACGAAAACTTACCCCTAGAAAAGTGATGGTCACTGTTTGGTGGTCTAGCGACGGCGTGATTCATCACAGCTTCTTACCAAACGGGGTGAGCATTCCTGAAGATGTGTAATGTGTAGAACTGAACACAATGATGGAGAAGCTGGCACATCTCCAACCAGCATTGGTCAATCGCTCGTCTCCGCTGCTCCTGCACGATAACGCGCGACCTCATACTGCACAGCAGACAGTCTCCAAGTTGCAAGAACTGGAGTTGGCCTCTCCGTCATCCGCCCTACTCACCAGACCTTGCGCATACAGACTACTACTTTTTCCAGAATTGGGATAACTTCTTGGCGGGAAAAAAATTCAATACCCAAGAGGCAGTACAAAATGCCTTTGAATAATTTGTTGCCCCCTGTCCAGCTGATTTCTTTAAGAAGGACATCAATAAACTGCCACTGCGTTGGCAAAGATGCATTGATTGCATGGGTGATTACTTCGATTACTACAAATAAAAAATACATGAAAAAAATTCGTTTAAATTGTTTCATACAAAACGGCAATTTCATAGGTAAAGATCTAATAAAATAATATAAGAAATAGCTCCCACACCGATTTCGATGGCGCTGGCTGGTTTCGTGGAAACCAGCCCGGCTACGCAGGAGTTATATTTATATCAAGCGTGTGCGCAGTACACAAGAGCACTCTCTCTACCTTTACTTTCATAACCCAGTGGGATAGACTTAACCAACACGACTTGGCGAGAGATTATATATATATATATATATATATATATATATACATTCCATGTTTTTAAAATAAAATTAATTTTAAATTAGAATTCTTAGCCTAACAATTTATTTTTATGTCTCGCCAAGTCGTGTTGACTAACGTCCAAAATTAATAACATATCTAAAATCTTATATTGACTTCAATCTTAGATTCTCAAACAAAAATTGACGTGAAGATAATCCTAGGATCGTTGAAATGTATTGAAATCTTGATCTCAGATACCTAAAATGAGATTAGGATTGATTATTAATTTCGGGCGTAAATCAATTTCAATCGGCAAGACCGATTTTTGTCAACATGCCGCATGGATCATCTTGCTTGTCAGACTGTCAGGTAATCAGCCTACATTGTCCTATAACCATACTTGAAAACAACATTTTTTGTTGTTTCAACGCGAGAATCGACGACGACCTCCGAAGTCGTGAGCCAAGCTCTAGACCACTGGTTCACGGAGGCGAGTATACACTTAGCAGCTATGCGCCCCTGCCCCTAAAATTGAACGCCTAAAAACCCCGTGGAAACATTCTGCAATTACATTCACATCTTCAGTACAGAAGTCTCGTTTATAAAATTCCTGATAAAATAAAAGCCTCTACAACGATACAATTTTGTATGTATAATTTACTCATTTTTAATATACTATTTAAAAACACTTTAAATTACAAGAGCAAGAGATCGCCCTGTGGTCGAAATTCGACCATAAAACACATTTTAATTTTAACGATTGAACTTTTTTAGGGTTTTTTGCCTCTTAGGTACGCAATAAAAATGTTGTCTATGGAATGTGAAAGAAAGATTGACAATTGTGTCAAAACCAACACCTTCTGTCTTTACCCGACTACGGCAAAGCCAAAAGGAAGGGTAATGATTTTGGCAGTCTATGTATGTATGTATGTTTGTTCCCTCGTAACGTCTAAACTAGTCCGATTTTAATAAATGAGGTGTCAATAGATTCGTGATGACATGCCGCAGATAACATAGGCTATATTTTTTTTTCAAAGTTTTGTGTTTCGAAAATTAGACCTCACATCTAATAAAATTAAACCGAGATAAACATCACGTGTTTGGTATCAAAAGAAAGGTCTTGGCAAGCACATTACAAATATGTATATATATTATATTAAATCATATCGTTTAAGTCATAATATACGTTTAAAATGCGATCGTACAATTCGTACAACCCAGTTGTCCAATTTTCGAATATTACGTAATATATAAATATAATTTATTATAGACAATACATAAGAAAATTAATAACCCCTGAATTGTCAAGCAGTTAATGAGCTGATGATGATGAACTATAGCTAAGAACACTGTTGAACATGTCAGCTTTCAAACAAAAAAATAAGATTAAAATCGGTTAATCGGTTCATCCGTTTTTAATTAAAATAGTCAGATGAAATAAATTATTAGCACTTTTATTACTACGTTCGATAGATGTCACTATATATATGGGTCTTACATATTTCTGAATCGCAGTATCGTTGTGTTTGATCTGAGGATATAATATTCGACTACATTATAACGGTGTATAACTAATAAGTGAATTGGTGTTGCCTGTTGAATGAACTTTATTGCATTCTTTTCTTGACTATCATAATATAATAATTAATAACATTATAAATTAAATAATTTTCTAATTATAATTTTTATATATAGAAAAAAAATTGGCTCGCTCCGCGCTCGTGAAAGAGATATTTTTAATTTCAACTGTTTTGATTACTTACTAATTTTATTCCAAAAATATGTTCGGTTGTGAAACAGAAAAAATCGAAATAAAAAAATAAGTTCAAAAAACTATAACCCGACTACGTAAAAAAGGGGTCTAAAGGGTCTAAGGGCCATTAGTAGGTTCTAGCTTGACCATTTTTGTACCTATGCATTTCTGGATTTCTATCTGAATTATTTTCTAGTTTCGGCCTTTTTAGATCCCATTTTACGTGGTCGGGTTATAGTTTTTTTAACTTATTTTTTATACAAAGACATGGTAGTGTGAGTTATTAATCTGAGTTAGTGTGTGTAACTTTATTTTTATCGATTTTATGTATTTCTAAGCATAATTTCAAAAATATTTGAGTTCTGCACACCTTCCTCCATATAAACTTTATCTTTGCCAAATTTTACACTCCTCCGTTCGCATAACTGTACTGAAAGTTTTTGTTTCACGTGTTTATCATAAATGATGATAATTGCGAAAATCCTTAAAATTACACCAAGTTGCAACAAATAAACTTATCACTGTATGCTAGATAGTACTGGCTAGATAGTATGTTTACAAGGTTAGGAACGATTTAATTAAGGCTCAAAGGTGTCCATACGTAAACAGCTGGGAGCGAACGGTTCTCAAAGCGGACATTTACACATGACTGAGTTCAGATACCTAATACCTAGTAGGATACATGACGTATTTCATTGAAACCACATTTGAGGTGGTAACTTCTGTAGTTAAAATATGTGTTGGCTTGGAAAATACTTAATGGGTGAAACTAAGCTGCACTTGCCTATTTTTTACGGGGTGGTAGATAAAGTGTATATTATTGTTTTATTACTTTATGAGCTTTTGCCCGCGGCTCCGTCCGTGTAAACCACGAGTACATTGTACTTTTTCGGGATAAAAAGGAGTATATGTTAATTAGAGTTTAAAGTACTACCTCAAATTTCATCGAATTATGTTCAGTAGTTTGCGTGAAAGAATAACAAACATCCATCCATCCATTCATTCTCACAAACTTTCACATTTATTATAGTAGTTACTTTATGGAATGAGCCACATGTTGTAAGAAAAATTGATTGCCTATTCTCGTAATTTACTTACACTTTTATTGAATTATAAATAAATCGTATTGATATCATAAGCTGATTTTTGGACTTTGGACCGGCTTGTCGTTGGTTTGGGGTTTATGAGACTACCATTTTGCAGTTTTACCATATCGGGACTAGATCGTAACCGTAACGTTATTGCCGGATTGATTTTCAGAATCGACATTTCAGACATTTTAATCCAAATCCAAAACTACCCGTTAGTTTTTTATTATTTTATTTAAATCAACTCACGATTAATGTAACTCGCGCCTAATTTTTAACCGACTTCCAAAAAAAGGAGGCGGTTATACGTTCATATATTATATATATATATGATATGATATGATATGATAACTCCACCGTCTGTTGACCGATTTTCAAAATTATTTTTTGATGTAAAGGGTATACTCCAAAATTGGTCCCGTTTTCACAAAAGTGGTGACCTGATTATGGAATCCATGAGGAATTGAGGGAACTCCTCCAAAATTCAAAAATCCAAAAGTACTGAACAGAACTCTTGACTCCTTATATAGATTCATGTTTGGGGATTTCGGCGTTGCTTAAAGAACTGCAAGCATAAGCCACTATGTCAATTGAAGTAATCATCATCATCACCACCATCATCACACCATAAATCATGACATAATGATGATATAATAGGTACTTCACATAGTATTTTACATCGACACGGATATTTTTGAACATTACTCTGCCGTTTATGGACCTATTTTCAAAATCATTTTTGTGATGTATTGGGTATAATCCTAAATTGGTCTCGTGGTCACCAAAGCGGCGACCTGATGATGGCATCCATGAGGGATCGAGGGAACTCCTCGAAATTTATATGGACACATATAGTGATTCTAACTTTTTCAGAAGTAACCCAAGCTAACAAATAGTATATGCTACCTAAATAGCTATATGCTACCAAAAAGTAAGATTCTGCACCAAGATATACCCTGGATCCAAAAGCACTGAACAGAACTCCTCAGTCTTTAAAGATACGCGTTTAGAAATTTCGACATTGTTTAAAGAACTGCAAGCATATGCCATTCATCACAGTCATCATCATCATCATCTTATATACAATACCTAATGGAAGCTTGGCGCGTATTCAATTATACATTCGATCGTTTATTTTAAACGATCGAATGTATAGTTACTTAAATTCGAATGTGTAATAATAATTTAACACATAAAAAGTGAAAAATTATTATTAGTTTTAAACTAAAAATTAAACCGACTTCCAAAGTAAAAATGCACAAAAAAGTGTAAAATAAAACTTATTTTCTAAATAATAACCCTTTTAAATTTAGTTAAAATTTTAACTATTTCTCTACTCAATCTTCAAAATTTTGGAGTCGGTACCAGCCAACTTGAACGTGAGTTCTATTTTAAATATTGTTTTATCAGGATGTTGTTCGGGCTGGTACCGACTTCAAAATTATGAAGATTGAGTAGAGAAATAGTTAAAAGTTTAGCCAAATTTAAAAGGGGAATTATTTAGAAAATAACTTTTATTTCATACTTTTTTGTGCATTCTTACTTTAGAAGTCGGTTTAATTTTTTGTTTAAAAATAATTTCGTAATATGGTTATTTATCAGAAGTACTTGTCAGGAATGTGTAATACGTTTCTAAGCCTAGCCGAATGAGATTATTTATTTCGTCATGTACATCATCTCCCTCTATATTAATAATTCATGGTGGAACATAATTTTCATATTCTTTCACTTATCTCAATGTTTTATATTCTCAAGGGAATTTCATTGAAATGACTCGCAACCATTTCATTACGGTTAAAATAATTTATTACACAATAAAATGATTTTATTCCGCATCTTAACAGCGTAAGTCAATTGTCATAATAAAAAAGTACTACTCGTCGAAAATGATTGATTGATTGATTTTGAACATTCGTTACGGTTAGTTTGAGTTTAGCAAAGAAGCTTTTTCAAAAACTGCTTCTTTTTTTACTATTTTCATTTATAATAGCGGGAATAATGCGCATGTTATGTATAATGTTAAATAAATAAATACTGGCCACTGACCAGAGATGCCATTCCATAATTAATTATGCTCTTTTACGGTTTTGACCTTGGTACAGTGCGACCATGACCTCAGTGTCTTTCGACAATCGTCATTTTTCATACATCGTCTGTCATCTCCATAGCGTATCGTAAATTTTATAGCCTATGTTACCCGGACTATTATTACAAATCTATTGACACCTAATTCATTAAAATTGGATCAGAAGTTAAGGCGCTGCGGTGGAACTTATACATACATATCAGTGGCGTGGGATTCCTATAACTCCATTCCTATCGGCTTCACTTACCACTTCCATATGAAGGAGAACCAGCCTTCGCCACTGATACATATCTACATACAAGGACTCCCAAAATCATTACCCTTCTTTTTCGCTTCGCCGTAGTGGGGTAAAAACATCGCTTTGCCGAGGGCCATTAGCAACATGATTTTACTCTTTACTCAGTATTTAAGTGATTTTGTAATATTCTACTCTACACTTTGTCTTTTTAGCTATAGGCAAATTTATTCACATTTTTAAACACATTGTCATTAATGTTTATGTTTTCAGATAGGTTCAGCCATGATAAAACAAATGTGCTCTTTGTGTTAAACAACTATTTGCACTTTTTCTCGGATGTATCAAGTAGATAGTTGCTCGTATTTGTGGTTGAAAACTCCTGATATTACGCTTCACATTTCTACACCGCATCTTCGATCCTAGATTTCTAACATTACTTTAATATAGATTCAGGTTCAGTTCGTCTTAAGTAGGTTAGTAGTAATTTCAAATCACTCTAGAATATTTCACAAAATAAAAGGTTGGCAGTTCACTAAAAAATAAATGTTTATAGTTGCTTTTTCATTTCATAGAGTATCAAATTAAAATCGACAAAAGTGACGTCATTTCTGAACGATTATTTTTGTTATTAATTAAATTAATAATACATACCTTTTTTATTGTAATTGTGTTTAATTTTATAAATCAAGATGTGGCCTCAGTCTTTTTTGCCATGTCTATAACTCTGCTTTGAGACTTAGGTATTCATAATCATTTTTGACGACATTTTTTTTAATCAATTTTTATTTTACGCAATCTTAGAATGAACCTTCTATCTGTAAGGAATTATGTAATACGCCAATTTCAATAACTTTTGAAGGACATGCTCTTGTTGCACTTGTTTGGAAAAAGCTTAGTTAAACAATGCCAAAAAAAAAAAAATTACACGCAGCTGTAAATTATCCACTGTTTATTGCTAGTTCTAAGACTATAAACCTCCGAGCCGGCCATAGCTGGCTCGTTAGGCTTGCAACACAATACCTAATGACATTTATTATAGCTAACATAATATAATAATGGGAGTTGGGTAACATAGTTACATTGTACGGAGCTGAATAATATGGAACCGAACAACATAATTATATTGCGGGTGCAACTTTATTCCAAAGAGAATGAGCAACACGATAAGCTGTTCTTTTGTGTGTATACAGACTTGCGGTTTTTTGGATTTAAATTTGTTACAATTAATTAAGTTGTTATTTCATTGTTTACTGAAAGTGAAAGTTTTAATAACTAATCCTTACTTCCTTACTTAATTAATATTATAAATGTGAAAGCGTGGATGTTTGTTACGCTTTCACGCAAAAACTACTGAACGGATTTCGATGAAATTCGATATGGTAGTAGTTTAGACTCGGGATTAAAACATAGGCTACTTTTTATCCCGAAAAAGTAGTGTTCTCGAGGGATACTATACTTACGCGGGCGGAGCCGCGAGCAACAGCTAGTATTGTATACTACGAAGTTACAGTTATTTGACAATTTTGCCTACGGGTATATTCATACCGAAACGAAACGATACGCGACTTGCGACACACCGCGACGATACGTGACGTTACTATCTATATGTGACGATAGCTATTCAAAATTGAACTTTATTCATTACACAAAATAATTGTAAGAATGAATGTCTAGTTGCATGTGCAGTGTATGACTGATGGCATATCAAACGTGTTCTTTTTTTGTAGTCGGATAGCTCATTCGGAAGTTTTGTCTCTGCTTACTTATATCGAGCTACAGAGACGGATAATGCTATCCGACACTTATTAGTTGATTTTGCAACGGACCCTTATAATAAAATTAGTAGAATTGGCTACTTGACTCATATTTAATTTCTTACACTGAAGGAGTATTTCCTTTAGTACTTGGCTTAGGAAAACATATTCTAGCGATATCATATATTAAATACTTAAGATTGATAAATAAAGTTGATTTAAAAATATGTATTTTTGTTTTTAATTTCCACTGATGAAAACACCTCGATGTAACTTCCGGCAAATATGTTACGACACAAACACACTAAACCCAAATGTTCATGATATCTTAAAAAGTTATTTATGTCAAAACGTCAAACGGAACGTAACACCGCCATTATACTACTACGGACTATAGCACAGATTACAAATAGTATTAGTACGACGTCACAGCACAGATAATCTATCAACCAACATGGCGAATAGTGTTTTCGGCGGTTTTAAAAAAATTATTTTAAAAATATTTTTTTGTAGGTTTTTAGGTTTCAAAATAATGTTATATTATTTTTTGTGTATAATGAAACAATTATGAAGCGTTTAGGACACAAATAAAAAACAAGGTCAAGTAGCCTACTGTTCAGCAGAGCGGTTGAAGTATAGTAAAACATAAGTTGATTAAACAAACAGATTGGAATTAAGTAGATCGAACAGTGGTAATTAAGATCAACCGTTGTGCGAGCTTTACAATTAGAAAGGGTCGATTCAGAAGCGGTGACTATATTCAAAATCAAGGTGCTCAGGAATCCGGAAGGCCGTAGAAAATTTTGAGCATCGAAAATGAAGTCCTCGAATTCATGAGTAAAATGTCAATGTCATATATGACAGCTCGACACTCGAAACTTCCATTTTCAACTCTATTGTATTAGCGCAGAGTTCTATATTTAGTGCTCTGAATTTTCACCGGCGTTCCGGATTCCGGAGCATATAGTCCCAGTCTTAGTACAACGTGTAGATATTCTGTTTTAATCAATCTGTTGGTACTTTAATCGACAGTGTTATTTTCTCAAATGAAATTAATAACTGAAATTTGTACCTAAACAACCATGTACAAAAATAAGTAAATAAAAATTTAATAATTCACCAAAAAAGTATACAACATTGTGTTTCAGAAATCAGTGCCAATGGAGAGGCCATTTCAAGATTATTACAAAAAAAATCTGTATGAAAAAGGAAAGTTAAAAGAAAGGTTTTGTGTATGAGTATGTACGTGTACGTATATACGTGTGCTTGAGTGTGTGTGAGTGAGTGTTTTCGGCACTCTAGCACAGATTAAAGAAAGCTAGGACGTATATATTTTTTACTTTGTGACTCTAGCCCCTACCACCATAGCCTTGGGGTCGGTAGTCTGTAGAAGGTACCTACCCACTATGGTGCTATGTGCAATTTCAACTTTCTAAAGATAGCAAAGTTTTTTATATGTCTGTGTGCATGGCAATAATAGGAACGTAACATTCCAACACTTTGATTTTATTTGAAACCTTAATTAGGTAGTTTACGATTACGACAAACACTACATATTATTCTCACAATAATTTAGGGTACACATCTATTATGCCAAAATACTTTTATTATCTTCGAATAAATAAAAGTAAGTGGTAGTAAACAAGCTTGTAACGAATAAAGAACCACTTTTATTAAATGTAGACTAGGTAATTATCTCAATGAAACACAAGTATTTCGATAGCTAATTTTTGTCTGGTTCGACAAAGGCGGGAATTAACAAAAAAAAGAGTTCCGTTGAGTAAGAGCTAATTTAATTAAGTCAAAATGGTACTTGAGTTTTTTTTACAATCTGTGGGGGTTGCCAATTAAAAAGTTGTGGGGGCTTGTACCTACCGGGTAGCGTCAACCAGTTGAGTGTACTCAAACTTATTCAGGCTGTACGGTAACTACACAACGTTTGCCGTATTTTTAAATCTAAGTGCTCCACGCGAAATGTTGTTGTTCACTCTATGTAGGTAGTGATAGAAAACGTTAGGAAAAAAAATCATCATCATCACCCTATCGCCGTCCACTGCTGAACCTCCCCCAATGAGCGCCAACCATCCCGAACTTGGGCAGCCCTCATACATCTGCTGCCTGCCACCTTCTTCAAATCGTCGGTTCATCGTGCCGCAGGGCGTCGTACACTACGTTTACCTGTGTGGTCACAACCCTAACACTTGTCAAGGACAAAATACACTAAATTAACTAAACTCAAAAGTTTTAAGTAAGTTAAGCTGAACATTATTTGAAAACGTTCTAAATTGGTAAAGGATGACCTAGCACCATCGTCAATATCTCAATAAGGATTATCAGGAAATATAATTCATAAGCAGGTTGACTGTTGTCATAATTTGTTCGTATTTTGTTATTATTATGAGATCAATCTGACATGTCATTGACAATTGTATTGTGACTGCATACCGTCATAATCATACAATTAAATAATGAGAACAATCTACCTGCATATGAATTATATTCTCGAATTTTTCCCGAAATTGAACAATGGAAATAGTTACTAAAGTACCTATTTCCTTTGTAAAAGTTGCTAATTTATCATCGGATATAAGACTTCTATACTAAAACCCCCTTACTAATAAAATATTCACACAACGGATAACTTAAACAACGTTGCTGTCTTTGTCTGATGCGTTGGAAAAGTCACTTGACAGACAAAGACAGCGACATTGTTTAAGTTATCCGTTGTGTAAACATGTTTATTAGTAAGGGGGATAATGTACAGATAAATAATAATATAGAGGAAATATTTGTTTGTTTGCATTGAATTTGATGAAAAAGGAAAACCACGGGGAAGGACATAGGCAGATATAGAGTATACCACGGGGAAGGACACATTCATATTCAGAGTAGACCACGCGGAAGAACACCGGCAGATATTATAGAGTAGACCACGGGGAATGACACAGGCAGATATAGAGTATACCACGGGGAAGGACACAGTCAGATTTAGAGTAGACCACAAGGAAGGACATAGGCAGATATAGAGTATACCACGGGAAAGGACACAGGCAGATATAGAGTAGACCACGGGGAAGGAATATAGGCTACTTTTATCCGAAAAAGTAGATTGTTTCCGATTTACGCGGGCAGAGCCGCGGGCGATATCTAGTATACTAAACACTCGTAAGAAACAATATGGGCACAAACGGTGGCATATTATTGTGACATATGAATGACGACCTCTATGGCTCAGTGGTTCAACGCGTTGGTGCCCAAGCCGGGGATCGCGGGTTCGAATCCCGCCGAAGGAACAAAAAGTTTTTCTGTATTCTTGGGTTATGGATGTGTATAATATAATAAAAATCTTAAATATATGTATTAAATATACTTCTCGTATTCTGGTACCTGTAACACAAGTTCTTCGGATACTTAGCACGGGGCCAGATTGACGTGGTGTGAAGCGTCCATATTATATATTATTATTATTATTATTGTGTTCTGTACTGCAATGGCGTGTACGTTTGTACAATTCACGTTGCCCCGATAACCGATAAGCCATTATTGCCGTTCACAATATTAAGGGAACGTTAAATATTTTTAAATTATGAAAGCAAAATTTGTGAATATAAGTAAAGGGTGTTTTTTCAGTCAGTGCCCAAACTTTCAAGAGTGAATATACTCTTACGTGTCTATTAATTTTAAACGTGTTAAGACATTAAAATATAATGTTTGCAAGTTACTTAAACACATATATTTAAACGATGCTGACTTGTTATATTATGGAATGGTAAATTAATCACAATTAATGGAAATTGAATTTGAAAATTGAATGTAAATTTTCAATTTATTATGTTAAAAAGGTATGTATTCTACATGCATGGTAATAAGTCAATAAATTTTTAGTCCAATAGGTTATTTCGAAATGCCTTGCAGCGGTATCACACATATGACTAAAACTGTAATAAAGCACGTAACAAAAAAAAATACAATTCATTAGATGTTATAAAAAAATACTTTACAATTTAACTCACGTAACTCTCTTCATATTCACATTCAATTTCATACACAAAAAATCACTTAGGCCTTTATCTATATTTTATAGCCGAAACTGAACTCGATTTATGTGACAATCTCGTTTATGACTGCAGTGTTATATTGCAAATATCCTGGTACTCTTCACCGATGTGGATATAATTAATTATTCTCACCTTTTTAATAGTTTATAATCATTTATGTAGCATAAAATTAGCTGTTTTAAAGTATAATAAATTTAAATGTATGTTTATTTCTTAGCATTAAAAATAAATTTAGTTATTTTATTTTGTTGTTGTATAATATAATAGACATCAGTCACATTTAGAAGTTAGCTGTACTGTACATAAATACGATACAACCACGTTTTAATGTCCCTCGGCAATCATCGTTTTTCTATTGATGTGGCAGATGATGTCTGAAAAACGTCGAGTCCCGAAAGATATCAAGAATGTGGTTGTAGTCGTGGTTGTAAATTTACGTACATATTTTTCTTGTTGGAATTTACTCCTTAAGAATGGATATGAAAATTTATGGGGAGTGAAATTACAAGTGACGCGTAAAGCGTTACTTTTATGTCAAAATGTCATAGAAACTAGGTAAATTGACAATTTGATTGAGAATAATTGTGATGTCGTCACGGCTCGATTTTTTTTAATATAATATATTTTATGTTTTATAAATGTTATAACTTTATAATGTTATATATAAATAATATTATACAAAAAAAGGTTATGTATTGTGCTGCTTGCATTAAAAATAAGTATAAAAATAGTCAGTTGATCCACATGCGTTAAAATTGCTAGAAATGATCCGAACTCCAATTCTCGTAATTAGCTTACACTTTCATTTTACTTTGATTGAATTATAAATGAATCGTTTTGATATCATAAACAGATTTTTCGAATTTGGACCAATCAAAACGGGTTTGATTGTTGGTTTGACGTTTATGAGAATACCATTTTGCAGTTTTAACACATCGATACTGGATTGTAATTGTATTATTGCAGCATCTAATTCGCAGAATCGACCTTCTGGGTGTTTGACAGTGGCGTAAATGAAATTCATATGAAGATTTTCATACAATTCTCATAAAAAGTTACGTTTACGCCGCTGTCAAAGGTCCTGCTAGGTACTCAGATCAAAAATTCCAATATTTTCGTTATTTCGCGTAAGAAACAACTTTTCTGGTAATATTGTCGTAGAGTTTTGGGCAAAATTAACAGTAAACGGAACGCCCCTATAGTAAAATAGGCGCCTATAATGTTGATGTTCAACAAAGAACTGTAATTCGAGTGTTACGAATACGCATTAAATTTTATGGATCGCATCTCCATAGCGTGCCGCGATAATTGAAGTTTTCTGAATAGTTTATTACAAATAAATCGCTGGGGACTGAGAAAATATCATCCATTCGACGATGAGATTTCATTTTTTACTATCTCATTTAAATTTTCAAATTCTGAGTTGGCAATACTTATTAGTATTATAAGTATTGCCAACTACAAAATATATACAATAAATATCTTATTCGCACGCTACAGCGTACGTAGTGTAGAAATGTATTGTTTATATATTTATCAATATTAGTAGGTATATTTGATACCTACTAAGGTGTACTAAATGTACATGTTTACTCTGCTAATAGGATAGGTAATTTGGTAGGTAAAGCATGTTTATGAGTACAAATTTATCGGTATTTGGAATGCCATATATCTATAAACTTCCTAATAAAGGTCTTTTCGATTAAGTAGTGACACACGGGTAAGGTCTTTAGTCCCTTTTTTAAAGGGGTTTATTCATAATATAGAATTAATTTAAATAATATTACAGCATATTTTGCCCGCATAAATACAGTGTCCCACGAGAACACTACTTTTTTGACATAACTCCTACTATACCAAATTTCATTAACCGGTTCAGTAGTTTTTGCGTGAAAGATTAACAAACATCCAGAAGTCCCGGGACTTTCTGTAATTTTAGCTGTCTCGAGTCTCGGGACTTTCGGGTCGAGACTCGAGACGTATTATGGCTTTTCGTAAATATCCGTAGTATCTGGACACCAGATGTGGTCTGTGGAAATAATGGGCACTGAACCTAGTACCAGTAGCTCTGGTACACAACGAGCCTAAATCAAATGGAAAATGCAATAAAAATATCCAAGAAAATGTGATTTCCAGAATCCCACAGAATCCCGAGATTCTGGAAAAAAGAAAAACAAGAGCAACATTAAAAAAGGAGTTTTCGTTGTTTGAAGCAACTGGAAAACGTACAGAAAGTTTGAAATTACTGCATAAATTAATTAAAATTAAATTAAAAACCGCTTATTTCGGGCGGCCCATATTATAAATACCTTACAGACTAAATAAATAAAGCCTTTAACACAATTAAGCCGACATGACAACACCTACAACCTAAGCCTATTCCAATATTTCTCATTGTTTAAACTTTTCCTGAACTTCCACAACAATTTCAAGACCAAAATAAGCGAAATCGGTCCAGCCTTTCCCGAATTTTAGCGAGACATTGAAATTGCAATCCATTTTTATATATCAGATTTTTTCTCCCGGGACTTTGATTGTAGGTTGTCTCGTGTCCCGGGACTTTGATGTTTGATGACGTTGGGAAAGTGTTAGGAATTCCCAAACCCTAGTCATGTTATATTTTTAAATTGTATAAAACCTTACATAGTATAAAATGAAGTCGCTTCTGTTGTCTGTTCGCTTAGAGCTTTTAAGCTACTCAATGGAATTTAATGCAGTTTTCATTAATAGAGTGATTCTAGAGGAAGGTTTATATGTTCCACTATAATTGATTACAACCGTGCGAGGCTGGGACGAGTCGCTACTCGAACATAATTTGCTTTTGTTTGTTCAAAACAAAATCAAGTTTTTTACAAATCAGCGGAGTATTGAGCCTTAATGTGAAGGTTAAGGACACTTTCTTTGGCGGGTTGGTTTTTGGTGTGTACTCTATTGGATATAACGCCATCCCACTCGTTTAACAAATTAAATGTATATATATATATATATATATATATATATATATATATATATATATATATATATATTATATAATCTTTGAAAAAAAAATGTTATTTTTAATAATTACAGAAAATTCAAAGTTGTAAAATAAATTAGAAGCTTTGACACACAAAATATAAGTACTTACAGAATATAACACGAATGAAAGTTATTTGTGCAAAGGAATGAAGAAACATGTTCTTGATTCCTTCGTCTAATGATATTTTTTAAAATACTTAAAATAATTTTGCAACTATTATTTAGGTGTTCAAACATCAAGTAATCACATATTATGTAATGAATAAATATGGGGTACATACCAACAATTTATTTAATTACTTTTTTTTTATATTTAAATAATTTATGTACACATAGTAAGTAAAACATTGAAAACTTAAAATCAGAATACAGTTTTGTACTATTTTACTTCGATAGTTAACAAGTAAACAATTCAAAGAAACAAATACTTAAAATTAATGGTAAATAAGGAGATCTATTGTTTCATAAGAATTCATCGGGCTCCAATATTATTAAATATAAATAACTTTAAACTAAAACTGGGTTATGAAATCAAATCACGCTTTCCAAACCTGTCAGCCACTGTCACAATCATGGCGTAAAATTGTTTGTAACTTGCGCGATAACAAAACTCCGCAAATTGTTGAAGCTAGTTATTGCTCAATCGGTTTGATTGTGGGAGAGATAGTGCTATCAGTTTTATATTTTCACAGCAATTTTCACTTTTCAACTCGGTAGAAATTAAATGTTAATAAAAATAGGAAACACCTGAAAAACTTCCAAGTTTGCAGACCACTATGTTGTAAACATTACAACTGTTTTCTTTATGGCCCTCGGTTATCATCGTATTTCTATTGCATTGGTACGATGGAAAGAACGAAGATTCTCGAAAAGATCAGAACGTAGGTTGTACATAACCTAATTTATACATATTCTAATATTTTTTTAATAAACCACTGTGCCAATTTTTTACGTTTAAACCTAATCCTTAACAAAACAGGATGAGGATAAATTTAATTTTATGAAGGTGTATACATTACACAATTTTAACATAATATCCGCATTAACCCGTAAATCAGCTCACGCGGGCGGCTAGTTTTGATAACATTTCCCGGTAGCGGTAGGGACCGTACGTACGAGTACCTTAGTGTCCCCAAGGGAGGCAACAGTTAAAACTTAACCCCCCTGATTTCAGTATTTACTGTTGATCGTAACGAATTTATGATATTTTATTTGATAAATTTTCATCTCAATAACGGAAGGTGCCTCTTCTAGGCTGTCTAAAGCAAAGTAAAATAAAAGGCAACACTTAAAACTTGCATGTGTCGCTGACGGCTGAACGCAAGTTTTAAGCAACGAAATCGTTCAGTAGTACAATTTACGGGGTCGCGTGGACTGGGTTGTGTTCATAGACGTATATTATATATTATATTTCGTCGCATCATTCTTCAGATATAGTAATTAACAATGTAGTCCTTTAACCTAACAGGCATTAATCCGCACGTTTAGAGAATCGATTTTGAGGGTAATCGAAAATTTTTATTTTGCTTACCACCATGTTGCGCCAGCCGGCTTACCTCATTCTTCATCCGAGCGTGGCAGCGATCGCACGTACTCAATAATAGTATTTAATTTATCGATATCGACATGCCGAAAAGGAGTAATGAAGATAAAATTCGCCGCTATAAGCGCAAGCTTCGAAAGTTAGAAGAAAATAGTAACAAAGGTTACAAAAGAATAATTATGCCGGAGGATTCAGAACAATCAGGTCGGTATTTTAAATTATAATTATATTGATATAATTTTATATTCTGTGATATAACATTATATCTAAACTTTTGCTTTAAGCCAATTCTAGCCCGAGAGGTTAACCGAGTGTTAACACGTGGGTATTTTCCTATCATTATAATATGATAAAATAAAGCTCCACGCCAGGAGAAGGATCGTGTATCCTTACATAGGCAGTGTAACATTTATAATATAAAATATTATAATATAATATTATATCTGCGATTACAAAAAAAAAAAATGTGAGTACCGACATACACATTTTCTTCTTGCAAAAGCAGAATGCTATTTTTAACGGTTTTCTTTTGTCTGATGTTTTCAGACAAAAATGATAACGTCGAGCCCGAGGCCGTTTCATTATTGCCCGAACCTCTCGACCAGATTATTGAAGATGCGATTGAGGGTATCGACCAAAATTTAGTAACTGGTTTAGAACCGGCTACCTTACAGTTGGACTCAGAAATCATCACTGCTCTTGGTGAAACCACCGAAGAGGCTTCTAAATTCGGACCTAAGATACATGAAAAGCTATCATGTCTTTGGTTACCGATATTGAAAAAAGGCTTAAACAAAGACTATAAAGAAAAACTTATCAAGGATTATATAATATAAGATCAAACGAACTTCTTGAAGTGAAGTTCGATCATTATTATATGAGTCGCTTCATTCGAAGATACAAAGTTCCCACCCACCCACAACCAACAGGGAAAAACACAATTCTCTAAAAGAATGAGGTAAGCCGGCTGGCGCAACATGGTGGTAAGCAAAATAAAAATTTTCGATTACCCTCAAAATCGATTCTCTAAACGTGCGGATTAATGCCTGTTAGGTTAAAGGACTACATTGTTAATTACTGTATCTTCGAATGAAGCGACTCATATAATAATGATCGAACTTCACTTCAAGAAGTTCGTTTGATCTTATATTATAGACGAGGCACGTTGAGGCAAGAACTGTCTCCACTTTTGGATTTTTTGGGGTCATTTTGACATTTTAAGTACGGTGAAATCAAGATGGCTGACATTTGAGGTATGGTGAAAACCAAGATGGCGTAACTTTTTCTTGCACGAAGTTTTGTTCTGTCAAATATATAGGTCATAGCCTATCTTTATAGTTTAGAAATCTTTGGTTGTGTTATTTAATGTTAACCGTCGCGTAATGTTAATATTATTATTAAATGAAAGTGTGTAACAGTGGCGAACGGTGTCTTTACTTCAGAGGGAAGCCCTAGACGAGAGTTGTGTAAGTGATTTTGAAAGAAATTTAGCACCATATTATGTATGATGATCCCTTGATCATTTTTTTTTGTCCCTTAACAACGACCTTTCGTTACAAGCGTGTAGAGTTGTGTGATGTGTCGTGTCCGAGAGAAATTGTAAATACTTAGGTAACTATAAGAATACCTAAAATTAGGAACCTATGCTATGAAAACATTTCGAAGTAACGGCCGGCAAGGATGTGACGTCATAAACACACTAAACACATACGTACGTAGTAGTGAAATGGAACGTGTTTCTCTAAATAGTTCATGACATCTTTTAAAGTTAATATGTCAAAACGTCAAACGGAACGTCACACCGCCATTTGTCTGAGCGGACTATAGCACTTACAAATAGTACTAATAAAGTCACAGCACAGCTAATCCACCAACCAATATGGCGAATAGTGTTTTCAGCGGTTTTAAAAAAGTGTAGGTATTATGAAAATATTTTATTTGTAGGTTTTGAAAAGGTCTCAAAATAATGTATTTTTTTTGTGTAAATTAACAATTATGAAGCGTTAAGGACATAATTAAAAACAAGGGCAAGAAGCCTATTTAATTGAACCAAATAATGGTTACCTACCTTCTTAAACTCTCACGCAGTTGTACTGTAAAGATGTTTATTTGCCAATAAAGAATTTTATTATCAATAAAATAATTCCCAATTCATATTAAGCTAAATGTGTTTTTTTTCAATTTCGTTTGTTTGAATTGAATGAATGAATTGAATGAAATTGAATGTAAGAAAAATGCTTTATGGTTGAGAGTTACCAGGCTCTCATGCCGCTAAAGAAATATTTTATACACTATTATCAAGATGATAGATCGTTGGCCGCCGCTTGTTCTTGTGGGCGAAATCTTGTGGGAAATCATCTCCGTACCAGCAGTACCTAATTGGTGATGTCTGTAATACCCCTCCTTATGTCATATTTCAACTAATAGGCATTATGTTAGTACCTAAAGGCTACATTAATTAAAAATGTGTCTATTTATTTATCTTATGTTTTTTCTGATTATATTATCTTGTAACTAGCTATACTGGTGCATACCTAGTAAATTTCGTGTACATTTTTTCGCAAACAGATAAACGTCTTAGCAGTGTAGGTTACAAACGAATAAATATTTAATTAATATGTGCAAACAAGATGTATAAAATACTTTGGAACAAAAGTTTTCGAATATCCGACAACAGATCGAAAAATCATTTTCAACGTTTTTATAGGTAATCCTTGTAAAGCATATAAATCACTATTTCGGTGTATTCTCTCGGTGATGCGGCCGTAGCGACAATGCGAAAACATTTTCCGAACGATTGTGGTAGTGCGTCCGTGTCGCAATCACGTACGAAAATGTTATAATATGAATATTTTATTTGAATAGCCAATTCGACCTCGCAAATATTTGATATTCACATTGAATACGAAAGGTTTGCTTATTAATTGGATTGTCGTACCGTGCCCAGAGGCTACGCTTCCGAATTGTGCCTACTTAATTTCTGAACCGTACGCACAGATCTAGCTGTAACAATACTTATATTTAAATGCGTAAGTTGCGTTTAAAAGCAAGGTACCGTCTCATATTAAACCTATAAACTGAACTTTATTTTAGTGTAGTTGAGTAAAAATAAAACATCTACGAAGCCGAAGTTTACTCGGGAAGTAATCCTGTAATTGCAAGAGCTGTTTAAGTGGAGGGACGTTACCAGCCGTTGTTACGATACTAGCACACAGTTAGAAACAAAGTTTTTTGTTTATCGTATACTTTAGCTAGTGAACACCAATTACAGAAAATGTAAAGGCGCCCTATATCGCTGACTCCAATAAGAACGAACGCTGCACATTTTGCCCGAGAACTTTGTTTCATTATGTGAGTTGTGTTCCTTAAAGGTGCAGTAATGCCATTTCAAAACGATTACGTTTAAGTAGGTTAACTCCGACTAAAAGTACAGATTTAACACGTTCTCTGCAGAATGTGATAGCTAAGTAGTGCTAGAAACTTCGCTGACTGGTGGGTCGTTTCGTGTAAATATATATATTTTTATTTTTTATGATAAATTTAACAAAGTGGCGATATTTTTCGTAATTTATAGAATACAAAAAATAATGCTATTTGAATGAAGATTTTTTCATAAGGGATAAAAATGATGCGATTTCATAAATTGTTTGCTTCAAAAACGATACACACACATAGTTAACTTTGTTTTTAAGGTATTAAAAGGTAGGTGTTTCTTTCACACCGCGACGATAAGCGACGATACGCGGCGCTGCATTTTAAGCTAGCTATTCAAAATTGAACTTTGTTCACTACATAAAATTATACTCCATTCATACGAAATCAGTCATTAGTATATAACTGATTTCATATGAATTGAATATGTGCAGCGCGGTGCAACCTGCATTTCGAACCCTTACAATGAAATATGTATTTTCTTTTGTAATTAATAAAGATTAATTTTGAAGTTCTTAAAAATGCAGCGCCATGTCACGTGTCATTTTGTTTCGGTGTGGATTGACTGGTGACCCTTATTCGACATCGCTGTGCATGTTAATTTAGATATTTTTTTATTCCATTTTGCAAGAATTCAAACCAAGTTTCTTTACAATGTTAAAAATATTGCATTTAACGTTATAACAATTTTACCTCACTAAAGTTTGTTTAGTGTGGTAAGACCAAATTGAATTATATATATTTAAATATTATTGAATAAAAATATGTACCCGGTCGAGCCGGCCCATTTATGCCGAAGCTTGGCTCTCCCACAATGAAACCACGAAAAACCTGTAAGTAGTATGGCAGAGTTTCGTACATACTAAGTCTGGGGATCCTTTCCAGCAGAAAGCTAGGAAGCTCAGTGTCGTCGTCATAAACTGTTGCGGCTTACCGAACGTCGTAATTTACTTGACACGGGACTCTCACACGACATTATAAATGGGCATCTAGATTGTCCAGACCTATTGAAACTTATTTTCTTTAACGTATATTTCATAACCTCAAAAAAGGCATTCAAGTCAAAAGTCAAAACAACAATGCTTGCTAGCTCATGAGTCTGTCTTTATAGGTATCTTTTTTTTTGTTTTTGGTTTGTCGTTACCTTTAAGTGTACCCTACCCCGCTATCAAATAATATTAATATTTTTTGTATAGCATAATGTAATTTACATTTATTTTTATTTTTATCTATAATACATATAATATAATTTATCATTATAAGTATGTATGAATAATCTTAAATTATAATAAATAAATTATCATATACATATTATATTATTACACACACATACACAACATAGAGTACATGCTTATGCATCCATTAGTGTATAAGTACTAAACGTATTTACCTAATTGTTCTTTATTGAAATTACTTATTTGTGGTTTATTTGTTGTTTACTTTAACTTTTTCACTATTGGTTAACGCAATTGTAGATTGTATAGTATATTTATTGATAAATTTATAAAAACTCCAATGTTCCCAAAAAAAAAATTGTAAAAACACCTAAAATTGTGTAATATGTGAATAACTGACATTTGCCTTATTTAAAATAATTGTAATACATACTTTAAATTAGATTAGGAATGATGCTGTTGTTATTCCAAAACAAAAAAAACTATCTCCCTCTCTAGCACTAAGCAAGATTAAATGGTTGCGTCATTGTCGGTTAAGTTTCGCAAGGGACTGCGTAAAATAGCCGCTACACTGACGCAGACTTCTGCTTGTGGTGTTTCGCATCGCAAGGCGTCCGGTCCGTACGCGATCTGTCGGCACAGGGGTGACACACTCTACACATGACCGGGATGTCATTCTCAAACGACGTCTGCATCCGTAGTCCACGAAACATATAATAAAACCGCAGTACACTAATTACTAAAGTTTCGCAGATGTTTTACTACCGCAGTATTATCGCAGAGACTCGCTGTCACATACGAACGCTTAGGACGTAAATTGACAATGCAGTAAACCACCGAAAAAACTGAAAACGTAAAGTACGTTTTCAGTTTTTTCTTAACTTATTGGTTAACTTACTTTACGTTATTATATAATTTTCTTAGTTGGCGCCGATTCAATATACTTATGTAAACTTACATTAGTTTCAGAACTTAGTTATTATGGTTAAATAAAGGTTTGTTCTTTTTTGCTTTCAGTTTTTTCTGCAAATTAATTTTTACGACTAGAATCAACTAATCACTATTAACTACACGCTCATTAATGGTTAGTAATTTTATGTTGTTGTAATGAAACAACTCAGCATTAAAAAATGTGAGTGAATGGTGATGATGATGTATATAAATTTGGTAAGAGCAAAAGTTCAAAGATATCGATATTGGTGTAAAATAGTATGAGAAATACCTGTTTCATCATATGAAGATGTATGGTGTGATGATGGTAGTGTTGATGATAATCATTACTGTAATTTGCATAGTAGCATTATGCTTGCTGTTCTTTAAACAACGCTGAAATTCCGAAACTACTCAGGAGTTCTGTTCAGTGGTTTTGGATCCTAGATGTACCTTGGCAAAGAATCTAAATTTTTGGTAGCATATGGCTGGGTTACTTCAAAAAAAGTAAAAATCACTATGGTTCCCATATAAATTTCGAGGAGTCCGTTCTATTTCTCATGGAATCCATCACTAGGTCAGAGGTCTACCATTTGGTAACAATGGGACCAACTTAAAAGTGAACCTTTTATAACAAAAACAGGAATTATCAAAATCGGACTACACTGTAAAAACTTATGCGTGGTCATACATAAAAAAATATATACGCGTTGACTTAAGAACCACCTTCGGTTTTTTCGTCGGTTAAAAATAATCACTTATACTTATTAAATAGGTTACATAAACCTATTTTCCTCATAGCCCCTTTTACATAATTAATAGCTGAATATTATTAATACCCGCAACTTAACAGTGAACACCTGATTCTGTTCATTGCCAACCATTCCACCCTGACGTAACTTTATTGATAACACTTTGACCAATAGTTAATATAATTAATAACAATATCAACACAACATGTAAATTGGTACAGCAATGTTATCCATTAGGCGAGTATTTGTAAAGTTTGGGCGTCGAGGAAGTGAGACAGGAGATTCAGAGGGAGACAGAATGTCCCAATAACGTCGAAGGGATAACGGTTGAAAGTTTTAATTAAACACAAACATCTGCCGGCGTTCAGCTGCGACAATTATTGTTCACTACAGCCATATAATACAGCAAAACATATCTGACAATATCTCATCGTTTTCGGAATGTATCATAAAAGGTACATAAGATCTATATAATATAGTTTCCCGCAGTTTACACAACTTTATTATTTTTAAAGTATAAATTAAAGCGACTTCCAAACTTCTTCTTCTTTGTCTTCTTCACTTTTCCCGGTTACATGAAAAGTTCAAAAATATACCATTTTTCACAAATAGCCTTTCCTGTCAAAATCTGTTCTTAATGTGATCTCATTTTAAGTAAAACAAATGAAACTTTACATAAAAAAAGAAGTGTAGTAAGTAGATTTTAAAATAAAACAATATTTTTTAAATTATGGACCTTTTTTTTGTGTTCCGCTAAATATGCCGGTGTGTTTATTTTAATTTTATTTAATTTTTTAAATTTATTTAATTTAATTATTTAAGTGATTGAACGATATAATTCAATTCTCTTCGTCAATCTTATGAAAATATATTTAAAGCTAGATATAAAATATTATTATTTTTAAAGAAAACATTAAACTGACTTCAAAAGTAAAAATGCACAGAAAAGTATGAAATAAATCTTATTTTCTAAATAATTCCCCTTTTAAATTCAGCTAAAATTGTAACTATTTCTCTACTCAATCTACATTATTTTGAAGTCGGTACCAGCCCAAATATAAATATCCTAATAAAACAATACCACAAAAAACAATACCTAAATTAAAAAAATCACAGATTTCGTGCCTCACACGACTATCGATCACATTGGAAATGAATCTACGGAATTCGAAAAAACATTGTCGCTGAGTGACGAGAAAGTTGGGATAAGGAAAAGGTTACAAAATTAAACTACAACGTTGAATGATAATAATTTTATTCTTAGACTAGCTTTAGGCCGCGACTTCGTACGCGTAGATGTTGTGGTGACTAATTTCCTATTATTTTTAGAAATTAACTTTAATTATGCTAAAAAGAAATAAAATGATAAATGGTTTAAGATTATTTTATAATTAGAGTGTATTATGCTATTGAAATACCTCTTTATATACAACACTAACTGTATTGCCGCGTGGAGCAAGGATCACCAGAGTGCTAGCCGAACTTACTATGGAACTCGCAACATAGAACTGTCCGTGTGAGAAACATTTCTCTCTTAGGTCTATCCCAGCCACTTTCAATGGCTGCCCCTGAGCTTTATTGATGGCGAAGCATACTTTTAAGGGAAACTGCAGTATTTTAAATACAAATGGATACTCTGATGGGATCAATGTATTTTAGGTATGAATAGTTGAGCACATCTAATGAGTACAGTAGCCTCGACAATGTTGCGATGGAGAACTTGTATCTGCAGTCTGGTGCCATTTCACAATTTTGGAGGCTTAATATTTCTTAATAACAATATTCAAATGGATACTACTTAGCTATCACATTCTCTGCAGAATGTGATAGCTAAGTAGTGCTAGAAACTTCGCTGACTGGTGGGTCGTTTCGTGTAAATATATATATTTTTATTTTTTATGATAAATTTAACAAAGTGGCGATATTTTTCGTAATTTATAGAATACAAAAAATAATGCTATTTGAATGAAGATTTTTTCATAAGGGATAAAAATGATGCGATTTCATAAATTGTTTGCTTCAAAAACGATACACACACATAGTTAACTTTGTTTTTAAGGTATTAAAAGGTAGGTGTTTCACACCGCGACGATAAGCGACGATACGCGGCGCTGCATTTTAAGCTAGCTATTCAAAATTGAACTTTGTTCACTACATAAAATTATACTCCATTCATACGAAATCAGTCATTAGTATATGACTGATTTCATATGAATTGAATATGTGAGAACTTGTATCTGCAGTCTGGTGCCATTTCACAATTTTGGAGGCTTAATATTTCTTAATAACAATATTCAAATGGAGATTATCTGGTGGACGACCTGTGTTGGGTTTAGAGTATTAAGGAACTCCACGGGATAGTTTACTGAATGATCAGTTTGTACTACTCAATCCACTGACTTATATTGTACTTCATCTGCTTCAAATGGCTTGAGTAAAAGTTTCGGGACTCAAAATAGTACGCTCACAGTATAACCTTTCTATGGGCTTTGTCATGAGATTGGTGACATCAGGGTAAACTGCGTTAGTGAGTTCTGTAAGTGAAGTCACCACTGTTGCCAAACTTTGTGGAATAGTAATTTTACCATCAATTGTAGGGTAATCGCCGTTTCCTATTTTAAGCAACAATTCATAAAACTATTCAGCAGACTGTTCACTTGGACTATTATGTTCTTTTTAACGCGAGCTTTTGTATGTCAGATGTATGATGACTTTAAATACGACTTTACTTCATCCGCTCGTGTGCCCCTGGGTACTACGGGTATCAAAATAAAGAGATTGAAGAGAACATTCAAAAAAATTACAACAAATCTAGTAAAATGGTCAAGCATGAGTCTGACTCTGAAAAAAATGCATTCATACCCATTTCATCATGTTCACGCATTTAAGGGGTTGAATATCAAAAAACCGTGAAATAAGTATTTACTTATTTTCTTTTAGGACTACATTTACAAAAATTTTTCTACAAAATTCAAATACAAAGCTGAAATGCTCATTTAGTATTTTTTCATACTAAGCTTAATACGCTTTTTTACCAATTAATAGATCGAATTTTATAAAATATTGAATCAGAGTTCAAATAGATCATGTCAAAGAGCTATATCACGAAACTTCAAACAGATCTTACCACAAACAAAAAAGTTACATACAAACGTTGATGCCTTTCATACATTTACTCCTTTATGAGTTTTGCAAAATTCCTTCTTAGTGGACCTATACGTCAAAAATGGAAGTCATGGTCCAAATATAACGTTTCTAGCTTCAGTAGTTCTGCCTCGACGTTGATAAATCAGTCAGTCAGGACATGTTAGTTTATTTAATAGAAGATTAACATAAGTATCCTCGACATAACGCCTGTGAACAAACAAATTGTAAAGGTCATTGGGCGGAATCTGACCCGGTCAGTGAAATATTCCGTACACCAAACGTATAACCAAACTAGATTTAAATTGTCAAGTTGTAGTCCACTTTTCATTTTCTGCACTTAGATTTTTTAAAAACAGTGGGAGTATTTAAAAAAAAGAAAAATGATTATGAATAATCAATACTTTTGTTCAAGTAATCCTTACACAATGCCCTTTAATAATTATGTAGTTATTATTATATAATAATAACTACATAACTATTAAAGGGTATTGTGTAGTAGGTGCTACTGGTACTAGATGGACATTCTACTAGCACCAGTAGCACCTACTGCGGGGTTTGCAGTAATACGTTGTCTCTCTCGCACGTCACCCAGGTAGAAACCAGTTGTTGCGCTCGCGCACTGATTAACTCACATCGCAGTCCTTCGTCATTTGTCGTTGCGATCTGTGCGTTCTTTGAGTTTATGTTTTTGTTCTTATCGATTACTTTGGCGTGTTTACTGGTTTTATTGTTTGCTTTTGGATTGGATTTCGTTTTAAAATGGAAAGACAAAATAGTTGTGTGTGTGTGACCGATCTGTGCTTCGTCGCAGAAAACACGTTCTCACAGGACTATTCCTCGATAGATACCGAGATCACCCCGAATTATTATTACAACAAAGAATATCACGTGAGGTAAGTATCTTAACCGTTTTGTATTGAATCATTTTTTTAACTGACACTCTGTTTATTTTTTTTGAGGGATACTCGTAGTCCGTTATTATCGCAAAATCGATATTATTTTTATTTGATAGTATTGTTTGTAATTAATACCACCAAACAAAGATTTGTTTTTCATCAATAAATGGGAGCATTAATAATAATTATAATATGGTGTCAGCCGCCCTGCGTCTGGTGTCAGCAGGGCGGGTGCCGTTTGGGGAGCAGGCGTGCCACGACAGCGGGGCGGTGTTTTGGCCGGGCGTGTGGCTTCTGCTCGCTTCATAATTTTTTTACTGTGGCACGTCTTGATTGCACTCTGCCTGATGGAATGTACGTTTCAACGGCGATGGGCTCAGCCCCTGCCCCCAGACATTACTTATTTTATTATTAACGAAATAGGTGGGATCTTGTAGCCTTAATAATATAAACTAAGAATGTATGCGTACTAGGTAACTTGGACCGTGGGCCAAAAAAATAAACTCTATTAGAAGAGTTAGAGACAATTAAGCATTTATTTTCTACTCGTTTCAGATTTCTTTTGATGGCTCACGATCTTTATGCCTGCTGGGTGAGGTTGGATCGTACTCTGCATAATCAACCCGACCAAGCGCCACCTCAACAAGGTCAAGATCAGCCACCCCAACAAGTTCCTCATAATGATGAGGAAAGACACACGCAACAAGACGCGGCCATACAAGTGGATCCTGGTTTTATTACCCTGCAAGGATATTCTCGTGCTGCAAATACATCAAGACGGTGCATATTTCGTAACTGCAGAAATATCGCTATTCATGTAATACCATCTTACATAAAATTCCACCTATTGCATTATGATAATTTTTATATACCTCTACTTGCCAGAGTTTGTGACTCGCATTTAGTAAGAAATGATTGGGGAGAAGTGAATTCTCAGTCGATGATGCAATTTAATAATGCCCATGTACTTGATATAATCAATTTGTATAAGTGGGGATTGGAACGAAATCACCAATTGGATTTCGAAAATATCGATGGAATTCAGGACGATGAACTGCACTTCTGGACAGGAGTAACTAAAAACCAGTTCAACAGCATTTTACAACTGACGCCGTCTCTTCGTGACAGAACAAAGGAATTTATTAAAAAGTGTTAGGTATTTATTTAACAAAAATAAGAACGGGTTTATCGGATGAACGTTTGGCTACAAAATTCAACATGTCAAGAAGGACGGTAGAAAGAAAGTAACAAACATAAAGAGAATGTTTAACAAATGATTTTGCGCAGCGTTATCTAGGATTAAATCATATAACCCGCGAAGAGGTGGTAGCTCGCAATTTATCTATTCATATTTTTGAAGCCGATCATGATCCAGCCATTTTGGTGGTTGACGGTACTTACTTGTACGTACAAATGAGCTCCAATTTCCTGTTTCAAAGGATTACATACAGCTTACATAAGCTCCGAAACCTTGTGAAGCCTTTTTTGGTTGTATGTACAGACGGTTACATTTTAGATGTTATGGGACCGTTTGCAGCAACGACTTCGGATGCCACAATTATGCGCAACCTGATGGAAGACCAAACCTCTGAATGGCATGGATTTCTTAGAACTAACGACGTGTTCATTCTAGACCGTGGCTTTAGGGACGCGATTCCTAGTATAGAAGAATGTGGATATAATCCTCATATGCCACCAACTAGATCCAGAGGAGAACAGTTGACGACAGCAATGCGAATAAGTCTAGGCTTATCACAATGGTCCGATGGGTGGTTGAGACCATAAATAGTCGATTTAAAAAAGACTTTAAAATATTTCGCCACGTCTATTTTAATGTTTCTTTGCCAAACATGATGAAATACTTCAGAATTATAGCGGCAATCATTAACGCAACTCGACGACCTTACTAGGACAGCACATATGCCGCACAATTCATTAATATTATCAATGAAAATATCAATAGAGAAAATGAACTGGCGGAATATGTAAGGGAGCACAACCTGAATAGACAGAGAGTAGCTTTCGTGCCAATGGGGCATCCATTATATAATAATGATGTTTTCGATGTTTTTCCACAACTCACATACGAGGATTTAATCTTATTCACGTTGGGAAATATTATTTAAGGATCGCTAAATCATACTGCCACGAGCACATGCGACCAAATGGTCTCTATATTGTGGAACTATATCGACACCAATTATTGATTATCAATAAAATATTAATAAGAGGAAAAATCCAATCGAGATATACGAGGAGCAAATAATATATATATATACATAAATATTAGTGAACCCGACAGAACCCGGTAGACAGAGCATAGAACAATATTACTGCTCTTGCATACACGGCCGCCGCACTATGGTGTGGCGGCCGTGGATGCAAGACTTGCTTGAAGGAGGGAGACTCACCTCGCGAGATCCAGCGGTGCATATGTGTACGGGGGGCGCACCGCGCATGGGGGCGTCTCGGCAGCGTGGCTCCGGGATGCTCCCTGCCGCATGGTTTGCGGGCTCGGAGGCGGTTATTGCCGCGGCTGTGGTAGCCGCAGGGGAGTCAGCAGGTCCACGCAGGAGGCGCCGCGAGCGCCGAGTAGTCCGCGTGAAGTCCGGCTGCGGAGGAGCGAGCGAGAGAGGCTCCAGCTCCTGCTGGGTGCTAGCTGGGATAGCGGCGGCATCACAGGGGGAGGCCACAGGGGGTGTGGCAACTTTTGTTCCTGGGGCTCGGCTGCTTTTTCCTCCTGGAAGGCTGCGCAGAGGAGTCGGGGGGACATACCTTGGCGTATGGTCGTTTGCCTCCGCCATCAGTGACGTAGAGGTCGGTGGAGGAGGAGGGGCCTCTTGCTCAGGGAGAGGCGAGTCGGCAGGTACGTAGGGGGGGGGGGGAGCGCGTGCATTATCGGCTCGCGGTTTTCGTGCAGCCCTACGGTACACCGGACACTGTCTGCTGTTTGCAGGGTGGGCCCCCCTGCAGTTTACGCAGGTGGGCGTCTCGGAGGGGGAGCGGGGGCATTCCCGCACGGAGTGTTCCTCGGCACACCGGACACAGGCCACCTTCCGGTGGCAGTTGTGGCTAGAGTGCCGGAATTGGTGGCATCGGTGGCATTAGGCCGGGCCGCCTCGGCCCCGCCAGGCTTCGATGCGAACTCCCGGCATATTCAAAAGGTTACATACCTTGTATATGCCGGGTACGACGTCCGGGGCCCTGGCGATAAGGGCGAAGAATAAACAGGCGTCGGGGTCAGACCTCGCCTGAATCAGGGAGACGTGCTCCGCCACGAATCCCAGTTCGGCGAGACCGGCCCTGATCTCTCCGGTGTCTGTAAAGGAAGGTAGGCCCCTGATACCTACCTTGATTGTCCGTTCCTGTGGTAGCGAGTAGGCGAACCAGGAGGCTTGTCCTTGCTTCTCCAGGTCCGTTAGGTAGCGCTTAACGACCTTGTACTCTTGTTCGCTTTGGGGCGAGAAGCGAATCGCACGGCCGTTATATTTGGCGTTAGGTATGTACCCAGTATGTCGCGAAGACGGCGGAAGTGATGTACCCAGTCGTCGATTCGCTCGGCGACCAGGGGCGGGTAGCGAGGAGCAGAAGAGGGTGGCGGCGTCTTACTTACCGACGGCGCCGGTATGAGGGGGCTGTGGTTGTCTACGTGTGGGCGGCTGGAGGCACTCACCTCGGCGTATGACAGCCGACGGCCGGAAACCGGTGAAAAATTTATAGGCGGTGGCGGGAAGGTGGGCGCGCGGTAACAGTACCCGTGCGGCACGCTTGGGCGGATTTCCGTGGCCGCACTAGGTGCGGCTCGGCGGTCATCGCGCGGCTGTGGTGTCAGGCGAGCGCGGAGTGAGCGAATCACTACGCACGGATAGAGCGGGACGGCACGAAAACGCGGAGTGAGCGAGACACTCGACGCGTTTGGAGCGAGACGACACTAACGCGGAGTGAGCGAGTCACTACTACGCAATTAGAGCGAGACGGCACGAAACGCGGAGTGAGACGCACACACACGAACGAGGAGACAGGACGATCCAGACTTGCTTGATGCTTCTATTGATGCTTCCTATGGGAAGCTGCGCTCATATAGCGAGCGTGGTTTATTTTTTATCTTGGGCCAGACATCAAGACGAAACCGATGCACCAGTGGCCTTTTTAGATTATACTATTGTACCTGTCGATATTGACAATGTCGAGTGATGAAAAAATTGCGTTGCAAAATGAAGGAGCCGCAATTAATGGATGACTATGTTATTTCAAAGCAAAAACAAAAGAAAAAAAAATATGTTTTTTTTTTATTTTTCAACTAGACAGACAGTACCAACAATAATGCGGACCCATACGATCGTAAACTAGAGACATTCATCTATTTATCTCACCATATTTTATTTCTGTACATCGTGGGTAAAATTTTCATACTATGGTGCCCGGTGACTTCGATACACGTGTAAAAACACGTGTATCGAAGTTTGAATAATTGTCGCCGTGGCGCTTAAACATACAGTACCTGGGAGACCGAGCTTTGCTCGGAGTTTTAATAGAACGACAAAATAATTAAATATAAAAAAAAAGAAAAAATACGAATCACAAAAATAAATATCTGACCGGGATTTGAATTTCGAACCCACTACATTCTAAAGGAGACTGAACATCGTGGGCCCAAATGTGATGGCTTGAGATATGGTTTAAAAAAGTCGTCATTTTTTTTGTCAAAAAATATAAAAAATCAGCTCAATTCTCAATCTGGGAGCCGAGAAACATAACAAACCAAATTGACGGCAGGCAAAGAATATACAGACGCAAAGGAGAACGATACACAAATTGTGTACGGTGGTGGATCAATAATGGTTTGGGCGGGCATTATTTTGGGAGCTCGCACAGACTTGGTAGTGATTGACAGAGGGAGTCTGACTGCAGATCGCTATATCAGAGAAGTTTTAGAAGAAAATATCGTACCGTTTGCCCCATATATCGGTTTTTTTTTTTTTTTTTTTCGAACGGGTCTATGCTAAGGGTCGGGTTAAGACCGCTGTAGCTAAGTCGGACTATAACTAGCCTGGTGGCTAGTTTGTTTGGTGGTAGACGATGGGAGGGTTTGACCCTCCCTAACATCACCCGGGTGATGTTCAAACCGGATATTGGGGACAGCTACGGATTAGAAGCTATTATTTTGACAGGGGAGACGCGGGTCTCTCCTGCTGAGGGGTCCGACCCCTTCCTCACTCGCAGATGAGTGAGGTTGCTCGCGCGCGGTAGCAGAGACTAGCGGCGTGCGAGTTATCGCGATAGAGGAGCTCTCGATTTGGTCGATATCGGTACTGAGAGGGCCGTCCCTCTCCCCTTCCGCGTACGGTCAGGATGACTCGCGCGCGTAAGTCCTAATGTCGATGAGGTTCGCGGTATTGGTAGAGCTCTCTATATCAATATCGCGGTCGCGGACACTATTTAGGAGTGTACCTAGACTACTGGGATGCGAACTCGAACTCGGGTTCGGGTCCGGTCCCGTGTTAGGGTCGGTCTGTACGTCTGTACGTGTTGTCGTGTCGGATGTGGGACCTCGGGGTAGGCGCCGGCGTCGACCCCGGTGCGATGCTAGCGTCGCGGGTGCGTGTGATTTGTGTTTACGTAACTGTACACAGTACGTTACGTATTTTGTGATCGGGTCAACGGGATCGGCTAAGATATGCTTAGGCCGTTTGTGCGGGTGTCGGAAAGTCAGTGCGTCGTGGTTGTAGTCCATTGCCTTTTTGATAAGGGGGTTTGGGTGGTTTTTGCCTTTATCAAAGAATCTCTCTACGAGTTCCTTGATATAGGCTTTAATAGTGACTAGTTCGCAGTCCCTATGCAAGTCGATGTTACGCATGTACCAGGGGGCGCCTGTTGCCATGCGTAGAAACCGGTTCTGGACTCTTTGCAAGCGGTCCATTTGAGACTCGCTTATCTGTGCGAAAGAGACGCACGCATAAGTGAGTATCGTTCTGATGCAAACCTTATACAATGTAAGCTTATGTCTTAAGGACATTTTGCTTCGCGAATTAAGTAGCGGATATAATTTGTAGAGTACAAATTTCGCTTTACGTAGTGTGTTACTGATGTGACTCGAAAACGTCATCGACTTGCCTAGTACTACGCCTAAATATTTGACCTGAGAGACCTCAGGGATAATGTTGCCGTGCAGGCTAATAGGGCTCATTACTTTACGGGGGCAGTTACGCCCCGCTGTCTTATTACCATTGAATTGAATGGCGTGACTTTTATCGGGATTGACTTCTATTCTCCACTTGGAGAACCAATTACCGAGAGCGGTAACTGACTCCTGGAGGACTTTAGACGCGGTACGTGCTCGTGTGTTTGAATAATAAAGGGCTGTGTCGTCCGCGAACATAGCTAATTGCACCTTAGCGTGTTTGGGGATGTCACTAGTGTACAGGTTATATAGGGAGGGCGAGAGGACCGAGCCCTGCGGTACTCCCGCCTCCATATATCTTGGCGACGACAGTGCGCCTTCTACGCGGAAATGAAATTTACGATTTTTTAAAAAGTTACTAATTAGTAAGACGAGATAATCGGGTATTTCCATTTGATAGAGTTTGTATAACAGTCCGTTATGCCAAATTTTATCAAAAGCTTTTGCAATGTCAAAGAATACGGCGCATGTCGTCTTCCTGTCGTTTTTGCTAGATAATATGTACTCCGTTAAGCGGTGTACTTGAGCGGGACAGCTGTGCATTTCGCGGAAGGCGAACTGCTCGTCTGGAAGGAGTTTTTTGTCGGTTATGACGTCATTAAGGCGCCTTTTAATAACTCTTTCGTAGACTTTACCTAGGGAGCTAATGAGACTTATTGGACGGTAGCTACCAGGCACCTTCCGGGGTTTCCCCGGTTTGTGGATACCTATGACAATAGCTACTTTCCAAATGTCTGGAAATGAACATCCTACTAAGAGGGCGTTAAAGATGTTCACTAGGAGTTGAATTAGCTCGGACGGTAACATTTTAAGTGTTTTGTTTGAAATACCGTCGAGGCCTGGGGCCTTTCTGGCATTCATACACTTAATAATGTCACTGACCTCCTCCGAGTCCACCATTCTCACCCTGTCTACATCAGGTGGCCTCGAGAGTCTTGCCCCATATATCGGTGACGATTTTGTTTTATGCAGAATAATGCTCGGCCGCATACCGCTGGGGTAACTCAAGCTTATCTTAATGATATGAATATCACTGTTATGGAGTGGCCGGCGAGATCACCGGATATGAACCCAATAGAGCACGTTTCGGACTTGCTGAAAAGAAAAGTTAAGTCCAGAATTCCAGCTCCTGCCAACGTGGGTGAACTGCGAATCGCCGTAGTTGAGGAATGGCGGAGACTATCCCAGGAGACCATCGATAACATAATTCTCAGTATGCCTCGACGGGTAGAAACTTTAATAAGAGCACGTGGAGGAAATACGCGATATTATCACCATTTTTCTAATTTAATTAATTGTTATTTTAATATTAATTTTCACTTTTCCCGGTTACATGAAAAGTTAAAAAATGTACCATTTATCACAAATAGCCTTTACTCGCAAAATCTGTTCTTAATGTGATCTCATTTTAAGTAAAACAAATGAAACTTTAAATAAAAAAGAAGTGTAGTAAGTAGATTTTAAAATAAAACCATATTTTTTTAATTATGGACCTTTTTTTTGTGTTCCGCTAAATATGCCGGTGTGTTTAGTACCTATATATGTGAAGCTTTGTACTCCTTTTTACGAAAAATTGTGCAAACGGAGGAGTATGAAATTTGGCCAGTTAAGGATTATATGGAGGAGGAGAGAACTGAAATAATTTTTTATAATTATACTTACAAAATAAATTAGGTAATAAAAATAACGTTAAGACTACCTTTTGATTATTAACTAACACTACCATGTTTGAATTTTGATACAATTTTGTCACATGACGACGTATGTCAATCTACCTTTCACGTTCATTAAAAAACTTTTTATTTTGTATCTAAGAGGCAAAGAGACGTTAAACAAAAAAATTAATGAATTATGGTAAAATTTCGACCCCTAGACGACCACTAGAATGTTGAATTCTGGGAAAAAAAATTTATTTTACCTACTTAAATATAGGTATAGGTTATTCATATAACGTTACATAATTCAAGATTGATTTATAAAAATTCCTAACACTAATTTAAATTATGTAACAAAATCTCTATAATTTTTTACAACTTACAAGCTACTACAACTTGTAAACTTAAACGCAGTAATAACGTTCGTAAATTAAAACTCGCGAATAATAAACCACAAAAACATAGGTAAAGAGAATTATTATAAAATAACGCAGCGTAGACCCTTATTATTCAAAATATTATTTTCAAATCTGGTAATAATTGTCTTTATTGAGATTTGTTTCAAATTGTTGGAAATGAGATAAACCGGTGAATAAAATATTAAACTCATTTTTTTTGTTTTTTTTTTAAAAAAAAACAAAAAACCTCAGAACCACCTCAAACCTCCTACAAATATTTTGAGTCCTCTTCGGGCTGCAATTCCGCGATAATTATAAAAGTATATTTTCCCTGTATTTATTTGGTTTCAAAATTACATTTTCATTTTGTGCAATTCCATGAATGGCAACGAATGCAGTTTGTAAGGAAGTCGAGTGGCAAAATCCTTTTTTGAATTGTGTATTCAATAAAATTATATTACTTTCAGCGAAAAAGGTATTTTGGCTATACAAACAATATGTTTTTGTTTAAAAAATTACCTATATCTTCACAACAGAGGGCTTATCCAACAGGCCATCGTTAATTACAATGCCGATAACGTCCGGGCCAGGCCTTTAGCAAAGATGCCTTCGCTAATTATTATGATGACGAAAATAGAAAGCAAAAATGTTTGGTATTGACTTTAATTGACATGTCTCGCGCTATGTCACTTAGCGAGCATTATGTCAATCCCGTACATTTTTGTTTTCGATCTTCGTCATCGTAATTAGTGAAGGTATCTTGGCAAAAGGCTCTAGATGTAAATTAACTTATTAACATAAGTCAGCGAAAAGTTTCACTGACCAAAAATATATATAGCTGGATTTTGCCTGCGGCTCCGCCCGCGTAAATACAGTATCCCACGGGCATACTGTACTTTTTTCCGTTCCGTTTAGTAGTTTTTGCGTGATATAGTAACAAACGTCCATCCATCCATCCACGCACACTTTCACATTTATAATAATAAATAATACATAGTAGGATATCAACAAAATGATTTGATCTCGTATATTTACGGGCTGAGCGGCTAGGTTCACCAACTGCAGCAAGTTCGACATTATATTGTTAAAGATAATAGGGCGATTCGAAACATCCAAAAAAAAACTCGCATGTGGACGAAAAATAATGTAAAAAAAAACTTAATCAGCAGTGACTGGGTCCCGACAGGCGAAACGGTTGTGTAATGGGTGCAAAAAAGTAAACATTTCGCAACCGAAGCCAAAGGAGCATTAGGACGAAAAATGTGGCCACAATATAGTAATTGAGGTGCATTTATCCGGCAATTGGCCGCGTCCCCTGCGTTTCCGTTCGTTAGGCGCTCGGAAATGTTCTGGAAAATTGCGACCGCTGGAGGTGTGTACCGACTGCAGCGGAATGTTAATAGTCGATAAATATTTTTGTAAAATGTGTTTTTATTTATGAAAGCTATAACATCTCTGGATCAAGAGAAGGTTGTTTGAGATCTAGATTTCTACCTAAACTTTTTACTACTTCTGGTGCCGGTAATGCAACTAATATTTTAGCTCGTAATTAACTTACACTTTCATTTTACTTTCACTGAATTATAAATGAATCGTCTTCATATCGTTTTGGAGTTTGAACCAATCAAAACGGGTTGCACGTTGGTTTGACGTTTATGAGCATTTTTTAAGTATTTTGCAGTTTAAAGGTGGGACCGCACGTCTAGGCGTAACTACGCGGAAGGAAGATACACGACGCGTCACGGCCAAATATTCTTTGTATGAAATTGTATGAGATAAAACGCACTACGCGGCAGCGGCACTACGCGACGCGGCACTTCATAGCGATATTACTAGTAGAGACGCGTCGATCCGTTGCCGCTTAGAGCGGTCTAACCTTTAACATATCGCGACTGGTTCGTAGGCCGTAACTGTATTATTGCAGGATTTAATTAGCAGAATCGACCTTCAGGTCATATGGTTTGTTGATTGTAACTGACATACACTCAAGACTTAGGTTATAAAACGTTTTGGGTAACGTTATGGTCTGTTAACGTAATACATATTGTACTCGTAATTAGTATCATCGTTGTTTTGATCTTCTGAAATTCTTTATGAATCCGAGACAATATCCTAGAATTTATTATACATATATCCAGGGATCTTAATAACCGATTTGGTATTATTACCTATGGATGACTTTTGCAAAATTAAAATGCTGAAATATTTATTTTAATATCATAACGATTATATTATTGACGATGATAGACGACCTTTGTGGCTCAGTGGTTAGCGCGTTGGCGCTCAAGCCGGAGGTCACGGGTTCGAATCCCGCCACAGAACAAAAAAGTTTTCTGTGTTCCTGAGTCATGGATGTGTATTAAATATGTGTATTATATAATAAAATATGAAATATATGTATAGTATAAAAGTATTAAATATATTTCCATTGTCTGGTACCGTAACACAATTTCATCGAGAACTTAACACGGGTCCAGTATGACGTGGTGTGAAAGCGTCCATACATATTATAAGCAAGTCAGATTTCAAACAAGAAAGGTTTTCCAAATAGTAATTAATAAGAACGGCCTCTCACCAGGCGGGCAGATGACCTGAGAAAAGTCGCAGGAAGTCGATGGACAGTGGTGGAGGCCGCGAGCCACCGGTCGCACTGGACATCTATGGCCTATGTCCCGCAGTGGACGACTCTAGGCTGAAACGACGTAATGTCTAAATTAGAAAGCCAAAAGTTATCAACGTCCCAGAAATAGCACTTACCGTCCAAAATTATATATCACCGAAATTACCATATAATTAGAAGAGGAAAAATCTCATATAGGGAAGGAAGTAGAAGCGACAAAATATAGCCGTTCGCCCAAAAGCCAGGAGAATAATGAGCGAAATCCGCCGACCGAGTTTGCCATTACTCACTTACATTATCCCGAATTGCTCCGACTAATTTTTCTTTGACTGAACATCCCATAGGAGATTTTAGCCAATTTTTTACCTTTCCGAACTCAATAAATTGAAACGATACTCGGGAGACGGTTTTAATGTAGCAATCTTTTAAATAATTCAATTACTCTGAATCTGTCAATTTCGCAGCTAAAATAGCTTGTAATTTTGTAGAGTCTACCTCGAGTTTGCGATGAATTATGATCTGCCTTGTACTACGGAAATATATAAAAGAAGTCCTAATTTTGATGCTTTTTTTACTTGTATTTCGTTCCTGGCTCAAAATATTCTATGAATTTTCTGTTTATAGGTGGTTTTACCGAAAAGCGAACTTAGAAAGAAATACATTATTTATATATTATAGGTATGTCTCCTTAAATGACCCCGCGACTTTGGAGCTGGATTGCCACATAAATAACACATATAGTGGTTGGCCACATAAGAGCTGTTTATTAATTTCTCAAATAAGTTGATAATAAAATTAAACAAATTTTAACACATGTTTTCGGACATCGTATTACGCTGGCAAGCGAAATTAATAATTATTAATTTGAGGTTAAATTTTGTTGTATTAAATAAATTTACATTCATTATAACTGGCGTTGAAATGTATTTGCTATAATATTTAGCGCAAAATGAAATACACCCGCGTGCTCTCTATTACTGGCATTTGAGTTTTATATATATGCGTTATTAATATCGGATTAAACTATCACTCGAAGGGTTATTTGAATGTTATTTTGTACCAAAGTTAAAAAAGAGAAAGCATTTATTTATTAGATGGTATTTGTATGTATTGTTTGTAATGTTAATTTAAATTGTTAATCATAGTTTATCATTATAATGTTGTAAATATTTACAAACTATAAAAGTACTAAAAAGAAAATTAATAATACAAAACTTAAAAAACTACAAAAAAAAAGAAATCTCCCAGGTGGACCCCACCAGGCAGAGAACCTAGAAGGCTCAGAGAGTTTCCTCGCTGGATTGCGATACTCACTCTTTGGGCCAGATAGGTGCCGGCTCTGGGGTGTCGGGTGGCCTCAACGAGTTTTTTCGAAATTTCTCTGAAAAGTTTGTGCGCGCCCGGACCCCATGTACCAATTGGGTTTCAACCTCAAACAGTTCAAATATGGGATCCCCGCTAAGGTTCTCATATTTGCGCCACTTGAGGTTCTCTGCCTGATTGGCGGCCGCACCTGCAAAACTCGAGGTGCCCTGGATATGGGACGGAGCAAGTGTATCGATGCAAGTAGCGTCCCATACAAGAACCAGTCCCACTCTCCAAGGGACCAGGGTCATCCCGTCTGGTCTCTTGCCATCGTCGCGTGCCAAACCAGAGGGTTCCAGCTGGCACTCCGGCGGTGACGGATGAGGTTGTTCAGGCAGTGATGTCGGGAGATGCGGCCGGCGCTTCGTTGACAGGACAAACCGTGGTGTCCGAGGCTGTCCACGTATGCGCAGTGGTGTGCCAAGTCGCAGGGAAGTGGCTATTCGGAAACTGTTCGATCCAGCAATGTGCCCGTATTGGGTGACGGTAATGCTTGTAGCCAAAGGCCCGACTCCCACTTAAAAAAAATCTGCTGTTTCCTACAAAATGCCATAGCCTTTTTGTAGAAAACAGCTGAAGTAGGAAAGTTGATTCCATAGTTAATAAGTCGCTTATATTTAAGAGTATATTCATTTAAGTTTACATAATTAAAGTTTGACACTGTCTGAAAAACACCCGGTATAATTGGAATATTTGTATCACCGGCTAGATTTAACTAATTTTACCAGGGCTCTATATTTACCCACATCATTACATTTTATATGTAAGGAAACCTGTAGTTTGTTTCGACACACTCATTTGAATACCTCTCGACCCGAAATCAGTGAAAGCTCCAGCACTGATTTTTTCCCATTTACCAAAAGAAAATCCTGTTCAAAAGTGAAATGGGTATTGATATACCCTTGCCGTACTATATGGTAATACCCTTCCCGGGTAGAGCAAAATATTCAACAAATTCAAAGTTTTAAGATACTCATTTCTTTGAAAAGGTTTTAAATTATCATATACGGTAACTGAGAGCGAAAGGTCTTTTAGGGTCGCTCCTAATCCTACTAATCCGCCTAATCCGTCAAGAATGATTTGCAAAAAAGACCAATCATCGAACTGACGATTGGATCAATAAATTTGAATAGAAAGTGTAATCTGCAAAATACAGTGGATCATTTTCTACGTCTCAAAGAGACTAGTTAAAGTAAAATATAAGCTTTAGCTACTTAACATTGATTGGTAATGATTTGACGACCTCTGTGGCTGAGTGGTTACCGCGTCAGCTTTCAAGCCGGAGGTCGCGGGTTCGAATCCCAAAATAGTTTTCTGTATTCTTAGGTCGTGAATGTGTATTATATATTATGACGTGTATAATACAATAAAACTCTTAAATATATGTCCTACTAATATTATAATGTGAAAGTTTGTGAGGATGGATGGATGAATGTTTGATAATCTCTCACATATTCTTCTATGTTCTGACAATTTTCTAGTATTGTGTTTATGAGATCCCTCAATAATCCGACTCGCCGAGTTAACCCTTTATCATCAAACGCTTTGTATAAGTTTTGCCTGAGCTCTTTTGCTGTTTTGGCCTCTTGTATGTGAACGTAATAAGTGTGATGAACTAGAAGGATCATTTTTGACTTGGCTTTCGTATCAAGTTTTGGATCAACAGTTTCATTGTCATTCATGGTGACACAGCTCCATAATTCTTCGTGTTCTAGGTACGCCTGCACTGCGAATCTCCCTCCACGTAGGAAAATTTTCCCTTCCGGTCAGCTATTCTATCAGTGCCATCGTATTGTTTGAAGACATTTTTGCTGATGAAGATTATCGAGATTCGAGACCACGCGGCCACGTGCCGGTTTTTAGGTTGTACTGAAATACTTTGTACTATTATTTGTTAACTTTTTCACTGTTTCTTTTATTTTTGTGCAGTCTGGGCCCATAACCTGTTGTAATTAAATGAGTTTTAATTGATTTAAAGTTTATTTAAAAAGTTAACACTTTACACATATAACAGCAGTTTTTAGCAGGCGGCCATCAAAGAAAATGATGCATCAATTTTATATTTCAACAAAATGCATTGTTAATTATGTATTCGTGTCACATTATGCTAGGTAATTCTTTAGCCCGCCCCAGCTTCGCACGGATGCAATGTTATTATACGTATAAACTTTCCTTTTCAACCGCTTTATCTATAGCTAAAAACGGCATTAAATCCGTTGAGTAGTTTAAAAGATCTAAGCGAACAGGAAAGAAAGTGACCTCATTTTATGCATAGATTCTATTTTCGATACAAAACATGTGCCCTGTGTTACTCGAAACGGAATAAAAAATCGTCCAGTATAACGTTACACGACTGCTGTATGCATTCAGTCTCTAGTCGCAACGTATGTTAGTAGCGAGGGTAGCAAAGTTAACTATGTATATGGTTTGTGGACGTGTGGCCAACATGTGGCTATTAAAATAACATCTACGCTAGTAGCTACGACAGTCTCTTAGAAGTTGGAGCGAGCTGAGCCTTGTTATCTAGGTCTTAATTAAAGTGGAACATATATTTGAGTATGTATGTTTAAATGGGATCTTTAGGATGGAGAGTAATTGTAAAGAAATTGCGTAAAATAGCTTACAATTTATCTAATACTATCTTTGTTAGTAGTAATGGTCAATTCACACCGAAACGAAACTATATGCGACATGGCGATGCATTTTTTAGATAGCTATTCAACATTGAACTTTATTCATTACACAAGAAGATACACGTTTAATTGTAAGAGTCCGAATGTCATGTAACATGTTGCACAGCGCATATGCAGTGTATGACTGATGATGACATCATATGAATGAAATGTGTATCTTTTTGTGTAGTGAATAAAGTTCAATTTTGAATAGCTATCTTAAAAATACAGCGTCGCGTAGCGTCGTGGTGTAAACTGACCCATAAAAATATTTGCAGTGAAGAACACTTACATGGCCGTCAAAAAAATGTTTTGAAATGTAAACGAAATAATTAAATTATTTTGTATAAGTACATTTTGTAAACATCGTTAATATTTAATATGTTATTTTAAATGATAAAATGTTAACAATTTGGGGTGGTGGGGGAAACTGAACTGCCTATGGGCGTCAAATGTGTAAATCCGGCACTTTAAAAAATTATAGACAACATTTTACACATTTTAATTGCGATTCTAAGAGGCAAAAGAACCCTAAAATTTTACTCTAGAATATTTAAATATGAAAATTATAAACACGAATTTCGACCACAGGGCGATCTCCAGTATTAAATTAAAACACTTCACACAATACGAGCTTGTATTTTTTTTTCATGTAATTACGCACGACTGTCACTAGGTATCGTACGACTTACATATTGTTGTCCTCGACCAATTTCTATTGCACGACTTAGGCGTGTCAAGCGCCTTATTCAGATTAAAAATGTACAACCTTTCAATGTTTTTCACGACGTCCCTATAGAAATTAGAAACCTTGTTAATTTTGCTAAGTAAATTTCCTCGAATGTTTATAGTCTAACGTGTAACGCGAAAATTGGAGTCGGAATTTCGTTCAACAGGGTAGAGCAGGAAAAAGAAAAACTAATAATAAATGCTACAAAAACGAGCCCAAATGGGAAAATAAGGTTTCCCCTAAATATTTTAAGGCTCAAGAGGGTAACCACTCCGGCCTGAATGTAAACTAATCTTTCGGACAAACGGTCATGTGTTTGAGAGTAATTACGGTCCTGAAAATGTTGATGAAGCAATAAATAACGCGTTTATGTTGTAAACGCAAGTACGCAACGTACGTTCACATAAACTAGTAAATGGATTTTAATAAAATTTGGTACGATAGTAGTTCATGCACTAGATTAAAACATAGGCAACATTTTATCCCGAAAAAGTACAGTTATCGTGTTGGATACTGTATTTACGCGGGCGGACCGCAGGCAAAAGCTAGTCTTTTATACATAGGGTTGTTTTGCTTGCCATAAATGTTGCCATCATCATCATCATGGTTGCCATCAATGGACCGACGCTTTGATCGGACTGTTGTGGGCTACGACGTCTTGGTTCTTACAGATCCTTTCTTATGCTTGAGTGGTGATAGTAATGATACAGCAACAATTGTGATATTCTTTTTTATTGATACACATGAGAGAGATGCTTAACACAGATACGCCTAAACTATATAATATAGCCTTTTGGCTAACTAAAATAATCTAACTAGATAGGCTGTGCTTTTGACATCTGTCATTAAGACATTGACATTTCTACTTTTCATTACTACTTTAATATGCAACACGGATCACCGACGTATCTCGAAGACAGACATATCTAGAGGCGTTGGAAAGACAAAAAACATAGCCCCATGTGACCTATCGCTTACACGTTAACCGCCAGTTCTCGAGCGGCAGCCGTTAAGAGTGTAAGTTATATACATATGTACAAGTTTGTAAAGTTCTACTATCAAAATCTTATGAGAAATTGAGTTTCTTTTAAAATGTGGTCCAAAGTTATCCTAACAGACTTGGACGCCCATAGTGACATGTTTGTCATGAACAACATAAAGAGGCATCCTGACCATCCAGCTTGGAAATTCAACAGCCTGTCAATCTTATACTTCAAACGAAACAATCTTGTATATATATATATATATTATTTCGTCGTGCAAAAATAAATCAATAATTTCGACTACATAAATGTTAGGCTCAATGGAAGATTGGCATGCTTAATATTTTTGTATTATTATAGCTGTCAATGCTTCAAATGTATTTCAATGTTTTACATCTCCAAGCGTCTCGCAACGGCTCATGGGTTTTCATAGAAAAATATTATGTGGACTCATCGAATACAATTCATGTTTTTGCCATTTCAACAAGATAACCTACGGAGTATTATTTACTAGATGTTTCCCGCGACATCGTGCCCCCTAAAATAAATCTAGCGGGAACCGTACATTTTGCCGCAATAAAAAGTGGCCTATGTCCTTCCTCGTGGTCTATTCTATATATGTGCCAAATTTCATCAAAATCGGTCCAGTAGTTTCGGAGCCTATTCAATGCAAACAAACAAACCGTTCCTCTTTATTATATTAGTATAGACTAACAACTGTATTTCAGTAGTACCTACCCTAATAAGAAAGGCAATTGGAATAAGGAAAACGTAAATATATTGTTATTATTTACCGCTTCTTTGTTTTAGTGCGCTTTTATAAGCTTTTGAATGTCAATTCATGTTTTCCTTGTGAAGTTATATATCTTTTCAGAAATGATGAAAGATAGGAATCGTGATGTATGATCATGAGACAACGTTTTTTTATAATACATAGAGTAGGTAAATCTTTAATCTTTGTCCTTACTAATATTAAAATGTGAAAGTGAGTTAATTTGTTTGGTTGTTTCTCTTTCACGTTAAAACTGCTGAACCGATCATCATGAAATTTGACACATATTTAAAGTAATAATAATTTTCCCAGATAAAATTCCCGGAAAAGGACATAGGCTACTTTTTATCGCGGGGAAATGTATGGTTCCCGCGGGATTTCCTTTTGCGCGTTAAACATACAGTATATAATATATAATAATTACAACAGTCTGCACCAAAATTGCCTTTTACATGAAAGTGAGATATAGTTTTTCTATAATATATATAAATATACAACTCGAAACTCAAAGTGAACTGGTATTACAGAATTATGCCATACATAGTAATGAAATTACTTAATTATGACAAAACTTCTAAATATTTTGTGAAAATGGTTTTTTTAAATCATTTTTATAGTAAAAATGTAAGACATAGCTTGTAATTGAGTTACGATAACTACCAATTTCGGTTACATAGGTGTTAAATCGAGCTTTAGTAGTTAAAGACACTTCAACATAGCGATTAAAAACGTATTAAGATAAATCAGGGTCATAAAATACGACAGTGCCAGTTAGTAACTTAATAGTACTGGTAATCGTTAATAGAATGAACCCGAAAATGATAATTCTGTACTAGACAAGCGATTTTTTTTTTGTAAAAGCGAAAATAATTCAAAATTATAAAATTCAACTTAAAATTTTAAAATAATTATATATACTCCAAATTTACGATTTTAGTAATTTGTATCGTATTTAATATATCCATACAACTTATAATTTTTCACACTAGTAATATTCTTTTAACAAGAGATAACCCCACAATGTTTTTTTTTATAGGACAGTGATAATATAATGTAATACAGATAGGTATTAAGAGCTCAATTATTAAGCTACACCGATTAGCTATAATAGAAATAAACGTACAAAGTGTTAACATATAAAACTCTTTTCAGTATAGACTAGAGTCATTTTCCATTTCAGTATAAAAAGCGGAGGTCCCCGAGGATTTACGATACTTTACGAGGATAACTATCGTAAAGTTTCCATATAGCTTTATAACAAAGTTTGTTATGATGCTAATACTGTATAGAGCCTCGCTAATCCGGTGAGGGAAAAACAAGAAGATTTTGGAGTTTGGACCAATCAAAACGGGTTTGACGTTGGTTTGACGTTTATGAGAATACCATTTTGCAGTTTTAACATATCTGGACTGGAACGTCACTAAGTATCGACCTTCAGATATTACTTCAGACTTTACACGGCGCGGCAGTGCCATTACTTTGTCAGCGAACGCGCAAATAACTAACACTGCAAGGTGATATATAAAAGACTGCCGAGTATTCAGCAAATAATATAAAATTATTATTACTTTATGATGCCAAAACTGAGATCTATACACAATCTATAGTTACACCAAATTTCATCAACTTATATTCATAATTACAGAAAGCTGGAAGCGCGGACAGACAGACGGACAGATAGAGCGAAACTATAAGGGTTCCTTGTGTATTACGGAACCCTAATACATGACAAAATAAGATCCTTATGTCGTCGGCATAAAGATCAGGTCGGAGGGAAAATAATTTTTAATGGACTTTCAACAAGTTAGTCATGAGCATGTCGGTGACGGGGTTCCCGTTCATAAGATTTTCCCCCACCAAAAAGTGCCCAACGCGGCTATAGAAGTTTTCACTTCAAAAATAAAAATGCAGATGTTCTTGTAATTTCTTCTAGATCACTTTAGCATGTCTAGAAAAAAACGTTGGTCAGCCTCATTATACATTCATAATAACATACACGGTCCGGTTTTCCTTCTACAACTATTAACTATAAACTTAGCAGTCCCTAAAAGTTTTTTAGGGATTTTGTGTTCACAAAATGCAGTGGTTTTTTGTGTTTACAAAAACCACTGCATTTTCAGTTTTAATATTAAATTGAAAATATGATAATTTTACCGTTAAAGAAAAAAAAATATAGTAGGAAATATTACGTATATATAAATTAAATCGGTAGTTTTAAGCGACTTACGGACGCGTGCTACTATGTGCTATTATGATAAGGTGTCATAATAGCACATAATAGCAGGCCATTTTGCATATTATGATTACTGTCTAGGTATTTTCTACAAAACCACTACTAACAACTAAATTCCTACTAAAGAGGGAATAAAATACTAAACTTAATAGTAAAACTTTGTAAAACATCTAAGTTGGCAACTTTAATTCTGACCTGGACGGATGGACTGAACAGTAATAAAATTGGACTGAACGGTAATAAAATTCGAGTGTAAAATAAAACCGGGACAAGTGCGAGTCGGCAAGAGGAGTTCCGTACAAAACGGAAAAAATCACGTTTGTCGTATGTGAGCCTCACATTTTATTTTATTCTGTTTTTAGTACTTGTTGTTATAACAGCAATAGAAATACCTACATCATTTGTGAAACTTTCAACTGTCGAGCTATCACGGTATATCAGGTTACGGCGACAGACGGACGAACAGCAAAGTCTCAGTAATAGGGTCCCGTTTTTACCCTTTGGGAACGGAACCCTAAAAATGGCACGTGGTCTAAAGAACATTTATTAGAGTTCATTGAAGTATTTAAAACTTTAGAGCCACTATGGTTGACAAAATATAAAGACTATTACTATAAAAAAAGAGATATGACTTCTATAACTTATTACTGGAAAAATGTATGACAGATTAATTCGGATTCGTCGATAGCGTGAATACAGTTGCAGCGAAATACAATAAATAAATAAAATAATATCCCAAACTAACCAAGACCACGTCACGACATGTCTAAGGAGGGTTCCGTAACTATCAACGCTTAATAGGTTTTCTTTGAATTACCTACTTAAAAAGTTATTGTCATAAAGTTTTTACAGAAGCTAGCAGAGCGGCGGACAGACAGACAGACAGACGGACAGGCTGAGCGAAATTATAAGGGTTCCTCAAGTATTACGGAACCCTAAAAACACGATCGAAGCTCGCGGCAATTTTCCGTGTATGTGCTCGAATTCATTCAGGCCGAACCTAAGATTAAAACACAAAGAAACCGGGTACGCGCATGAAAAGTGAAGCAAATCATACTGAGCCATATCGGCTCAGTTTGTTCGAACGACCCCTCAGTTGTCAAGGTCAAGCGCTAGTACATATATCTCCGATTATTTTAAACATTATGACGGTTTGTGTCGTTATTGGGTGTCACAATGCATCGGAAAAGAATAAAAAAAGTACCGAACAATTTGACTTGTTTTAAGGCAAATATTTAAAACGTTTCTTTAAAAAAAAGTTTTTCTAAATGGTAATCTTTTTAGTATAGCTATTTTACGGTAAACCATTCTGATTCTAGCAATTTTGAGTTTGCGTGGCAGTTAGAAATTTTACTTCGCAGTAAACCTGCGCCATGATTGTTTTGTCGATAAATATTTACTGTTATCTGTAGGTGATAAATGTAACAAGGTGCACACACAAATGAGAGTAACACGCTACTGCCCCGGCATATTTTACTACGCCGCACCCATTAGTCAGCCCGACTCAAGGGTCTAAGCAACGAACCGACCATTTTCACACATTCCTTACACAATTTTTCATTTCAACGTGGAACTGTTGGATTTGCTGGCTAATTTTCAACTTATTTATGTAGTGGGTTCCTTTTTAACTCCCGGCGAAAATAGAGGGATGTTATAAGTTGTCTGTCTGCATGAAAATTATGGGGTAACTTAACAATTTTAATTTTGTTTATTGCACAACGACGAATACATGTTGACATCTCTCAACTCTGGAATGAACTGTCGCCAGCGGTATTTCCGGACCATTACGATCTGCAAACCTTGAAGAAGGACGTATTCCCTCCTTAAAGGCCGGCAACTCACTTGCACGTCCTCTGATGTTGCGGGTGTCCATGGGCGAAGGTAATCGCTTTCCATCAGGTGATCCGTTTACTCGTTTGCACGCTAATTTTATAAAAAATGAATATTTGAGACGTTAAACGACGAATAAAGCAAAATTTAATAATTTTAATTGAACCAAAAATCTCTAGATATTGTACTCTCCTCTAATTTGAGGTAAAAAAAAATGCATTATGACGTATTTTATATGGTGCATCAAAATGACGAGAAAATTACTTTTTAAAAATCTGCTCCTCCGTTTGGGATGATCCAAGCACATAGTAGAAAATATACTTACGTACAGAGAAACAGCTTTCATAAACGTTCCAAGTCGATCCAAATTTGAAAATTTTGACGTCCCTTTCGACGGCCCACAATCTTTCAACACAATCGTGGACACACCTAATGCTTGTAGTAGTGCAATCAAATCGAAAGCTAAATGGCTGTTTAATCTGTTCCTCTTTCTTTTTTCTTTAATCTGTGATCTAAGTCCCCGCGCGGGCCGCGTTGTCAGTGTAAAAATCTAAGTAATTATCACACGGGCAGAATGTAGAATCTCGCAATATTTTGTCGAACAGACTCGTGAACAATCTCCAGGGGTAATACTCGTAGAACGTTAGACGATTTCCAGAACAATTTTGCGAGTTCTTAAATATTCGAAGTTCGACCGAACAGTTCGAGCGGTGTTTGCTCCGAGTTCCACAGATATTTATAGCCTAAGCACACCTAACAAGTTTAACTTCAACATTCCTGAGTGTATCAATACTTCAAACATACTTCAAAAAATTATACGAGGTACTAAAGTGAACAATATGGACAATAACTTTTAAGTTGAAGTTTTACTTAGGTACTAAAAATGTTTAGGTTAAAACTAAGTTTGCGTCTTGTTAGTTAGGTAGTGTTAAGTTATAAGTTTTAAAGTATAGCTTTATTGTGATTAAACGAAAAAGTGACAGTCAAACGAGAAACACATACTCCAAAAGTATATAAAGTGAGAAAGGAACAAAAATATAGAAGACCTTACATGGTCTTTCTGGAATTTTACCCAAGTGTGTTGGCACATTATGACACTCATGTGTTCAATTTTCATCTCTATTGTATTAGTCCAGAGTTCTATTTTCAATGCTATGTATTCCGGCCTACCGGATTCTGGACAATATAGTCCCAACCTTAGGTAAAATCCCGTTGCTTTTTTAAAAAATTCAAAAATAGTAGGTAAGTAAAGGAATCATAAGACGGTATAAACAAAATTGTATGAATTTGTTCCACTTGCTATCTGGCTATATATTAGTGCACTGGCGATATGGATACGGTTATGGCGCTCACAGCTGATATTGGCCTCCCATATCCATACAGCGGTCTGGTTTCATTACGTTCGCTATTTCCAGTCCTATTGGCCTATATGAAAAAAAGCAACGGAAGATTTTGTTTTCGAGTGCGTAGTCAAAAGGCACCAAGCATTATGATTGTGAGAAGCCAAACCCATGATGAATACAACTCAATGTGATTAAAAGTAATAGCGTTTATTTACTTCAATATATTTAAGTAATAATATTCACTCTTGACATCAGAGTTCGGGGTAGTTAAAAGTTCAGATATAGCGCGCGGGGTAGTTGAGGTTCACACGCGTTAAGTTCGGACTGCGTTCCAAATCTCTGTGGTTTGGACTGCAGATCGATCTGTCATGCTAACGTCATGCTACGTCCACGCTTTGGACTGCCGGCGTAATACATATTTAGGCGAGTGCGTCGATAAAACTGTGAAAAATGCGCCTGCAGCGATATGCCGGATCAGACTGTCAGCCCCGCACATCTACACGTTCGTGTCGGAGCGAGGTTTGGAATGGCGCGTGCTGTTTCCCGCGGTCCGTACTTAAAGTGTGGAGAGAGCTCATGTCTATTGGCATTTTATAGACTATAGACACTATGTGAACGTATTGTTTGCGTATTTTAAAGGTATAAGGCGATTCTCACCGTGACAATGCGCGCACTCACTCTGTCATAATGCGCGGATGCTCAAATGTTGTTGCATAGAAGTTTTTTAATTTTGATGCAACGTGACGCGACGACGCGGCGCTGCATTTTTATATCATGTAAATTCAAACTCTTGCAATGAAACGTGTATCTTATGCGTAGTGAATAAATTAAATAAAAGTTTCGTTTAGGTGTGAATTTACCCTTACTACACACCAAAAAAGCGTTTCGGCGATATAACGTGTGCATATATACTTGTACATATATGACATTTTGCAATAGCGGCTATCCCGCACAGTGCTCCCTGTTTCGCCTACATACGAATACATTAGCTGTGATATACCTGAGAGATATTCGGTAAATACAGCATAAATGGCATCTATTCAGTTTGTTACATTTTCAAAATAACATTTGAAGGCGTGCGAAAACCGCTTGCTATAAAGGCGTTTACCTAAACGAGGTACCCGCTTTCCGACTCGAAACATTACTGAGTTATATTATGTTCAGTGCTAACGCTATTCAATTTTCTCATCTGAATTTATGGATCCAGACAACTATTATCAAAATTGATTCAGGGTACAGGTTCATTAATATTTCTAAGTACTTTTGGTATATGCCAAAAATCTCGAATATATATTCGGGTTATATTTCTTTAAGGGTTTGCACATGTTATTTATCATAATATACTTTAAACGAGCAATACTTGAATCTCGGGAACTGCTTTAACAATTTCCATGAAATTTAGTACCTATATTGGCTTTGGGCGTGCAGAATCGATCGCGAATTTTTGGGTTTATATATTTTTACTTTCGTTGCGTAGTTTATTTTAGTTGCGTAATAAGATATGAGTTGTTTCGTTCTCAAACTGAAAAATCTCGTGGCTCAGTGACCATACGTCACTGACCTTTTACTTTGTTGGCAAATGTTATTGGTGTCTTGGGTTTGAGTCCCGGTCAGACTGATATTTTTGTGATTATTTTTTTCCGTACTACTAGAACTCGGTCTCATCAGCATTTCAGTGCATGTCATAGAAATATTAGGCAACTAGCTCTTACCCGCGGCTCCGCCCGCGAAAATAAACTATCCCAGGGAAAAGGGTTTTCGGGATAAAAAGTAGCCTATGTTAATCCAGAGCTCAAAGTACTACCGTACCAAATTTTATCGAAGCCAGTTCAGTAGTTTTTGCGTGAAAGCGTTACAAACATCTGTACATCCATCCATCCATCCATCCTCACAAACTTTCACATTTATAATAGTAGTAGGATGAATAAGAACAATATGTATAAGGGAAGCAATTAATCGCATAATTATGATAGACATATCTTATATTATATATTATAGACGCGGCATGTTGAGGCAAAAACCGTCTCCACTTAAATGGCCCCACTTTAGGAGTTTTTGGGGCCATTTTGACATGTAAGGTATGGTGAAAACCAAGATGGTGTAACCTTTTCTTGTATGAAGATTTGTTCAGTCAAATGTACGTCATTTGATATTTATATATTTTTGGTATGAATACCCACTATAACATGGACTAACAATGTTAGAGCTTGTAACGTATGTCAGTATAAATCATTGTTCATCTCTAACTAGACATTCAACGCTTTTGCCAAAACCACGGAACACAGCTAGTCTATCCCTTACTAATATTATAAATGTGAATGTGAATTTGTTTGTTTGTTTGTTACGCTTTCACATAAAAATTACTTGACCGATCATCATGGAGTTTGGCACAGATATAGGGTAGACCACGGGAAAATATACGGTTCTCGTGGGATACTGTATTTACGCGTACAAAACCGCGGGAAAAAGCCAGTACTTTAATATTTTAAAGAGGAAATATTAGTTTGTTTGTTTGCATTGAATAGGCTCCGAAACAACTGGACCATTTTTGATAGAATTTCGCACATATATAAACTAGACCACGGGGAAGGACATAGGCTATTTTTTATCGCATTAAAATGTGCTATTTCAGCGGGATTTCCTTTTACGTGCACGAAATCGCAGGCAACATCTAGTATTAAATGAAAACAGACATAAAAACGACAAAAAAGAGCACCGTATGCAGTTATAAATCACATGTTTGTTTAAAACAAAACCGTAATAAAAGAGCTGTAATACTTTATGAGAACGTCGGCCATATTGGCTTTGCTATTTTCGCGACTTTAACAGACGATTTCACTAACTTACAGTAACTTGAATTCATTTTAAGTTTCCCATAGCGAGGAAAATTTCTGTTTGTGTTCGTAAACGGTTTATGGCCACGGAAAAATAAAAAATAGTGCCTTTCGATTCTAATTCTTGTTGCACTAAAATGTTTGTGTAGAAGCGACTCGAGCCGTGTTTTTACTCGAGTCACACGAGTCAAGTTGTCAAACTCTGTATTCGATTGAAAAAAAAACTTACTCAAGTCTCTGTGCACTCGAGTTACCAAGTCAACTCGGCGCATCGAGTTTCTGTTTTTTCTTCTGTTCTGTTGCCACTAAGGTACATTTTTTTAGCATTTACTTGGATGATCGATAAAGAAAAAAAAACTACATGCAAACTTGCAACTTGAGTGGGACTTTTACTCGAGTGACTCGAAAACGCGATTATGACTCGAGTGAGGTAGTAAAATTGCTCGAGCGAATCGAGTGACAAAATCCTATTCGAGTCGCATCACTAGCAGTAGGTAAGTTTAGTTAGGGCAAGACGTGCATACTTTATTACCCGACACATCCGATTGAAAAGAGGAAGGAGATTTTTTTCTTTTGTGCTCAAGAGGAACATAACATATTAAATTTATTTATTTACTAGCCTTTGCCCGCGGCTCCGCCCACGTAAATACAGTTTCCCATGGGAACACTAAGCTATTTCGGTATAAAAAGTGGTCTAGAATTAATCCTGCCATACAAAATTTCATCGTAATCCGTTTAGAAGTCTTTGCATACCACATCCATCCATCCATCCTCACAAACTTTCAGATTTATAATATTAGTAGGATAGTAGGATGTGAATAATTAACATTGCATTATTACACTATAACAGACGTTTATATAACTATTGACAGCGTAACTCACAATTTAGGTTAATAAGTGATATAAACTGATTTTATAATTAAATAAATTTTTCCTCAATTTGCTCGTCAGCGGCCGCCCAAGCTGTTTTGCTCGTACAAAGCCGATTACTATCTACGAAGTTGAAAAGTTTAAACTTAAAATCCTTAAGGTCCTTATAATTTCTTAAGTGTAAACAATTATTTAAACTTGATTAATCTTATCCAGAAGTTTATAATTAACTAGATGTTACCCGCAAAAGGAAATCACGCTGCAACCTTGCATTTTCCTGTCCTTCCCCGTGGTCTACTCCATAATATATCTGTGCTAAATTTCATCAAAATCGGTCCAGGAGTTTCGGAGCCTATTCAATGCAAGCAAACGAACAAACAAATCTTTCCTATTTATAATTTTAGTACTTATAGGTAGATGCGTAGGCGAGTAATCCATTTCGTGCTCGCTACGTGAATGGAACGTAATTCTAATTTATTTTTAATGTTGGACTGAATTACACCTAAGTTTCTTTTTCTGTGTCGTAACAATTTCTTTGTCTTTTGAAATTAGACATTGTGAGAAGGAGGGCCTAATTGTCCGAAAGTCATTAGTGCTTTAGTTATTTGTATTTTTAAACATTGTTGGAGGTCTCTTTAAACATTGTTTGAGCCTCTTGATGAAAAAATATTTTCATCATTAGAGCATTAGGCCGTCAAGGTGCCTAATAGATACGAAACATCGAAATCCTGTTGTACAAATCAACTGTTGAATATTAGCGAAGCGACGCATTACTTTATTACTTTCGCAAGCAACACTGACACGCCACAATATTTTACTAAAAATCTTGTTAAAACGTAAGGTTATGAATTCGTTACGGTGTTAAGTCGTTAAGTACAGTGTAGTTGTCCACTAAGTGTAACCGCAGTGGGCAGTATCGGTAAGTAGCTGCAGCTGTCTCCCGCTTCCCGCCCTCGCCTCTGCCTCCGCCCGCCGCCCGCGCCGCGTCACTTCCGCGCTTCCCGAGGTAAGGGTGTAACGACAATCTTAGCGAGCCCCAAGTTATAAGCTGAAGCGAGGATGAGTAAATAAAAGATTTTAAATATAATATATTCCACTGCGTATAGTATTGTATTATACCAATTTACTAGAAAATTATTTACAACAATATAACGGCTGATTTTTTATTCCGGTTTGAAAGAAACAGGGCTTAATAGATACATGAAATTGAGTACTATGGCATACTTAGTTTTCTTTTTTTTAACTTAGTGAAAAATTGTTGACGTGATAACGTCTTATAAATGATGAAACGCCGGCTGCACGCACGAAAAATTGTGACGTTCCACCTGAATGTCACGTTCCGCCTGAGCCGAGCGTGCGAGCGAGAGCGCGGAACAAGCGATAGAGAGGCACGATCGGCCTCTGATGACTTTATGACGTAAAATTATCGTCCGTAAACCGACTTAACCGACAACCATTTTTTAATTACATTGCACTACTAATCTACTATTTAAAATCATCATTTACTAATTTATACATTAAAAAGTATTTTAGAAAAATAATTAAAATATTTAAATTACGAATAATTATTGGCACCATATTGACCCCTGTTGACCCCTATGACGTTGCGTGTGATTGGAACGATCAACAGCGCACAACGCGGCGCTCCGTCGCAAGCGCCAGTAGGGGGGGGGGGGGGGGGGTCGGTGACCTAAAATCATGCTTTTTTAAGATTTTTCAACTTTCAAATGCTTGAGCTTTGACACAAATACTTTTGAATATCCTACTAATACACATGCTTATGCGTGCACTTACACATCTGCTTGCAGGTTGTGTATTTTTTCGCGGGATATTGCTAGATTTGCTTTATTAAATATGATGCTGTATTTACGCGGGCGGAGTCGCGGGCAACAGCTAGCATATTCTATTTTTGTTACAATAGATGCTCTGTTTCCGTCGAAACGGAATAAAAAATCACCCAGTATTAGCATGTCTTTATGATAGGAAATATATAGCGATAGCCTAGTCAAAGGAACAGTGTTCATACGTTTTGCATGAAAGACACCAGGGAAACTACGATTGGCTTACAGGCTCTTCAATAGCCTCTGGGTTTCCAGCGCAATCGCTCTCTTAGTCCCTCACATCATATTCGCCTTTAAAAAAACTCCTTTGCCTTTGCACCACACAAGCTCGGCGTAGTTGGTAAAGTGTCTAAGATAACAAGTGCGAGGAGACAAGGGTCCTCCGAGTTGCGCTGCTCACAACTTTACCACCGGCGCAGTCGCCTGTGCATCTAAATCTAGGGCTACACTGCCGTTATTAAATAAGGTAAATTATTAAATATCGATAGAGTAACACATACATTACTTGTACAGAGTACACGTTGCAGAACTGAAACATCATTCATCATTTAAAATCTAAAAACACTCTCATCGTGCCTAAAGGTCACTTGAAAAAATATATTTTTTTTTATTTTATTTGTACACCTAGCACCATCTGTGTATTGAGCCGTACTTTTAAAAAGTAAAGTTGTTATTTAAGAAGTATAAGTACTAAATAGCTTTCGACAGATGGAATTATATTGATAGCGTTACGTGTATATCCAAAATCGTGTTGTGACGTGACGCGATCTTGAAATTTCACTCCCAACGCCGCTAAATAGGGCTCACTCCAAAAGTGTTGATACACCTCTGTTTAAGCGTGGCTTCTTTTCTAAACTACGACATGCCTCATCAGTACCCTTCCACTTTTGCTATAAAATAGAGTTCCTAGTGTGCACGCGGGCTTAAGCGGTGTGGCAATCTTCATATCGCACTTTTTGTACTATTTAAGTTTCAGTCTCATATTATATTCGACCTACATTTTGGTGTTGTGCACCTACAAGAAAATGAAACCATTTTCTATTCAGCTTATCCCAGTTTTATAGAATGTAAGCTAGTTTTATACAGGTTTATATCATATTATTTATCTTCTAAGAACCATGCATCGATGGATATTTAAAACGTTATTAAAATATTTGAAATTAAAAATGTACAGCTGAAAATGTGATCTGGTAGCTAGGACTTACCGAATTATTTTTTAGCTTTTAGCACATTACCTACATTATTATTATTGTAATAAAACCGTTTAACATAAAAATATTTTTTTATTTAATTTATTTTCAAGTTTTTAGTTTTGTTGCTAGATGATACTTATCTATTCGACTGATCAAGCCCTTTCATTAGACACCTATATTGAGGTAGTTGTGGAAAATAGGTAATCCGCCATTTTGTGGCGGCGGCCATCTTGAATTTTATTTTTTTATAGTGAGCTCTATTCTACCAATAAAGCCCTTTCATTTGATATCCATATAGAGGTTGTTGTGAAGTAATATGTAATCCGCCATTTTGTATCGGCGGCCATTTTGGATTAACAGTCATATAATTTTTTTATTATTGTATTGTCATCAAGATTAAGAGTGGGTACCAAATATCAGATCGATCTGGTGTCAGGAAGAGGGTAAAATTCCAATTACTAAATTTGACCCAAACAAATAAATAAATAAACTGGCCAACCTAAATAAAACCGTTTAATAATAAATAAAATCGTTTAAAAACCAACTCATATTGTATTTTAATAACACCGACCAAATGCGAGCTGGGCTCGTCCACGAAAAGTTGCAAAAAGTGGTGTTCTTAGTATTTGTTGTTACAGTACAGACGGACGGACAGCGGAGTAAGAGGGTCCCGTTTTATACTCTTTGGGTACAGAACCCTAAAAATTAATTAATAAAACATCTTGTATACATTTTACCCTTTACCTCCACAAGGAAAACATGTATTCGACGGGACAGGTTCAGGTAATTACAATTACATAGCAATTAAATTATTCAACGCTCATCGGCCAATTTTGTGTACACCTTGCTACGAACCGTTCGCGTACACTGCTGGCCGAAATAATATATTATAGACACTTTTTACTTTGGCGGTGCGGTTTGCCTGTGTCTTTGTTTGTAATTAAATATACTTTGATACTAAATATAATTTGATACTTTATTTATTTGAAAGGTTTGTTTATATAATAAATAAACTAATATGTAGTGTTGTTACCTATACATCAAAATATTTGTTTCCCACGGCTCCGCCCACGTAAATACAGTATCCCACGGGAACACTATACTTTTTCGGGAAAAAAGTAGCTTATGTACTTCCCCTACATAAATGTGTACCAAATTTCATCAAAATCGTTCAAGTAGTTTCGGAGACCTAAAAATGCAAACAAACAAACAATTCTTTCCAACAAAAAATGTGGAAAGGCATCGGAAGTTCATTATGCTAAGCATAGTTGTTTGGCCAGGTCTATACAGGTACATATTACTAGGTAAATACAGTTAATCTGGAAAGCTGAAGAATAACCTATCAATAAAGTTAGTTGCAGCTTTAAATTTCACATCTTACAAGATTTGCTGATGATAATAATTACTACATCTGAACCCCACTACTAGTAACTACGTTACATTTTTATTTAACTTTTATTGAATTATTAATGTATAGTCTTTATACCACAAACTGATATTTGGAGTTTGGACCAATCAAAACGGGTTATACCATTTTGCAGTTTTAACGTGTCGGATTGTAACTGTATTATTGCAAGATTTAATTAGTAGAATCGACCTTATGAAACTCCTAATTATTATTCATGTTTCAAAAGTAAAAATTGGATCGAAGAAAAAAATGTTACAAAACATAAATAGAACCAAACTCGAATAACAAAATAGAATATCAAATTCTCCAAGTCAGCACTTAGTTAATATTGCCTCCTGAATATAATTGTGTACGTAATAGGACACAGCCGAGAAATCATTACCGGCCAGACGTTTCTCGAGAGTTGAGTGTGTGAGACTGAGGATGCTTCGCAAATTCAATCTGCTACTGATATACAGTCCTTTACTTTCTTCACGTAGACCCGTAGGACGTAGGTAATGGGTAAGTTAGTTTTGAAGGCTAGAAGTAGCTAATACACAGTGCATAACCTCTTCCTCGCGTTATTAAGTGCTGCTTTTGACAAACCTGGGTTACCACTTTTAGTCCTAATTGTCATAATAATATTAAGATCTCAAAGTTGTACATCGGTCTGCCGGCGACCGTACATTAGTGTATTATAATATATCCATGACAATGGATTCCTGACGTAGATAATTTAACATTTCTTTAGAAGGTTTAAACCTTAAACCTTAACCAGAAGGCATCTTAATAAACCTTCTAAAGAACAACAATTTCTTTTGCTTTTTTCTTTACTGAAAATTCGTTACAAAGTTTAAGTCAGGACCATCTGAAATCGGCGAGCATAAAAGAGTATGCATATGGATGAGGCAAAATGCAAAAAACAGTAGTATGTCATGTCAGGAATCAGGATTGCACTAGATGGAGGTCTTTGCCCCATCTTCGGGAATCATTCGCCAGTATGTTTTCTAAGACAATCAGACTAAAGTTTGGCAATTTTGTGAAGCTTTTTGTAACCTTGGAAATTACAAATAAATACTCATATATGTGCGATTGAGAAGAATCAATGGCTTATTGATTTAGATAATCTAAAATTTGGTTTGATGCTCTAACGCTAAGAACTCACGGAGCGGTTTTCACCCGCGCCCGCCGCCGTTGCGGGCCCGCAACTTCTGTAGAATGCAGATATGTATGTAATAAATTCAAGCACAACTCACGGCGCGTTTTACACCCGCAATGTGCGCGGTTGTTCGCGGGTCCCGCTTCACCGGCGGGCACCTTGAAGAATCGCGCGAGCCGCGGTCACCCGCAGATTCGGCGGGTAGCGTCCGCGCGCTGTGCGTTTGGTTTGCGGGCGAAATTCATAAATATCATTGTAAATATGTATTTGCTTTTTTGTAACCGCGAGTCTTGCGATCGCCGCAAGCCGCCGCACCCGCCACGTTTGCGTGTGATAATCTCATCCGCGGCGGCTGCGTGACCGCGCAAAACAGCGGTCTCGTGAGTTTAGAAATAAAACCGCAGTTCGACGACCGCGGCGGGCGCGGGAAAAAACCGCTCCGTGAGATCTTAGCCAAAGTCTAAAAGAATTGAAATAAGAATGAACTGGCCCAGAAACCGACCTGAAAGCATCATGGTTATTTTGCCGTAGTATCTACAATAGTAACATTTTACAATACTTACGTTATAATTTAATTGAAATTTAAAACTCCATTTGAATTTCATGAATAAAATCATAACAATAGTTAAACATAACTTCGAGCTAATTATAATTAGAAACAACTTCCCCGTAGTGCTGAAACAATTCCTCGAAAGCAGATACGAAGCCCTCATAAATCTTCAGAAACACTCGGCAGTCGGAAATGTCATACATAACATAACAAAGGCGAAGGTAAATCCAACTGAAGCCAAATTTATTAAGTTTATCGAGCTCGCCATCTCGACTTGTCTAGTGGGTTAAGAATTGCAAATATATAGCGCGAAACTAAACGAGATCCCGTGCCAATTTGCCCGTCCTCATATTTCTGCCAGACTTTGCGGATTAACGAATATTTAAACATCATATTTCGCCTGGGAAATGGTAAACTAGTAACTGAGTATCCTTCAGTATTGCCAGTTAGGTAACGAACATTTAACTTAATACAACATAGTGGTTAATAGTTATGAACTATCTATAAAAGGGCGTTTATGACCCGCTGTATAAAAAAGTGTCGACCACAAACCAAACATTTTCGTTGAAATGAGTTAAAATTATGAGAATTTACCCCACCTCCTGCAGATATGCCTGTGTCGTTGTAATCTAGGTGTAATTACGCTTAAATCTAGCCTAATTTTGACTTTTGTCAACGTAGCAAATAGTTCAATAGAAAATGCCCAGTGTTCTTTTTAAGCGAAAACTTATAGGTTTTGTATGTAAATAACATAGTAACTTTTAAGGTTTCCACTGTTTATTATATTCCATAAATATTTTAGTGAAATCACCCTTACAATTAACGCCGGTAATAAATCAAAACGGCGGAAGCAATAAAACGAACAAAACTGTATCTAATCGTTAAAATATATATAAAAATATATCTATTGCAATCCAGCGAGGAAACTCTATGAGCCTTCTAGGTACTCTGCCTGGTGGGGACGACCTGGGAGATTTCTTTGTTTTGTAGCATTTTAAGTTTTGGAGTAGTTATTATTTTTTTAAGTATTTACCTACTTTTATAGTTTGTAAATATTTTATTTCCTGTATTATAATTAAATTAAAATGTTCATCGTAAAATAAATGAAACAACCAATCTAAAAAGTGCGAGTAAATAATTTTTGATGCGTATTTTGAAGACACTGCACCCCACGCTTTTTTACAATAATAAACATACTATTCTTAATCCAAACTTATTAAATTTTAGTTTTTATTTTTTAGTTAGATTTTCTATAAAAGCGTGTTCTTTTAGTGTTTTTAAACTATAATTTATTTTTTGCTTTTTAGTACGATTTGCCAAAGAGTAAGCCTGGAACTGCACGCATGCGTAGTTCGCGCACTAGTTCTATCTCTCTCACTCTCATGCAAAGGATGCGGAAAGAAATTGATGAAGCCTGGCGAATTTAATCAGGATAATCGGATATTTTAATCGAATTATTGCATTGTTATCGGTTTTGACAGGTGTGCAAAGTTTGAATTAAATCTGATCGTTCAAATTAGAACAAAATCGAGCCCAAAGGAGACGGTTACAAATAAACAAATAAGCAAGCAAGCAAGCAAGCAAGCAAACATACAGGTGAAACTAATAAAAGCGTTATAAAAAAAACAAAAAGATGAAGGCATCCATGTACTATGATGATCAGGGAATTAAATTCTTAAGCAGGTTGACCGTTGTCATAATTTGTTCGTATTATAGTAATAATATTATTATATCAAACTGACATGTCTTTGACAATTGTTTTGTGATTGCATGTTGTCATTTTAATACAAACAAATTATGAGAACACTCTACCTGCTTATGAATTAGATTCCCTGATGGTACATATCACCATCATGTACTATGACAGGTTTTGGTATACGCTGGGAAATAAATTATCTATGGAAAAACAAAAGTAATGCAACACCTGAATTCATATTATTATCTCTTATTTAGTAATAGCTGGTTTCTTCCAAATAACTCTTAAAATATGCACGCTATTGTTACGATAAGTATAGGGACCTTATTGTAATAATAGCTTGCTTGTCTTACAAGATCCTAGAGTCTGTAACTAAAATTATCCAGACTAAAGGAAAGCTCAGTGTGAATGTAGAATTGGTAAGGCACGACAAAGAATCTGATCAGCATAATCATTTCGGAATTTATTGAATTAGTACACAAGAGCTAATTTCGCCAAGAGCTACGGAATCACGGCATCTTCGCTATCTTCAGAGAATACAGGACAAACGTGTTTAGCTTAACGTGAATTCTATATGTACTGCTTTCGTATTACATTAGCATTCCTTCCTGTACGCTTTTGTAGCTGTGAAAGTTCTTTGTTAAGGCGTATTTCATCTGAATAATTTGAATAATTGAATTACTATCTGCAAAGAATTGTTACTATGTGACGTCACGTACTGTACATGTAAGTTATATTAATAAGATTTATTTTTATTTTTATTGATTACTTTAAGTTACAAAACTATGTTACAAAATCATTAAAATAAGATGAGGTTGGAAATTATAATTTAAACTCACAAGACCTCAATGTCTTTCGGCAAACATCGGTTTTCATACATCTCTGTTATTTCTATAAAAAACGAACATTGTCGAGAGCCATTACCAACATGGTTCTACTGCATCTTAATGTCGAACCTACTGCAACAACATTCAATGCAAACTAAATATTTTTATAACGTTAAACAAGGTAAAATTATTATCTTTCCTCAGTACTGTTCCTAGATAAAAATTGTATACTCGGGCTTAAAATTTAAATGGCCACTAAAGGTTGTGAATATTGGTACATCTAAAATTTTTGAATTTATAGCAACTCGCATCCGTTCGTCTGCGCTTTCTCGCTGAAAAATAAAAGACAAAGTAATACTTTATACCAGTATAAGCTCTAAATTTTATGAATTAATGCTCAAATTTGTAAAGCATATAATAATAGATCAACAGTAGTCTACTGTGCCTTTTTTAGCATGGAATTGTGTATATCACACAATTTCATGCTTTTTCTTTATGTAGGTAATACTTATATGTCCATTGTCCGTGGAAAGCATGGCCTTGACTAAGCATATATTGTATTTTCGTGGCATAGCATGTCCTACTGGAGCCATTGATTTGCATTCCAGTAAAATTTTACTACACACTTTGTTCGAGGGTAACTGTCTACATTGCCATAGATCTACATTATCTGCGAGACTAATTACGAACCTGGGGCAATAAATGAGGGATTTATTAACAATTATCTTACAATTAACTCAATTAATAAGACACGTCCCTGATATAAAGCGATTATCCCGGAGGCCCGGAATTTCACAAATAACGGTCCTGTACATTCGGATGAAATTTGATAAGAGTGATATCGGTGTCTAGTGATTGTTTCGTGTCTAATCAACGCGTTTGATTTGCAGTTACCTGTCGTTGAAACAACGTACTAACATCTTCTGGACACGTGGTAAGCCATGATTTATCCTTTTATTTTCATTTAGAGACGAGATCACAGAATATTTTTTTGTAGATATCAGCTTTTTCTCTTTGAATTCGACATGTTTGGTAAACATGTTTTTAGGTCTATCCTATATAGCGTGTTTTTTTTTTCTTTCGAGGGAATAATTTAAAATTTTGTTGAAAACGAAATTAGGTATCAACGTTCATTTACAAAGATGTACGTCACGTAATCAAGTACTACCTACACATAAATATAGACAAATAATTAACATTCCCACTTTGTTACCCTAACCCGTTCGCATTAACCACAGTCCTTTGGTACTGAGAATAGTTCGTATTTACGAGTTAAATCGACCGTCAAAACGCTCCGCAACTGTTTCTAGTTAGGCAAATTGAATTCAATAAATTGTACAAGACTAAATGTTTGCTGTGCTTGTTCCGGGAGTACGATCTTATTATAAATTATTTTAATGAGTTGAGTAACGAATATTACTTGGAATAATTTTGTGTCTGTTGATAATTATTATATTACGAAAATATTATTGAATAGCAAGTATTTTTCTTTTAGACGCATTATGGGCACCCTGAAATATTGAATTCGTAAAAGCGAAAAAAGGATTTCAATAATAATAATCATAATTACTTGTATCTTTCAAAGGATAAAATAAGAACATGAAAACGGGATTAACATATTAATTAGGCATTCAAATTTCACTAATTTGCCTTTCAAATTCAGTGAATACAGTCTAAAAATACTCATAACGTAGAAATACTCACAAAGACTGGGAATTCTCACGAAATCTCCGAGAACTTATATTTATTCAAATCATTCAACTGATATTCATTCTCTGTGGAATATCTCAACTATACCTATCTGTAAATCGTTCTTTTTAAAGAAAGTGTTATGATATGATATTTTTACTTTAAATACACATACAGTAATTACATCTACAATATTTTTTACTTAAAACATATGTTTCTATATCTTTTGTATTATGTATTATATTCTAAATGCTCTGAATACAAGAAACTGCCACATTATTGAAAATGAAGAGGTATTTTGTTTAAATATATAGTCAACAAATCGTTTAAATTTACTAAATTAACATTGTACCTGATAATAATAAGTTGGGGATGAACTTTCAATTGATTTTTGACAAAGAGACAGCTTATTGCCACTTTTAATATCTAAATATGTATATAATATCTATGGAGGCTTTCACACCACGTCAATCTGGTCCCGTGTTAAGTTCTCTAAGAACTACATATAATAATACCTAATATAATACCCAACATAAATTAGTAGAAGGATAATTGAACCTTGGTATAAATCCAACACGTGTCTTAAATTTAACTTCTTACCGCCCTCTTGAGACCGTAGTACTGTCCTTTTACACGTGTATTATCTTATTAAGGTGGCACATCGATTAGCAAATAAAAATAATGAACTACATATATTTCAAAAAAATCTTTTTTACAAAGCAAGATTTTGCGATGCGTGTAGAATGAAACCCCGCGGGAACCGTAAACCTTGATAAAAACTATATCCTTCTCCACCTAATCTATATTTGTGGCAAATTTTATTAATATCAGTCCAGTAGTTTCGGAGCCTATTCAACGCTAACAAACAAACATACAAACAAACAATCAGATCTTTCCTTTTTATAATCTTAGTATATAGATGTCTAAATCGCGGACATTATATAACAATAAATAATCTAAGTACATGTTTAAATAAAGACAGCGATTCAGACAAAAGAAGTCTATATACGATACGTGAACTGATTGTTATATATTGACTTAATTTGTCTCAGGTCCTCTCTTTATTTTAACGATTATTATACCGATTTGGGAAATAATAGTAACCCAGTTAATTTAGTAAACCATTAAAGTATTTTCAGCAACTATACCTGTTACAAATATACACAAATAGAGGTGAGCCACATTACACTAATCTAAAGTATCCCCATAAAATCCTTTTTCAGTGTGAACACGTCCTCCTTTCTGTAACGGCCTTTAATTGCCCTTACACAACCTTTATGTTAGAGCATGGACTTTCTTTTTAAATGTCTCGTATAGATTTTGAATTTCGATGTCTTTATGGGCACGTAGTTAACAAGAATCCTTTACGGTTGGGGTGGGTGCTAAGACTTTTCTGGCCATTAATAGGGGAAGGATGACCTATTGTTGGCATCCTCCCAGTTACCCAGTAGACCCCAAAGATGTAGAGCACAATCTCTGTGATGGCCTCCCTTTATTTACACATAAATAAAAAAGAAAAAAAAACTTTATCTAGGAGTATAAAAACATAAACAAAACGAATACGCGACCCGTATTTTATATACGAGTATGATAAGGGGGTAGCCAATCATTGGTGTAGGGGACTAACAATTGGCTGTTGGGTTACCCTACTTAAAATAATGATTATTCCGATATAAGCATGATGTATCTTTAGTCTCTACTTCCAACATAAACTCTTTTTAGGTCCAATTTCATCATAAAGAAAACAAAAAGATTCAAATGACCAAATTAGTGTATCAGATACTCATTCGATTATTACATTAATTGTACGATAAATGAGTGATATTATAGACGAAGCATATTAAGGAAAAAGCTGTCTCCACATAAATGGCCCCATTTTTGGAGTTTTGGGTCCATTTTGACATTTATAGTATGGTGAAATCAAGATGGCTGACATTTGAGGTATGGTGAAGACCAAGATGGTGTAACTTTATCTTGTATGAAGATTTGTTCTGTCAAATGTATAGGTACGTCATAGCCTATCTTTAGTTTTGAAATCTTTGATTATAGTGCTATAATTTCTTTATTTTATTAAATTAGACCTGAACGAAGTGTACTTGATGAAGTAGATACTTACTTGACTACTAATGTGTCTCCTTAGGAAGATGAGCCAATGCAAAGTCCACTACACTATCCTTATGACTTTCTAAACAGTATCAAGAAACTGGCTTAGAATCTTCTGATAACTGAGTTTATCTTCTAATAACAACTGAATTTGTTAGAACGATAGGAATTTGCCTGTACATTTTTTATTACATAAATTAATGGTGTTCCGAAAAATAAGATAGTTCACAAAAGGATTAGTATACTAAATGTCAATATTTTCAAAGAAATTGCCAATTGTTTGAAGTACTTTTGTGAGTCTTGTGAAAACACCTCATACAAAAGTAGTACTGGCAAGTGACATCACGCGCCTGTAAGTTGCTACGATATGTATTGTCATACGCACAAAGTTTCTGATATCTCCGAAGTTTGCGCGTTTATCTTCACACCATACCATAGGAAATATATTTTATTTGATATAAGTAAACTAACGATGTAGTTTTTTTTACAATTATTTTGTAAACAAATGTTCCTACTTTTTTGGAACTTTGAAAGGCTCTTATTACAAAACTAATCAAAAAATCTTAATTCTATTTACTTTTATCAAGTTGTAATACCTTACTATATCTAAATGTAAAAAAAAACTTAATATTCCACGTAAGTTAATACGTTATTGACCAACGGCAACTGCAACGGTGCACACTGCAAAATTAAATGTTGCATTTTAATATCGATTTTATTAACATTTTAATTACAATGGGTAACTCGCAATTGGTTACATTATAAACTAACCGCCAAATTTAATTAACTGCGATATTTTAATTTTATCCTATTAATTGAACTGTATTTTACTAGAACATATTATATTATATCAGTGGCTTTCATTTAAATTCTGTTTTGAGGATATCTTCATATGTCTTATTTCGAAGAATAAATAATAACCTTTTATTTTAAACTATTAACTAATAACTCGTCATTAACATAATACAGGCTAACCAGTTATAAGTTTTTTATGTATTCGACTATGATTGGCCACAATATACCTAATAATTTGTCCTTGTCCCTATCGCTATTTGAACAAGTTGAGCCCAGCAGTTTCTGTGCATACTGCGATGCTTTGTCAGCTTCGATTGAAAGGTTGCCCCCAATCGAATTGGTTTTCAATCGAAGCTGACACACACAAGCTACCACAGATTAAAGAAAGACGAACAATAGTAAGCTTTCGATTTGATTGCAATACTACAAGTATCTCCACGCTTGTGTAGAAAAATTGTGGCCCATTGAAGCGATGATGATGTTCAGGGGGAACATTTTCAATTTTGGATCGATTCGTGTCGTTCTATGAAAACTGTTTCTCTGTACGTAAGTATAATATAAACTTTCTACTCTGAGGCTACTACAGTGCTCGCAGATGTTGTCGTAGCTGCGAGTAGATGTGCTACGCAGCTCTACGAAAATTCCGTCATCTTGGAGAAATGCCACAAATGGTTATAAAATTTATTCGAAACAATGTTTGATTACTACAAGTAAAAGATAAAACACGCAATTTAATAAGGAGTAACTAACTTTTGGAGGTTTGGCATTTTTATGACCAGAAACGCAGGCGCGCAAAACCGAGTGACGATGGGCGCAAACTCGAGTGGTAATCGCTTACCAGGTGACCCATCCGCTCGTCTTCTAATCGACTTTTCGAAAAAGTTACCCCAAATATTTTCTAATTCTCTTTTATTCGAGTGCTCATGTACGAATAATTAACGTCTAAAATTCGCATTGCACTGATAGTATTAAGGCTGCATATTCGAATGCCGAACTGTTATGGAGTAATTTAGAACAGACGTGGCTACAACAATAACCTGTAACGACCCCTTAACCCTACGTTATACTCTGTAGTCAATGCCGATGGAAAATCCCGGGGGACATCATATTGCTCGTCTTCGACGTAATTACTGTTTGTGGAGTATATTAAATTATTATTAAACGTCCCAAGAATGTTACAGTAATGCAATAAGATTGGGATTGATTGCTAAGCTAATAAAAATTTAGTCTATCAAAATTGCACGTTAAAAGAATGGTTTTTCTAAAATTAATAATTTTTGTAGTAGCTATTTGTTTTTCATGTCAATTTCTTTATAAATAAATTTCAAAATATATTTAAATGTAGATGATATCCTACTAAATGTACGATTAGCAATAAGGTTTAGTTTACACCGAGACACGAAGCGGCGCTCACTATTTAAGGTAGCGATTCAAAACTTATTTACTACACCAAACGATACACGATGCCGACCCAAAGCTGACTCTAATGCCGGTACTATATTGTCCGGAATCCGTAAGGCAGGGATATTCAGAGCACTGAAATACGCTAATTCAATAGAGCTGAAAATCGAACACACTAGTGTCAAGTCAAATGTCAATGTCAAATCTGACAACTTTCACTCATGTGTTTACCTTCAACTCTATTGTATAAGTCCAGAGTTCTATTTTCATTGCTCTGAATTTTCTCCGGCCTTCCGGATTCCCGATAATATAGTCCCAGCCTTATACTACCTTATACATGACTAATTCTTATATAATGAATGATAATATTTAAGTTTTAATGGAAAGTTGGAGTAAGTATCCGCGATTGAAATATCCGTATTGGAGGATGGCGGTCGATTGCACATCTGCGTTTACACCGCGGTCTGCGGCGGGCTGCGATATTAAAGCTCGAATACTTAGTTTGCTCCATGCCTTTACATCTGTGAATATTTTGACATATGTATAATAACTTTAGCTTTCTCTTTAAGACGTGGTAGGTCAAGTCGAAAATTTTGAGGAATAGTGAAAAGTAATCGAAGCCGTTCATGTATCGCATGAAGCAGGTTTTAATTTTTGAAGTAACCGAGTTTTGCTCGGAGCTCTATAAGTAGATTAAAAAAAGAATCACAATAATATTTTACCGGGGTTCGAACCTACCACATTCCGAATTTCCGAACAACGCAGAAATTACACATGCGCATACCAAATTGCTTATCGGACTCACATAGTAGTGTCGAAATTATTGATCGACAAAAGAAAAGACGTATCACTTAAAAATGCACAGTTTTTCAGCGGGTAAGCTCGATTTTTTGTCCCCAGAAACTCCCTGGACACTAAATTTCATAGAAATACTTGCAGCCGTTTCCGAGATTACGATTAGATAAATACAAGATTAGCTCGCTTACAGTATTTGTAAATCTAATTCGTAGACTGTGGTAAACCATTACAAAATATATCTTTGTTTCGGTACCTACACCATTCTTCCTATCGTCCAATCGACATGACGCTGCAGGCTTGATCCAATCTGCCGTTCAATGTTCATCCATATACGTAACTGCCATGCCTATCCATGCCCTCACACGGTCAGTTCTAACTAATCTATCGTCCAATCGGCAGCGTCTTGCCGATTGGATAGTAGGAAGTATGGTTGTTGACTACCCACCCTTAGACGTAATCATACTTGCGATTATATTTGATAGTAGAAATTTAAAACCCAGCTTTATATTATGTAATATTATTACATAATATAAGACCAATAAATACAATATTTGAATCAGCTACATACTTCCTAGTTACCTACTCAGTATAATGTATATCATCCTCAAGTCGAAGATACCGTAGTTGCGTGAATGAACATCAGAAATGTAAAGATCGAAGCTGGAAATTTGGCGGAATTCGACGTATTCACGTATAAGTTCGGTCCATCAGAGATCCTTATCGAGTAATATAATAACGTTCATTTAAATTTCTTCGATCTTAATTTTAATTTAGAACGAAATTACTTACGTTAAGATTTGCTTTATTAATTAACATACTTAAGAGTCACGAATTGGAAATGTTTTTTTTTATTTTTATATTAATTCTTTAAGTAAGAGACATTAACTCGTATCTAGTATATACCAGTATTACAATTATTATAATAGGATCAAAGAAATTTCTCCATTATTAAATGGATACCATAAAGAAAGAAATTAAATACTTTAATGGTAATAGAGACGACAAAATATTTAATTTAATTAAAAACTTCCAGTAACATATTTAAACATTAATGTGACCTTGTCATAGTAAGGCCGCTGCCTCGAATTTCGATGTGAGCGGCGCCACGGCGCGGCGGCGCGGTGGCGGGCAGTGACGGGAGTGGCGACGCGCGTAGGCGGACACCATAGTCACTGCTTGTCAGAAATGCACTCCTGTCAAGCGGTGACTATGGCGCCCGTCTGCACGTATCGACATTCACAGTGGAATTCAAGAATTCAAGGCAGCGGCCTTGGGCTGACGTGATGTCTGTACTGGCTTTACTAAAGAATCTAATTAGTACATTCCTGCTCCAGAGTTCCCGTTAGTGGATTAAGTAGAAGTCATAAATAATACCAAACCTGGTTTTCAAACGACAGATTTAGTCTTATTACGTTTGGATATTATTCTAGGAGTAGCAAGTTCTATTTAGTTACAATATTTATAATAAGGGTCTACGCTTCCCACACGTAGCACGACCACACCACACCGACGCGACAAAATGTGGCCAAGCTGTGGGCTCTTGTCATCGTGGGAAGACTCTTAGTAAGAATTAATGTAGTCTGTATTCTTTACCTTGTGAATGCACTGCATATTGCATAATACTTAGATATCTACTTATTTTTTTTACGAGCGACTTTTAACAAGTAGTATCACAAGATAGAATAAGATTTTTAGGAATTAGTCTTTAAATAAAATTAGGTCTTTGAAAGTAAGACAGCGATCCGATGTGAGGCAAGTGATCACGAGTGACGGCGAGTAAAGACAAGTGCACCAAATTAGCCAAAGTATACACATGTTGGTGCTGGGCTTCACTTGGCCAACTAGGCGAGCGACAACGAGTGACAAGGCAAGGCAAATCGGCTGTCTACACGTTGGCGCTGGCCAACATATATAGCCAACTTTACACTTTTATCAATAAGAAACAAAAGAATTTTGATTTATATTAACTAATTATTGTGTAGGTAATTAAAACGCAAGTTCTAAACTAATAAATAAAAAAGTTTTATGAATGTATAGCTTTATGTAACATTGAAATTTGAGTAAATTTAAATTCGTGGTTTGTTTTTTCATGGGATTTCAGTGTTATTTTGTGCTTGTTTCAAAATTTACGATTTTGTTTAAGTTGTTTTAATAAATATTCAAGCACCTGAGTACCGAGAAGTATGTGCAAGGATTAAACTTGATATCGTAGCACTGGGAGTACACGACTTGAGAATAAAGATAAAAGTATATTTTTGTTTTATAAATTCGTTGTTTTAAAATGTCTGAGACCAGTGACAGACTAAAGTATCGCCGCCGGTATTGCACTAAAGTGGTGAAATAATTCTCAACGCAAGAAATGTTGGACGTTATGTTACAAAACTCACTTCCGGATAGATTTTAATAATATTATTTAAGTTTGTGACTATTTTTGCGTAGCTTCCGGTTTATCTTAATTTGATTTTAATAATTATTAAATCATTTATTAATCATAGAATAGTAATATTTAAATACTAATATTAATAATTAAAACTTATTTACTATATATAAACATTTAACTGTTTATACTCATAAGATGTATAAAAAGGGCGGTAACTGAAAAATGGACCTCACTCTACTACTGATTGCTGACCAATAAAGGTGAATCCATCCTACAAGTGTACCTTTTGTTGCTGTTACTGCTGCCGCTGACCCGATTTCTATTTCATCTCAGAAGTGGGATTTGGAGGTAAAGAGATTTTTTTTTTTTTTTTTTTGTCTCTAAGCACCATGATGGGTCCATATCGCTGTGGTTTGGGAAAAAAGAGGCCAAGTGCCATCGACTCATCGTCGGACGAAGGTACAACTGAGAGCTGTGAAACTTTTCCCTCTCCACGTCCACATATTAGGAGCATGCATAAGAAGAGGAGAATTAATTATCTGGAAGCAGAAGTTATACCAGAACTTGATCCAGGAAAGAAATCGACCAATGTAAGGGGGTGGCTTAATAAGATCGACCAGCTCGGAGATATGTATTCCTGGGACGAAAAAGATCGTATCTTCGTTATGCAAATTCGCCTACGCGGTGCTGCGAGAGAATGGTACGATGACTTGGAAGACTATACGGCCACGTGGACGCAGTGGAAACAAAATATAACGTGTGCCTTTCCGCGCTCCACTGACTATGTCGATCAGTTGGAAGAAATGCTAGCACGAGTAAAGAATAATGACGAGACCATGACGAGGTATTTCCATGAAAAAATGTCCCTAATCAAGAAATGCGGTCTGAAGGGCGACGCTGCTACCTCGAGTCTAATTCGTGGGTTGCCCATTGAACTACGACCAAATGCAAAGGCCTACAATTGCGAGACACCAGAACAGCTTTATTTTGGGTTCTTGTCATCTCTTGAAAATTACAAGGCGATAGGTACGAAAGCTTCGGAACAAACATGTAACTGGCGTCGGGGCGCCGGTTTGCCGAAAACATGCTACAACTGTCGCAAGACCGGTCATGAAGCAAGAGACTGTCGCATCACACGCTGCCAGATTTGTCAACGCTTGGGCCACAGTTCCAGTAGCTGCTGGCATGCTGCAGGCGCCCGAGCTGCTGGAAACACTGCGGGTATGACGGACAACGCGCTCCGCCGGTACACGTCTCAAGATCAACGCGGCAGTGTGCAGGTACGCAAAATTAATTGTAACAGTTACGAAATTCTATCAGATATATACAAAAAACAAATCATAGTCAACGGAATAACATTGCTAGGATATATTGACACGGGAAGTAAAGTTAATATTATAACACTAGAAACAGTTAAGCAATTAAGGTTAAAAGTTTTTCAATCAAATTTGTTAATGAAAGGTTTTGGAGGTTTGCATATCATTTCGTTAGGTAATGTACAATTTAATATAAGTATAGATAACATTTGTGTGAACAGTGAGGCTGAAGTAACTGATACGGATCTTAAGGACCTAAATATGATAATAGGTAGCCCTATATTAAAACATCCAGACATAACACTAGTTGCCAATTATAAAGCCGTTATGTTATTACCGAACAATAAAAAATATTTTCATACTACCCACTACTTGTCCGATATTAATTTGTTCTCTAATGATTTTGTAGAAAGAATTCCTTTGTATTTAAGTAACGATCTTGAATTGCAGCCCGGAGATACTCGGTTAATTTGCGTGTATGTAACAGATAAGTTAGATCACGGCAGTATACTTGTAACGCGGACTATTGTTTTTGATTTTGGGAATTCATCATATTATATACCGCAATCTATTTTAAAATTCGGTGACTACACATTACAAGTAACCAATTTAGGCGATACGTGTATCCATTGGCAAAGAGGGAAATTACTTACTCGAGCTGACATTTTTGACGTAACTGAAGTAATGTTAACATCAAGTTCAAGTAGTCAACATTTTAATAATAATGTAAATAACGTACAAACAAAAAATATAGATATTTCTGACATAGAGGTTGGGGATATTGGTAGATATTATTGTAGTAGGTTATTGAATTTGTTAAACCGATATAATGCGGCATTCGCTGAATGTAGTGAGCAGCTAGGGTGTACTAATCTATTAGAAATGCGCATTCATACCAAAACTGATGTACCGGTTCACAGCAAGCCATATAGAATGTCGTACAAAGAGGCGAAAATTGCCGAACAAAAGATTAGTGAACTGATTTCGGCTGGTATAGTACGCGAGTCAAGCTCAGATTATGCTAGTCCTGTAATATTGGTGAAAAAAAAGGGAGGTGATTACCGTTTATGTATCGATTACCGCGCTCTCAACAACCAAACTATTAAGGATCGATATCCACTTCCACATATTGATGACCAGATCAATCGGCTTTCGGGGAAAATGTACTTCACGGTTTTAGATTTAGCACAAAGTTATTATCAAGTAAATATGTCGGAAGACTCTATACATAAAACTGCGTTCGTTACACCTACAGGGCAGTATGAATTCCTCCGGATGCCATTTGGTCTGGCCAATGCCCCCGCTGTATTTTCGCGTCTCATACAAAAGGCCTTACAACCATTGAACAATAAGTTAGCCATTTATCTAGATGATTTGACCGTTCCTTCAGTCAGTATAAACGAGGGTATCAATTTACTTCAGGGGGTTCTCCAACTTTTAGAACGTGCCAACTTAAAGCTAAATTTACAGAAATGTTCCTTTTTACAAAATAGTGTAAACTACTTGGGACACGAAGTGACGGCTGGTTCCGTGCGTCCAGGATTAGCTAAAATCGAAAGTGTATCGCAATTTAGGCGTCCTCGTAATGTACACGAAGTAAGACAATTTATTGGTCTCGCTTCCTATTTTCGAAAATTCGTTCGTAGTTTTGCCGAGTTAGCACGTCCGCTAACTCTTCTTACAAAAAAGACTGTCAACTGGGAGTGGGGCTCTGAGCAGGAGCAAGCTTTCGAAAATCTTAAAGCAGCGTTAACTAAAAGGCCAGTACTAGCTATTTATAATCATCATGCTAAAACGGAACTTCATACGGATGCTAGTAAGTTAGGTCTAGGAGGGATTATGTTACAATACCAAAATGATAATAGCTTAAATCCAATTGCTTACTTTAGCCGCGTAACTACCAGGGAAGAACAGTGTTACCATAGCTACGAACTAGAAACCTTGGCAGTTGTAGAATCCTTAAAACGTTTCCGTATATATCTAACTGGAATCCCCGTTACAGTTATTACTGATTGCGCTGCTCTACGTAACACACTTACAAAAAAAGACCTTGTGCCGCGTATCGCCCGTTGGTGGCTCACTATCCAAGATTTTGACCTTACTATAGAATATCGTTCCGGCGATCGTATGCGACACGTCGATGCCCTTAGTCGCAATCCTTTAGAAACGGTTTGTGTACTCAACATCGATAAAGACGACTGGCTTATAACTTTGCAACTACAGGATGACAATGTACAACACATAATTAGACAACTTGATGAAGGTACTCAAAATTCAGATATTAAAAATAATTACGTAGTTTTAGACGGCCGATTATTTCGTAAAACCTTTAACGGGAATAGATTTGTGATACCTAAGCTATCGAAATGGAGCCTGTTACAAAAATATCATGACCAAGCTGGCCACTTAGGGTTTGAGAAGTGCGAAAAAATAATAGTCTCAATTCTGGTTTTTAGGGATGACTCGGTTCTTAAAAAAGTATATTAAGGCTTGTCTACAGTGTGCATATGCTAAAGGGAATTATGGTAAGCCTGAGGGCGAGCTACACCCCATAGATAAGCCCAACATACCCATGCACACATTACATGCCGATCATTTGGGGCCTTTTCTTAAAACTCGTAATGGAAATATTTATATACTAGTTGTAATTGATTCCTTTACCAAATTCGTATTTGCAAGGCCCGTACGTGGTGTTAGCTCTGTTGAAACGATAAAAACCTTAAAAGAAATTATATCGGTATTCGGAAATCCCTCCAGAATAATTACTGACCGTGGGGTAGCATTTACAAGTAGGTATTTTAAAGATTTCGTAGTTGAAAAACAAATAAAACATGTTTTAAATGCAATAGCCTCGCCACGTTCAAACGGGCAAGTCGAGAGGGTAAATAGAAGCATTATTAATGGACTTAATACCACATCGGAAAGTGAATGTACTTGGGACGAAAAATTATCTGATGTCGTGTGGGGTATAAATAACACCCCACATGCGGTTACTGGGTACACGCCCTTTAGCTTGATGTTTACACATAATAACACTCTCTTCCCTGCTTACCCCTCGACTAGCGCTGATCACCCAGATTTGGTTAAAAAATTAGCGGACCGTAGAGCTCAAGCGAAAATAAAAATTGACAAATATATGACGGCGATGAAGAATCGTTATGATAAGAAACATAAAAAATGTAGGAAGTACAATTTAGGTGAGTTAGTACTTTGGAAGGGCGGAATATCTCGTGATAGTACAGGGGGTGTCACCAAGAAATTGGGCAGTCAGTATACGGGACCATATAAAATAACCAAGTCTGATCATTCTATTGATCGTTATAATATTAGCAGCATTAAAGGTATTAAGGGATACAAAAAGTATAATGCTGTAGTACCCGGGGAGGCCTTGCGTCCTTATAAATCCTCAATTTCGGATAGTTCAACAGATTCTGATAGAGAAGTAGACAGAGATGACCTTATAGATTTACTAGAAAGTTGAATGATACACGCGAATATTATATACTTTTAAGTCCTTAATATTTGTTTAAAAACTAGAATATTTAATACATCTAAATTTATTTAAGAATATACTCTAAGCAATCAAAGTTATCTATACTTGTGTACTTATAAACTAATTTAAAATGTATCATTTAAATAAACACTTGTGCGTAGTAAGTAATTTTAAAATTATGCCTAATAAAAAAAAAACTATTTAATAACTATTTCATTCTTTTTAACATTCATTTTATAAAGCAATAAGACTAATTATCACTTCAAATTAATAATATTACTTACTTTAAAATAAAGACATGACTAGCTGTGTGATGCTAAAATAATATCTAGTAAATTAATTAGATCTGTGTGACCTGAAACAATTAATATCTAGTACATAAACTAGATCTGTGTGATGCAAAAAATATCTAGTAAATTAGTTAGATCTGTGTGACACTAAACTAATGTAAATCTGTGTGACCTGAAACAAATATCTAGTAAATAAACTAGATCTGTGTGATGCTCAAAAAATATCTAGTAAATCTAAATCTGTGTGACCTGAAACAAATATCTAGTTACTAGTAAATAAACTAGATCTGTGTGATGCAAAAAAACTTTGATTAATTATTACAATAATTAATATAATACATATATGCTAAAAAAAAATATATAATAAATGATGTAATGAACTTAATTCTCTGTGACTCTTAACTTAAATCTTAATCATTAAACAAATCATTCATATTATAATAAGTTAACGTGGAATATGTATAAAGAAAAACATTATTTTGTGTTATTTAAAATTAAGTATCCATAAGTTTAGAAATACATTTCAATACTATTTAAAATTTAAATATTATGAGCGTGACACATGCCAATTGCCTGCCATAAAATATTATCTAAGTGCAATTACTGTTCTCTTTTATCTCTTTCCAGGTACAAAAATGACATGTTGAAAACCAGTCAACTTGCCGTGGGACACGGCAAAATGCAGGATGGCCGAGTGTTACAAAACTCACTTCCGGATAGATTTTAATAATATTATTTAAGTTTGTGACTATTTTTGCGTAGCTTCCGGTTTATCTTAATTTGATTTTAATAATTATTAAATCATTTATTAATCATAGAATAGTAATATTTAAATACTAATATTAATAATTAAAACTTATTTACTATATATAAACATTTAACTGTTTATACTCATAAGATGTATAAAAAGGGCGGTAACTGAAAAATGGCCCTCACTCTACTACTGATTGCTGACCAATAAAGGTGAATCCATCCTACAAGTGTACCTTTTGTTGCTGTTACTGCTGCCGCTGACCGATTTCTATTTCAGTTATTCAATTCACTTTTATGTTTTGTTCTGTGAATGCTCGAGGATGAGGATTATTGAAAAACTGAAAGGTATTGAAAGAATGAAAAATGATTTTAATTTTGGTTATGCTTCGACGTCATTATTACGAAAACGAGAATATTTCATGTCAAAATCGGATTTTCAGATAGTATTGCTAGTTGCTAAAACTGTAGTCTCATCAGATTACTTTACTAAGTGAGAAATAAGGTTCAAAAAAGTTACCACGAGAATATAACCAAAAGCTACGTTTAACCTGTAGAGATTGCTGTAGCACGGGCCGTAGTGAAGCCGTTGTGTAAGTTTCGTAGCATGTTTCTGTACTATAAAATTAGTTTTGTTACATTCGATTTTAATGTAATTTTATGCATATATCTTAAGGCTCGTCGTACAATATTATCTAAACAATCTATACTAATATTATAATGAGGAAATATTTGTTTCTTTGTTTGTTTGCATTGTATAGGCTCCAAAACTACTGGACTGATTTGAATGAAGTTTGGCACAGATGTAGATTTAGCACGAGGCGACAAAATATATGGTTTCCGCAGGATTTTATTTGCACCCACGAAGTACGGAGGGCAATATCTAGCCTATACTAATATTATAAAGAGGAAAAGTCTGTTTGTTTGTTCGCATTGAATGGGCTCCGAAACCACCAAACAGATTTTGATGAAATTTGGCAGAGATATATAGTATACCACGGGGAAGGACATAGGATATTTATCGCGGAGAAATATACGCTCTCCATAAGATTAATTTTTGCGCACATAAGTCGCGCGCAACATCTAGTATTAAATCTTATAAAATGAATCTGTGAAATTGTAAAATCTTTTAAATGAAATATTATTATCATCATTCCTCTTTGAAATCCTACAGAACCGTTCATTACGATCGCTTCGATAGATATTCGCTGTGAGGTAACACTGAGTGAGCTAACTAATTATTTCTCATACATAACATATATCAAAAGGTTATCGTAGATGAGAAATATACTCCAAAAATTTCTATTTGTTTCTTTTCGAAACAAGTAATTTCTTTCAAAGAATTTCTTGGACAGAGCTATATTTTTAGCATCAAGTTATTCCATCATATATTGGTTTCTTATTCAACTAGGATCTAAATATTAATACCATCCAAATAAAAGGCGATAAAAAATGGATTCCTTTTATTTTTTCAAGTTTTCAACTTAAGATAACAAGTACAATAAATTTTATATAGCAAATCGTCTATTATATTATTATACTTCGAATTTCTACTTTATGCTATTTATATACAAGTATAAAATTTGCTACATTCAAATTACTTAAAAAATATTTTTGATTCGACACATAGATATTTCTAATACCCAAAATATAATACAGTAATGATCAGGCTAACCACGTTTTTTAATATATATATTTTTTTAATATAGAATAAATACTGGGACTTATAAATGATTGCAATAATATTCATGTTAGCCGAACATTATTACATAGAAGGAATTTAATTTTTATTTGCTTGAATTATGCGTAAAGGGTTATCTCACGGTCCAGCCAGAAAATCCAGCACTGGCGCTGTTGATCGTCATTAGTGTCATTAGTTTCAAGACCGCGGCGCTGGAATTGCAGGCTGGACCGTGAGTATTGCACCTTATACTACTTTGGAGCAGCGTGACAGCTATTGCAATACTCCTTCCAAATATTTACACCACGGATACTCTAATCCTCAAAAGCAAGATCGTGCAACCACACATGAGTGCACGCATAAGACGCAGTGAGGGAAGAGCTTTAGGCATGCGTATGCGTGCACATTCAGACATTTGCTAGCAGGTTGTGGGTGTTTTTTCGCGTGATGTTGCTAGATTTAATATTATTATTTTAATAGTATAACGGGGATAAGCGTAATCCGTGGTATAAATATTTTTATTAATAATCTTACAAATTCTTAAGACACTAGAAAAATCCCAATATCGCTTCGATCGAAGGTCGAAGGGAGCACAATCTATGTCAGTAAGTTTTTTCTTTCATGTAAAAAGGCTCATGATGTTACGGATAATGTTGTCGCGTGTAATATGACGCGTCATGCGGAGCCATAATAAAAATAATTAAAAAAAAAACGTGATCTGCCTCCTTATGAATCAACTACTAGCATGCTATGTACAATGTTCTAGAATTTACACACTAATGCAATCAATATTAGTGTTTACAAATCACGTGAAGTATAGATTTTAAACAAATTCAACTATAATTATGGTTTTTACCTAACCATTTATTTGTCTAACATCGAGTTTCTGGCTACAACCATCAATCATCGGATAGACCTGAAAAGGGAAACAATAAAAAAATTAGTTCTACAAAATACGTGATAGGTACAATTTCGACAAAGTTCCTGCTCGACCAGTTTATAAACATTCTTCTTTTGCACTACGATTTAAACACAAATTGACCGCAACGACGGCCGACGTGGTTGAACTTCGTATTTAAGCGTGAGTATGTGTGCGTGCGCACGATCAACGGCGCTGTTATGCTATTTTATCTTATGTCTCACATGGAGTCTTTCGAAAGTGAATATTGGTAGGTAAATGATGTTATCTACTACTAACATCATGAACTAATATCTATTATATCGTTCTAACAGATGCAGAATTTTTTTTAAATTTACTATGTGTATACCATATTATACAATAGTATATAAATAAATATTCCAAAATAAATACACCAATTATAGAAACAATAAGGAAACACATATAAAAGCGACTTAATTTGTTTTCTAAACATGTTTTTGAAGTTGGTGAGCTCACAGAAATGTGCCAATATCTTTTGAAGCGTGTATTTCATGAGAGCTAGGGACTTTATTTGGTACATTAAACCGGATAAATGGAGGTTTAACATTGGATACAACCGTATTGACGTCTCATATGAGAATTTATTTATCCTATTTTTACTACGTGTAGGTATAAAATTTCGTTTAAAAATGTGTTATGTGGCCCTAATGTGTTTCATGAATTGACAAACATCCAATGAATTGACAAAATATTGTCTTGTAGAAAATAACGAAACATACAATTTCTTATTTGATTTCAATCTTGGAAATCAATGGATATCCCAGTTATTGGGTAGTTTAGCCTGGAAAGTTTTGCGAGAGCTTTCAAAATTGGTGATTTTATAGACTTTGATGTGCTCTTCACGAATTTCAACTTTGCTAGCTCGTAACTTAGCTACATAACTTGCGCCGCCATCTTAAACAATTGCATCTTGAAGTAGGTTTTTGATACCATCTTCTTTTCAATTCATTTTATACGATAAAAACTTATATTACAAAAATAAACTAGAGAAAAATCTGCAAAAAAAATAATGCAAGAGATATTTTATTGTGCATCACCTGTGACCATATCACAAAGGGCGAGACCCTCAACAATATCTCGAAAACAATTCATGACCACGAGCACACGAGCAAGTTCTGAAAAACTTTTATTTTCATAGCTGTGTACGTAAATTATGCAAAGTACGTGGTACATCCGACAACCTTTTCCGAGGGATTGGTACCCTACATGTACTAGATTTTACCCAAAGAACCATATATGTACAAATGTCTAAGATTATTATTTTTTTAATTTTCCGAATTAAAATTCCTTTGAATCTTCATAATTTTTTTGTTTCTAATCAGATGTGCTTTAGACTATTATACTTTAGAAATATTTTTAAATAAATTGTTTTCTTAAATCATTCATATATTCCTTTAAAAAATTGTTTCCCGAATTCCCAAATTCTAAGAGATAAAATGTTTAAAAACCACAAAAATAAAATCGGTTATCTAAAAAAATTTAAAAAAGCCTTGAAATTTCAAATATTTTAAACAATTTTGAAAACTCCCGCAAAACTTACCAGGTAACCCCCTTTTCTCGATCAAATAACTGACGTATGACGTATCAAACTATAATAATATAATTATATATTCCATTGTTGCTGTATTAAAACAATATAAAACTTTTTTGCAGGATAAACAATAATTCGTAGTAGGTTATAATATCATTTAAATGTTAGTTTATTAGAAACTACATAAGGCTTTAATAATATTAATCCCAACAGACTCCAATTATATTTACCTCCATAAATCTATGTACAGAAATGGGGAAAATAAAGCTAATTTTATTCGCTGTAAGTCAGGTCTAATTGAAATAAAAGATAATATGTGTTGTTGGTTAACAAAATAACAATATAAATTCTAACGCTCATGTTGAATTTGGTGAACGAGTTTTTTAATTCTAAACTCGCTTTGACCTTAGTATCATTTGTATTTAAAAAATATGAGATTTGTATTTTGAACAAAAAGTGGTATCGTATGCGGATTTCGGGCCTTAGTAGCTCAGTCAGAGATAGTAGTCAAATAAACCTGACAGTAAAATCTAACAGTTTGCACAAATTATTTTGTTACAGTTTGCATAAACGATTTTTTTTATTTACCTACGTATTTTCAGGTTAGTATCTAAGGCCGTTGTCTATACATCTATACTAATAAAAAAAATTGATGTGTCTATTTGTAATTTCAAATTAACAGCTTTGCACTAAATGCATATGAAATTTTTGTCTAACTGTCTGTCTGTTTGTTCCGACTATTCTCTGAAACAGCCAGACCGATTTTAAACCGGAATTTCACTGGCAGATAGCTAATTATAAGGCTAGTTATAAGAAAGAAGTAACTTGGGCTACTTTTATCTTAGGGCACCGATTAAAAATAAAAAGGGTTCCGATTCCATTAATATACTAGTTCCATTCTTATTTTATTTAATTATTATAAGTTGCGGGCACCAGGTATAGTATAAACTAAAAACTCAAAATTAATATAATCCGTTATAATATATCTGGAGGCATAATGAAAAAAAGACAATTCAAGATTCCACACACATTTCTATAGGAATTCATAGAAAATACATTTCAGGAAAATTTGTACATATCCGAAGTATCTATGCGGAATTCATTCTTACCAATGCTTTGAGAGGACAACGCAGAACAGTGTGACGGCGACGTGTAGGGTGTACCGCGGGCCTAGAACAAAGCACACCGTTATAACCTCCTTTTTAGGGTTTCGTAATACTCAAGGAACCCTTATATTTTCGCTCTGTCCGTCTGTCTGTCTGTCTGTTCGCTCTTCTAGCTTCTGTAGTTATGAATATAAATGGATGAAATTTGGTACAGTTATAGGTTGTGTATAGATCTCAGTTTTGACTTCATAAAAAAATAATAACTTCATATTTTAGGGGTGGCTCTCCATACATGTGAAGTGGGGATGAAAAATATTTTTTTCAATGGGGTAGCCCATTGTGTAGGGTATCGTTGAATCCCTGAAAAATATTTTAAAATAAACGCAAGGTTTCATACATGACGTTTTTACAAAGTCAACCATTTTCGAGAAGTCGGCCTCCAAAACGGTTTATACTTGTATGTTTATACCTCCCTGGCATTTCTAAACTATAAAAGATAGAAACTTGTAAGTTTCGACGCTGATATACCATGCTAAAAACTCCTTAGGAAAATTACTTCGAGCGAAATCAGACAGTAACTTTTAAAGTAATACAAAGAAAACCTCTTGCGCGTTGATAGTTACGGAACCCTCGTTAGACATGTCCTGACATGCTCTTGGAGGTTATAAAAACCTCTCACTTGATTAGCTGCGCTTCAGTGTACTTATTGTTTAACTGATTACACTTATACCCGCATACGCTTCAATTTTATAGACGTTTTAATACTGTAGAGAGGTGCTTGGCGAAGCGTTAATTCTCCATTTCATAACCAAGAAACGATCTACAACGCTATATTTTGAGTTTTTTTTTTTCAATTGTTCAGTTAATAACTTCAAAAATAAACATGTTGCAGAGAATGTATCCAAAATTATTAATTTATATAAAATTATTAGAAAAAGTAGCCTTCCCCGTGGTCTACTCTATGTCTGTGCCAAATTCCATCAAAATCGGTCTAGTAGTTTCGGGGCCTATTATGGGGCACATAATTAAACAAACAAAAAAACAAGCAATTAACATTTCCTCTGTATAATATTTTTGTAGATATAGATATCACATATTATATGTATAGTTTACATTATGAACAGTATTTATTTTATTAAAAAATAGCTTTTTTTTTTTTAATTAAATACAAAAGATTATTGGTTAATAACAAAGGGCCATAAAAAGGCAAAGGTTGGCCTGATAGCAAGTAATTCATGTAATTACTTGCTATCAGGCCAACCTTTGCCTTTATTCATATACATGCAGCACTAAAAGGCCTGCAGCTGCGGTTACATAGGCTCTTTCTATGAGGGACCCGAAGCCGTAATAGTTTAAAGATAGCAGCTGGTTCCTTAAAGTGGTTGAGCGGAGCATTTTCCCGTACATCGCTTAATTAATAATGCAATGACACAGAAACTTACATTTACTTAGTTTTAGAAACGATATTCACTTTAGAACAAATATAACAATGCATAGAACATAGATTGAGTAGTTCTTAATTAAGTCGTGTTGACATAGGACGTGCTATGCGAATATTTTTTTAACTAATTCCTAGTTCAAAAATTAGTCGCATAGCATATATTTCTAAAGGATCCATTGACTTGCTGTGGATCGTTACGATCAAACTGGAATAAACTGTTTTCGTCGAAAGCAAATCGTTTACGACGATCGTAAACGATGTACTTGGTCGTATACGATATCGTTAATCTGCCATACTTTATAGACTTAGATCCCATGTCCGCCTGACTTCTCTGAATTTTGTCGACTCCTATACTAAAGATTTTTGTACTAGATCGTTTACGATATCGTATACGACCAAGAACATCACTTGCGACCGTCGTAATCGATTTTCTTTCAACGAAACTAGTTTATTTTAGTTTGATCGTATCGATCCATCACATAACTATATTAACGACTTATTTATGAACTACTCGTAAATCTATTTCTATGGTCCTTTTTTTACTGTTCTTTAGTCTTCACAAAATAAATTTATTCGACGTGGGGTCATGCTATTGTGGCGAAGCCTTGGTAGAAGACGTACGTCACGCACTTTGGGAGTGCCCTCTGTATGGAATGAGGCACGTAGGGAACTATTGGATGGAAACGACACTTCCCAACCAACTTACTGCTGCAACCTTGTTTCCTCGGCGGCGAACTTTGGAAGGCTACGAAAAGGAAAGAGAAGAAAGAACAAAAGGAGGCTAACTAAGTAATTAAACACAGATAGTAGAACGCAGTACGCACTATCGGAATACATCGAAGTCGTAACTGTGTTATACGCCCCAGAAAGGGGAGAAGGACTTAGATACAAACAGAAAGAGATTAAATAGATAGGGAATGAATAATTGCGGACCTGAAGGGAAGGACCCAGGAAAGTAGGGTGCATATTCCCGTGTTGTTTCCCATATAACCATGATCGATTGATAGGGCCATAGGTTGGTGGACGAATTTATTCTTTAGGTATACGAAAAAGCTAGTGGCTACATGCTTATGTATCAATTGCTATCAAATTACTCTCTTTATGGTGCGGATTGATTTATATTATGAAAGTATTTTTTAAAACGGGCTCGAAGTTCTTTTTCACAGCGCAACCTGATATAAATATTTGAGTAGCATAAAATTTAGGAAATAAATGCTTGGTATTTACATAATATAATATACATTCTAATAACTAACATACCGGAATTGGAATCTCTGCTGCCCATGACGGGGGCAATCTGAGGTCTCTCTTCATCTAACAACAAAGTGCCGCTCGCCGACCACGCCGACATGATTTGGGCAACACATGTCACATTCAGTCGACTCTAAACAAACATTAATATTAAATATTGGCTAGACGTCGCATCACCTCATCATGATACGTCATCTCTCACGGTTAGTTTGATGTTCATTAGATTAATAGCATTTACAATTTAAATTGCATGAATAAAATCACTGTTAGATATTGGATAAAATCATAAATCGGAAAAGTGGATGGCGAATATTAAAAACGCACATTAAATTGTACCTTTTGAAAATGCGACGACTGCACGCGTATAATAAGTTGACTGGAACTAGAAGTTTTATTAGATCTTTCTTCTTCGGTGATATTACTTTTGACTGTCGCAAGCTCGGGTGCGGATGAAGCGTCTCTCCGCTTGCTCGCGAGACCTTCAGCTTTCCCGCTTATTGCAAGCGCTTGAGCGCCAGTATTTCTTTGAGAGTCATTGTCCCCGCTCGTCGCTCTTGCTTGAGCGTCATTATTCCCGCTCGTCGCTCGCACTAGAGCGTCAATATTGCCGGGAATGTCAATTACATCGGTGACGGGCTCCTCATAACCGGAGATTGCGTCCCATGGACTGAATATAATTCTATTGGCATCCTCCAAAGACGAGTCGCTAATCGCTTCCCGTCCTCGAGCGAAAGCGATTTCTGGCGGTGGTATGTCGAGACCCCTGATCTGTGACGAATATATGGTTAAAGATATTATGTGCTAATAAATTTATTTTAACTGATACTAACTTTGTCCGATATAACTTCAAATGAAAACTGGCAAGGAAATAATATAATCTTCCTGTTCGCCAAAACCTCTGAATAGATTTAATGAAAAATAAATAAAAACGTGTAAAAAAAAATAAAAAAAATATATTTTATATAAGAAAAAAGTAAGGCATTTCTCTAGAAAAGTATTGAGCATAATATAAAATACTGTATAATTTACTGTACTGTGAACATCGTACATACCTCGTAACCATTGAGCAACCACGTGAGGTTGGCGGGCGGGTCGGAGGCGGGCGAGGTGCAGTTCGCCCGCAGCATGTCGCCTGCGGAATACCAGCTCTTCTGCGACACCACCTTTGGCTTCGTGACGGGAAGCTCTAGAAGAAATAGATGGATTATAATAAGTCAAAATCAAAAAAGTTTTATTTCCATATAGGCTATTAAATAACACACATGGAATTGTCCCTACGTGATGCCTACCACCGGTTCGGAAACAAACCCGGCGAGAAGAACCATATATCATATATTATATCCAAATCTTTGAATACCTGTAAGGTTTCCTACAGATAGTGCACAGCTATATCAGGACACAATGCTTTTTTTAATAAAAATGTATGTGGAGTCTCATCTTCTTTCTTCTTTCATCATGAAGATTATACACACAGGCACACAGGGGTACAGTCCGAACTAAGTAATGTTTAAGTATTATGTGAGTAAATTAGTACGTTTAGAATTTAGTTAAAAAATATAACCTGAAGTCCATAACAAAGTCCCATTTTGTATACAAACTATGAAAAAAAGTCACAGATTACAAAACCAATTATTTACAACATATATTTACTTTTCCGCGTTCCTTTTAGCTACACCACATAATAAATTCATAACCATTTTTTATAAACCAAACCCGATTCAGTAAAAACCGTAAAGGGGTAGTAATATATCACGGCTGGACCGCACGCGGCGGCTGTTGCATATTCATCCCATACTCGTTTTGCTCACAATCTGAACAGTCTAATTCCAAACAAATCGAATCCCCAGGCCGAATTCATCACAATTGCGCTGATTTTTCTCTTGTTTACTTGAATATCACTTGGAATATAGATACCCCCTTACTAATAAAAATATTTACACAATGGATAAACTACACAATGTTTTGCCCTTGTCTGTCAAACGACTTTTCGAACGTATCAGGCAAGGACAAAACATTGTATAGCTTATCCATTGTGTGAATTAGTAAGTGGGTTAGTGCTTATAAAGTGAAGTTGAAATATGTTGGAGATTTCGATGTAAGGTTTAAAATTAAGTTTTGAAACGATTGAGCTATAATAAGACTCATGTAAACAATTCAATTTTTGACATCAATATAATCCCTATTACTGAGAGTTCGCAGTCTGTCCGTCCATCTGTCACCACTCACCAGGCTGTAACTCCTTAACCGTGATAGCTAGAAAGTTGAAAATTTCACAAATGATATATTTCTGTTGCCGCTATACAAATACTAAAAACATATTAAAATAAATAATATGCATGTATATGGGAGCCCCATGCAACAAACGTGATTTTAATGACGGTTTTGTACGGAACCTTTCGTGCGCGAATCTGACTCGCACTTGGGTGGTTTTTTACTAATCATTTGCTATTAATTGACGTGGCGGCGCAATGTCAGGATTTTCCGGACCGGTCAAATTTAGACCTTGTCCAGAAAGGGTGAATTCGGCGCGAAACGGACACAATTCATTTCACATCAATAAGCTTGTTGCCATTAGATAGTTATAACATGAAAATTAATGTATGGCTCGTCCCAGTCTCAATCTCAAATACCTTCCCGGTTTATGCACGTAGATTAAAGTCAAGTCAAGCTAAAACTTCGGCATAAACGTAGTTAGTAGTTTGTGTTTAAGTACCGACAGCAACGTACACAGTGTTACCGAAGTTACCAACAAGCCATGTTCACGAGAATATGAAATGGACATTGGAAATTATTGTTTTGCGCTCAACAAACATACGGCACATGTATTTTGTTACATTCATATCAGAATATGATAGATAGAAATGGAAACTTTATGCAAATATTTACAATTTTTTAGCTTTTCGACATGAATGCACTGACCAATATCTGTCGATTTTTATTATCAATCTATTTGATGAAATATAAAAATAGTAATAATTCCATTTCAACTAAAAAATGTGTGTGAACACATAAAAACGAAATATAATATGAATTTTATTGTGATCTGTGTCTGTATGAATAAAAAAATAAAGAACAAATTTTAATATTCCATTTTAAAATATATTTCCCTACACAATTTTCACATTCACATACATAATATTTCAAAACAATGCAACAACAGAAACAATAAAACAGCAGTATACACAACATATTAACAACTGAAACCGTATTTGAATTACATGGAACAATAGTCGTGAATCGTGATTAACGATTGGATTAATCCGCTCATGTTATATGGCCGATTTTACTTTCGACGCATGATAATTAAGATAAGTTGCACAATCGTAACTTTTACGGGCTACCGTTATTTATCAGTGTTATGAATCATACTATGTCTTGTTGTACCTAGTGCTGGGGTTACACTCACCCCAAATGCCGTCGATTGCCGTCATAGTATGTCAAACTAACACATTAGCAAAAATAGGCATGTTGCCTAAAAAATAAATATGAATTTTGAAAAATAGCATAATACATTTGTCGTTAAAAAATGAATGGCAGTAGCAGCTTGTGATGTATCAAATCGTTTTGAGAGAAAGAGATGGTCAATATTTTTTTTTTGCTTAATATTTTTAATTTAGATTTTTTAAAACGTGACATTTTTTGACACTAGGCAACATGTTTTATAAACAACCGGAAGAGTTACACCTTAATCGCCATGTAACAAACGTCGTTGATTGTTGCGATGATAATATGTTTATACTAGTAGTTGTCCTGCGAGACATTGGAATTGCAATCAATTTTTATATTTAAGAATAGAAGAAGAAGAAGATTATGTATCCACGACTGTGACTCTGAAGGACAACATTTTTTTGTCGGACAAAATTTCTTAAGATAGGTATTAAAATAAGTACTGATCTTATATCTACAAGCTAGCCCCTAGGGTTTCCCTTTGATGGATAACCAGTCTTTGCTACTGATAGTTACAATATTGTGTATCTAGCTTTAGACATATCATGTTATGCGTTACAAGGGTAAATTAGGCGTTATAAGGGAAATTAATCGTCCACTTCATAAGTTTTATCAGGAGATAAGGTAGAGAATTGTCTCGCCTAATCAAGGGCCCTGAGATTTATAACCTCGATAGTAGTATCTGAAGGAGCTTACGTCACTCACTACAATGATGGATTATAACACACATATGGTAATTTCAACTTTTTTTGAAGTAGTCCAAGCATACCAAAAAGTAAAATTTTGCACCAAGGTATACCCTGGATCCAAAAGTGATGAACAGAACTCCTGACTCCTTATATATACATGTTTGGGGATTCCGGCGTTGTTTAAAGAACTGCATGCATCATGCAAGAGATGCACCACCATCTTCACACGAAACGCCAAAATATTATTACGATGACATAGGTACTAACTTTTCAGAATTTTGTGCACCGATATCAATGTCTTTGAAATGTTGCTATTGCCAAAATTATATTCGTGATCATCATCATCACTATAGTATATTTATTTAATGCTTACTGCTACATTTTTGCCGCCGACTATAACAATAGATAATAATTATTATTTAATAGTATAGTATCTAATCATTATCATTACTGGTGATCGTTTAGTAGGTCCGCAGATCGGTAATGCTTATTTGGGGAAATACCACTGCCTCTCAGAAAACTGGCATGAAATAACGCTTAAGTATGTTTTGCCGAGAGAGTGAGAATAGCGGAAGCTTTTTTGTACTTGTAACTTTCTTAATTTATGTTCATAATAATATAGATACTTAATTTAACTAAAAAGAAAATAAATACAATTTTTAAACAAAAAATTAAAACCGACTTCCAAAGTAAAAATGCACCAGCCCAAACAATATCCTACAATATTTTATAGAACTCACGTTCAAATTTGCTGGTACCGACTTCAAAAAACAGAAATAGTTAAAATTTTAGCCGAATTTAAAAGGGGATTTATTTCGAAAATAAGTTTTATTTCATACTTTTTCGTGCATTTTTACTCTGGAAGTCGATTTTAATTTTTTGTTTATTTGTACATCGATTGAGTGATATCGTGGTGATATCTGTCTAAGTGTCTACAGTACGACTACGATCTCAATGGGTTTCAGTAATCGTCGTCATTTCATTCCACATCACTATATTCCACATCGTCATATCATTTCCACAGAAAAACGACGATTACCGAAGCCCATTAGCAACATGGTTTTACTCTACAGTGTACATGTTTATATTACCTACGGTGAGTCTTCTCCATCTTTCATTCCTACTCATGTCATCAACCAGAATTAGTTAATACTTTCAAAAAGTCTGCCCCTAATATGTAGGTACACTCACCAACAACTTTCATAACCGCGCTCTTGTACACCGTGTGGAAGAAGGGTGCGTCGGCGGAGACCTCGCAGCGGTAGCGGCCGCTCAGCCCGCGCGTCGCGGCGCGGAGCACCACTTGCTGGGCGCCCGACCGCGAGATCTGTCGAAGTAATGATATACAGTAGCCGGCCGGAATGAATGCGCATCGACCTCGGAAACGATACAATAATATTATTAGGTTTAAGTTTAAATTGATGTCTATATTCATTAGTTTTTAATTATATCATGTACTAATTATAACACCTGTACTAACAGGTCCAGTTATTATCATTGCACGTGCGCTGAAAAACAACACCTGCACTCGTAGCTGTGCTTATCAGTGCACGTGCACTTCATGAACAACACCAGGTATTTAGGCCGAGCACGATAGTATTCCCCACTCCCGACTCATAGAGGAGGGCAGTATCGCCGCTCTCAACACAGTCGATCTCGAACGGTCTAAGTGAGAGGATCTAAACAGTGAATTGTATTTATTAATTTTTAAAGTTATAATTATTGTAAAGTGTTTCGTGATGTGATAATTTGGTGCAATAGCATTTAAATTGTTATAAATCGTAAAGTTACTAATTTTATAACTTTAAGCCAAGTTTAGTTTCGAGTTTAATGAAATTGCTGTCACGATTTGAGTGATTCTTATTTTTTTTTTAATATGAATTTTTATCCTTTTTATAATAATATAATAATAATATCTATGAACGATTTCACACACATTAATCTGATCCCGTAGTAAGTTCTCGAAGAACTTGTGTTACGGGTACCAGACAATGGAAATATATTAAATACTTTCTATACTATAATTATATTTAAGATTTTTATTATATAAATCACCCAGGAACACAGTAAACTTTGCAAAACACTTCCAGTACGAATGCATTATTCGTACTGGCAGTGTTCGACAGAAGGATGAATTGTAACTACTAAGAGAAAACGCTCCACTCCACAAATCCGAAATCTCTCCAATGATCGATGTGCATATTGCATTATTTTCGGCGGGATACTGTAAATTGATTGTTCAATAGTCTTTTCTGCCTCTTGGCTCAGTAGGTCGATCCTGCTAATTAAATCTTACAATAATACAGTTTCGATGCAGTCTCGATATTTTATAACCCGACTACGTAAAAAAAGGGGTCTAAAAAGGCCGAAACAAGAAAATAATTCAAATAGAAATCCAGAAATGCATAGTTACAAAAATGGTCAAGGTAGAGCCGTGGTCGCACACACTAATGGCGTCATCTAAGCGTCAGTTCACACCGAGATGCGTGACGTCTAGGTATAAACTGAAACTGCGTATATCGTCATGTACACATGCATACCCCAAGATAGTTACAGACGGTTGCGTTTTGACATCGACTGTTCCGAACAGTAGGTGCGACCACGGCTCTACCTTGACCATTTTTGTAACTATGCGTTTCTGGATTTCTGTGAATCATTTGAATTATTTTCTTATTTCGGCCTTTTTAGACCCCTTTTTTTAAGTAGTCGGGTTACAGTTTTTTAAACTTATTTTTTTATTTAATATTTTTCCGTTTCCCAATCTAACTATTTTTTTACAAATTATTCACAAGCGGGCAATTTTTTTATATAAATATTTATAGGTAATAAATAATGTAACTGAAAAACTGAAATTAAAATGAACTAACCATAGCATACACAGTAAATGACGACTTGATTCGAACTCGAAGAACGATTTATAAAATATAACTATTTGTAAATTATATTCAATAATCGCAATAGAGATCAATCAACATTAATTCATTTCACCAATGCGATTATATCACTAAATCACTTTTAATCGTATTTTGATCTTATATAATAATTGCAGTGGAATATATCATAAACTTCTAAACACAAGGATACCGCGATTCAGAAAAATTTAAGACTCGTATAGTGACATCTATCGAACGAGTGAGTAATAAAGTGCTAGTAATTGATTTCATCTTCATTTTCTTATTAAAATCGGATGAACCAATTAACCGATTTTGATCTAGTTTTTTTGTTTGAAAGCTGTATATGTAGTGTAAATAATTAAGAGTGGTCTTAGCTATAATTCATCATCATCAGCTCGTTCACTGCTTGACAATATAGGTGGTTTTTTTTTTTTTTAATTTTTTATGTATTGCCTGTAAAACATATATTTATAAAATAAAATATAATGTTATGAAGGAACATAATATATAAATTATATATTTATAGTCTGACTATACGTAATGTTATAAACGTCAAACGAACGTTTAACGCGTTATTCGTGGAAAATCAATTTATGATATCAAGACTATTCATTAAGAATTCATTGAAAGTAAATTAAAAGTCTCGTAAGTTAAATAAGAGAATAGGGGTTCAGGTAGCGTAGAAGGCAGACTACATTTTTAAGACTTTTGATTGAAATTACAACTTTTCACGCAAAAATTAACAAAAACAAAGACATTTTCTAAAGTCGAATATATTGGGTTAACTTAGGTTGCTGTTATAATAGGTTAATGAGCGTTATTAGTCACACTTATTATTCCCGTAAACTATTTACGAAATTAGTCCTATTAATAAGCCAATCGTTTAATTAAAAATTTATTTAACATTCAAACTCCATTGAAATGAAATTGAATTGATAGCTAAACCGTGAAAGGATTTAGAGGAGCGTCTAGACACAGGGATTTTAGGGGGGAAATTACAAAGCACAAACCTTTGGATAAATTTAAACATAGGAAGGTATTTAAACATAAATTCAAGACTGATTAAAATAAAATGTTGAACTTAAACATAACGATTTATTACAAACTCACTTATGAAAAAGGCTATATGTACTAATTAAAAGGGCTAGATGTGCTCTGGGATCCTATTGGAGACTTGTCAGCTTTAAATCGCGTCTTCAGCCAAAGGCAATGCTATGGCTATACACATCAGTAGTGAGGTCGATGGACACATATGGCTTCGTACTGTGGCACAAAAAGGCTCTACAGGTGAACTGCATTAAATAGTGTACAGAGGCTGGCCTGTCTGATAATCACGGGTGCGCTTTCGTCGGCGCCCACCGCTTCACTTGAGGCCCTAATTGACCTGACTCCTCTTCCTCTGCTTTTTCAGATGGAGGCTAAGGAGCAGTTCTCAGGGCCAGGACAGCGGGCAGGACGAAATGGACTTCCACCCTACTAGAACAGCTGCCACAGTCTCTTCTTGAGACATCGGTCATAGCCTTATCATCGGACGCCATGACCAAGCTGCACAGCTTCTTGAAGCTATACCCGGTTTTCATATCTTCCAGGGAGGACTGGGAAGGAAATGTCCCAATTACTGTTCACCCCAATGACATACACACACCGGCATATTTAGCGGAACATAAAATAAAGGTGATATCAGTAGCATATAAGGTTGCTGGCTGGTTTATACGTCATTTAATTTAAAAAGAAATATTTTAAAATTAAGAAAACAACTGAACATCACATTTTATGCAATTGTTTTAATTTTATTCAAATACACCTAATCTGGAGCGAACATCGAGTATTTATTCCTTCTGAGTTTGATTTAAAATTTCATTGAAATACTGTTTTTTGTTAGTTTTTTTTTAATCGCGTATCTTTTTGGAGTTGAGGACTGAATTATGCCTGACTTAGCCCCAACGGAGATTGCCAGGGCACTCGAAATGCGAAGAAATGGTCAAACCTACAGAGTGATATCCAGAGATCTTCGTCGACCAGTTTCAACGATCCATCGCAGTATCCAACGGTTCAGGGAGACCGGTACTTATGTGAGAAGAGCAGGACAAGGCAGAAAAAGACGCACTTCGAGTAGGGATGATCGTTTCATTCGGCTTCGTGTACGTAGGATCCCCCGTTTGACGGCCGTCCAAGCCCGACATGATTTAGAAGCAGTGCGGGGTGTAACCGTAAGTGAGCGTACGGTACGAAGAAGGTACGAAGAAGCTGGTTTGGATTCATTTGTGCCCGCCAAGGCTCCAAGGCTCGAGGTAAATCATCGTAGAAACAGGTTAACTTTTGCTCAGGAACATAAACTTTGGAACGCGGACCAATGGAGTAAGGTATTGTTTTGTGATGAGTGCAGAATTCTCTTAAATCAAATTGACGGCAGGCAAAGAATATACAGACGCAAAGGAGAACGATACATTCAGACAAATTTTGAAACTACAGTTGCATACGGTGGTGGATGAATAATGGTTTGGGCGGGCATTTGTTTGGGAGCTCGCACAGACTTGGTAGTGATTGACAGAGGGAGTCTGACTGCAGACCTCTATATCAGAGAAGTTTTAGAAGAAAATGTCGTACCGTTTGCCCCATATATCGATGACGATTTTGTTTTTATGCAGGATAATGCTCGGCCGCATACCGCTCGGGTAACTCAAGCTTATCTTAATGATATGAATATCACTGTTATGGAGTGGCCGGCGAGATCACCGGATATGAACCCAATAGAGCACGTTTGGGACTTGCTGAAAAGAAAAGTTAAGTCCAGAATTCCAGCTCTTGCCAACGTGGGTGAACTGCAAATCGCCGTAGTTGAGGAATGGCGGAGACTATCCCAGGAGACCATCGATTACATCATTCTCAGTATGCCTAGACGGGTAGAAACTTTAATAAGAGCACGTGGAGGAAATACGCGATATTAATCACCATTTTTCTGAATTAATTAATTGTTATTTTAATATTAATTTTCACTTTTCCCGGTTACATGAAAAGTTCAAAAATGTACCATTTTTTCACAAATAGCCTTTACTCGCAAAATCTGTTCTTAATGTGATCTCATTTTAAGTAAAACAAATGAAACTTTAAATAACAAAAGAAGTGTAGTAAGTAGATTTTAAAATAAAACCATATTTTTTTAATTATGGACCTTTTTTTGTGTTCCGCTAAATATGCCGGTGTGTTAAGTTTGGTTCACGGACGGATCCAGAAAGGACAACCCGGCGGGTGCTGGATTCTAGGGGGGCATGCCACCAACAGGCAAATATGCTTGTTTGGGAGAATTTGCAACCGTGTTTCAGGCTGAGATCTTCGCCATTATTGGTTGTTCACTAGAGAGCCTATAGATGGCCTTAGTCCATAGAAACATCCTTATTTTGTCTGACGATCAGGCTGCGCTAAAAGCACTGACTGCAGCTGACATTTCATCCAAATTAGCTCTAGACTGCGTTGAGATGCTAAACATGCTAGGCTGCCACAACAATATCCGTCTGGTATGGTTTCCGGGCCACAGCAATATCCCCGGCAATTAAACCGCAGATGAGCTGGCTAGGCTAGCGGCCGAAAGTCTCATTTATGGACCAGAACCAGTCTGCGGAATATCTCCCAGAGAGCACTCTCTTGGAAGTGCTGGGAGATATTCCACAAGGCCTTTAACAAAAGGCGTGCGGAATTGGCGCTTTCAATGAGTAGGAATCAACTAAGAGTCCTTACCAGAACCCTAACTGGGCACTGCAAGCTCCACAAACACCTCTAAAAAATAGGAGTTGGTGACACAACGACTTGCAGATTCTGTGGGGAGAAGGACGAGACACATTGACCTTCTCCTCGACTGTCTAGCACTTCAACAGAACATAAACGTGTGCCTTAGACAGCACGAATACTCCACCACAGAGGAAATTCGTAGCACCAACCCCAACCACATCGTTCAGTTTATGAGCAGTATTGGCCTCGGGCAGGTACTGTAACGCGAAGGAGTCACAATAGATCCACTTGGGTTGCAGTGACGTCAGAGCTCGATTATAACCTGCCTTCGACAGTAATAAAAAAAACTCACTTATAAAAAACATCTTAAAAATATTTTAAACCCTTGACTATTATTATTACTCGTCACCATTTTGTGAAGTGACTTTTCAAAAATAACTGCAAAGACCAGTACCGTCTAAATTTTTTTTTTGAGTAAAAGGGCACATTAATTTATTACATTGTCACAAAAAATGTTGTAAAACCATCAACAAACAAACACGCTCGAACAAAGCTCGCACACTTCTAAAAACCATATAAGAACAAAGTAATAAGTACCATACTTCGGTCATCTGCTAGTTGGCTATGAAAAAAATTATGTTTAACTTGTTCTAACAGAGTTGCGTGGGTTGCGATGCTCCCTCTATTTAGTTCTGTTCGCAATTAAGGGATATATATTATTCCGCGTAATAAGCGGTTTTACTTGAAACCGTTACTCGGGGTAACAACACGGAATTCGTTTTTGGCGTAGTCACTAAATTTCCCAGCCTCTTGAATTGAGTGAAGCTAGTTGTTTGCTTTAGGACGTAAATATCTGAATGTAGCTAAGTGAATATAAAATCTAGTGTATATAAAATCCTATTTTATGGCCCCAAACTTATATAGAATTTAAAGGCTTTAGTTATTTTACATTACAAGACATGACGAGATCTTATATTATTTTTAGACTTTACAATTCACATACTGTTTTTATTGCAGGGCTAGATTCAATCTATAAAAACCTATATAAAAGCGTTACTCGTTTTAAAAAGTAACAATAATTGAAATAATCCGACCCAAATCCCGCATAACATTCATGACAGTTGTGTTGCGGATCAAAAAACTTGGTGTAACGTCTCTGAAAGGGATTTTAATGTATTATTTCAATACAATACGACTAGCACATGGCAGCGCGCCAGCAGCTGACGGTTAACGTGCACAACGAGCTCCTTAACCGTTTGGCCATGGATTTGGGTGATAGCGGAGACGAACATGACATTTCTATTCAGTTTTTGCTAAGTGCAGAACTGAATAGAAATGTCAGGGCTGACTATGGTAACGTGTTAATTATTTGTTATCAGGCGGTTCCCATGCATCGTGATCTCTCCTGCCGTAAATGCCAATGAACCGTCGCGAATGGCTTAGTGGATGTGAAATATCGAAAATGTGGTATAAGTGTTTGCATAGTAATATCTTGTTGTGTCCATATGTTATTAATTTTACCAGCGTCAGCTGTTACTCATTGATTTTACTGCCGGGAATTAATATTTTGCATCAAGAACAAGTAGATCTTTTAGTTTTTTCCAATGCAGCGCTAGAGTTCGCCACCGCTTCTGCTCTACTTCGTGGCCAGGCCGTAAGTGATTTCTTGCAGCGCATTCGCCTACGGCGGTTTAACGAACTAGCAAGATGTCGCAGCCGTTGACCCGTGTATAATAACATTTATAGTTTTGTTTATCGCCCGCTAGTTCCGATAAACTATATGTCTACTATTTGGAACGACACAGGTGCTTAAAAGCGCAGCCGCAATAAATTTAAGCGAAGCTTAAAACGTTATAAGATTTTTAAAAGCTGTGATCTCTAAAGTGCAGTCATATATTTCAAACGTTATGTGATAAAATATATTATAGCTCTTTCGAAACATAACACATCTTATGGGATTTTGTGTTCAAAAGTAAGGTTAGAATTTTTATCGGAATTTGTCGGTAGGTACGAAACGGAAGAACTCTTGAGTAGAGCATTTCGCCTGTGCTTAGCGACTTCTAGGAGCCCAGTACAGAACTGGTAATACATAATAAGCAATTTATACTCACATCAACACTGATCCCTGTATGTGATTATCCCGTATTAAGAAGTTCTCTGGACACGAAGCGAAAGAACTCCTAAGCCCCATAGTACCACTTGACCGTGTAGAGTGTTTCGCCATTATGTTTTAATCTAGAGCCCCGTGTCGAGCGCACATCGACAGCCCAGCACGGCGCTGGTAATACATAACTAGTTAAATACTCACATCAACACTGATCCCTGTCTGCGAGAATACTCTCGTATTGGGAAGTTCTTTGGGCACGAAGCGAAAGAACTCCTGAGCCCCGTGGTACCACTTCACGGTATACAGAGTCTCGCCCGTGTCGAGCGCCCAGCGGCAGCCGAGCACGGCGCTGGCGCCCACGCCCACCGCTTCGGGCACGCTCAGCTGAATGTCGCGAAGGCCGAGGACACCTAGAAAAGATGGAGTTTTTACTTTTCTGAATTAGGTAATACGACTGCGGCTTATTCATAATGTACATAGGTTTTGGCGCTTATAAACTTATGTTTTAGTAGAAGAAACGGTTAATTTTTATAAATAAATTTAAGTAGCATAAATACGTTTATATTTATGAAACTTACTAATTGCCTAATCCTTCTTATGCGATAGATATATTTAACACTAGCTTTTGGCCGTGGCTCCTCACGCGTAAATACAGTATCCCATGGGAACACTGAACTTTTTCGGGATAAAATGTAGCTTAAGTATGTTTTAATCCAGAGCCTAAACTACTGCCATTCCAAATTTCATTAAAATCCGTTCAGTAGTTTTTGGGTAAAAGAGTCATCCATCCATCCTCACAAACTTTCACATTTATATTAGTAGTAAGAAGTTTCAAGCCAGAAGAAGGGATACAACATACAGATCAAAATCATAACCCTACATAAAACAAACTAGGTATATATTTAAATAAAAGTAGGTATTTAAATACTACTTTCATTTGAATCTCACAATAATCTTAAAACATTATATCATTCTACATGCACTTTAACGGAATTGAATGATATTCGGTCCGAATATAACCGGCTTATAACCTAGTTTCTCACTTGTCACGTTTCTTTATGCTTTCAAGAACAAATCTCGACTCAGAATTAAAGAATGTATAACTAATATTTCCCGGATTTTTCTTGGCCATTACAAATTTAGTAACTAACCAATAAAAATACTAATTATACTATAAGAATATAATACTTAAGAGACATAATTTATAAAAAAGCACTAAGCACATCATTATTATATGTTCGACAATATATTTGGAGAATACCATTATTACCTGTATCATATCACAAATAAAATAACCATTTAATATTATTTATTCAAATCATAATTTATTTCATATTTAGCTGTACAAAACCTGTGTTTAATTAATATTAATATAATTATAAATATTAATCATTTACATTGTTGTTACACATATTATCAAAATATTTCTAATTTATTTTAAAATACTCATTTTCACTCCTATCCGCCATTTTGTGAATTAAGAACTAGTTCTCCCGCGATAGTTTCCCCCTCTATTCCAATGAGTACAGTAGCAGTAGAGGAGATTACATTATCTACGACTAGACAAAACATTTTAATTATTTAAATTTTCCACTACAAAAACTATATGAGATTTGAAACCTAGAAATTAAAGATTTAGAAGAAGAAGAAAAAGAGGAAGCCAATTGCATACAAAGTGTTAACGGACCGGCACGCAACAGTCAAACCTCCAGTTATTATTACCCTTCAGGCTCCAGCAATATCAAAGGTGTTCGGAATACATAAATCGCTACGTGATCGAATTTAATATTAACGCAATATACAATTTCCGTCGAGTTATTACAATGTAACCAAATTCAATTTATGATTTCAACCTCGTCATAATAGTACCATTCATTTCGATATAACTTTCTCGTATTGCCCTGGTGGCTCGAGATATTTTTTTCGTCGAATACATTAAATGCTCTGTAATTACGCAAAAGACGGTAACTTCGTAACAATTTTTTTATTGATCCGCGAAAATAGATGGCTGACGCACGAGTCAGCCGAGTAGTCAAAAGATACTGTTTACGTTAGAGTTTTGAGAATAAGATGACTATACTAATTTTTAGATGGTAATATAATTGTCTCGAACCAAAGTCCTAAATGGATAAGGTAGCTATACAAATTGTTTGGCTGTACTATAAATAACTGGGCATATATTTGGAATTTTTGACCATTATGAACTAACGAAAAAGGAGATTATCGTAGTATCGACGACCTCTGTGGCTCAGTGGTTTAGCGCGTTGGTGCTCAAGCCGGGGATCGCGGGATCTAATCCCGCCGAAGGAACAAAAAGTTTTTCTGTGTTCCTGGGTCATGGATGTGTATTAAATATGTGTATAATATAATAAAAATCTTAAATATATGTATAGTAGGTATAAAAGTATTAAACATATTTCCCGTTTACTGGTACCTGTAACACAAGTTCTTCGGATACTTAGCACGGGGCCAGATTGACGTGGTGTGAAGCACCCATAGATATTATTATTATTATATATACTTAATTGCAATTTATTAGGGTTCCGTAGAAACTACAAGGAGCCCTTATAGTTTCGCTCTGTCCGTCCGTCTGTCCTCCCTTGATAACTTGTGTAATTACGATAAAATTTTGTATTATTATAGATTGCAAATTATAGACTTTATTTTTCTCATCGTGTAATAATAATAATAATTGTGTTTTCTAAGGTCTAGTTCCCCTGCATGCATGTGAAGAAAGCTTTTTTTATTCCATCCCATCATGTATAGGTATTGTCGAATAGGTATTTCCAAATAAAGACAAGGTTTCAGCCATGACTTTTTATAATGTAAACCATTTTCGAGATATCGACCTCCAAATTGGTTTACCTTCTAAACTATGAGTCTTAGATACTTGTAATTTTCCATGCTAAATACTCTTTAGGAAAGTGATTTTGAACGAAATCGGACAGCAACTTCTGAAGTAATTCGAAAAAACCTTTTACACGTTGATAGTTACGGAACCCTCCTTAGACGTTTCCTGGCTCTTGGTTAGATTATATAATTTGGTATAAGTTTGTGTGTTCATTAGTTGACGATTTACATTCTGAGGTCAAGTAAATCGGTAGATACGTTTGTTGAAACGGCCAACACGAGTGAATCCGCAATCAATACTAATACCTATGTCTACAAACTACAACACTTAATATCTCGATACTCCACAATTTTACATTCATAACATCATTATAATAAAAGCGGCTTGGTTTGATGCAGAATTCTGTCCTATTAAAATATCTTTAATCAACGAATGCAATTATTTCACTGAAGATATAAAATACTTACACGGAAATAATGAGAGAATACTTAATACTAGTGTTTTTTTTTTCTTTTTACAAAAAAAAATCACAAACAACTCTTTATTGAAATGGAAGAGATTTTTTTTATGAGATTACTATAACTGAGCTCGGAGATTTTGTAATCAATCACTGAGCCCACTCGATCTTCCTTTCACTATCTAACATATTCTTATCTATCATCTATTATAACTCCCCCACACCGATTTCGGTGACGGTGGCCGGTTTCATTGAGTTACACAGGAGTCATTTTATAGTGCCCGAGTATGTGCGCAGTACACAAGAGCACTCTCTCTTCCTTTACTATCATAACCCAGTGGGACGGATAACCGACAGGACTGGCGATAGATCAGGTTCGACTTTTTACATGCCCATCCGACGCATGGATCATCTTTCTGGTCAGACGATCAGGTGATCAGCCTGCATTGTCCTAACCAAACTTGGAACCAACATTTTTTGTTGTTCCAATGCGGGAATCGAAGTCACGACCTCCGAGTCGAGAGCCAAGCTCTAACCACTAGACCACGGAGGCTGTTACAAGTTAGGCCTCTATAACTTCTGAGCTAACTATGTTATCTAAGCCGTTTTAGTTTTTCTTCAAAGTTTCTTCAAAGTTCAATTCTGGGGGATCTCAAAATGTGGTTACCGAAATCAAAAAATGTCTTTGCCACCTCTCGAAGTTTTTAAGAGAGAAGTTTTTAATATATATGATACACTATGAGGTAGACGTGAGAAAATAAATATCCCCACTTTTTGTTCCGTATTTTGGTACCCTAAAAAATTTTTGATCGTGATTTTCCATTTTTATTACCATTTTCTTGACGTGCTAAATGCGCATATCAACGCAAAGTTTTATTTTTCTAGCACTTACCGTTTGGAGTTTGGACGGTAAACCGAAGGCTAATGGACGAATATGAAACTATAAGGGTTCCGAGACATGAACTACGGGACCCTAAAAACGAGGAATATGTACACAGTAATAGAATCAGAATGTTACAATATATAATAAAGTTCGCGTTCAAGTCAGGCAAAATATAATATTAATTTAGCAGTTTGAAGTAATTTTCTGTCAGTCATTGCATTCGAGTCATTCCATCATCCAGCTTTGCACCCTCAATAGTAGAAGTACTGTTATTCTATAGTGGTTTCTAAACGATGGTTTCAGCCTCTAAATGTTTTATGGATGGATACTGACACACTATTATTACGTCTATAAATAGTTTACACAATTATTAGTTAATAATTTCTTTTAGAGTCTGAGTATTTTTTTATAGTAACCAAGACGATGTTGTCGTACTCCAACGCCGAAGCTTTTTATTCTAATTTTATTACCGTAGGATGTTATTGCGAATCAATACTCTGACGAAAATTGAGGTGAACGGATAATCCGGTAGAGCAAACAGGATTATATATAGGAATTCGCTGATCGGCCGATTTTCAAAATATGGGTATATCAGACTTTCATAAATTGTCAAAACATATTATTGTGTTTAATGGTCAATACAGACCGAAACGAAATGAACGCGACGCGGCGTTGCCTTTTTATGATAGCTATTCAAAATTTAACTTTATTCACTACGATATAAGATACACGTTTCATTGCTAGAGTTTTAATTTCGAAAATGAAAAAGCAGCGCCGCGTCCCGTCGCGTCGTGTTTCGTCGTATCCCGTTGCGTCGTTTCGGTGTGAACTGACCGTTAAACTTATTTTTGACTGTTGCAGGACATTTAAGTGCACATTTTTACCTTCTATGTTGGCCGCGAAATCTTTACGAAAAAATGTTTAGTTTATTCGTTTTTTTTAGTAATGTTTCAAATAAATTCGACAAAAATATTTGTAAGACTGTCTCGATAAATGTAAATTCGATAAAAATCTTTCCATCTAGGTATATAGTAAGTACCCTGCAACATTCTTAACGATCTATTTTTATTGTCCACGTAGATAGACAAAAACAGTTCAATTCATTACATCCAACCCTTTCGTAATAAATCGCGAACAAAATAGCTTTATGGTCCAGTCTTCCGGCATCATCAACCAAACTTATCGTGATTCGGTAACTTAATTCCCGAATATATTCAGTTACTCAGCAACAAATGTCGGGCTCGTATACTTCCGAACAAGTTAGGGAGTTAGTGGTTAGTTTTTTTTACTAAGTTACATCTAGGGGAAAATGTATCGCGTTCGAAAAATACGCGTAAGCTAATTGTTTTCCTTAACTACGTCTGCGTAAGGGTCAGTTCACATCGCGACGATACGTGACGCTACGCACGCGGCGCTGCATTTTTATGATAGCTATTCAAACTTTTTTACAACCGAAGAGAACGGTCCTGGCCGAATCCGTATGTAACATATTAATAGATACCACCTATAACAACATCGGATACAGCGAAATATCGCTTAAAACGACAAAACTTTATCGATATTCGTCGGCAATAATGACTAACCGCTTACTTGTTACAAAACAATACGAACAAATTTCTAGATTATTATTGATGATCAAACGAACTTCTTAAAGTGAAGTTCGATCGATATTATATATCGTTGCTTCATTCTCGATATAAAATATAACCAGGTAGTCCTTTTTTCTTATTGGCAACATCCGCACGAAAAAGTACTTTTTTAAAAATCTGGTTTTGTATTCGCCCGCGCTGACCGACAAGGTGCCATCATTATTATGAGACAATCGACCATTAGTTTATTTTCTAGACCTATGGGAGGGTCGGGTTTTTATATCTTCGAATGAAGCAACTCATATAATATCGATCGAACTTCACTTCAAGAAGTTCGTTTGATCATCAATTATATTTCGTTGCTTCATTCACGATATGAAATATAACCAGGTAGATGCTTAGAGACAATTCTATGGGGTATAATAAATCCAAAAGGATTATATTATGTAAAATAAACTAACTTTGGGAAATAATACTTTATCATTTATTCAACAAATTTACATTACTTAAAAATAATCAAATTAATCAACCATAGATTAATCGATTAAGGTTGTAAAACTGCCTTTGCAAAGCTTCCACGATCAGCGAGAGGACGATGATAGAATTCATTTAAATTAGAATCAGAAATTTAGACCTTCGCTAGAAGGTCTGAGGCGTCCAACCTGCAGCCCGCCTGGTGAGGTCGAGGCTGGCCCCATGGGCGCGCGCCGCGGACGTGGCGGCGTGCCGCGTGCTGTGCGCGCTGAACATCGCTGAGTCCACGCCGCTCTCGCGAAGTACACTCTTTATCCAACGAACGATCGACTGAGCAGTGGGAACTTTGTGACGTTTATAAGTCAACAAAAGAGGATCAACGTTATCACTTCTAATACTCCTAGTAGCAGACATAATCCTCTAATCACTAATGTTTTAGCAGGGCATATTTTGGGATTCTCATTAAAATATGGGAGACATAATATAGGTTGCTCGGAACCAGCTTTTGAAGTTTTGATTATGTTAGTTATATTTCTTCTGATTTCATTGGAATATATTTTAACGTTTGAAAGCTTTATAAAGGAGAGTGTTTGCACCCTATGTGTAGTACACAAGGCCAGTAATGTAACAACTTTTTTAGTTAAAACTTCTAAAGATAGTTCCAAGTTTGGGTACAACTGTGCGATAGTATTAAGAACAATTTGCGGATCCCAAGTATATGAATAGTTAGGGTTATTAGGACGTAATTTATAAACACCTTTAAAAATCTCGAAATTAAATCATTTTGACCAATACTTTTATCTAATAAAATAGAAAGAGCTGCACGGTGATTATTCAGGGAACCGTATGAATCATTTTTATTAAAGCGGTCCATAAGGTAAGATAACACAAATTTTATTGAACAATTAAATAAATCAATATTATTTTTGTGGCAAAAGCCCCACCATAATCTATAGATAACTCCATATTGGCGTAGAGTGTTAAGATATTAATAAATCTACTGCCGAGTCCAGGACATCTCTACGAGAGAAGGCTATCCGGAGACAATCCCGGCAGCCAGGGAAGCTGGCGGCGGTTGATGGTGTTGAGATACCCGAGTTCTGAAACCAGGACAAAAAGGCTCCTTTACTATTATGATCTTTGATATTAATAGTTTTTTAATAAGTGGGAACCATGGTTGGGCAGGCCAGTAGGGAAATATAAATATTCCAGTAGCTTTATCTGTAATCACTTTTTGGAGTGCCTTGTAGTAGTGGAAATGGAGGTAATGAAAAAGGAATATGAACCCCAATTAATAGTAAATGCGTCTATAGTATCCGCTATAGTATCCGGGTCTTGTTTCCACGAGACGTATTGTTGACATTTGGCCGTGGTGCGAGAAGCAAATAAATCAATTGTAGGTATGCCTAATTGTTTAGTTACTATTCCAAATGCAGTTTGGGTTAATTCAAATTCAGTATCTGGGTTTCTCGATTCAAAGTCGGCTTCAAAATTATCTTTGGTGTTTATATATGATGCAAATAACCAAAGTTCACGAGCTTCACACCACTGCCAAATATCCCTGGCCAATTGGCTTAAATGTAAAAACTGGACACCGCCCATACGGTTTATGTAGCTTATAGCTGTTACATTATCTACTCTAAGCATAATAGCACAGTTACAAAGATCTTTCGCAAAACATTTTAAACCCATAAAAATAGCCATCAATTCTAGGTAATTTATGTGATATTCAAGTTCATCCTGTTTCCAACAACTATTTGCACGTTTGCCGTTGCAAAATGCAATTGTCGGCAATTGGGATGGATTGGTACAAGTAAATAAGATTCTTTTAGGTCTATCGTTGCCAAGTAGCCATTTTGAAGTATCAACCGTGAAGCGGTGCGAAAATCCTCCATTTCAAAATGTATTTTTTCTACGTATTTATTAGAAGATTTTAAATTTAAAATAATACGTATTTCTCTGTTTGACTTCGGCATTAAGAATATTTTAGATATGTATTGGTTGGCATTAGGCCTGCACAGTGAAATAGCATCTAGTTCTACTAATTTTTGAATAGCTGCCGACATATCTTTCGAATTCGATGAATTCATAATTAGGTATATAATTTTGTAGAATAAAATTATCCTTTATAGGAATAGTTACACCTTTTCGTATCCAGTCTAATAGACTAGTATTGTTAGTGATTGCTAACCAACAGTTATAACAATATTGTAAACGAGCAGCATGAACCTGGATTAGTGGCGCCGTGGAGCACGTCGGTTGTGCTTGGAGCTCATAGTGTTGCAATACCGGCTGGCGGCGGCAGTGGCGGCTGGCGACGGCGGCGGTGCTCGGCGTTGCGCGTACTGATTCGCTGGTGCTGGGCTCGCTCTGTACCCCCCCCCCCCCGGCCTCCCCTCCTTTTCTGAGGGAAGTGGAAAGGAGCTGACCAGTTTCCCTGACCTCGTCCTTAAGATGTAGATGCCGTAGACCTTGACGATCCTGTCCTTTGGGCACATTTCTTGATTTGCAGCCCTTGTTTTTCGATCGCTTTTGCGGTCTTTATTTTATCGTTCAAATCTTTTCCGAAAAGTAGTATTTTGTCTCTTTCCTTGTGTTCAACAATATCAAGAAAAGATTTGTCTAAACTAGCAGTCAAGAGATTTATTCTGTGATCTGTCCGAACATAGTGTAAGTCGGTCAGAATACGACAAAAATCAGATAATACTTTAATTGCTTGTATTTTGTCATCGCCGATAAGTAACAATGTTATTGCTTTATTTATAGCTGTAATACCTAATCCTAGCTGGTGTTGCGCTGTTTCCAACTTTTTATCTCGAGCTTTAAGCGATTCAGTGATCGCTATGGCGATTTCTGGATTTATTGTGGGGGATATGTTATTGATTGTACTGTAGGTTCTTGGTGAAAATTCATGTTTCACAGTAATAACACACAGGACTTCTTGCACTAAGTTTAAAGTGGAAATAGTGCAAGAAGTCCTGTGTGTTATTATTGTGGGGGACTTGAGTAAAGTGCAGTTACTAGGTATTTTGTATTCCGCCATAAGTTTTGCTTTGAAGTCACTGTCTAAGCCTTTGCGTAATATCGGTGACCACCCTTCGGCTAGATTCAGGTGGATCTCTTCACCAAAATCCGGGGTGTCGTCAGTTAAATCCCCAAGGGCGGACAAAATGTCTGGTGGTAGCTCGGAGATAGTTGGTAAAGCATCATCGTCTTTATCTGAAGTCGAAGAATTTTGCGTTTGCGGCGACGGCGACGCTAACAAAATATCGTTTAAGTCTTCGGGCTGTTTTCCATCGTTAGGTATAGTATTCGGATCTACAACAATAAAGATTACATTAATCTCAATCGTAGAAACACATTTTGACACTCGGCCAATAATATTTCATAGAAATGACACGCGGCCAATCTAGAAATTATTTCCTAAATGTTAAATGTAAATGATACACGGCCATATAAAATACCTAATACTACTCGGGCACACTAGGAAATTAAGAACATTATATCGAATAATAATTATAATATATTATGTTTTTTGAGGGTAGATTGAAAAAACTAACCTGCATTTTCATCCGGTCCAGAAGAATCTGACGAAATAACACGAATTTTGCGACGTTTACTTTCGGCAAATCTTCCTGTATTCTTGACTTTTCTTTTTGGCATAATTATAATCATGTATTACACTTTATTACTAAACTTAGAAACATAACCGAGAGCGTGTACGTCTGTTGCCTCGCACTAAAAAGAATGATGTCTTCTTGTCGGTCAGCGAATACAAAACCAGATTAAAAAAAAATACTTTTTCGTGCGGATGTTGCCAATAAGAAAAAAGGACTACCTGGTCATATTTTATATCGATAATGAAGCAACAAAATGTAATTAATATATGACGGAATATTTTAACTTATTATTTGCCTTAGCACTTTTCTTATTGCCATTTGAACTTGCATGTTTTACGACTTATTTAGTGAAGCAGTTGACACTTGACAGTGTGAATGACAGGTTGATTTTGTAAGTTTTGATTTAGATCGTGTGTTAACTCAATATCATGTCGAAATACCAATTAAAAAAAACAGACTAAAGTACCTTAGAAACTAAGTGAGCTAGGTATAGTCTATAAGCTGTACTGTTATGTAGGTAATTTTTTCGGAGTAAACTTTTTTATTTCTTTTTTCATCATTTTATTTGATGAAAAGAAGTTCATATGCATAACTACTTGTGTATATTGCTTAAAACAACTATAGCATATAATCCGAAGTTAAATGTCGTTATATCCGGTTTTAACTGTATTTCAAATTTTTTACCATGCGGTCACAAAAAGTAAATCTTCGCGAAGTTGTTAAGACCTACATTAAGTCACAGTATATTATTTGCTTATAAGCTTTGACTTATCAGCTATTCAGCAAGTTTATTCATATTCAACAGAGGATAGATCAGGAAGCTGCGTGCTCCGGAATCCGAACCAATAACTTAGCCGTTCGACAGCTCGAGCGAACGAAATTTCATAGAAATCGTAAATACCGAAAATTCCAATAACCTACTTTAAAACTACTTTCGATTCGTATTTAAATCTTGAAATCGCAATCGCAGGTCTTTGTTTTATAAAAGTCTGAATGTGAACACGGAATTATAATTTTAAATATTCGTACAGACTGCGAAAGAGCGAAGCACAATGGTCCTACCATTGTATAATAATAAAATGCCGTTTAAAAAGCGAAGCATGGTCCAAAACGACCATTTACATGATGGTCCAATATTATAAATTTCTTCCCGCGTTTTTGTGTCCCCACGGGAATTCCGTGAAATAATATCCCCATGTCACTCAAACGGGGCGTATCCAATATCATCTCATATGTTGAAAACCATCACCATCATCAATCCGGGTTGCGGGTCCGGTTATATAATGACATAAGCACATCCTATACTTTAAGCGAGACAATCTTGTATATATAATCGTAATCTTGGCAACGGCTGGAAGTATCTACATGAAATTTAGTTTGCAGGGAGTATTGGGGTAGAAAAATCGGTCTAGCTAGATTTTATCCCTGGGAAACAGCGCATTTTTAAGTTTTACTTAGTATTTCTTACGTCGTGCAACAACATAATATCAATAATTTCGACTCTAAAATGTCAGTCTGATTGGCAGTTTGGTTAATGTTTGCGTTGTTCGGAAATTGAGAATGTGGTGGGTTCGAACTCCGGTAAAATATTTTTGTGATACTTTTATTTATTTTTTTAAATCTACTAGAGCTCCGAGCAAAGCTCGGTTACCCAGGTATTAGAATCTTAATGTACACGGATGAATTTAAATAAATATCACATATTGTACACAATAACAGACTTAACCTGACATTGGTTTTTAGACTTACGATATGAAAGTGTACATATATTTTTATTTCTCTTCACGCTGATTAATGAATACCAAAGTTTTTATGATAACATTTTATTTGAAACTGGGTATGTGATGTAAATACATCTACTAAACTTGGTCTAATATATAAATATATAGTTTATTATAATATAGAGTTTATTTTAGTCTTATATATAACTAAGATACCCGTTTAGTAGACAGTTCTTATTTAAAACAAACAAAGCCACGAGAAACAGTTATTATAAGATACTTCATAAACGCTCCCTCTTCATTGGTCGGGTAAATCGAGGTGTAACCCTCTTCAGATTTCATAGATAGTGATATACACGTAGGTATATTAACCGTCATTTTTACTGAAATAGGTCATGACCCACTGGTCGGTCCCGCTGCGTCTTATTATAGAGACTTGTGGAATAGTATAGAACTTTAAACAGTACCGTAGTGCACTTACAGACTTATTTCTTTTTATTATTTCTCGTACTTGTATATAGATAAATTATCTACCACTTACTATGTTCAAAAGAGTCTTATGTAAAAGAGCTCCTTTTACATATTCTTTTGATGAAAAATATTTCCGTTGTATTAGTAACTTATTTTGTATGCTAATAAAGGCAAACTGTAAAACTTAAAAAAACCTTAATAATAACAATACGTGTTAGGATAAAGAGCCTTTTACCCGGCTATGGCGAAGCCGAAAGGAAGGGCAAAGATTTTGGCAATCTATGTGTATGTAGGACCTAGTTATGTATGTATGTTTGTTCCATCGTAGAGCCTAAACTGCTTATCCAATTTTGATAAATTAGGTGTATATAGATATGTAATAATGTCCCGGGTAACATAGGCTATATTGATTGCGTAGTCGGGTTAAATTAAAAACTATATAATATTATATAAAATTTCAATATAGTATTATTTTTTCAACAACTATAGTTACAAGCTTCGAATAAAGTATACTCACATCCACTTAACCACAATATGACAACAATTTTGAAGCCATTCTGCTGTTCATATCACGCCAGCTTCAGACGGCTGCTGCGCGATAGTATAACCTCCTCCATTTTAAAATCTAATTTGCGAATATGTCTGTCCGTCCTGTCATAGTAAGTGCGAGTTACAGTTCCATTTTCGCGTATGACACAGCATTATCTTCCCCACTCGACCCTGCAAGAAAATTATGTTTAGATGTATTTTCGTAACAATAATTTCAGTGTTTTGATGTGAAACGTCTCAATCGGCTCAAATAAATACGTCGAATTTTTGTATAACAAATAATACAAAATAATTTCGAAGTTTCTGGTTGTCCATGCGTCCATTCATTGCTTTTATTATAGTTATCTTTATGAGATTACACATTGAAAAATGTTCAAGAAATTGACGCTTAAAAGATATTATCACCAACGCAGCGTAAAAATAACCCGCCTCATAAAAGTAAAGTAAGTAAAACATAAGTAAACAGGAAACAAAGTAACGCGTTACGGAAACGCCAGCGACGAAAAGAGGACAAAAGTCATTCGTCACCTTGACATGTATGCTGTCGTCACATTATCAACTCGTGATGTGTATACCAAAGTCCATACGCATAAGAATATAGTCAGTTGTTTTTGTCAGTTGACCTTTCGACTAATTAGGCCAATGTCTAGCCCAGTTTAGAGTTTTAATAAAAGTAAAATGTCGATTTCTCTGCAAAATAAAATAAAAAGCGTTTTCTGGAAAATCTTCAGAACTTGCTTTAGATGTTTATCTAGGTTACACTTAATTAAGTTACACTAGAGTGCAATGTGTCTGGGGGAGCAATAAAACTGAAAACGGAGCTCTTTTCATTAAAACATCGAAGGCATCGGTGATTTACGGCTCCTCGAGGCGCTTCGAGGACGTGCGTTTTGTTGTCTAGAGATCGATTGGCAGCGAATGAAATACATTCACCAATTGAATAGCGCCCCGGCGCAATGTTTCAACGAAAGCGACACTTTTTCAAGCGAACTCGACGACTAATGGCTTCACGCGTTGGGTCCCGACTTTCAATAATGGTGGCCCGCGCCCGCCCACGCCGCCCGCCCCGCGCTCGTCCCGTTCCCGCCCGCGCCTCGCCGCTCGGGCTAATCTATCCGCTCCTTTTTTTACGTAAGCGTTTTCCATTTTAGTATTTTAAATTCCTGTAAGTGCTCGAATTTATGTTTGATTTATGTCTTGTTTTGCGTTTTTATTTTATGTTGCGATCTAATTTGCGAAATTAGTTACGAACGGATTTTACTGGTAACGTTTTTATTTCGCGAAGGCTATTCCAGTTCGTGCTTTAAAAATCTCATTAAAACGGTGATTAGTCACCTTTTTTAAAGGTGTTGTTTGTTGTTATGGGTTTTTAATGTTTTTATGTGCTGACTCGTTTTTAGGGTTCCGTAGTTCACGTCTCGGAAGTCGGAACCCTTATAGTTTCGACATGACCGTCATCCGTCCGACATCCGTCCACCCGTCTTCGGCTCACTGTCCAAACGGTTTGTGCTAGAAAATGAAACTTTGCATGTATATGTGTACTTACCACGTCGAAATAAAATCACGATAATTTTTTTTTTGTACACTTTGCCCTACATGTAAAGTGGGGATGTTTTTTAAAAGCATTGAGAAATCTGCTTTTTCGTTTTTTTTTAATGTAGGTATCCATTTGCGAGATATTCAACTTTAAAGCGCATTTTTCAACGGACATTTAAAACACATGAGGAGGATCTCAATTCGTGTGTATGTTTTTTTGTATGTATGCTACGCAATTACCCCGCCGTTTGTGGACCGATTTTCGAAATTATTTCTTTTATTCTAAAGATTTCACTCCCAAGTTGGTTCCATTGTCATCAAATGGTAGACCTGGGGATGGGATCCATGAGGAATCGAGAGAAGTCCTCAAAATTTATAGGGACACCCTATAAAACAGTCAATAATATTGACTTTTTTTTAAGTAACTCAAGCTATATGCTACCAAACAGTGAAATGTTGTGCCAAGGTATACCCTGGATTCAAAAGCACCGAACGGCACTCCTCAGTATTTGAAGATACACGTTTGGAAATTTCAGAATTTCTTAAAAAACCACAAGCTTATGATTATCATCACCACCACCATCATCACAACATACATTATGATAATATGTTGATATAGGTATTTCTCATAATCTTTTACATTGATATCGATTTCTTTGAACATTCACAGCTACCAAAAAGTAAAATATTGTGCCAAGGTATACCCTGGATCTTAAACGAACTTGAACTCACGTTCAAATTGGCTGGTACCGACTTCAAAAATAAGAAGATTGAGTAGAGAAATAGTTAAATTTCAGCAGAACTTAAAAGGGGAACTATATCGACAATAAAAATTATTTCATACTTTTTATTAATTTTTATGAATGTTATTACTTTTACTTTGGAAGTCGGTTTGTATAATTTTTTTTAACATGTATTTATTTTTTGTTAAAATAAGACGCTTAAACAGAGAACCAGGCTGATGTGACCACATAAAAGTAAAACAGAATTAGACCAACTCAAATGCCGTACTTAAAGTTTAAGACTTTCTACATTAGTGCCGTTCCCAATGCGCATTTTCACTAGCCTAAAATTGTTGCCTTGAGATGGTGATTACAATTTCAGCAATGTTTAAATCCACTTAATGTACTATCGAACAAGTTGCCGCTCGACCAGGCATAAGATGAAAATCGTTTGACAGCGCCGTTGAATCGTGCGCACGCACGTACACGTGTAATACGTAGTTTAATCACGTCTGCAGTCGTTGCGGTGACTTCCTTTCTGTTTAAATATTTTGAGGTGTCCTACTGCAAAGTAAAATGGTAAGAAACTAGTATAACAATAGAAACCTACAAAATACATTTTTGTGTTGTTACAGATAAATGTTACCTTACAGGTGTAATATAGCATGCTTTACAGTTTACACAAATAATGGGATTCATAATTAATAATTTTAATATAAATTTAAAACTAAATTAAACAATTTACGAATATAAAAGAAAGAAAAAAATAAAAATCAGTAAGTAGTAAGTATAATATTAGTAGACAATTTTGGCAATCATATTTTTAATATTTTTCTCAATTTATTGGAAAGAATACTGTTAAGAAAGACTCAGAAGGGAATAAAATCAAAAGATCACGTATCACTTTATGCCATTTATTTGATATTTATGATTATAATATACACTGGCGGACACATAAACTGCATCATAGTGCAAGAACACATTCAATCAAATTTTGTTACGAAATATGCAAACTTTTTACATTTATTGGTATTGGAAAGTAATGGCTGGTTTATAAACACAAAAACAAAATCTAATTTAAATATGGTACTGTCACAAAAGAAAGAAAATATTCTATAGAAGAAATCTTGTCAATTTACTAAAGATTAACCCGTTGTTACGTTAATGTTGTGATTGATGGTTATTTTTTTTTTGTTTTGTTACATGTTGAATTATCGTTACTAATTGTTTAATTGCTAGTCTGTTTTCATTTTAAACACGTTTTTCTCTCACGGATATGGACGTATCGTCCGAAAAAGCCGCACAAATTGTTGCTCTAGTGTAGCAAGACCTAGACCAACGAACAATTGCTGCAGATTTAAATGTAAACCAGTCTACGGTTTCCCGAGTTTACAGAAGGCTTATGGAGACAGGGTCATTCAAAAGAAGACGTGGAACCGGCAGAACTCGGGTGACAACGTCTCGTGACGACAGGTTTATTGTGACAACTACCTTGCGAAATCGGTTTTTAACGTCTATAAGCATTAAAAATGAGCTCCACCAGGTACGTGACGTAGCAGTCAGTGCACGAACCATAAGAAGAAGGCTAAAAGAGCGTGATATCACACCTTTCAGACCTACAAATGGACCAAAAGTGTCTGCAGCTCACAGGCAAGCTCGACTAAGATTTGCTCGTGAACACTTAAATTGGACTGAAGAGCAATGGGCTTCTGTATTATTCACTGATGAGTGTAGGACTTGTTTGTACGGTGCTGATGGTCACAGACTAGTCTACCGTAGACGAGGATAGCGATATGCTCAAAATTGCATTGAGGAAAGGGTTCCATTTGGAGGCGGGTCTTGTATGGTTTTGGGGCGGCATATCGATGGATGCTCGAACTGAACTTGTGTTTATTGACGCAGACACAAATGGCCGTGGTAACCGTAGTTAAACATTACATCGCGATATAACGGAGATATTGGACCCTCATGTGGTACCTTTTAGCGGATTTATAGGCGAAAACTTCATTCTGATGCAGGATAATGCTCGTCCGCACGCAGCGTGACAAGTTGAGCAATACTTTATTCAGGTTGAGATTCGTTCTATGGATTGGCCAGCACGTAGCCCGGACCTCAATCCGATAGAATACGTGTGGGACAACCAAAAAAGAGCTGTATTTACAAGAAATCCGGTCCCAACCAACCAACCGACGGTTGCGGAGCTCAGAGTTGCATGACTAATACTATAACAAATATTAATATTAAAGAGAAAAAGCGGGGAAGATATTATAAATGTGTGTGTGTGTGACTTTGCCATCACAGTATGATGACACTATATAATTATATGACCATTTTTCTTATCGATGCGAATTGACGAAAGTTTGTTTTGGCGTATTCAGTGTGATAAGGTTTGGAACAATTTTGTCTGGGAGTTCTACGAGGTGTACTTATTGGTAATTCGATAATAATGATACTAGTTCCAAGATTTTATTTATTATCAGGTTATGTTTCGTGAGTAAAGATAAGTTTTTAACTTATTGACTGAACAATAACAAAAATTAGGACACCTTTGATCTTATTATGTCCTGCTATCTTTACTATTATTATTAACTGCCGTGTCCTACTGCTGGGCAAAGGCCCAAGGATAGATAATATTTAATAAATTATATTTTAACCTATCAGCCACTTAACAGAAGTCATGCCACCCTATACAAAGAATGGATGTGGGATGGGTCTGCGTGATATAATTACAAGTCCCATACGTGATAGGACACGTGACTTGTCAAAATTAAACAAAGTACCTGTGCCCTTTTCGGGATGAAATACCAAACCTTACGCCTTATTAGTCATTCATACTTCATATACGGGGCAAAATTCTCGTAGCATGTATTATAATATTAAAGCTTTTGGATATCTGTATTTTTTTTCTAATTCTCGTATTTATAACTCATAGTATTTTATTTATATTTATAAATAAAAACTTTAACGCGACTACGTAAATTATATTATAGCTTGAGTTGCCCATGCTATCATTACGAATCTAATGACACCTTATTCATTCAAATCGAATCAGTGCCTTAAGGCGCTACTGTGTGTGTGTTTGCACATACATACTATACAAAATCGTTGGCCTTCCATTTGGCTTTGCCGGGGATTTTATTTTGGGGATTTTTAATTTAATTCTGAATCATTTGCATCTCGATTTTTGGTTATAGAAGAAATTAATTTTGATCTTAAATAAGTAACAGCTATTAGTTATTCAAATTAATACTATTTTTGATTTAAATTGAAAATTTAAAAAATATTTTTTTTTTTCAATGCATTTTAAATGGGAAAGGGGACCCCCCATGCGCCAGCTCAATTTTTGAGATATCAATCTGTAATTTTAGGAGATTTTTTTTGCCTATCAAAGAAACTTTTTACATGTATTTACTCAAAAAAAAATTTTTTTTCTTATAGTCCATTGTAGACATTATATACCTAATATACTAATAATAATAGACAATAAGCTGTTCAGTAAAAATGTATGCAAATTGCCACGACACTGACCATAAACCTGAAATAAAAAGAAATGTCACCATCGCAACAACATTCAGATAAGGCCGAATTTGCTATAAACTTCGCTAAGTACAGCCGTAACAAAGGAATCGGTATTTCTTAAACTTCTAATAGCTAAAGTTGAACCAATGACGCTAACGGTAATGTAGTGATATTGATATGGAGTACAATATATACGACAAACCACAATAAGTAGTAGGTACAGTCGCACCGGATACATCATACAAGTGTGTGGCGGATCAATTAGTGCCACAATCCTGAATCGCGCTATCGAAGTTTTCTAAGATCGGCGGTATATATACAACACCTGAAATTACTACAAGTGGGCTTCGGCCTGACCGAGCATAGCACCTCGCTCGGTCAGAGATCTCCCTTTGAGGCATCCACTTATTCCTACATTGGTGATCCTCGACAGAACACGCCTCCTTCTCATCACCATCATCTTCTCATAACCCCCCCCCCCCCCCCGCACCACCCGCGGCCTGGTCGAACCCTCATCGGCTTCAACGGGCACTCTCACTACAACGACCGGTCATTAAGCAGAGCACGTCTCTCCTGGTCAGCACGTAGCATCGGCCCCGCACGGCAGCACTCCGACTCACTGGAGCCCGTGCAGCAGCAGCACAGTTCCGACTCACTGGGACTCTCTGGCACTGGCGACTCAAGCAGAAGACTCAAGATTCGACCTCCGGTCTTCGGGGGGGAGTGATGTGGCGGACCAATTAGTGCCACAATCCTGAATCGCGGTATCGAAGTTTTCTAAGATCGGCGGTATATATATACAACACCTGAAATTACTACAAGTGGGTTTCGGCCTGACCGAGCATAGCACCTCGCTCGGTCGGAGATCTCCCTTTGGGACATCCACTTATTCCTACAAGTGTAACACTTTTCGACCGTATTATATTTAGAAATAAGGCTCGAAAATGGCACACCGGTCCTGTCGACGACTGTACGTAACGACTTTTATGTTTATGAAGCTGTTACTTATTTTATCTCATGAGCAGTTCTAAGGGCCTGTTTCAATATCGCCTAATATGTGTCTAATAACTTATTTGGATGTTTTGTCGCTGCTTTCTTCATACTGAGCGATAGAGACAAAATATGCAAATAAACTATTTGACTCTTAGCAGTAGATTGTGAAATAATGAAATTATAGAATAAATAATACTATCATGGAATTTAATACTTTAGCATATTTGCACGTATTATACTGACGATCTACTGACACAATAAAAAAATTCAATTACATGCCAAAGTTAAATAATTATATGTGATAGCTATAAATATAATAGAATATAGTACTTAAATATAATATCATTGCCTAAATTAAGAACAAATATTAATAGAAAGCAAAAACTTTCAGTGCAGTTGTACGAGAATTGTGATAACAGAGGAGTATGATATTTGGTATAGTTGAAGTTTAAATTTGGAGTTAGGTGTGCAGAATACAGTTATTTCAAAAATGCATAGAAATACATAATAATAATGAAAATAACAACAACACACCTCTAGTAAAAGTTAAATTAGGATATCAATACCTAAAATAAGAAAATATTAAATAGAATTTGTACCCTTTAAGCGAAAAACTGCGCGAGGTCTACAAATAATACATTCATCTCAAATTATATTATGATACATCCACAGCTCGGGGACGGATTTTCGGGATAAAAAGTAGCCTATGTGTTAATCCAGAGTGTAGATCCAGTAGTTTAGCTACTACTATACCAAATTTCATCAAAATCCGTTCAGCAGTTTTTGCGTGAAAGAGTAACAAATATCCATCCATTCATTTATAATAGCAGTAGGAA